>CM048747.1:79750000-80382500 GCA_026315105.1 Locusta migratoria | reverse complement strand
CATGGGAACCAGGATGACCCCCTCGTACGCAAACTTATTTATGGGACGCATAGAGGAAGCCTCCCTGGATACCCAAGCCTGTCAACCCAAAGTTTGGTACAGACTCATTGATGATATCTTCATGATCTGGACTAACAGTGAACAACAACTCTGGAATTTCCTCTCCAACCTCAACTCCTTTCGTCCCATCAAATTCACCTGGTCCTATTCCAAATCCCATGCCATGTTCCTAGATGTCGACCTCCATCTGTCCAACGGCCAACTTCACACATCCGTTCACATCAAACCAACCAACAAACAACAGTACCTCCGTTATGACAGCTGCCATCCATTCCACATCAAACGTTCCCTTCCCTACAGCTTAGGTCTTCGTGGCAAAAAGTCTGCTCCAGTCCCGAATCCCTGAACCAGTACACCAATAACCTAATGACAGCTTTCACATCCTGCAGCTATCCTCCTGATCTGTTTCAAAGGCAAATTACCAGAGTCACCTCCTCATCCCCCCAAATCCAGAACCTTCCACCGAAGAATCCCAGAAGTGCCCCTTTCGTCACTGGATACTTTCAGGGACTGGAGCGGACTCTAAATGTGGCTCTCCAGCAGGGATAAGACTTCCTTAAATCCTGCCACGAAATGAGATCCACCCATAATGACATCCTTCCCATTCCACCAAGAGTGTCTTTCCGCCACCCACCTAACCTTCGTAACCTCCTAGTCCATCCCTATGAAATCCCCAAACCACCTTCCCTACGCTGCGGCTCCTACCCACGTAACTGTCCTCATTGTAAAACCTGCCCTATGCACCCTTCCACCACCACTTACTCCAGTCCTGTAACCCGGAAGGTGTACACGATCAAGGGCAGACTTTTTCTTCAAGGATGAAGACAGGAATTTTTTTTCTATTATTTGGAGAACTGGTAAGTTGGCAAAAAAGCATGTGTATTCCCAATAGCTAAAATTGAAAATAAGGGGGGGGGGGGGGGCAGTGAAGTAACAGGGCGATGGAGACTAGTCTGTTAGCATTTACTGAATTGTGGCAATTATTTCAGCAATCAGTCGTCAAAAAATAAATTTTTATTTGTTTGCAAATCCGGATTTCGACCATTGTGTGGTCATTATCAATGCTAAAATAAATACAAAAGGGCCAGTTAGAATAACATAATGTCACATTATAAGCCAATTGTACAAGTTTCAGTTATAGTCAGTGATAAAAAATACATACCTTAAAACCAATTAAAATACTTAAAATATCTCGACCTCCATTTTGGAGGTTGTGTTTGTACTGGCGCAGCTGTTACAATCCTTAGACAGTTGACGTCAGCATGAGTCATTTGTGACTAAGGCGCCGTCTTTAAAGTTTCATATAAATAACAAATTATATGATGTATATTTATGGTAGAAAAAGTTACATTTTATTGTAATTTTAGTAGGCATTTTAACTTTAAACTGTTCTTTACTAATGAGTCTCATTTACTGTTTATATATAATTGGTAGTAAAAATGTGTACTAATTGGTGTCTTACAATATATATATATATATATATATATATATATATATATATATATATATATATATATATATATATATATATATATATATATATATATGTATATGTATATATGTATATGTATATATGTATATGTATATATGTATATGTATATATGTATATGTATATACATACAGCAACTCTTTTAAAATATTTTATATAAAAATTGATGACCTGTTAATAAATCAAATGTGTCAATTTTGAAAAGTAGCTGTAGTAGTGAGTACAGTCGTCAGATGGTGCTAACCAACGTCTATCCCAAAACTGGCTTAGAGCATTTATATTATAAAACATGCTTGTCTCTTAGGGTTTTCATTAAAACATGTAACAGATGTTGTAGTCTAGTGCTAAAAGTACTGTACATTCCTATTGTATACATAAAAATACTTGATGGGTACAATATTAGTCACTTTATGAAAGGTACTCGCATGTGACAGGTGGGAAGTCTAGATGTAAATATCGGCTGATCAGTTCATGTATTGGTTTCAGCTTTAAGTAGCTGGACTCAACTGATTTTTGAATAGCTCCCAGAAATGGGAACTTTTCGATATCGTTTGCTCATTGAGCAGTGTCACTTTAGTAGAGATCTGATGACAATAGATTTTGAATTCTTCCCACAGGTCCATGCGTTTACCTTTTTCACATGTATGGAGCAACTGCATGTGGGTTGTTATAATTGGTGGCTTGTGTTTACTTTCTATTAGATGGGCAGCGAAATTTGATTTTTCTGCCGCGCTGTGCCGATCTACCGCGATATGTTCACTGAATCTGGTTTCCAGCCGTCTTCCTGTTTGCCCAACATAACAGGAATTGCATTCAGGACAGTTGATTCTATATATACCTGATCTTTGGTAAATATTATTTGCCTCGACATTGTTTTTCAAGATTTTACCTAAGTTACTGGTGGTGGAAAATGCCACTTTAATTTTTTGTTTTCTGAAGACTGCTTCAATTCTGTCGCTAATTTTTCCGTAGTATGGTAAAAAGATAAATTTATTATGCATGTCGTTTACAACAGGCGATCTACTTTCATTCTGTTCCTTGCTCAGTATTTTATTATACATGCTGTCAACGAAATAGGGCGGGTAATTGCTGACCTTGGCAATATATTTGATTGTATTAAGCTCTGTTTCAAAACTTGTCTTTGGAAGTGGGATTTTTAGTATACGATTAATGGCAAAATTGAATAATCAAGCACAAAAGAGTTGAATGATAAGGATGATATTCGTCCAAGTATCTGTTCTTTCCAATGAGTGAGCACAGTGCATTTTGTTAATATTTTTCTATTTACTTTCCATTATGTTCTTAATTTCAACATTATAAATAAAAAAAGATATGAAAACAGAAATGAATATCATCCCATTTGCTTTTGGTCATGAGAAATCTTCTTATAGCTGTAGATATTACTACTAGTTGTATAGTTTCTGCTACACACTACATTGAAAAGCAAGTTCAGAAGAAAGTGATGATGCATGAAGCCAGACCCTTTCATCAGGATGCACTTTTCTTTACTGCTTTCTTCGTCGTCGTATGGGATGATTAAAGTCATATCAGTGTGTAAGGTGCAAAAAATTACAACTAAAAAGATGGATTTAAGATGATTTTAATGTAGCAGTAGTAGACATTTGGATTTCAAATTTCATGTCACATGTAATCAATCTGGAATACAGCTTGTTGAAATGACAAGCTCAAGTGACGGCAATGTTTCAGTGCACCTTCTCAGTGTCACCTCCCTCTCTGTCTGTTCATCTCCTTGTCACCTCAACTGACTGTGCATTACCTCCTCCCTCCTCTCTGTCTATTTCTGATTGAATGTTCAGTAGAATATCATGTAAAAATTCGATCGAGTACTTAACCAGATTTGTGGTGACTACTCTTCCATTATATACAGGGTTTCAGAAATTCTCGTTACAAACTTTGAGTGCTTGTAGGCAGGGGAATGAATTTGATAGGGAAACAAAGTCCGAAGTTGTCATTCATTGATGCTATGAGTAATTCTCTGCTTTTTGACACTGAAGCAAATCAGTACAACTGCAACTTCTTTGCTTCTCATATTTTTCCCCTCAGGGGCTCAACATTAATTTGCTGAGAATGTGCTTGGTGAACCCGAGGTCCTGAGCTGGGGACTGGTAAGTGCCGCCAGCCCTCTAGACACTGTAACCTCTGGGCATGCTTTAGCGACCACTGTATGGCGCGACGGTGGAACATAGTGTGTGCCAGTGAATGGGGATCTTGGCTTGACCACCCACATCGCGAGGATGGTATTAATCTCTATAAAAAAAAAAAAAATAAAAAAAAATCAATCCCAAGGTGTGCTATGTGCTGAAGTGATGCATGGCTGTTGAAATTCAACAGTCGTTAGCAAGCAACCTCTGGGGACATTGCTGAACCTCAGCTTACCTATGCATTAGAAGCTCTGTCTAGGTGGACCCTTAGTTACCTAGCTACTCGTGGGACCGAGATGGATCTATCGCGTAGTTTTAAACCTCCTAGTGGGACGAGTGTACCACTGGGGGTTACCAACACCCAACCTACTAAGAGGGCTAGGTTAGCCAGTCCTCCGGATTTGGCACAGCAAAAGAAATGCGTCATTTATAGCAGTGGAACACATGATGCTCCACAGAAGCTAGGAGGTTAAAGAAAGAGGGCTGGGATTGAAAATAGCGTCACATATTTGTTTGGTGTGTAAAATGTTATTGAATTCTAAAAAAATGTTCTGCAGAAGTTTCATTTTCTAATTCTAACAGTATTTTTCATAGTGGAAAGAAGGTGTATGATATAAATAATATAGTAAGGACAGTTTACAACTCACCGCAAAGACATGGCGACGAGCTGCGACAGGCACATACAAAAAGACACACACATACAACACTTTCAGCTATAGGCCATGGCCTTCTTCAGAAAATAGAGCACTCACGCAATTACAGAGGCACACAACACAGTCATAGAACCATCACCTCCAGCTGCTGCACTTTGAATCACGCTCTGCAGTGAATCAGTGATGGGAGGGGAGGGGGAGGGAAGAGGGGATAGGAAGGTTACTTCATGGTGGTGGGGATGGGTTAGATGGGAATAACGAGATGCAGCTTAGGAATTTTGTGGGGAGGCAGGTGAGGGGAGAAAATAAAATGAAATAAACAAAACCCGCGCGCGCACACACACACACACACACACACACACACACACACACACACACACACACGATCGCACATTCACACACCAGTCAAAATAGGCGAGGTTTGGGATAGAGAGGTAGGAACTGTAAGGTATGGAGGGGGAAAAATTTATTTATATATTAAATAAAAAATAGAAAAGAGATGACTTACCAAAAGGACCGGCTCGTCGATAGAAACAAATAAAATCACACACAAACACACATACAAGCTTTCGCCACCACTGGCAGCTTCTTCAGGAAAAAGAGGAAAACAGGGGAGGAAAAAGGGAAGGATATGGGTCTTAAGGAAGTGGAAAAGGAGTCATTCTAATCCCAGGAGTGGAAGGACTTACCCTAGGGGAAAAAAAGGAAGGTAAACAAATACACACACACTCAGACATATCGAAACGCAAACACACCTAGCTAGGTGTGTTTGCGTTTGACAAATGTCTGCCTAGGTGTGTTTGGATGTGGATATGTGTGAGTGTGTGTGTATTTGTTTACCTTCCTTTTTGTCCCCTAAGGTAAGTCCTTCCACTCCTGAGATTGGAATGGCTCCTTTTCCACTTCCTTAAAACCCGTATCCTTCCCTTTCTCCTCTCCTTCCTCCCTCTTTTTCCCGAAGAAGCCACCACTGGTGGCGAAAGCTCGAATGGTTGTGTGTTTTTGTGTGTGTTTGGTGTTTCTATCGACGAGCCTGTACTTTAGGTAAGTCAAAAATCTTTATTTTATACCATTTTCCCACCTGGAAGGTCTCCTTATATATATATATATATATATATATATATATATATATATACGTAAAAAATAGATGAAGAACACTTACCAGGCGAAGGGGCACAGGCAGTAATAGCAACAAATAAACACACAGACACACACACACTCAAAAATGCTAGCTTTCGCAGCCTAGCTGCTTCATCAGGCAGAAGGGAAGGAGAGGGAAAAGGAAATGATGAGGGATTTAAGGAAGGGGGTAAGGAGCCATTCCAATCCCGGGACAGGAAAGACTTACCTTGGGGGAAAAAATGGAAGGTAAATAAATGCACATACACCCACACATTTACACAGACACAAGTACACTTAGGCAGACATACTGTAGAACTGTAGAAAGCAAAGAAGTTAGAAGTTAGACAGAGATGCCACTTGAGGCAGAGGCTCTGTCCAGAGAACCAAGGCAAAGATGTTAAGATGGTGGGTGGGAATTCGAATTTAGCGGAGGTTGAGACCAGGTGGGCAACGGGAAGAGAGAATATGCTGAAGGGCTAGTTCCCATCTCCGGAGTTCTGAAGGATTGGTGTCAGTGGGAAGTATCCAGATAACCCGGACGGTGTAGCACTGTGCCAAGATGTGCTGGCCATGCACCAAGGCATGTTTAGCCACAGGGTGATCCTCGTTACCAACAAACACTGTCTGCCTGTGTCCATTCATGCGAATGGACAGTTTGTTGCTGGTCATTCCCACATAGAACGCTTCACAGTGCAGGCATGTCAGTTGGTAGATCACGTGGGTACTATCGCAAGTGGCTCTGCCTTTGATCGTGTACACCTTCCGGGTTACGGGACTGGAGTAAGTGGTGGTGGAAGGGTGCATAGGGCAGGTTTTACAACGGGGGCGGTTACAAGGGTAGGAGCCAGAAGGTAGGGAAGGTGGTTTGGGGATTTCATAGGGGTGGACTAGGAGGTTACGGAGGTTAGGTGGGCGGCGGAAAGACACTCTCGGTGGAGTAGGAAGGATGTCATGAAGGATGGATCTCATTTAGGGGCAGGATTTTAGGAAGTCGTATCCTTGCTGGAGAGCCACATTCAGAGTCCGCTCCAGTCCCGGAAAGTATCCGGTGACAAGAGGGGCACTTCTGGGGTTTTGTGGAAAATTCTTAAATTGGGGAGATGAGGAAGTGGCTCTGGCAATTTGCTTCTGTACCAGACCAGGAGGATAGCTGCGGGATGTGAAGGCTGTTATCAGGTTATTGGTGTATTGGTTCAGGGATTCAGGACTGGAGCAGACTCGTTTGCCACGAAGACCTAAGCTGTAGGGAAGGGAACGTTTGATGTGGAAAGGATGGCAGCTGTCATAATGTAGGTACTGTTGTTTATTGGTAGGTTTGATGTGGACGGATGTGTGTAGTTGGCCGTTGGATAGATGGAGGTCGACATCGAGGAAAGTGGCATGGGATTTGGAATAGGACCAGGTGAATTTGATGGGACCAAAGGAGTTGAGGTTGGAGAGGAAATTCCAGAGTTGTTGTTCACTGTGAGTCCAGATCATGAAGATGTCGTCAATGAATCTATACCAAACTTTGGGTTGACAGGCTTGGGTGTCCAGGAAGGCTTCCTCTAAGCGTCCCATAAATAAGTTCGCGTACGAGGGGGCCATCCTGGTCCCCATGGCTGTTCCCTTTAGTTGTTGGTATGTCCGGCCCTCAAAAGTGAAGAAGTTGTGGGTTAGGATGAAGCTGGCTAGGGTATTAAGGAAAGAGGTTTTAGGTAAGGAAGTGGGTGGTCGGCGTGAAAGGAAATATTCCATCGCAGCGAGGCCCTGGGCATGTGGGATATTAGTGTATAAGGAAGTGGCATCGATGGTTACAAGGAAGGTTTCAGGAGGTAACAGGCTTTCCTTTCATCCCGCCCTATACCAATTCCAAACTGAACAATCCATATCCCTCACCCGCCTAATCCTTAACCTACACATCAACTCCGCCAATGAACACACCTGTCAACTCCTATCCCTAATCAAAATCCTCAACCTTTCCTCTCCTACATCTACACCTGCAGTTCAGAATATCTTCCTTCAGGCCAACCACAAATTAGAACAGCATACCACCCAGCACCTCAAAAAACTATCCAATCTCCTGGTCACCCACCTCCGGAAAGGCAATACTCTCTCCCTCAACAACCTCTCCAGTAAACCTCAACCTCCTCTAATTGCACACAAACCCAGTCTCTCCCATCTACTCAATCTCCCACTCCCAACTCCTCTCCCTCCCAAACCTCAAAATTCCAATCCACACAATCCGGAACCACAACATCCCAATTCAGTGGTCAACCTCTCCTCTAAACCTCTCTCCCAATCTGAAACCTCTGTCCTATCCAAAGGGCTGACCTTTAGCCCTACTCCCAAATTCAACCAAACAGCCCTTGTAAAAGATTTACTATCCTATACTCGCAGTCTTTGCTGGAGATATCACTTTGCCACGAGGAAAAATAATCCTCTTCCTAATGATCCAGCTCCCCAAGACATCATTCAAATCGAACCTTGCCTAGAACAGTTCAGTCCCCCGTCACAGCGAGACCCACCTGCTCTTCCTCAAAATCACCCTCTTCAAACCTTCCAGGAATTCCTTACTTCCAACCTTGCCTCCCAGTCCTTCCTGAGAAACCTTAATCCTACTCCCAACATTACCGCAGCTGAATCCCGAGCTATCCGTGATCTGAAGGCTGACCATTCCATCGTCATTCTCCCTGCCGACAAGGGATCCACGACCGTGGTACTTGATCGGCGGGAGTATGTGGCAGAGGGAGTGCGTCAGCTTTCAGATAATACCACATATAAAGTTTTTCAAGGCGATCCCATTCCTGATGTCCAGGCAGAGCTTCAAGGAATCCTCAAAACCTTAGGCCCCCTACAAAACCTTTCACCTGACTCCATTAACCTCATGACTCCACCGACACCCCGCACCCCCACCTTCTACCTACTTCCCAAGATTCACAAACCCAATCATCCCGGCCGCCCCATTGTGGCCGGTTACCAAGCCCCAACAGAACGAATCTCTGCCTACATAGACCAACACCTTCAACCCATCATGTGCAGTCTCCCATCCTTCATCAAAGACACCAACCACTTCCTTGAACGCCTGAAATCCTTACCCAGCCTGTTACCTCCTGAAACCATCCTTGTAACCATCGATGCCACTTCCTTATACACTAATATCCCACATGCCCAGGGCCTCGCTGCGATGGAATATTTCCTTTCACCCCGACCACCCACTTCCTTACCTAAAACCTCTTTCCTTAATACCCTAGCCAGCTTCATCCTAACCCACAACTTCTTCACTTTTGAGGGCCGGACATACCAACAACTAAAGGGAACAGCCATGGGGACCAGGATGGCCCCCTCGTACGCGAACTTATTTATGGGACGCTTAGAGGAAGCCTTCCTGGACACCCAAGCCTGTCAACCCAAAGTTTGGTATAGATTCATTGACGACATCTTCATGATCTGGACTCACAGTGAACAACAACTCTGGAATTTCCTCTCCAACCTCAACTCCTTTGGTCCCATCAAATTCACCTGGTCCTATTCCAAATCCCATGCCACTTTCCTCGATGTCGACCTCCATCTATCCAACGGCCAACTACACACATCCGTCCACATCAAACCTACCAATAAACAACAGTACCTACATTATGACAGCTGCCATCCTTTCCACATCAAACGTTCCCTTCCCTACAGCTTAGGTCTTCGTGGCAAACGAGTCTGCTCCAGTCCTGAATCCCTGAACCAATACACCAATAACCTGATAACAGCCTTCACATCCCGCAGCTATCCTCCTGGTCTGGTACAGAAGCAAATTGCCAGAGCCACTTCCTCATCTCCCCAATTTAAGAATTTTCCACAAAACCCCAGAAGTGCCCCTCTTGTCACCGGATACTTTCCGGGACTGGAGCGGACTCTGAATGTGGCTCTCCAGCAAGGATACGACTTCCTAAAATCCTGCCCCGAAATGAGATCCATCCTTCATGACATCCTTCCTACTCCACTGAGAGTGTCTTTCCGCCGCCCACCTAACCTCCGTAACCTCCTAGTCCACCCCTATGAAATCCCCAAACCACCTTCCCTACCTTCTGGCTCCTACCCTTGTAACCGCCCCCGTTGTAAAACCTGCCCTATGCACCCTTCCACCACCACTTACTCCAGTCCCGTAACCCGGAAGGTGTACATGATCAAAGGCAGAGCCACTTGCGATAGTACCCACGTGATCTACCAACTGACATGCCTGCACTGTGAAGCGTTCTATGTGGGAATGACCAGCAACAAACTGTCCATTCGCATGAATGGACACAGGCAGACAGTGTTTGTTGGTAACGAGGATCACCCTGTGGCTAAACATGCCTTGGTGCATGGCCAGCACATCTTGGCACAGTGCTACACCGTCCGGGTTATCTGGATACTTCCCACTGACACCAATCCTTCAGAACTCCGGAGATGGGAACTAGCCCTTCAGCATATTCTCTCTTCCCGTTGCCCACCTGGTCTCAACCTCCGCTAAATTCGAATTCCCACCCACCATCTTAACATCTTTGCCTTGGTTCTCTGGACAGAGCCTCTGCCTCAAGTGGCATCTCTGTCTAACTTCTAACTTCTTTGCTTTCTACAGTTCTACAGTATGTCTGCCTAAGTGTACTTGTGTCTGTGTAAATGTGTGGGTGTATGTGCATTTATTTACCTTCCATTTTTTCCCCCAAGGTAAGTCTTTCCTGTCCCGGGATTGGAATGGCTCCTTACCCCCTTCCTTAAATCCCTCATCATTTCCTTTTCCCTCTCCTTCCCTTCTGCCTGATGAAGCAGCTAGGCTGCGAAAGCTAGCATTTTTGAGTGTGTGTGTGTCTGTGTGTTTATTTGTTGCTATTACTGCCTGTGCCCCTTCGCCTGGTAAGTGTTCTTCATCTATTTTTTACGTATATTTTTTTCCTGTTAGGAATTTTTCCTCTATAATATATATATATAAAAAATAGATGAAGATTACTCACCAGGCGAAGGAGCACAGGTGTGACAGCATCACAAATAAATAAATGAATACACACACACACACACACACACACAAACAATCGCAAGCTTTCGCAACCCAGTTGCGTCTTCAGGCAGTAGGGAAGGAGAGGGAAAAGAAAATGATGAGGGTTTTAAGGAAGAGGGTAAGGAGCCATTCCAATCCCGGGAGAGGAAAGACTTACCTTGGGGGAAAAAATGGAGGGTAAACAAATGCACACATGCCCACACATTCACACAGACACAAGTATATATATAATATAGGGACGTTATCATATGTTGAGGCCTTATTGATTTCGGGATCGGAGAATGTATTGTAGGGGTAACTCCCATCTGTACAGTTCAGAAAAGCTGGTGGTGGATGGGAGGATCCAGATGGCCCGGGTTGTGAAGCAGCCATTGAAATCAAGCATGTGCTCTGCTGCATGCTGTGCCACAGGGTGGTCCACCTTACTTTTGGCCACAGTTTGGCGGTGGGAAAGTGTTGTAAGTGTGTGTCTGTTGTATGTGCCTGTCACAGCTCGTCGCCACGTCTTTGCAGTGAGTTGTAAACTGTCCTTACTATATTATTAATTCCAACCTCGACTTTCCATTATTTATATAAATGTAAGGCTAGTGTATGGCTTGTGTTGCAAGGGACAATGTTATGTGAAATTATGAACTTGCCAAAACCACCAAGTTTGGATTTTGTAATGATTTTGTGGGATCTTCTGCTGAAGATATTACTCAAGCAATAATGAAGAGAGAGGGGGGGGGGGATTGAAGCTTTGACAGATAATAGAAATTGTAGAGATTTAACTGTTGCTTTAGATGGATCATGGTAATGTACACGTCATAAATCTCTAAATGGAGTTGTGACTGCTACTAGTGGAGACAGTTGCAAATTAATTGATGTTGCTATTCTCTCAAAACATTGTGGATGTAAGGGCAATACTAAGGATGAACATAGTGAAAGTTGCAAAGCACATTTTCACGGCATAAGTGGAGCAATGGAAGTAGAGGGAGTGTACACAATTTTTTCCAGATCACAAGATATTGATATAATGTACGATACACTAACCATCTAGCAGACAGTGATTTTAAGGGATATCAAACTGTGGAAGAACTCAAACCTTATGGCAATGAAATTCACATTAAAAAACAGGAATGCATTGGACATGTGCAGAAGCGAATGGGGGCTCACTTGCGCAAATTAAAGCAGACATTAGGATCCCAGAAGCTTAGTGATGGTAAGACACTTGGAGGAAAAGGAAGATTGACAGATGAAGCAATTAATAGATTGCAGAGGTATTATGGGTGTGCATTTAAAGCAAAATACAAGAAGCATTGGGCATATGAGGAGAGCAGTATGGGGATTCATACTGCATCAACAAATGAGCATCCATAACATGCACTGTGCGCCACAGGTGATGACTCATGGTGTAAGTACCAATCAGGAAAGGAGAATGCCCATAAAAACAGTGTGCCAAATGCTGTAATTGATGTAATTAAGCCCATATTCAGAGATTTATCACGGCCAAGTTTATTGTAAAGTGTTTACATGTGAAAACACAAAATCAAATGAAAGTGTAAATTATTTAATTTGGGTTAGGATTCCCAAAAGAGCGTTTGTACAGATAAAAACATTGCATTTTGGAGTGTGTGATGCAGTGGCAACGTACAATGAAGGAAATATTATCAAATGTGATGTGCTGAAAAGTTTAGGTTTCCAACCAGGACACAGCACCATTTCCACAATGCCCCTAATTGAAGAAGAAAGATTAAAAGGTGCAGGAAGAAGAGACAAAAGCCTACAACAGGCAGCAAAAAAAGGAAAGAAAAGATCAGTGAAAAGGAAACTAACACTGGAAAAAGAAGAGGATGCTGATAATCCATCATATGGGGCAGGAATGTATTTAAAAAAACTTTGGGAGCCATTTCCTGTAATTTTAAAAATTTCATGTTTAACCCTGCAGTAGGCACGTGGGTTATTGTAACACGGTTAGATGCATGGGGTACTCCTGTACCCCATTTGATTTTTTTTAAATACGCGTCGATGAAATTATCAAATTAAGTTTTTAATGTTTTTCTGTCTTTGTATGAGTATGAGGATGGAAATAAAATTTCAAATATTTATTTCAGACACAGTATACACATACAGTATACAAATGAGCCAAACACATCCACCTTTTACACTTATGACACCATTTTCTGGTTGACTTATCTTTTTGCTTTCCACACTCGTAACAGCGCCCTTTGGAACCTTTTCTGGGATTGTCTCGAGGTGTAATTGCTGAATTTATGCCCAGTAGAGCACGTGCACACCGCCGTAATTCGATGGGATTTTGAGGTATAGCAGATCGGTACTGAATTTGTGGCTTCGTCATTTCACAGGCCAACGTCTGCAGAAATTCCGTTCTTTTCACTGGTTTTGGTGTTCTACAGTTTTCTCGGTATATGCACAGTGTGTTCATGCTAGAGACATTCAATAAATTATAGAAAACAACCATAGGCCACCTACGAGTGTTTCGGGAAACATCATTTTTTTGAATTAGTTGATCAAGTAAATCAACTCCAATCTTTGTCATATTGTAAAAAGTTACAATTTCTGGTTTCAGTGACTCTCTTGAATCCTTATCAATGGAATTATCATGATATAATGTAGATATCAAGAGGACAGTTTGGTTCACTTTAAGGCAGTATGAAACTAGGGTGCAATTCTCTTGGAAGCCAAAAATAGAAGAATATTGAGATCTTTGCTTATCAGGTAAGAATTCCTTGGGGATCTCCTTGTTTTTTCTGAGTGTTCCAACGTATGTCAGTCCCTTGTCTTGCAGTAGCATCTTAGCTAATGGTATACTGCTGAACCAATTGTTGCCTGTTGTCCCACTGACAGGTTCCACTAACCTCATTACTACATCTGTAGGAGAAGTGGTTTGCTTGAATGGACCCTCTGGTTGAATGCCAACATAAGTTTCTAAGTTGAAAGTAGAGGCAGTTTTAGCATCTACCAAAGCAAATGTCTTAATGCCGTACTTGGCTGGCTTTTTCGGAAGATACTGTCTGAATTGGCATTTTCCACGAAACGAAAGTAGCTGCTCATCAACAATCAACTATTCACTTGGAACAAAGTGTTTTGAAAAGTTATGGACAACAATCTCAAAGATTTCTCTAATAGGGGCTAATTTATTGATTTCTTTTCGAAGGCCTCTGTCCCTTAGGTCGTCAAAACGTAAACACCTTAGGAGAAATCTAAACTTTTTTTCATAGTCAGGTAACAGGATTCTAAGCCGTTACCTCTGGAGTTGTCCCATAGCAAGCTAGTGTTTTCTTTTCTAGAACTTCTTAGCGTTCCTATTAGGTACAGTACGCCAAAAAGTGCTCTTATTTGTCTCGTCAGTGGGTCGAGCATCTCTGTCTCTTAAATTTGCTTTTCAAATTGTTTATGTAAATATTTAAGCAGTTAACTATAATTTTGTAAATACTGCTGTCTAAGAGAAGATCTAATAACTTATCTTCACAAACTATTGATGAAGCATGAAGCCGGCTGCGGTGGCCGCGGGGACTGAGGCGCTTCAGTCACGGTCTGCACGGCCACTACAGTCGGGGGTTCGAATCCCCCCTCGGGCATGGATATTTGTGCCGTCCTAGTTCGTAAGTAGTTCATAAGTAGTTTGTAAGTTTAGGGACTGATGACCCCGTAGTTAAGTCCCATAAGCTTAACAAACATTTGATTTTGAAGCATGAATTTTGGGGCCAGGAAGATGAGTTATGTTCTCTGACCTTGTTCCCACGTTTCTTTTGGTAAAAGACTTTCACCATTTTGTTTTAATGTCCCTCCCAACATAATAAGTCGTTATCATATTCATCTGCATATTGTTCAGTTTCAGTATCATGATCACTTTCCATTAGTTGATCTTCTTCATTTGAATCAGATTCTTCAGTATCAAATACGTCATTTCCATCACTCTGTACATCTTCTTCTAGCCACCTCATCCACACTTCAGGGTCGGAAGACTTCTCCAGCCTTCTTTTCTTCGGATCTGACATCACTAGAATAAAATCACTATTATAAAAATTAATCTCTGTAAATGATGGTACATATTGAAGGCAGATTAAGTAATCACATCAGTTAACGTAGTTACATGCCAGATTAATAAAAATAATTCAAATATTGTACTTTCAATGCATTAAGTATGAAATCAGTAAAAAAAGAATGCCTACCTTAAGAAATGTTACGTGGTTAGGCGCGTGGTGGACAGTTGTTCCCCAGCTCAATTCGACGTCCTGCTGCTACAAGTTTAGCTGTGCAACTGAGGTTAAATCAAGACGAATCTTCATCAGTGAACCTTTTTGAAAGGTACTGAGCGCGGGAACGCTGCAACTGTAACCTTAACGGAAATAATTGCAATGTAAATCCGCTGGGTGACAGGGGTACCCCACGCGCCACTCCAGGGTTAAGGAACACTTTTCAAAAACTGCCAACAGTATAACAATGAAATTTATACACAATATTATTTACTTCATTTTTACAACATATTGTAAAAAAAAATATAGTTCAAGAGTTATAGAAGAAAAAGTGCAAAATTTTAGAAAAATAAGCATCGGTTTAAAAAAACTGCAAAACAAAAACCAGTAAATATTTTAACAAGGCATTATAACTTTGTAGAGAAATATTTACTGAACATGTAGTCTAAATTTCAGAGCAATATGTTTAATGGCTTTAGAAAAAATACTAAACTATTGTTGATAAACCTATTTTGTTAAATATGTAAATGAAATACTATTAATTGAACCGAGATTTGTATATTAATTTAATCAGTATTATTTACGCTATCTTTTACTATGTTGCATGTAATTGTTTACTTTTCCATTATAATTAATGTAATGAACTCAGTTAAGAATACGTAATTTCCAGTATCATTGTTTGAAAGATATAAATAGGATGCGTTCACAGCATGTAATAGAGTATTGTTTCGGCCGTGATCTGAGGCACAATCCACGCCAGTTCGGAGTCTATTTGGGCAGCATGTTAAAATTTCTGTAATGTTAGGCGTACAGAAAGTGCATCTACCGTGATTAACCCATATTTGTGCCACACTGTACACCTCAGACTCGTGTATTCCACATACGAACTATGTAAATTCGTATTATTGATGTGTGGAATGTGCATTCCTGATCACATTTATTGTAATTAATGAGACTTGTAGGCTGGCCATAAATGGGAACAACTGGGAATTTATGAATCATTAAAAGTGTCAAAGAACTAAATTCCGTGTGTTGCCTACTATATTTTTAGTGAATTAGTTTTCGGCCCACAAGATTCCAGCCAGCTACTACCGAGAGCTATGACCTTCGAAAACATCAAGAAACATCAGTCTACGATCATGTAATGTTACAAGTGTACGACGACCTGCATGGTGAAGTATCTCCATTTGGATTCACCTTCCAGAGAGAGAGTAGAACCCGAAAGACAGCCGCCTCGATGGATTCTTCGCAGTGCAGACTGGATACTTTACAAATTTGAACCCCATGACAATGTCCAGGAATGGGTGGATAATATTACCACTAAGATCCACTACGCTACCACTGTATCCATTCCGCTGCTTTGGTGGAATGATGATTGCCATTCTGCCATTAGGATCAGATGGGCGTCTATGTCTGTTCAAGTGTAGACCAACTGCAGAAAACCTCACAACCTTCTGGGTGTTAAGGGCAACGTGTCGCCGGATTATTCGAGAGAGCAAGAAGAGGTCGTGGCAACGGTTCCTAAATTCCATTAACTGTTCAACAAGAGAAGGAATTAGATTGGGAAACGAAGTAATAAAGGAGGTAGATGAGTTTTGGTACTTGGGCAGTAAAATAACAAATGATGGTCGCAGTACAGAGGATATAAAATGCAGAATGGCAAAGGGTAGAAAAGCGTTCTTGAAAAAGAGAAATTTGTTAACATCGAATATTGATTTAAGCCTAAGGAAGTCCTTTCTGAAGGCATTTGAATGGAGTGTTGCCTTGTATGGAAGTGAGACATGGACGATAAACAGTGCGGACAGGAAAGGATTGAGGCTTTTGAAATATGGAGCTACAGAAGAATGCTAAAGATTAGGTGGGTGGATCACGTAACTAATGACGAGGTACTGAACAGAATTGGGGAGAAAAGAAATTTCTGGCATACCTTGACTAAAAGAAGGGATAGATTGGTAGGACACATTCTTAGACATTAAGGAATTGTGAATTTAGCGTTTGAGGGAAGTGTGTGGGGTAAAAATCGCAGAGGAAGACCAAGAGATGGATACAGTAAGCAGATTCAGAGAGATGTAGGTTGCCGTTCTTATGTGGAGATGAAGAGGCTTGCTCAGGATAGGGTATTGTGGAGAGCTGCATCAAACCAGTCTCCGGACTGAAGACCACAACAACATTCAACAAGAGTTACATTGTATGGGAAGCCATTAGGATTATATCAGGGAGAGGTAGCAGGTGTCCAGTAGCTGATGTGATGGATAATGCTAGTCTCCAGACCAGCACACAAGACATTGCCCAGACCACACATTGCCACTGCCAGTTGCAGTCCAATTTTCCAATGCCACCAGGCGGCTGCTGAGAGAGGAATTTTGGCCTTCCGGTCCAGCACTGATGAACGCTATAACTACCCCTTTTCCATCTGGGAGCTGGACTCTGGATTGTCTGTGGCTCGTGACACATCCTCAGGTCACACTGTTATCCACTACAGCATGTTACAATACCTCACAAGGCAGAACAAAGAAATCCTCCTCAATCCTGTTAATTTCACCTGGACGTGAAGCCAATTCCCTGACTCATGGAGAGAGGCCATTTTAATTCCTATTTTAAAACCAGGGATGGACTGCACCAGCCCAAGTAGTTATCGTAGTGTTGCTCTCACTAGCTGTGTAGGAAAGACCTTAGAGTGGATGATTAACCGCCGCCTTTCTGGATACTGGAATCCAGTCAGCTTATCAGCCGCTTTCAGTGTGGGTTCAGGATATATCGTTCCACCTCCGTTATTTTAGATATTGGGTCGGTGACACCCTCTCTAATCGATTTGAGCAGGGGAATGGAGTCCCTCAGGGTAGTGTTTTGTGACGTTGTTTGCTAAAGGAATTAACAGTATTACTTCTGTCGTGTCCAGTGTTCCTTATTTGTGGATGACTTCTCTGTCTTTTGTTCTTCATCCTATCTTGCAATGATTACACGTCAGTTGCAGTTACCGCTTCAGCGGTTCGTATTCGGAAGGATGGTGGTTCAAATCCACCTCCGGCCATCCAGATTTAGGTTTTCCGTGATTTTCCTAAATCACTCCAGGCATATTGCCGGGATGGTTCCTTTCAAAGTGCATGGCCGCTTTCCTTCCCCATCCTTTCCCAAAAATCCGAGCGTGAGCTCCGTCTCTAATGACTAAGCTGTCGACAAGACGTTAAATCCTAATATTCCTTTCTTCCTTCCTTCTTCGGCGGTTGGATGAATGGGCAGGGACGACTGGTTTTAAGTTTTCAACCGAGAATTCTGTGTGTGTTCTTTTTAACCATTCACGTACTGTTTTTACTCTACCTGAACTGCAGCTGAAGGGCTCTGTTCTGCATTTTAAAGACACAATGAGGTTTCTGGACCTCACATTCGATTCTAAACTCACGTGGTTGTCCCAACTTAAGGACTTAAATACCCGATGCCTCAAAGCACTGCCGATTTTAAAGTGTATTGGGAAGCAGATAGAACCTGTTTGCTCCGGTTTTACAGAGCCTTTGTTGGGTCCCGTCTCGATTATGGGTGTGCAATGTATGTGTCTGCATGTCCCTCTTATTTACTGATGTTGGAAATGGTACATCATGCAAGGATTCGGCTGGCCACCGGGGCATTTATGATGAGCCCCAAAGTGCTGAGCCTGCAGAGCCGCCACCGCACATCAGGTGATGGTTACTCATGGTGTGCCATACATATAAAACGCTGTCCACACCTTTCATACCAGCATACCTCACTGTTGGTCGGCCTCCGATGGAGAGGTTGTTTCGTACTCATCAAAGATTGACAAGACCATATGGGATTAGCACAAAGGATTTCCTTTTAAACATGGAGTGGCTGGTTTTAATGTTTTACATAGAGGTTGGGGTAGGGTCCCGCCTTGGCTTCTCCAGAGTCCAAGAATTATTTTAGACTAGGCGAGTTTTGGGAAAGAACAAACTTCGGATTTTACTTATCAGTCATTGTTTTTAACTGTTTTAGATAGGCATCACGATTTCACAGTTCTGTACACTGATGGACCCAAGCATGAGAACTAAGTTGGCTGTTCGATTGTGTTCTCCAACCGCGTTATCAAGTTTTAACTCCCCGTCTCTGCAGAGATCCATCCGCACTTCAAGGCACTAGAGCAGTTACGATTTCTTCTCTGCTCTGATTCTCTGAGTGCACTGTATTCGTTAAACTATATCCATCTGAGACCTTACTGC
Organism: Locusta migratoria; assembly: GCA_026315105.1. Lineage (NCBI taxonomy): Eukaryota > Metazoa > Arthropoda > Insecta > Orthoptera > Acrididae > Locusta > Locusta migratoria. Next base: position 80,363,599 of record CM048747.1, on the reverse strand, counting down.
AGCATATACGTGATGTCCTTCCTTCAATGTCGTGGGAAGGAGATGTCTTTTGCTGGGTGCCAGGACACATGGGCAGTGAAGATGCTGATCAGGCTGCCAAAGAGGCCTGCAACGCCCCTGATGTGACGGTATCCCAGTCTCTTGCGGGATATTACTTCACTGTTGCGGCTGTGGTCCCTGCTGTTGTGGGAGGAGGTCTGGCTCTCGGTGACTCTTAATAAACTGCATTACCTGCAGTGGCGTAGCTATCATAGAGCTAGGCGGGGCAGTGCCCCGGGGCCCCCGAGCTCCAGGGGCCCCTCGCCCTCCGTGACCGACGTTAGAAAAATGTTCGTCAAATTTTATATCTCCCCCTCCCCAAAACCAAGGTTCCCACTGTAACCTAATGGGCCACCGGGCGGCAGAACACTTCACACGACGCCACTCGGTGGCGCTGCTAACCGCCAGTTGGCGTGTACAATAATTCCGTCGGGATCGCAGCAGAAGTAGCGGCAGCATCAAAGCTGCTCACAGCAACAGCTGAGCAATACAAGTGTTGCGGCGCGCCGCTCGGCGCAGTGTGAAGGATCGCTCGCCTCCAAATACTGTATAAATACATTCACTGTACACTACTTCTTATTGCCAAATAGAAATGTAGAGTTAGAGTATCAGAATAAAGCAGTTTTCCGAACATTCATGTCCCCCAATTACTTCGGTTAATCGACATTCTACTGTATGTAATATTTTAGATGAATTAATAATTTTCGATTTTGACTGTTTGAATCCTGTCCAACAAACCTCAAACGCACGAATATAAACATTGCTGGTCCACTAAGAGTACCATGGCTGCCAGGCTGCCAATCAGTGGCGTATCCAGGTGGGGGGGGGGGGGGGGGGGCTGTCGGGCTGTCGGGCTGCAGCCCCCCCCCCCCCCCCGTCAGTCCATGCATTTTTTAGAAAACATGTCATCTCGGATTGACCTCAGCCCCCACCAGACCACGATCCTGGATACGCCACTACTGCAAATATTTGCGAAATAACAGTGAATTGCGCTGAATTACCAGCAGTGTGTTTGACAATGCAGGGTTTAACCACATTTGAGTATCAAGACTCTCTAGTGTATTATTTCAGAACGGTGTTATTATGGTAACTCGACTGTTTGTGTAGTGAATTTCCCCAAGGGAGTGCTCCTTAATCGTAGATACCAATGTAGTGCTGTAACCAATTTCACTCTAAAATTCATGCAAGATGAAGAGAAAATATGGACCGTAGATTGTTTTGTGGATTGTATTACTGATCGGTGCCTCATCATTGAAGTAGAAAACAGCTCAAGTGGTGATATGTATGGCTGTATCCACAGACTGTTACAAGCTGTTCATGTTTTAATTGATGTATTTGATATTTTGACTAAGTGCTATGTTGCACGTGCATGTTTTCGTGGATGAGTAATAGTTCATTGTTTATTTTTTATTAGCTTCTGCCTGCGAACTCATCGCTAGTATGAAGCAACTTCGAAAACTACTCCATGCGGTCGATTTATCTGTTTGTCTTGCCCAGGTCCAACTCTATCCCTCTGCAAAATTTCATCTAAATCGAACCAGTAATTTTTTCTTGAAAGCATAAGAAACAAACTTTCACAGTTATGTTAGAGAGTACGATTAAATATCTGTTGCGGGACACATAATAATTTACTTAGTAGTATCCACGTAAGTATGTAAGGAGCTGATGTAGTTATGTATCTATATAGTTTTATTTTAAAGAGGGCCTCAAAGTCATTTTTGCCCCGGGGCCCTTGGTGACATAGCTACGCCACTGATTACCTGAAGCCCACTGTCCGTCTATGAAATTCCTCCTACCGACCTCTTAGGCGGGATGAAGTCGCCATTACACGCCTCCGCATTGGACACTGTCCACTGACACATGGTTTCCTATTCCGACGTTTGGAGCTTCCGATCTGTAACACCTGTGACGTGCAGCTTACTCTCCGCCACATTTTAATTGAGTGTGATTTATGTCATGCACAGAGTGTTGCGGCGAATCTTGGTGCAGATTTGCCCTCTATTTTAGGTAATGACAAAGCGGGTTTGAGCAAAGTTTTAAAATTTTGTGATTTGTCTCAACTCTGACCCAAGTTTTTGGGCTGGTGGTTTTAATATGTTTACAGGGTGGTTGGTTCGTCCTTTTTATCACTGTGGTCAGATAGCCAAGGTCCTCAGCTTAGTTGTTTTAACTCTTTTTCCAGCTTTTCCAATGGGGTACTTTTCCCACTTTCATCTCTAATGCCCACCTTTTGTATTTCACTTCAGTTCCATGTGTTACTTTCTGGATTGAACTTCTTAATTTTATTATTTTCTTTACTGTTAACACTTCTTGTTTCTTAATCTCTTAAATTTGATTGGGCGCTGAAGACCTAGATGTCGAGCACCCCAAACCCCCTACCCCCCCCCCCCCCATTTTAATATTTTTGGAGGAAGTAATATGGGAATATGGACTAAAACAAGAACAAAATATCTAGTAAACTTGGGCTCAAAATGCACACATTAGAGTTTTGAGCAAAGTCTTCATATTCAGTTTTCTAGTGTGTACACATCTTTTCTACTGATCAAGTGCTCATAACTCTTAATGTATTAGTTGTAGACTCCATGTTTATAAGACTTTTATTCTTGTTTTGGTCCATGTTAGCTCCTCCGAAAATCTGGAAATCAAAGAGCTTGTATTAGAATAGATTTGGTTTTCAGTAATAGAAGTTAAAAAAGTATCCATAGTGTCTCTGGATGAAATTTATGAGCGTGAGGTCCTTATCAAAATATGTACTCACTCTTTTGTACGAGTCCTCAAAATTAATAATGGGAATTACCGAAAATCGTTTATATATAGCTGATGTCCACCCGAATATTCCTCATTGTTTTAAAAATTTGTATTCGGTCAAGATATTTTCGGTAAAAGCGTTTCCAACTTTGTATATCAGGCCTACATCTACATATATTTATACTTCTGTGTCTTTTACATATAACTGTCAAACGTTTATTTTGTTATCAAAACATCTGAACGAGAACTGTCATAAAAATACCTGATTTTAACATTAACAAGGGTTTTTTTTTATGGGGGAGCGACAATTTTACGTCTCGCACGGGGCGGCATTTTCGACTTGCGCCGGCCCTCTAAAGAACATGTATCGCTCGCGTGGATTTTGCTTTGAGTATATTTAGCTGCAAGCAATCTTAAGATGAGGTTCTTAAGTAGATATTAATTATCTGAGCGATTAATTTAATAGGTTACTAATAATGCCCAATCTGTCAAGCACAGAAATCATAATTTAAAAAAAGACCCTAATTAAAATTTTTGCTACATATCATACAGCAGTAACTATTTTCTTTGCGTGCTTATTTGCCCGGGTATTTATTTATGCATCAGTTCTGAAGCTTGCAATTTCTGACCACCATGCGGTTCAGGTACTGATAGAAGCTGAAAACCTTCATATTGCAAACAAAAAGAAACACTATGTAACAAAAAGAGCCACCCATGACGACAATATCGAAAACCTTAAGTGTATGCTCAAACGCTTACAATTGAATGAAAATATATGTATCACTTTCAATGAATTTGCATCTGACTTTTATTATTGCTTCAGCGTCTCATGCCCAGAAACAACCCTGCCAGTAAATGACTGTAAAAAAATAAAAAAGAATAACTGGATAAACACTGAAGTAAAAACAGCAAGAGAAAAACTAAGACTTTCCCAATGCGCAATGACAAAAAATAGTGATAATCATAGACTGAAGGAAGAATTTAACAACTATCATGATCACTACAAAAATCTCCTCTTAGAAACCAGAAGTAAACACGTAGCTAACATGTTAAGAGACTCCAACAACTCTGGCAAAGCTGTCTGGCAAGTTATAAATAGCTTTAGGGACTTTAAGGACAAATAAGCTAGTGACCTTAGTATCAATTTCAAAGGTGTAACATCAAATGCCCCTACCAGATAGCAAATATTTTGAGTACTTTTCTTCTATGGGAAAATCCATCAATGACCAGTTCAACAACCTCCAGTATACATATAAGGGCAATCCAGTAAGACATAGCATATACTTGACACCTACGAACAGCAGGGAAATAAAACATAGTGATGTCACTAAATAACCTCAAACTCCCCAGGTTATGAAGGATTGTCTATCAGCACACTTAAAAGGTGCATAGACAACATATCAGATGCCTTGGCGACAGCAGTAAATGACATAATCACAACAGGCATTTTTCCAGACAGACTAAAGATAGCACAAGTAACTCCGATTTACAAGAAAGGTGATAAAAATAAAATTGAAAACTACCGACCGATCTCAATCTTACCTGCATTTTCCAGGGTAATCGAGAAAGTTATTTATAATAGACTAATGGCATTTCTGAGTCTACACAACCTAATATTCGAGAATCAAAATGGTTTTATGAAAAACAAGTCAACTTCAGTAGCTGCAGCACAGCTCGTTGATGAAATAATAACTGCCATAGAGAAGAACGAACAAGTTGCTGGAGTGTTCCTTGATCTCGAAAAAGCTTTTGACTGCGTTAATATCACCATACTATTTGACAAGATATGGAACATGGGTATTAGAGGAACATGCTTTGACCTAATAGAGTCTTATATGAGCAACAGGAAACAATTTGTCTTGATTAAAACAAACAGTGGGTATTTCAAATCCAAAGTAGCAGATGTCAAATACGGAGTGCCCCAAGGTTCCGTCTTGGGACCCCTCCTGTTCCTGATTTATGTGAACGATATAAAGTACTGTTCGCCAGATAATAAAATAATATTGTATGCAGACGATACAACAATTGTGTGCAAACACAAAGACCACGGCAGTCTGGAAGTGCTGTGCAACACTGTTACTAATGAAATAGTCAAGTATTTTAATGAAAACCATCTAAATGTGCCTCCAAGACCGCAATTGTAGAATTTAACCCTAGAAAGCAAACAGACTTTGACATGAAATTATCAATAGGAAATTAAACTATTAATAAGGAAAAATATACAAAATTTTTGGGTATCACAATTCAAGACAACCTTAAGTGGGACAGTCACATAGATTCTCTAGCCAAAAAGCTGTCTAAAAATATCTTTGCCATAAACCAGATCAGCAAATATTGTAAAGATATGCATATCCTTAAGACTGCATACCATGCATTATTTGCATCCAACACAAACTATGGAACAGAGATCTGGGGTGGGACATCACAAGCTAACATTAACACTTTGTTGGTACTACAGAAGAAAGCGGTCAGAATTATCTGTGGGGCCAAACCAAGAGAATCATGTCGGAATCTCTTTCCAAAATTGGGCATACTTACCATTACTGGTGTATATATATTAGAAATAATAATGTATGTGAAAACAATCATTCCAGATCTAAACTGTTATCTACATCAACATAATACACGACAAAAACTAAGATACCATTTAAACAGCCACAGAACAGCATTATATGAAAAAAATTGACTTCATGTTGGCCTGAACCTTAGCAATGCACTACCGAAAAGCCTTGCAGCCCTTCCTAAAAACAAATTAAAAGACCAACTAAAAAGGATCCCAATTGAAAATGCATTCTATTCTCTATATGAATTCTATGACTATATGAAAAATGTTTCTTAACCAAGACAAGTATGTACTGTAGTTAACTGTTTAGTTGTCAAATAGACTTAAAAACATGTAATACTGTAGTTAACTGTTTAATTGTCAGATAAAGACTTAAAAACATGTAATACGTTTAATTGTATAAAAGAAATAATGTCTATATGAAACAGTAATCATTAGTTTATAATTTATGACACTGACGTATTCAGAAGAATAATCTGTACAATGTCAAGAGACTGTATATATATTATTCGATGTTGAATAAACATTATTATTATTATTATTATTATTATTATATTCCTGCCTTGAGTTAGTACTTCTCCTATCCCTTCTCTCTCTGTCCAGTTCCTTTTTTCTAAAAGCATGTTATATTTATCGAAGAATATACGAGGGTAAGTCAATTGCTTCGAATTGCAGGCTTTAGCCCGTCATTAAGCATCTCACTGTAACGTACACTGTTTATCGTTGAGCCCCTTTCACCATAATGTTCCATTACAGGACCTCGTGCATCCCAAAAAACCGTAAGCATCAGTTTTCCTGAGGACGGTTGGGTCTTTAACTTCTTCTTGCACGGCGAATTTGGATGTTTCCATTCCATACTCTGCAGTTTACTCTCCGGCTCGTAATGATAGATCCATGTTTCGTTACCAGTAATGATTGTCTAAAACTTTTTCCCCTTCGTTACCATAGAGATCCAAATGTGTTTTGCAGATGTCGAGGCGAGTTTGCTTATGCAACTGTGAGTTTTTTTTGGGACCCATCTTGCACAAACTTTAGAAACCCAAGTCTGTTGTGATTAATTTCGTAGGCAGAACCATGACTAATTTGAAGACGATGAGCCACTTCATCAATAGTTAATCGTTTCTCAGAGAATCATTTCACGTGATCGCTCAATGGTTTCTTCGTTTGTGGCGGTAAACGGTCGTCCGGCTCCTTCATCGTGCGACCATTTCGGAATTTTTCAATCCACTCGTACACACTTCGTTGTGGCAAAACATTGCTCCCGTACTGTACTGAAAGTCTTCTATGAATTTCGGCCCCTGATACACCTTCCGCCCACAAAAAACGTATCACTGAACGTTGCTCTTCTTTGGTGCAAATAGACAGCGGAGCAGCTATGATTAACAGCACAGCAGCGACATCGAAACTAACGTAGCAGCTTGAAAATTGCAAAGATATAACAACAAATAAACAAAGCATGCGTCACCAACGTAAAACGACAGTACTACCAACATAAATAACTAAATTGCGGATAATAATTGACTTACCCTCGTATAAGAAACAAGGCCGTCTTGCAAAATGTACAAAATTATACGTAAGTATCCAACAAAGAAAGATAAAAATCAAAATATAAATGACATATAAAATTCGCACGATCTCAATAAATATGAGTTATATATTGTACAACTGTACAATTTTTCAGGTACATATATTCATTTGTATAAGTTCTGTATGTCTGTAAAATCTTTTGCGAATACAATTAGTAGTAAAGAAGTAATAGATTAAAACTTATTTCCTGTGGCTGCAATTATAATTTGTAACGTCTTCCGAATGCCCTAGTTTTAGTCCATGAACAGTGGAAAATTAGTAGGCCCTAAGGGAGAAACTTTTTTCCTTCCATAATTTTGCTATGGTTGTCAGCGAGAAAAAGTTCAATAAGGGTTGGAAATTATGTTTAAAGTTTGTTGCAAGTCGTTAAGTATTACCATTCTCATACAGTGTATTTATAAAGTCTCGCCGCATTATGTGGCATATCGTCATATCTTCTGAACCATGTGTCGTATGTGGTTCTTACCCGACAGCATTGTTACCTCACGGTAAGGAAAGTGTGCACCAAATTTGGTTGAAATCGGTCCAGTGGTTTAGGAGGAAATGTGCAACACTGTCATTTGATGCATCAGTTTTTCGCGCATTTCATGGCGTGCATTGTTTATGACGTCATATCTCGTGAACAATGTGTTGTTCGTGATCGTAACTCTTACGGCGACCGTCCTCATGGATTGAAGCTTACGTGGGCAATAGTTTGTAAACATTGGAAGAAAACTGTAGATTTGTATACAATACGTACACACAAACATACGGACACTCTGCTTTATATATATAGACTAGCTGAAAACCCAGCGTAGCTCGGGTATTTATTTATTTGTTCCTGCCATTTTTAAGGTATATATTCTTCTGTATAAGGGCTGTTTGTCTGTAAAATCTCTTGGTAATACAATTTGTAGTAAACTAAAGAAGCAATAGATTAAAACTTGCTGGGTGATGGGGCGGTTTTCCGACTGTTATTGTTTACGTGATCATATCTCATGAACTATGTGTCGTACTGTGAAACATATAGTGTATACTGCCTGTAAAATTTCATGCGGCTACAATTTGTAGTGTAGAAATTATAAATTGTAACGTCATATTCCATAAACAGCGGAAAAATAGTAAGCGAGAAACTAATTTACTTTCGTCATTTGCTATGATTGTTAGCGAGAAAATGTTTAATAAATGTTTGAAATCATGTTTAAAGTTTGTTGCGAGTTGCTAAGTACTACCATTCTCATACAGTGTATTTATAAAGTCTCGCCGCATTATTTGGCATTTTTTGTGATTCCTATTGTTTATGACGTCATATCTTCTGAACCATGTGTCGTATGTGATTCTTAACGCTGTAGGAATTGTTTCCTCACGCTAAGGAATGTGTGTACCAAATTTGGTTGAAATCGGTCCCGTGGTTTAAAAGAAAATGAGCAGCATTGTCGCGAAATGCAGCGGTTTTTCGCGCATCTCATTGGTTACGACGTCATATCTCGTAAACTATGTAACGTACGTGATTCTTACACTTACGACGACCGTCCGCATGGATTGAAACTTACGTGTAAGCTTGAAAAAGATTGGATCAAAACTGTAGATTTGTATGCAACACCTACACACAAACATACGGACACTCTGCTTTATACATTAGAGGGTATTTTCGGGGGAGGGGAGGCGAGCTTACTGTAAAGGTAAGTTGGGTAATTTGAAGTAGACACCCCATGCTATTTAGTATCAGCTTTGCCGCTCATATTCAGAGAATAATTTGCGCTGAAATCTCTTTTACGGTATTGAGAGCGAACTTTTTTATTGTTGACATTAATTGATAAAAATATGGTTATTAAAAAAACTAGCACGAAATTCACACCATTAACGCCCCACTCCCGTCACCAATACAGGAAAGTACGGCTATCACTGTGATGCCTTCACGCATCATTCATGAAAAATAATTCACTTACCGTACTTCTTTTTTGATTTTGTCATTATTTCGGCGGGGGGGGGGGGCGCCCAGCCCCCACCTTAATGTGCCACTGACGGGGTAGAATCTTACCCTAAAAATAGACAATAGTGTCCTGAACCACTTCACGCAAATGCGCAAATTCCAACGATAGGCGGTAGAAACGGAACGAATATGCAGACGAGAAATTAATTTATGCTCTTCTGAAATACCATAAACAGTCCAAGTGAGCTTTCACTAACAGAATGTCGATATGTGTTGTGTCCAGTATTGTTATATCCAGAGCGCGCGGTTCTCGTACCAGCGTAATAAAATTCTTGTATTTTGCTAAAAATTCTGTAGGTTTTAAAAATATTTATTTGTGGCGTATTATAGACTAAAATATGTCCTGCCGTGCGAGAGTAGCCGAGCGGTCTGGAGCGTCATGTTGCGGATCGCGAGGCCTCCCGCGTCGGAGGTTCGAATCCTCCCTCGGGCATGGCTGTGTGTGATGTCCTTAGGTTAGTTTACCTTAGTTTAAATAGTTTATAAGCTACAGAATAATATTCTAGCAGTAGAGTCCGATAAATTTACAAACATTTGAATATTTTGAACTAAATGTCCTGCCTGAATGTGAGAATATTCTTTGAGCGATTTGCGATTCAGTTGGCTGTTTGTATTTCTGAAATTGAACCCTCGTGATAGAAACGTAGATGGGGGAAGGAGGGGGAGGGGGTACTCTATGCTCAAACTGGAAGAATTCGAAAAAATTGTTAATCGCCGTTGATCAGTCGTAAGAACATACGGTTTAAACATTACTAAAACATCTTTTAGTACCCGCTCGTAGAAATCTTCATATTTCAGTAAATCTGTCCTCAGACAGGTATCAACTGGACATATTTCGTGTTTCTGCCTGGGGATTCTCCTCCATTTGCATGTAGCGTCTTCCTTTCTCACGTTTTTTAGCATTCCAAACCTCATTTCTCTCCCTCATTTTCATTCTACTTTCCCATCTATTATTCTCTGCAGTAGACAGTTCCTGCGTAATATATATCGCACCCAAGATGTTTTCCTCTTCTGTATCATCTTCATGGAGTTCCTTTCCTCTTTCACCCTTCTACTCATTTCTCACTCTATCAATCCATTTCACTTTCTCCAATCTTTTCAGAAGCCACATTTCAAAACACTCTAAATATTTTTGTTCTTTTTTTCTAACTGTAAAAGTTTCAGATCCATAAGACACTGCCGCGGCGGAGTGGCCAAGTGAATTGAAGCGCTATGCTGCGATGCGCGCGAGGCCGTTCCCCGTCGGGGGTGCGGATTCCCCCCTCGGGCATGGATGTTTGTGTCGTCTTTAGTATAAGGTAGTTCATAAGTAGTTTGTAAGTTTAGGGACTGATGACCCCACAGTTAAGTCCCTTAATGCCCACTGCTGTTAGCACCCATAATCAAAACCCTACCATTTTGTTAGCTGAACATTTATAGTGGTTATTCATCAAATACCAATATAAATCTTGAGTATGTTTTTTATCTGTACTATCAGAAAACTATAATTTTTCTAGATTTAGTATAATTACTTGCATCAAGTTGTAGCAAAGCTAATGCAGTGCGGGCCGCAGTGGCCGAGCGGTCTGAGACGCGCCAGTCACGTTCTGCACGGCCACTACTGTCGGGGGTTCGAATCCCCCCTCGGGCATGGATATTTGTGCCGTCCTTAGTATTAGCTAGTTCATAAGTAATTTGTAGTTAAGTCCCATAAGCTCTACAAACATTTTATTTTTGAGCTAATGCAGTGAGTGCTCAGCTATCTACCCTCTTCTGCAAGAAGGAAGTCAGTACCAAGACTAAGTTAGTTGTGCACCGCTCTATTGACCAACTTTGTTGTAAGGAAGTAAAATCTGGGTGGATACAGGTAGCCTTATTAATATGGTTGAGGTTACAGGTATGAAAGTAGCAAGGATGATTGCAGGTACTAATAGATGGTAACAATGGCAGGAAGGTCTCCGTAATGAGGAAATCAAAGAAAAACTGGGAATGTACACCATAGATGAATGAGAGCCAATAGGCAGAGATGGTGAGGTCACGTAACACACATGGGAGAGGCAAGATTACCGAAGAGACTCATTGGTTCAGCAGTAGAGGGTAACAGGAGTCGAGGTAGACCAAGGAGAAAGTACTTGAATTCAGTGAAGAATGTTCAGAATGTTCAAATGTTTGTAAATCTATCGGACCAAACTGTGTGGTCATCAGTCCGTAGCTTACAAACTACTTCAACTAAGGTAAACTAATCTAAGGACAAACACACATCCATGACCCAGAAAAGACTCGAACCTCCGACGGCGAGTAACCGCACGCTCCGCAGCGAGGCGCCTTAGACTGCTCGGCAGCTCCACCGTGGGCGGTGTAGAATGATTTTGAAGTAGAAGGCTTAACATCAGACGAGGCATCAATGTTAGCATTGAATAGTGAATAATGGAGGAATTATATTAGGGGGATTCTGCTCCGGAGTGAACGCTGAAAGGCATAATCAGTCCCTGATGATGATGATGGTGGTAAAAATACTATAATACTATAATATAACGCCTTGTTATGCGTAAAAGAGGGCCTGAAGGTCCTAATTTTGCCATGTTAAATACATCAGTAAATAAATAATGAAAATGATGTTTCCGGGGAAAGTCCAAGTTAGAGGGAAAACCTAATTTTTGGGGTTAAGTTAAACTGAAAAATTTTAAACGTTTATTCTGTCTGGTAGAAGACTTCATTTTTTTTTAAATAGATTTTTTAAAAATTTAAAAATATAATGTGCTAGACTAGATTACATTTTCAGAAGCTGGGTATACGCCCTTCCCCAAGCCTCTTGGTATTGCATAGATTAAAAATCCGAACTGAGTGAAACACAAAATAGAGTGAATGGTTATTGTTTTTTTTTTTTTTTTTTTTTTTTTTTCTCTCTTGGTCAGGATTTGAAGCTTCATTCCCGATTTGTTGCGTCAGTGTAGACCTATCGTCGCTTAGTCTGTCCGGCTCAATCTGTTGACTGGCCCAATCTGTTGATTGATCGCACTGTCCATAATCATGAAAACTTAACAATTTATGCATTACAACACCCACTGAATTATTTTCCCAACAAATGTTTATGCCGTATACGTACTGGGTAACTTATTAGCGAAGCAAAATTATCGTATGTTTGCGTACGATATTAGCTTTCGCTCGCACGAACGATGAAATTCAAGTACCATTATTGTGACTATGGATATAAAAACGTTGTGTACTCACCAGTGTCGATCACGGTCAAAGATAGTAGACTCCCGAGGTTGAACTATGCGCGTACATTCAAACCCAGTGGCGTAACTAGGACTTGGCTTTGGGGGGGGGGAGATAGATCTGCTTGACGAGCTAAATTTTAGTCAATTTCCAGACAGACTACCATCTACCACTCCCGTTGAAGATTAATTCACTCCCATCCAATGAAAGCTTATGGTAAAAATATAATTTCTTTCTTTCTTTCCTTTTTTTTCTTTCTTTGGGTTCTGGGGGGGGGGGGTGTTCTATCCCCCTCATCCCCCGTAGTTACGCCACTGTTCAAACCAACAGAACACAAAGAAGGATCGCGCATGCCTGTTGCGTTTTAGCACAGTCTATCATATACAGTCGCGACACGCACTGCTGTAAAAGTTGTTACCAACTGACAACTGCTGCGACACCAGCGCTCCAAGCGGTGGGGAAGCCGCCGAAGTAGTGATGTTTGTTTATAATTGTTTTTGTACGTAATTAACGAAATAGTATAATTTTTGAGTTACAATCATTATTAAAAAATCAAGAGGCATACATAATAAGGAAATTAAAGTAAAAAAAAAGCCGAATTTTACGGATTCAATGGTGTAATGAACAACTTGGTCATGAACAAATACTTACGAAAATGTGTGTATTTGCAGCTTATTTCGCTGAAAGTAAGTAGAATATAACAAAAGGGAATAGTAAATCTCTCTTATGGTCTTACTACGACATGCAGTGTTTTCACGTATATCAGTTAGGTGTGGTGTCTAATGATCCGCACATTTTTACACGTCACTCGTCTTTCTCATACTTGCATAATCTTTTGAGTGTTATTACTTTAGCTTAAAAAGCCAATGTTCTGATGATACTTGACGTTTGTGGTTCATATGTAGCAACATTTATGGAATTTGGGTTTCATTTTTTGGAAAACAGTTTGATTGCTTTTGTCGTTTTGTTGCCACGTCTCTGACGTTTTCTACAACTATGGTAGCTGATTTGGTACGTTAAATGCTGTAGTTATTGCATTCTATGTACGTTTCCTATGTTCCACCGATTTTACTGGAAGGAATTCTTAACGTTCCTGCGTAGAAAAGCGACGTCTCTCTGCTTAAGGTCAGGGTCTTCTGGTGCTTCCGAGACATTTTTTATTTTTAATAGAAAATTAAATTAGTCAGTTAAAGCCTGTATGTTACAAGATAATTATAAAAAAAACTGTCCTATAAGCTATGGTACCGTTTCGCACCTTGTCAGAGATCTTAGGAAACATAAGGAAGTGAAATGTGGAGCTATTTTTAAATTACTACCTATATGTATGGCACTTCATACGTCCCCTAATGTAAAAAATATGTTAAAATCAATATACCCGACACTATTCGCACTGATCCCATATCCTATTCAGAAATGTAGCTTTCCGGCCGCTTGGAGCGCTGCTGTCGTAGCATATAACAAAAGTCTGTGGGAGTGTCGCGACTGTATATGTTAGACTGTGGTTTTAGTCGGTCGGTTTTTAAACTGACCCCAGCTGGCGGCAGCTATGCTGCATGACGTCACCTTCCATTGTTGCGAGTTACGTGCAGTGTTGTCAGATCTACTGCTTTTGCAGGAGATAGAGGTGGCGTGGTTTGTATGCCTCAAGGATACAGATAGCCGTATCATAGGTGCAACCACAGCGGAGGGGTATCAGTGGAGAGGCCAGATAAACCTGTGGTTCCTGAAGAGGGGCAGCAGCTTTTTCAGTAGTTACAAGGGCAACAGTCTGGACGATTAACTGAGCTAGCCTTGTAACATCAGTTAACATGGCTTTGCCATGCAGTTACTGAGAACGGCTGAAAGCAATGGGAAACTACAGTCGTTATTATTCCCGAAAACATGCAGACTGTATGAATATATGATGATGGCATCTTCTTGGGTAAAATATTCCGGAGGTAAAATAATCCCCCATTTGGATCTCCAGGCAGGGACTACTCAGGAGGATGCTGTCATCAACAAAACCAAAACAGCCATACTACGGTTTGGAGCGTGGAATGTTCTAACCTTCAATCGCGTAGGTAAGTTAGAAATTTTGAAAAGAAAAATGGGTAGGTTAAAGCTAGCTATGATAGGGATTAGTGAAGTTCGGTGGCAGGATGAACAGGATTTCTGGTCAGGTGAGTACAGGGTTATAAACGCGAAATCAGTTGGTGGTAATGAAGGAATAGGTCTGAAGCAGATTCAAAAGGACGTAGGTTGCCAAACTTATTCTCAGAGGAGGAGACTTGCACAGGACGTTGTAGCGTGTAGAGCTGCATCAGACCAGTCTGTGGACTGAAGACCACAACAACTACTCCTGCCTTTAATGATATCTACTGTTCTACTGCTAAAGGGGTAAATCTCCTGCTTTTTATTTATTTATTTTTTTTATATCACGTTTGTATCTATTACTTGACAGTAATTTAGATTTTGGCGAATATTGGTAAACCACGGGACTAACTCTTTATTTGTTGAGATAATACCTAAGATTTGATTTAACATTCCTTCCATGAATTCGTGGTCCCTGTGTCTTTTCTTTTATCTGCTCCAAGTATTGAGTCAAGTTCCCATAAGTTTATTAGTCGTATCGATGTTATTTGAAACCTCTCATTACAATGTAATGATTATATGTAATCCATCCTATGCCAGATTGCGAGAAGGTAATCAGCCTCTTCCAGTAGTGTGTCTCGACAAATAGTAAAAGTGTAAACTGAAAATAAAAGGTCATTAATTTCCCTATAATGTTGTAAAAGTAAGCCTGCAGTAGCCCCTTCCATAATCGTTCTAAGAAAGTAAAGTTGCTCATATGGTACCCGTAGTTTCGTTAGTACAATTATGCCAAATACATTCTTGCAAAGCTGTAGTGTCACAGCACTACAGAGTAATGCCAATGGTTAGATGTACCGCGTGGTATCGTGTATCTTGAGTTAATGGTATATAATACGAGAACCTATAATGAAAATGTAAATAATGTAAATGATTACCGCGGTGCATAATGCTAGGAATTACTGGCTCACTGCTTTTCATTGTTGAAATTCAGTTGCTACAGTTTTGACTAATGAAGACCAAAAGCAGAAAAAAGTTATCCGCCAAAACATTTTGGTAAAAAAAGAAAGAATGGTAAAAAAAACTCATAGTGTTTTTCCTTCGAAATTAATTCAATGTTAAAGAGCCACAACAGTGCTATGTATGGTGTCAGCGAGGATTAATAAACGCACATTTCAGTCCACGGCGGGAAGATTCACGACGCATATAAATTGTAACTGGTATATATTTTTTTGTATCATTGCATTTCCAGCAGTAAAAACCATTATTAAGAACTCAACTGTTAATACTGATGTTTAGTTATATGAATAAATTAACTGTGCTTCTCTAAACGATGTCGACCTTATATACGAAATTCCTCGATGCACAGTAATGAAAAGCGTGAGCAGTGGTACCTATGCACGTATAACGGCGTCATTATATCGTATTGCTTTTTGCGCACTTTTATTTTATAGTGCTTCTAATAGAAGTAGTAATAATACAATCGAGTAATAGGTGTATGTAGATAGATTGATTCTGAACGACTGTACTAAAAATTTCTTAATTTAGAAAGAGGTTTGCATTATAAAGTATTTTATTAACCTTGGCCTCTTGTTTTGGGACCTCCAAATCTCGAAAGTTATTATTTTTAGACTGTATCGTGCCTCTCGTCCTGGGGGGCCTCCAAATATCGATAGTTACTTTTTTATAGTAATACATATATTTCCAAGTGGACGGGAGGGCCTCATTTTGTTTTGCCGCCGCCTCGGGCCTCCGACAGAAACGCCACTGAGTAGATCTGCTTTCTCCTGCTTTCGAGACTGTGTCGTCTGCCAACGTTGGTTACGTGTTATCGCGTGCTCACATTCTTACTACAGTAGAATCCCTCATATCCGACCTCGGGATATCCCACCATGTGTTCAACTGTCTTCTGCCGGCGACGACTCAAACTGACGCAACAATGCTGTGCATTGTTTCTCTGTTAAACTGCCAGTTGTGTTCTGATTGTCGACGTGAACGTTGCTTTACTTTATTGTTTTCGTGATAAACTGTGTTGTGCGATTAGTGAAAGTTCGCTATGGCTTCTCAAAAACGGAAGCGTGTGTGCGTTTCCCTTCAACAAAAACTTGAAGTGCTTCAACGTTTGGACCGTGGTCAAATTAACCGTGAGAACTGCAAAAGACTGGGAAAAAACCGTAAATTGAAACAAAAGAGTATTAAGGACTTCTTCAGATGAGGTACTGTACACACTGTATGTAATTGTTTGCCTTTTTGATTAAACAGTACATTACTGTATTTTTAATGTTTTCGTTAATTAATATAAAAATAAAACTTTTCCATTTTATAAAGAACTGTTACTTTTTATTGGAATATGTACTGTAAAATAATTTTTTATTGAATACAGTAATTACGATTAAGCAGCACTGAGTGTATTTTGTACAATACTTACAATTTAGTGCAGTATACCGCTGTTTTGCCCCAAAAAACATGTTTTATTGGTCCTCGGTATATCCGACCTTTTGGCCGTTCCGACCACGGCCCGGTCCCGTGAAGGTCGGGTATCGGGGGTTCCACTGTATTAAAAATTATGCACCGCAGAAGTTGTATGAAAGACTGAACAAATATGCACTGCCGCGCCAAGATAGAAACTTGCTAGGTGCCGCACAACGACGCAAAAAAAAAAAAAAAAAAAAAAAAAAAAAAAAAAAAAAAAAAAAAAAAAAAATCAACAGTTCTGCTCGCGACAAGGGTTAGAATGTAGTTCCCTCCTAAACCATTAATTGGATTGTAAGGCCGGTATAACACTATCAAATTACTGGATAAAGAAATTGTATGAAATATTGGGCCCGTTCTTTAACAAAGATATTTAACGCCGGTTACACTGTTTATCCAATGTTTTGTCAAATTTGCTTCAAAATTACGGTGTTATGCTCAGCTGTTATGCAACAGTTGCATTGTGTCTGCATTTAAAAGATGAGGAGGACGAGAGGAAAAGAATATCTACATGCGTGAAAACGTGGGTGTCACGGGTACATTAAAAAAGTATTCAATAAAAGTTTTTAGGGGAGCTGCGAGACGAGGATTGATTTTTATGTCGTCGACAGTACAGGAAGGCCATACTAAACTGCTAATGGCTCAGGCATTTGTTTTAATTTTTTTTTTCTTTTATAGCTCTTCATTCCTCTCAATCTATTTTTGTATAGCGTGTTATACAATGCCTTATCCGCATGATACATTTCTATTAATATTGTTGTTGCTGTAACACAATACGTCGCTACGCAAAATTGTCGCTATAATAGCAGCCCTGTTTACAAATACGATCGCTATGTCAAACAGTGCTGCAAGTGGTTACATTTGTCACTGCAGGAAAGTCAGGAAACAGAAGACGAGCGCTTTCTTTGATCAAATCTAAGCCGAAGCCATTACACTACATCCAAAATGTCTTTGTTCAATAATTTGATAGTGTAATACTGGCATAAGCCAAAGGAAGCCAAACACAAGAAATATTTTTTTTTTTTAATCACTGATCTTCATACGTAAATACGAGGCGCGTCCAGAAAGTAAGTTCCGTTTCAATTTATCACCACTGCAGCGCTGCGATTGCAATTCCGCACATGCGCTGTAGACGAACTGTATCAAGGAGAAGAACGTGCGCCATTTGGAGATCGCTGTCAGTTACGTACGCTTTGTTGTGCTTGTTTGAAACGTCGGCGTTGATTGAAAATCCCGCCGCCTGTGAAATCAGGTCGGTGATTCGGTTTCTGAATGCGAGGAAAGTGAAACCAAGTGAAATTTATCGGCAAATTTGCGATGTTTACGGACCAAATGCGACGAGTGATTCGATGGTGAGAACATGGGTCCGACAGTTCAGTGGCGGGCGTAGTGATGTGCACGATGAAGAACGAACTGGGCGTCCACCTTTTGTTACAGAAGAACTGGTTCACGCGATTGATGACAAGATCCAAGAAAACCGTAGGTTTACAATTAGTGCTCTCGGTATGGACTTCCCCCAAATTTCACGATCACTGATGCATGAAATTGTTACCAAAAAACTGAAATTCCGTAAACTTTGCTCACTGAGCAACACAACACACAACGGATGGGTAGTGCACTTGAGTTTTTGACCCGTTATGCTGAAAGCGGCGAAGAATTTCTGAGACGGATAGTCACAGGAGATGAAACGTGGGTTTCTTACGACACCCCTGAGAGTAAGCGGCAATCAATGGAATGGAGGCACAGTTCATCCCCACCAAAGGTAAAGCCGAAGCAAATCATGACACCTCGGAAAATGTTGTGCACAGTGTTCTGGGACTGGAAAGGCATCCTACTCATTGACTTCTTACCGCGTGGTCAAACAATCAAAGCAGATGCTTATTGCGAGACACTTCGGAAATTGCGCCGTGCAATTCAGAATAAGTGCCGGGAACTGCTGTCAAAAGGTGTTGTTTTGCTTCACGACAACGCACGACCACACACTGCAAATGTGACGAAAAACTCCTACAGGGATTTGGCTGGGACGTGTTTGACCATCCTCCGTACAGCCCTGACCTCTCTCCTGGCGACGTTCACCTGTTCTTACATATCAAATCTTTCCTTGGCGGTCATCACTTCAGCAATGACGACGAGCTGAAAAAAAACTGGTTTCCAACTGGTTGAAGACACAGGCGGCAGATTTCTATGAAGAAGGTATACAACACCTGGTGCCACGCTATGACAAATGCCTGCAAAATTTCGGCAGTTATGTGGAAAAGTAGTTTAAGAATTGTATCTGTGTACAATTTCATTTTATTACCAAATGGAACTTACTTTCTGGACGCGCCTCGTATAATAAACTCATGTCTCCATCTACGTAATATATACTCCGCAATCCACTATACGGTGCGGAGCGGAGAGTTCACTGTGCCACTACTAGGCATTTCCTTTCCTATTCCATTCCCAAATAGAACGAGGGAAAAAAAGAATGCCTACATGCCTCCGTACGAGCCCTCATTTCTCTTATCTTGTCTTTGTGATCTTTACTCGAAATGTAAGTAGGCGGCAGCAAGATCGTACTACACTCACCTTCAAATTTCGGCCCTCTAAATTTACTCAACAGAAATTCACGAAAACAACGTCGTCTTTCCTCCAGCGATCCCCGATTGAGTTGCCGGAGCATTTCCGTGACACTCGCGCATTGGTCGAATATACCAGTAACAAACCTAGCTGCTCGCCTCTGAACTGCTTCCATGTCTCCCTTTAAACTGATCTGCTGCGGGTCCCAAACACTTGAGCAAAACTCGAGAGGTGGTCGTACAAGCGTTTTATATCCGGTCTCCTTTACAGATGAAGTACATCTTCCCAAAATTCCCCCAATAAATCGAAGTCGGCTGTCCGCCTTACTCACAACTGTCCTTACATGTTCGTTCCATGTCATATCGCTCTGCAATGTTACGCCTAGATATTTTAACGACGCGACTGCATCAAGGAGCTCACTACTAATGCTGTATTCGAACATTACGGGATTGTTTTTCCTACTCATGTGCAGTACCTTATATTTGTCTTCATTTAGACCTAACTGCCAATCTTAACACCAACTAGAAATTTTGTCAACTTGTATGCTATTACAGTCAATTAAACACGCCACCCACCCATATATCACAGAATCATCAGCCAACAGCCGCAAATTACTAATAGAAAACTTTCTTTTGAAGATATTGTAGCAGCATGTAATCACTGTGTAGCAATCAATTTGTTTGAAAATTGTTTTTCATGTTAACTTACACCCTATTTAGGAACTGAGAATCAGGAAAGGACGTTGATGTGGGTACCAACATGATGTAGTGACGCACGCTTGTGAAACAAAGTGAACGCGCCAACGTTTGCGTGCGTTCGTTAACTCGGCTACGACCACAAACATTCTATTCACAGCTGCTCAGTAGCAAAAACAAACTGTGCCCTGTTAACCACAGTAATGTGAAACCAATGTTTGCATTCTATTAGAACTGACGATTTACTCTATTTAATGAAATGTATTAAAGTGAAACTATTCGATTTTTATGCACGTCCATGTAATGTACAATGCAGCGTGAACTTAACAGAAAGCAACAGGAATTTTCGAGGTGAACGCTTTTCAACATGAAGTGTAAAGAATTCTATTGTATGTAACCTTGTATAACAAAATAACTTATATATATATAGCCAGTACTTGCGACATCATTGCCATTTCTCGCATCCTAAGCGTCATCGGTCCTTGTCTCTCCGGTCTTCTTCTTCCAATACTCGTTCCCGCATCTCCACTTGAATACTGTTTATACACTTTTTACGCCGTCTCCCTCGCTTTTTTTTTTTTTTTTTTTTTTTTTTTTTTTTTTGTGGTGGAGTCCAACTTCATGCTTGTAATGGTATCCTTCGCTGTTCCACGTCTCAAGTGTCCGTACCATTTTCGGTTTTCATCATTATTTCGATAGATTAAGGTTTTAATTAAGTACTCTGACAAGGATTTTGCTGATTTTTTTCCGAGCATTTAAAGAGTATTTTCCTACCACGTGTGTTTGTGTCACGCCCATTTTTCTGTCACCCACTTTTCTGCATATATTTTAGATTTTTATATCATCTAGATTGCAAGTTAGCACAGACAAAAATATACAGACGGGAAACCTCCGTAAGGGCTCGGTCTCACGCTCAGGGGTGCGGGGAGGGAAGGTTCCATAAAGGTGCGTGTCCACTAGCAAGGTAACTTCCGCAAGTCGCTTGCAGAAGCTACTTCTGCAAGTTCTTTGGACGTGGAAATACCTCTAGCAAGTTAACTTGCGCAAGTTCCCGCAAGTTTCGTGAGCTTGCAGAAGTAGCTTCGGCAAGTTAGTGGAAACGGCTCAAAAAAAACTTGCTGCAATTACTTGCTGGACTTTAAAGTTGATGAAGTTTTGTTTACGAGATGTCAATAGTTAAATACATGTGGTCGAGTGAAAAAACGAATTGTTTAATTGAGAGAGTGGAGTGCTTTTCTGTGTTGTGGGACACACAACACGTGGATTTACAAAAGCGATAAAAATAAAAATAAAATCTAAGTAGTTCTCTTAGAATGTTTGCAGATGACGCCGTCATTTACCGTCTAGTAAAATCACCTGAAGATAAAAACCAACTGCAGAACGATCTGAATAAGATATCAGTATGGTGTAAAAATTGGCAATTGACTCTAAATAATGAGAAGTGTGAAGTCATCCACATGAGTACGAAAAGAAATCCGTTAAACTTTGTTTACAAGACAAATCAATCAAATGTGAAGGCCGTAAACTCCACAAAATACCTAGGAATTACTATTACTTCAGAATTAAATTGGGAACAGCACGTAGATAATATCGTGGGAAAGGCGAACCAGAGACTGCGTTTTATTGGCAAAACCCTTAAAACATGCAACAGAACTACAAAAGAAACTGCATACACTACGCTTGTCCGTCCATTTTTAGAGTATTGCAGCCCAGTGTGGGATCCTTATCAGGTGAGTTTGACGGAGGACATCGAAAGAGTCCAAAGAAGGGCAGCTCGTTTCGTATTGTCACGATACAGGGGAGACAGCGTTACGGAAATGATACAGGATCTGGGATGGGAATCATTACAACAACGGCGCTTATCGCTGCGGCGTTGGCTACCTGCGAAACTCCAATCGCCAAAATTCTCCTCCGAATGCGAAAATATACTGTTGACTCCCACTTACATAGGTAGAAATGATCATCAGAACAAAATACGAGAAATCAAGAGCTCGAACAGAGAGATTCAGGTGTTCATTCTTCCCACGCGCTATTCGAGAATGGAATGGGAGATAAATAGTATAATAATTGTGGTTCGATGAACCCTCTGCCAGGCAGTTAAATGTGATTTGCAGAGTATCCCATGTAGATGTAGATGTAGTTTTCAGAAACAGGCTGAGAAAACAAGATGCTTTGGAAAAAATTGCGTTGGAGTTTGCCACGACAGAGACGGAAATCCGAAAAAAAAATCCACAATTTGCGGACGCAGTACGGACAGGAAGTAAATAAGTCGAAAAAACGAAAAAGCGGACAAAGCACAGACGACTTGTAAAAGAGCAAGTGGGAATTTTTTGATGCGATGAAGTTTATGTTTCGCACATATAACCCGAAATTTAATATTCCCCAAATAGCAATATATATATATACAAGCACCTTTAAATTTCAATTGAGTTGTTATGTGAATGTAAACACACACACACACACACACATATATATATATATATATATATATATATATATATATATATATATATATATATATATATATATACACACACACACATATATATATATATATATATATATATATATATATATATATATATATATGTGTGTGTGTGTGTGTGTGTGTGTGTGTGTGTGTGTGTGTGTTTACATTCACATAACAACTCAATTGAAATTTAAAGGTGCTTGTATTGCCATTCTACCTCCCCTTCTGTGGAAACAAAGAAATCTGTAAATTCATTTCGCACGTCCTTGGCTGACAGGCGAATTACGCACATTTGAGGGTTCCAGCGGAATTGGTTTTGTCCCTGTGTCTCTTCGCCATTCGCTTTGACTCTGTAGATCTGAGAATCAAATGTGCCAGGTGGGGCATACATGGAATTGCTACTATTCTCCTCTAGTAAAAAGTTGTGGAGAGCGCAAATAGCTTTGACAATTTGCCTCGATTTTTTGGTTTAGGAGAATTTGCGTTCGTAGTACTCGAAAACGTGAGCATATCAGTCCAAAAAAGTTTTCAGATATATTTCTTGCTCTACAGAGCCGATAGACCTAACCTAACCTAACCTAACCTAACCACACCCGATTTTACGCTGGTTGGCCTCGAAATGGGTAGGGCTTCATATGATAATTTTTCAGGGCAAATGCATCGTCAGCAACAATGACATATGCTGTTTGTACAGTTCTACCTGGTAATGTCCGTGGAGGTGGTAAATTCAATGTATTAGACTCAAGGCACTCTTACAGCTTGCAATTGTTGAAGACCCCACCGTCAAATACTCTACCATTAGCGCCTACATCAAAGTACAAAACTCTGTAATCAGGTCCGATTAGTGCTAATAGCACAATACTGTGGGTGCCTTTGTAATTGAAGTACACACTCCCTTCTTTCATGGGTGCCTGTATTACTGTATGTTTTCCGTCCATAGCGCCAATACAGTTTGGAAAGTTCCATCTATTTTCGAAACCATTGGCGATTTGTATCCATTCTTCTTCTGTTGAAGGTACCTAAAATTATAGAAAACCAAATAATATTTGAAATTTATTTTTTGAAGATACATAATACATTTAATTTATATTTACTTTAGGCCCCAGAAAACACCAGCCAGGAGAATGAGTCAGACTATACAGAAAATCCCACAATTGAAACAGAAGCAAATACTCCTAGTACTTCGAAACGAAAGAAGACAAGTTGGGGAAGTACAGATGCTATTTTCAACAGGGCAATTGAAGCCAAGCAGAGGCCTGTGGATGAACATCAGGTGTTTGGCGATTATGTAGCATCTGAGCTACGGCCACTAACACAAAACATCAAGTAAAAAAAAATAATTAAAAAGGCTTATACAGCAGTCAATACTGCACGTTTCTGAAGAGGACGATAATGTTAATGCTTCATGGATGCCGGCTAATTTTATGTGCCCAGATTCTGAAGAAATTATTATTTTTGCGGATACTCCTGAAGTGCATGATTCAAAAGGTAACGGTTCTGTAAATTTTCTGCTTAGTCGAATTAACTGAGTGAGTTTAGAAATATCAAAATACTAACCTTCAAATATTCTCTTTTCAAACATTCCAATAGGGCCACACAACAGTCCATAACAATTCTGGAGATTGTGCACACAGGGACTCTGAACAAGTACATAAGAGAGTTGAAACTGTCTCCTGAAAATGCAAAAATAATGGCATTAAGTTTTAAATGTATAGTTATGGAAAATAAATATCTCTATAATTTGATATTTCAGTTTTTTATTCTCCTACATGTTGCTAAAAATCGATGTGCAATTAGAAGACGATCCTTTGGTGATATGGCTTGTCGCATTTTTGTGTTCTGTTTCTGAATATTATGTTCTACTACTGACAAGATACGCTCAAAAGTTGCATATGACATTCTCAAGAAGTTTCTAATCTGAGCAAAGTCCTCAGAGTCCAGTTTATTAAAAAGTGTTTCTTGGAAACTTAAACTTGTGCGCCACTGTATCCCTTTCTTCACCCAAACATTTCGTTTTTTCTTAACTTTTTGTTCTTCTTCACGCTTCTTCTTTAGCAATAACAATGCAACAACTGTAGCGGCTGCTATGGTTTGTGCACACGACATTTTAAACAACAACTTTCTTGTCTCAAGACGCCAACTCTAGTGTAAATACCTTCGCAAGTACTTGCAGCAAGTTCGTGAAATTAGCTTGCCGAAACGACTTGCAGAAGTAAACTTGCGTATGTTTTCATAATGATATAAAAACCTCGGCAAGTACTTGCAGGAGTTACTTGCGGAAGTTACTTGCTAGTGGACACATGCACGTCAAACCTTAAAAATATTATCCACCAATGTTTACCGTGTAAAATGGCTAATAGGACCACAGCCCAGGAAATAGCTCTACTACCAGCGGATCTTTAGACGTCACCGGCTAAAGATCTTCCAGGGGTTAGACTTTGATGGTTCGTTCTATTCAAAAACATACCATTGCACTACGAAATGATACATAGTATTATTTACCTGTGCTACTACGAGAGCCATACACTTGGAACTAGCTAGCAACATGACCACGGACAAATTCTTATTGGCATTACAGAGATTTGTGGCCAGGCGCATATATATATACCATATATAGCGACAATGCACAGACATTCCCCGCTGCAAATAAGGAATTAATGGACCTCTGGCCAATAATATCGGCAGCAAAGGTACACCACTATCTCGCCCACCACACAATTATATGGAAATTCATTGCACCTCGTGCAGCTTGGTGGGGAGGGTGGTGGGAAAGGACGGTCGGAACTACTAAGAAGTGTTTACGAAAGGTCTTAGGATAATCAAGCTTGGACGATGAAGCGCTGCAAACAGCGTTGGCGAACATATAGGCCGCACTCAACTCTAAAACCTCTGGCGCAGCACGAGGATAGCGCTTTGACGCCAGCGCACTTCCTAGTGGGGGATCGCCCAACTACCTTACCCTCTGGGACACCGCAACGAAGACCTACAAATCTGGCAAAGATGTATAAACTCAGACAGAAATTAGTGGAGGACTTCTGGAAACGCTGGAGCCAGGAGTACTTAACTCCGAAGTTACCACGAAGCAAGGCGTCCAAAGTGTTTTACAAGACTTCGCGAGGGAGACCTTGTCCTGTTACAAGAAGATATTCGTCAGCGCCAGTGCTGGAGAAGGGCGTGAGTTGCTGAACTGAGGAAAGGACGGGACGGACTGATAGGAACGGTGATACTCGACTTGCCTGCCGGACATAAAGTGACCAGGCCTATTCAGCTGGTCGTACCTTTGGAGGTAGACCAGGGTGGGGAGGATGTAGAGTGATGAAGTGACGTCGTTCGTAGTATAAGTTTAAATGTTATCTTTGTATTATCTGTAACTATGTACCTTGTTGATATATCTCTGGAATAAAGTAAGAGTGTGTATGTGAAGACGAGTTTCCTTCCTGGGAAAGACGGTGGATTTAAGGCCGTTTCACACCGCGGTCACACAGTCACGTGACAGACTTTTCTACAGATCTGTTTCCATAATTTCAAATGGAGCAATTCACACCGACCTCGCAGAGCCTCTCAGACGCTACAACCGTCGACAGACGAATCTGCGGGATCGCTCCCCGAGCCATCCTTTCAGAACGTCTGTCGACGTCTGTGGCCTCGCGCATGCGCAGTGGCCCACTACACTGCCGCGCGCATGACCACTTCGCACACTGTCGCTAAGTTTTGTGTTTCAACTCGTTACAACAAGAAGCTGTTTTCTTGTCATTTCGTTTTGTAAAATGTTAAAAACTATCAATATTTTGTAGAGAATTATTTTTGGTTGATGGTCAAAGGAGGACAGTTTAATGAACGTTTAGGAATTAGGGGAAAAATCGAACTCGGCAGCCACTACCATTAACTGTTAATTTATTTTTCCTTTACACCAAAAAAGAATTTGGTTATGACGTAAAGAGAATTAAATGAAAATAGATGCTGATATTCAAAGGAAATCAATAATTGTTTAAATGTTTCATTTTTTTACCAAAATTATGTTCCGATTGCAGTACGATTTCAAAAAAGTAAATTGTATACAGTATTAGTAAACTTACCTAAGGCATAGCGCCAATCTCTCTCTGCTGCTAATAGATCTGTAGTTGGTGTCTTTTTTACTAATATCGTTATTTATAAATATCGTTATTTATCACAGACATTGCCGAGGTGGGGTGGCTTGTGTGCCTCAACGATGCAGATAGCCGTAGGCCTACCGTAGGTGCAACCACAGCGGAGGGGTATCTGTGGAGAGGCCAGACAAACGTGTGGTTCCTGAAGAGGGGCAGCAGCCTTTTCAGTAGTTACAGGGGCAACAGTCTGGATGATTGCCTGAGCTGGCCTTGTAACATCAGCTAATGTGGCTTTGCCACACAGCGACCGCGAACGGCTGAAAGCAAGGGGAAACTACAGCCGTTACTTTTCCCGAGCACATGCAGCCCTACTGTATGGAAATATGATGATGGCATCCTCTCGGGCAAAATATTTCGGAGGTAAAATAGTCCCCCATTCGGATCTCCGGGCGGAGACTACTCAGGAGGATGTTGTCATCAGGAAAATTAGGTGGAGAGCCGCATCACACCAGTCTCCGGACAGAAGACCATAACAACAACATCAGTGTTAATACCTCTTCAAACTCAGGTTCAGAAAGCCGAAAGTATGTTGTGAATCTGTAATCACCTAGCTCCAAGTCCTCCACCAGATGATGATACTCGCCGCACTGTTCCCGTCTCTGATTGATGGGGTGTACCCAGTGCGTTCGGTTTGTAACAGAGTACAACAGCATGTCTTCCTCATCACTACTCGAACTAACTTTCGCCATCACCCAACCAAGGCACACTTTTAGTAAACGAGGTGTCGCACCACGAACCACCTGCCATGTTACCTGTTTCAACTGAACTGACCAGAGCAGGAACCATGTCCTAATAGCTCACAGCCGTCAGTGGCGGTGTGAATTGCACATCTGTCACGTGACATAGTGTGACCGCGGTGTCAAACGGCCTTAGAGTCTCCACTCAATGCGGTGCGTGGGGCCGTTCGCCGTCGAGGGTTCGAGTCCTCCCTCGGGCATGGGTGTTTGTGTTGGCCGTAGCGTAAACTACTTTAAGTAGTTTGTAAGCTTAGGGACTAATGACCAACTTAGTTAAGTCCCTTTGATTTACAAACATTTGAACATTTTTGTAGCATTGTATGGGAGTGAAACGTGGACGATAAGCAGTTCAGACAAACAGATGATAGAAGCTTTCGAAATGTGGTGGTACAGACGAATGATGATTAGATGGGTAGATCACGTAACTAATGATGGGGTGCTAAACAGAAGTTGGGAGTAAAGTAGTTTCTGGTTTATCCTGACTAAGAGAAGAGATAGGTTGGCGGAACACATTCTGAGACATCAAGAAATCGTCAACCTAGCATTAGAAGAAAGTGAATGGAACTAATACAGTAAGCAGATTCAAAAGGATTTAGGTTGCCGTTCGTATTCTCAGATGAAGGGGCTTGCACAGGACAGGGTAGCGTGGAGAGCTGCATCAAACCAGTCTACGGAATGAAGACCACAACAACAATAACTTAATATTTGTAGTTGGTCCAGGAAATAAATTGTTTTAATACCAAGGACGGAGGACGGTGGCTCAAATCCATCTAGATTTGGAAGGAAGGAAGGAAGGGAGCTTGGAGTTTGACGTCAAGTCGACAGCGTGGTCATTAGAGACGAAGCTTATGCTCGGAATGTTTAGGTAAGGATGTGGAAGGAAATCGGCCGGGCCTTTTCAAAGGAACCATCCCGACATTTGCCTGGAGTTATTTAGGGAAATCACGGAAAACCTAAATGTGGATGGCCGGAGGTGGATTTGAACCACCAGCCTTCCGAATGCGAGTCCAGTGTGTTACCACTACGTTACCTCGCTGGGTCATCTAGATTTGGGTTTCCGTAATTTCCCTAAATCACCTCAGCAAATGCCGGGATGGTTCCTTTGAAAGGGCAATCCGAGCGCGAGCTCCGCCTGTAATGACCACACTGTCGACGGGGCGTTTAAGTCTGATCTTTCTTCCTTCAAATTGCAAATAGAACGAGGGAATACGATTACCAGTAAGCGTCTGTACCAGCCTTAGTTTCTCTTATCTTTTCCTTGTCGTTTGTACGCGAAATGTAAATCGGTGACAATAAAATCGTTCTGCCGTCAGCTTCAAAATCCGACCTAAACATTTCCTGAATAGTGTTTCTTCAAAATAACGCCGCCTTCCCTCCAGCGATTCCCATTTGAATTCCTGAAGCATTTCTGTAACATTCGCGCATTAATCGAACCAACCAGTAACAAACGAGGCAGCCCACCTCTAAATTGCTCCTATATCTTCCTTTAAACTGATCTGGATGGGTTCTCAAACCACTTAATCAGTACTGAAGACGGGGCCACACAAGCTTTTTATACGCGAGCTCCTTTACGGATGAACCATATCTTCGCAAAATTCTCCCAATAAACCGAAATCAACCATCCCGCCTTCTCCACGTTTGTGCTTACATTCCTTCTATTTCACATAGCTCTGCAATGTCACCTTTACATATTTAATCGACGCTATCGTGCCAAGCAGAACACTACCAATGCTGTGTTCGAACATTATGGAATTGTTTTTCCTATTCATCTGCATCACCTTACATTATTCAGAATTTGGAGCTAGCCGCCGTACCTCACACCATCAAGAAATTTTGTCTAAGTCATCTTACATCCTACTACAGTCATTCAATGAGGACACCTTCCCATACACAACAGCATCATTAGCAAAAAGTCGCAGAGCGCTACTCACTCTGTCCGTCAAACCATTTATGTAGATAGAAAATAATAACGGCTATGTCGGGGACTGATAACCATTGCCGTTTAGTCCCTTTAAAAATCAGACCAACCAACCAACGGCTATGTCACACTTCCGTGGGTCACTCCTTGGTTGAATTATACATTTGAAGAAAGACGCTTGATATATCCTACAAACTCATATAAATAAATTTAAAAATCCGTTTATAAGAAAAATCTATTCTGTGCACTTAAGAATAAAGATAAATAATTGAGTCACAGAAGAACGGAACGAAGAAAGACGAACATCTAAAGAGGGGAGTAGCACTGCTGATAAACACGCAGACCAACGTGTCAGCTCGAAAACTGAAATATTAACCCCGTTTACCATGGGCTCCCAAAACGCGATTTCGTAAACCGATTTCCCAAATCCTCTTTTGGTTGTTCATGTAAACACTCCAAAATCGATTCTGAAAATTCACTTCAGTAAAGCGGTTTTCCAGTTCCACAGTGGATTTTCGTACACATGTAAACGCAACCGCTTTTTAAACATTGTTGGCTTGTCAGATTGTGTTTTCTTGTTAGAAATATTCGGCACATATGGACAAATTGACATTTTATGCCGGCCGCGGTGGCCGCGGGGACTGAGGCGCTTCAGTCACGGTCTGCACGGCCACTACGGTCGGGGGTTCGAATCCCCCTTCGGGCATGGATATTTGTGCCGTCCTAGTTCGTAAGTAGTTCATAAGTAGTTTGTAAGTTTAGGGACTGATGACCCCGTAGTTAAGTCCCATAGACTATACAAACATTTGAACATTTTTTAGACTACGATGGCGATAAGTCCCATAAGCTTTACAATTATTTGAACATTTGACATTTTATGCAGTGAAAGAGAAGTATAAATTTTAGAGTGAGCAAATAATCTATATATTTAAGCAAAGAAAAATAGCGATTGTGCTGGCTTACATCTGGAACTCAATCAGCTGTTTTTCAGCCGCCATACTCAGTGGGCCTGGAAATCCGCTTCAGTTTATTGCATGTAAACACGATAGCGAAAAACGGTTTACGAAATTCGGTTTTCGTCTTCCTGAAGATGTGTTGCATGTAATCGTAGTGATTAAAATATGTACTAGATTATTTGACTGATCCCAAATGAACTTCATTACTAAGAGTGCTCACAGAGCATGAAACCACCGACGAGTTCAAATCCTCACACGTAAAACCAAGATTTTCTGCGACGTAAAGAGTTTTGACATAATATTTTACTAAGGGACAAAGACCGGCGGTGGCATCATATTCAGTTGTAGCTCATGGTACCTCAATAATCACCGCAGACTGTTAGTTCAGAGTGGTAGACAGTGCCGCCCTGCCAGTGGCGCCGCCAAGCGGCTCTAACCACTTGTTATTACAAACATGCTCACTAGATGGCGCGGCGATCACCATCGGTCGTTCCAACGATCCTGGCGACAACCGACTGGGTAGGGACGATACAAAACATTCTTCCCCCCCTCCCCAACACACACACACACACACACACACACACACACTTTTCCTTCTATCTTTCAGCTGCTCTTAGATGGCCTTACCGAATAAGTGGTATAAACACAATCTATTCTCTAAACCCACTGAACTGCATGTATACAAAAGTACCGCAATAAATAACACGGTGAAAAGTTGAATTTTTTGTCTAAATGAATACATAGTCCATCAAGTACAATTAACTTATTTTAAGCATACCTAACGCAGAAAAAAGATGCTAACGAGTATATCAACAAAAATCTAATTTTGTTCATGTGTTGACTGTTTAACGAGAACTTGTCACTTTCGTTGTTATTGTTGCTCAGCTTACTCAGCAGCTTTATAAATTATAGATCAATGCTTGAATTCGAAATCTACATTCCTCTTAAAATATCATTTGGTTACAATAGTTATGAGGAGGATTAGGAGAACATTTCAGTCTCGACAGCCAAACTCTTTCAGTACGTATGTATCGAACCTTAATTTTCTGCGGATGAAGTGCTTCAGAAAGTGTATCATACTGAGTGGCCAGTTGTTAAAGATACTTATTATTAGTGTCAATGTTTTGATGAGTGCTTTCCCGGACTACATATAAATTGTGAAAATTAAATCATAAAATTATTTTACAAAATTGCACTGTTCCTGCCGTTCTTATAAATACACGTAGACGGCATTTATATGAGGTGCTACATCAACCAAGGATCGTCGCCGTGCGCGATTATGTGTTTGATACGTAGGAGGCAGAGCTGCAAGATGACCTGTCCATCATTTCCCTATGTGTCAGTGTGAACTTTGGCAACTTAAGAGTGTTCTGTCCGCAATCAGACACAGCTCTGCTGCGGTTCAAGAGCTGGGATATTTCTGATTTAGAGCACATGAATGAAGAGTGCCAAATTAAAATATACTGGGACATCGTTCCTCATTGTCTCGAAGACGATCGTGGAACATATCGTTAAAAGAACACGATGAACACATACTATAGACAAGTATGATTGAGATCTGAGATTATAATTTAGGTAACTTTCCGATGAACTGAAATTCGAAAATCGTCTTCAACAATATCGTGATTGCTGCCTTCCACCATGGTGGTACAGTACAACCAATGATGTTGATGACAAATTCCATTCTTCAGTGGGCTAATGAGGGCAAATCTATCAGTAGAAAGGCAATTCCAAAGGCATAACATGTAAAATTAACATAACATACAATTTTTTACTGTCAATAAAATTCTTCTCGGTATGGGACACAGACACTAATGAAGGACGCCTCCAACAGTGGCCGAAACGTCGGTAGATTTTATAAAAATGAAAACATCCTTTGTACTGTGACGAATTTGTGTAATGAGAACGACCCTAACTCTTTCTTTCTTTTCTTTTCTGGTAATCATAATAGTCTTTCTACGACATATATGATGCTGCAGGCTCAACAATTAGGAAATTTTTCCATTTTATTGTGCAGAATATCAACAAACGGGGTAAATTGTATAAAATTAGTAAGAATATTCAGTATTTTATTTTGATTTTCAGGTCATTATTACAAAATCTTACTCGCTATCGCCTTCATAGCTTGCTATGCCGCAACAGAGATCCGGATGATATTTATCGTAAGAGAAACAAAACACATTGGTTTACAGCCTCAAGTACATGTCATCAAAAGCACGTGCACGGGGTTTTTAAGAACGATACCGCAAAACAATGTTCATTTACGTTCTAAAAGGATTGTCTTTCATCCTTTTGATGCGAACTATGTGTATTTGGTCATTTTCGAAAAAACAGGTGTCCTGAATTGACGTAAAATTAATAATTGTAGCACCACGCTTACTTGGTTAGAACTATGCTAACCTTACGCGTTTTACAGCCCGCAGAGAACTTCGACATCAATTTTCTAGAAAATCATGGGCCGTCACTAAAAACGTGGATAGTCCCATGCAATGGCTATGTCCCACTACAACATATCCAAAAAGCAAGAAAATCAGTTATTTACAGTATGTTGATCCCCCTTGTAAACCACGTTTCTTCCAAGAAAGATTTTCCAAAAAAATGTTCAAATGTTTGTTAAGCTTATGGGACTTAACTACGGGGTCATCAGTCCCTAAACTTACAAACTACTTATCAACTAGCTAAGACTAAGGACGGCACAAATATCCATGCCCGAGGGGGGGATTCGAACCCCCCCACCGTAGTGGCCGTTCAGACCGTGACTGGAGCGCCTCAGTCCCCGCGGCCACCGCGGCCGGCAAAGTTTTTCCAACAAGGTTCGCAGCAGAAGTACATTTTTAGCACGTGCCCTGAGTGGCGCTACTGTAGCTCAGTCAGAAGAGCACTTTCCCGGGAAAGGCAAAACTCCTGAGTTCGAGTTTTGTTCCAGAAAACAGTTTTAACGTATCAGAAAAATATGAATGTTCAAAAGTTTGTTAACCTTATGGAACTTAACTGCGGGGTCATCAGTTCCTAAACTTACAAACTACTTATCAACTAATGTATACTAAAGACAACACAAACATCCATGTCGGAGGGGGGATTCGAACCCCGACGGCAAAGGCCTCGTGCATTGTGTCAGAGGTGTCAGATTGAACGGTAGTTAACCTTTTCAGTCCCACAATATGAAATAAACTTTGGAAAAATTAGTCGAACTATTGATTTTTTACAAGGGTAAGTCAATTATTATCCGCAAAGTAGTTATAAAATTTTATAAGAAACTTACAAGAACATCATTTTTCTACGTAGTCTCCTTGCTTTTCAATGCACTTCGTCCATCACTCTACAAGCCTCCTTATGCCCTCATAAAAGAAGGTTTTCGGTTGAGCTGCGAGCCAGGAATGCACCGCTTCCTTCACTGCTTCGTCCGAGTCAAATCGACCGCGTCAGAAATATTTTTTCGGGTAGCGTCTGGCTGCTTGCGGCAACTGCTGGAACACCAAACAACCACACTCCAAGTAGCCAGAAGCGGGAGAAGGCGCTGCTGGAACAAAATTTCACCGTTGCGCATGCGCCTCAAGCAATCTGGCAGCTGCTGGAACGAACCTTAATATCATCCGAAGTTTGCGCCCGAGTAGACGAGACGACAAGTGTAACTACGTGCTTGACAAGCAAGCATCAAACATTTTTTTCTAAGACATGCACGAGCTTGTGCGGAGTAAATTTGCACATGCAGCAACAATGGGTAACAAAAGTGCTCAAAACCTCTCTGAAATTACGTTGCCTGCAGTGGCCATTCGAGCAGCAGCTGAATATTATGTATTTCACTGTAATGTTTTTAAAGGAAAAGCCTTTTGCTATTGCAATGAAGAGTTTTATTTTTATAAGTCACCCATACGCGTTTCGCCTTTCAAATGTTCAAATGTTTGTATAGCTTATGGGACTTAACTACAGGGTCATCAGTCCCTAAACTTACAAACCTACTTATGAACTAGCTAATACTAAGGACAGCACAAATATCCATGTCCGAGGGGGGATTCGAATCCCCGACCGTAGTGGCCGTCCAGACCATGACTGGAGCGCCTCAGTCCCCTCGGCCACCGCGGCCGGCGTTTCGCCTTTGTCACAAGGCATCATCAGTGCGTGTCCTGAAATATTTACATATTTCTGTTTAACATAAAGGTTAGGTTTCTTACATATGTCCAAAACATTTTATTTCTGATTTAAAACAGTTCGTTGTTTGATATAAAATGGTGTACTTGCAGCACTTGCTACTCCACATCAGTCTCT
Organism: Locusta migratoria; assembly: GCA_026315105.1. NCBI lineage: Eukaryota > Metazoa > Arthropoda > Insecta > Orthoptera > Acrididae > Locusta > Locusta migratoria. The sequence goes on along the minus strand of CM048747.1, from coordinate 80,329,204 downwards.
TACTGGCAACCAGGTCGAAAGATTCCACTGTTTTCTAAACAAACTTTGCATTTTTCTGGTTCCACTGTCATCTGCTGCCATACTGTGTTCACTGTAGTTTATTTTGTAGTGTTGCCAACCTTCTCAGCTTATTTGAAATTCAACTGTTTCATTGACAGTGTGATGAAGGTATCTTTGCGTGTTTGTGTGTGTCTGTGTGTGTATGTTATGTGTGAGTGTGTATGTGTTTCGTTATTAGGAAGGAAAGAATTTTAATTATTCCTTTAAACTCACCTTCGCCTGCAACCAGAAACGGTGTAAAAAAGCGTTCCTAGACGTGACGGCACGTGTAACTGCATGCTTGACAAGCATCAAACATTTTTTCTAAGACATGCATGAGCTTGTGCGGAGTAAATTTTAACATGCAGCAAAAATGGGTAACAAAAGTGCTCAAAACCTCTCTGAAATTACGCTGCTTGCAGTGGCCATTCGAGAAGCAGCTGAATATTATGTATTTCACTGTAATGTTTTTAAAGGAAAAGCCTTTTGCTATTGCAATGAAGGGTTTTATTTTTATAAGTCAATCATACGCGTTTCGCCTTTCAAATGTTCAAATGTTTGTATAGCTTATGGGACTTAACTACGGGGTCATCAGTCCCTAAACTTACAAACTACTTATGAACTAGCTAATATTAAGGACAGCAAAAATATCCATGCCCGAGGGGGGATTCGAACCCCCGACCGTAGTGGCCGTGCAGACCATGTATAAGCTGAATAAGGTGGACTGGGGCTCCGTCCATGGACAAGTTCGGAGGTTTTCAAGCATCGTGTGGGGCGCCGCAGCATCCGCTAGTGTGTGTGTGTGTGTGTGTGTGTGTGTGTGTTTGGCGGGGAGGGGGTTGAGGGGAGGGGGCGATGGGGGGGGGTGAGGCGACCACGCCCGCGCCTGCCTTTGTTTCCGTCGCCTCGCTGCCCACTAGCTCGGCCCGAGAGCCAATATTTTTTTTCTCGGCGGGAGGCGTACCTCGTAAATCTCACGTGTGTCATATTACCGCCGTTTGACAACATTCGGCGGAACAAACGCGCGGGGATCGGGTTCTCGGCCGCCGCTCGGTTCCCGGGCCGTGTTTACGGCTCGCGCCGAGAATAGCGCGTGCACGCACCCGCCGGACAATGCGCCGTCGCCGAGCCACCGCCGCTGCCTCAGAGCGCCGGGCACGCACGGCGCAGCACTACGCTGGCGTTCTCGAGCCAGCGGCGCTCGCCTTCTCCCAGAGGCTTTTATCGCAGAGCCGAGAACCCGCCCGCTTTGAGGTTACGCGCCCTTTGATCGCGAATGTATTGCTGTCGTTTCTGCTGCCGTCGCCGCAGACGGCGGAGGGGTAATCGCCCAGGAATTTCGCGCCGCACTATCTCCTGCGGCTCGAGTCGTATTTTATGCACATGCCTTTGCATTCCAATCGATAGGGACTATATTCGGGTGTTTCTTTTTCCCTTTGCTTTCACGAATGGCTCGCTTAGGAACACGCAAAATTAACAACAGCTGGCCATTATTTAAGCCCAGTAGGTTTTAAAAGATATAAAAAAAAGCCAAGATCGCTGATCATCAATTTTCATTTACGACAACCGGTTTCGCTGAACTATGTCAGCATAATTCAGTTTGCTACTGTCACTTACTGTGATAATTATGTTTTATTATAATGACATAGTGCACCTATGAATTGTAAATTGTTATATAACAACTGATTGACATTACGAGATTATGGCCTTGTAAAATGATTTTATTTGACCAGATGATGCTGAAATAGTTCAGCGAAACCGGTCGTCGTAAATAAAAATTGATGATCAGCGATCTTGGCTTTTTTATATCTTTCTACAATATCATGATTGGATCGCCTCCTAGAACGTAAACCAACCCAGTAGGTTTTCTTTCTTTTTCTGATGACTCTTGCTGTTCAAGTGTCTCCTGTTTCTTCCTGCAATATTTCAAGTTGTTTCTCTGCAAAAGTGATGCCTTTCGCAATTAGTGCCTCGTCATCTACAAAGTTCTTGATATCAAGAACTCCTATGGGAAACCAGTACAAAGTGAAAGACGAAAGTTGAAAGGAATATATAGAACGGTTATACAAAGGTAATAAACTTCAAGGCAGTATTCTAGAAATGGAAAACGAAGTACAGGAAGATGAGACAGGAGATACTATACTGCGAGAAGAATTTGACGGAGCACTGAAAGATTTGAGTAGAACCAAGCCCCCTGGAGTAGGTGATGTTCCGTCTGAACTGTTATTATCGTTAGGAAACTGAACTGTTATTATCGTTAGGAGAGCCAGTCACGAAAAATTGTCCCACCTTGTTTGCAAGATATGTAAGACAAGGGAAATATAGTGATTCCAATTCCTAAGAAAACAAGGGCAGACAAATGTGAAAATACAGAACCTACAGTTAAATTAATATCATGAGTGCAAAATACTAACACGAATTATTTACGGAAGAATGGAAAAACTGGTGGAATCCAACTCTGGGAAAGATCACTTTGGATTTCGGAGAAATGTAGGAACACAGGAGGCAATACTCACATTACGACTTATCTTGGAAGATAGATTAAGGAAAGGGAAACCTACGTTTTTAGCGTTTGTGGATCTGGACAAAGCTTTTGACAATGTTGACTGCAATATGCTTGTTTTTCAGATTCTGAAGGTAGCAGGGGTAAAATATAGGGAGCGAAGAGTTGTATTCAACTTGTACAAAAACCAGACAGCAATTATTAGAGTCGAAGGACATGAAAAGGTCGCAGTGGTTGGGAAGGGACTAAGACAGGGTTGTAGTCTTTTCCCCATGTTATTCAATCTGTACATTGAGTAAGCTGTGAAGGAATGCAGGGAGAAGTTTGGAGAGGGAATAAAAGTACAGGGAGAGGAAATACAAACCTTGCGGTTTGCTGTCGACATAGTAATTCTGTCAGAAACAGCAAAGGTCCTGGAAGAGCAGTTAAACGGAATGGATAGTGTCTTCAAAGGAAAGTATGAGACTATAAGATGAACATTAATAAGAGTAAAACGAAGGTAATGGAATGTAGTGTCAGAAAATCAGGCGATGCTGAAGGAATTAAATTAGGTAATGACACAATAAAAATAGTAGATGAGTTTTGTTATTTCGGTAGTAAGATAACTTCTGCTGGCCGAAGCAAAGAAGATATAAAATGAAGAATGGCTATGGGAAGAAAAGCGTTTCTGAAGATGCGAAATTTGTTGACATCCAATATCAGTTTAAGAGTTAGGGAGCCCTTTCTGAAAGCATTTGTCTGGAATGTAGCATTGCATGGGAGTGAAACGTGGACGATAAGGAGTTCAGACAGAAACGTGATAGAAGCTTTCGAAATATGGTGTTACAGACGAATATGATTAGATGGGTAGATCACCTAACTAATGAGGAGGCGCTTAACAGAATTGGAGAGAAAAGGAGTTTGTGGCATTTCGTGATTAAGAGAAGGGATAGGTTGGTGGGACTCATTCTGAGATATCAAGGATTCGTTAACTTAATATTAGGGAGGGTGAGCTTAAAGGTTGCGTAATACAATGACACACCTTAATACAAGTGAAATTTAGTTTCTATTAAGTCTCAGCTGACTAGAACTTAGATTGTTTTATATAAACACAGTTTTAAACGACGAATAAACGCAAAGCGTGAATGTTCATGAGCTAATCAATAGCTAAATGAACAAGAAATTCGGAGAAACGATCTACTTCATTATAAAAACACCGGGATCTTGCTTAGCGGGCATTACACAATTCTGTGTCATACCTGAAATATGGAACTCTCTTTATGCAATATACATTTTGTAAAAACAGGGCATGTTCCATTCCGAAATATACAGTACTAAGCAATTCATCCATAGAAGCATCCGACACTAGATAATGATAATAAAGTTTTTCTTCGTACAATCGGCGTTGTTGAAACATTAAATGAAAATTTTCTGTTGATAGTTTACGTAACATTAACTAAAATGTTCAAATGTTTGTGAAGCAACTGAACCAAACTGCATTGGTTATCAGTTCACAGACTTACAACTACATAAACTAATTTACCCTAAGGATAACACGCACACACTCCCCGAGGGAGGACTTGTAACTCCGACGGGGAGCTGAAGCACACTCCGTAGAAAGGCGGCTTTAGAGCGCACGGCCATTCTCGCGCGGCTCATATTAACTCTTCATAGATGTGTAATACATATTGACTGGCACAGCGTAATTGAATAGCGACCAGTTTGTACCGTAATAAATTCGATGCCCCAAATCCGCGATGCATAGTACACACCCATCGTTAACATCGCATTAAAACTCGGCGTTTATAGCGCCCTGTTGAGAGTGCAAATTTAGCACTCAGTTTTTTGCTTTTATCAATGCCGCTATTTTTCCGTTCGTGCAGAATAGCCCTTATTCGTTTGTAGTTTTACGTTTCGGTTGAATTATTTATTCCTTGTTTTGAGTGAAATCAATTACTTGCAGCAACCGATTTAGAACAACCGATTCAGTGATCTGCATAGCAGCCGGCTAGCGTAGCAACAGCATCGAAACACCCCGCATAGTCCACTGTAGTTTTACATTCTGTTTTATTCAAGTGGAAATAGTCAGGTTTTTTGTAGTCACCATGAGTGCTGCTTCTAGGCGGTTTCCCTACATTCTTCTAGGAGAATGCTGCATGGTAACGATCCAAAGAAAAGTAACGAATGATGAAAAGAATATTTACGATAAAGTTCGTCCAAATAGTGGCAGCATGTGCTTGAAACGCAAGTAATGAAATCGTCAGACAGCTTTAAAAAAAGGCACCTATAGGGCCACTTTAACTCAGCAATTACCGAAGGGAATAATCGGGGATGGAAACAAACTGGCAGAAGCGAGATAGACTGAGTTTCAAGCATTTAAATAAAACTTTATTGACCCTTTATTAAACAAAGTTACAGTATAGGATACCTCCAGTTAACAAACTTTTAAAAACAATCAAATGTGATTTTTAATGGTGGATGAAAGGAAAATTCATGTTTAAGTAAATAAAAATAAATTTTGAAAATCATTTTCAAAAATATATTTTTATTTGATTATGCCTGGAATAAGAAACGTCTTATGAGGACATGAAAAGGCTTGCTCAGGATAGAATAGGGTGGAGAGCTGCTTCAAACCAGTCTCCGGACTGAAGACCATAACAACAACAACTCTAAAACAATTGAATTGTTGCTATGGCTATGTATAGGTTAGCCGATAAGTCGGAATGCGTATAAAAGTGAAAACGCTCCTACCTGGAGACCGAATACATTACCGTAAAGCGATGTAACTACAGAGACTTTGGTTATCACCGACCAACGGAATCCATTCAAACCTGGATAGTGATTGAAAAAACATTCATATAATTAACGTGCCCGCTGACTAGCACTAATTGGTGCTTCCTAAACCTCGTATTCCCAGAAAAGGCAACCAGCTCATCAGCGGATCTAAACATTCTTTTGTTAATTTTTATAAAATAAATGTTCAGTTGCTACTATTGCATTAGCTACATGTTTTTCCCTGGTTTTGTTTATTTATTCAGTGAAACATATGAGGTTAATTAAAGCTAACGGTGCAATGTTGACCCTGTATCTCACAGATACAACGTTACCACCGACGTTCCTCGTAATGACAATTACATCGTGAAATACCAGTTTTAGTTCAATGGGTTTGGTTTGTAGCTGCAATTAGATTCTCTGTAATTACTATTCGACAGCGCGCGGCTAGAAAATAACAGACGATGGGTATTTCAAAAGGATGATATCAAATTTTCATCCGAAATAATCGCCATCGTAGTCTGCAGTGCTAGTGTGTTGAAGTCGCTACGTAAATTAGTATGATCTGGTTTGGTGAGTTGAGTTTCACGCCACGCTGTGCTACTAGCTTTTTGATTGTTATCTACTTACACGACACATTTTCATTTCCAGCATCACAAACATCGCATTAAAGTGGCACTATAATAGATATCAATACTACATTGTGTAATATTCGCGTGAAATAAAAATGTATTCCGTCCACTTTTATAAGAGATTAGTTTGAGATCCACATCTTTCACGAATCACTCGTATGTAACTACTGCTGAAACATCGATAGCCTGCCGCGGTGGCCGAGAGGACTGAGGCGCTTCAGTCACGGTCTGCACGGCCACTACGGTCTGGGGTTCGAATCCCCCCTCGGGCATGGATATTTGTGCCGTCCTTAGTCTTAGCTAGTTCATAAGTAGTTTGTAAAGTTTAGGGACTGATGACCCCGTAGTTAAGTCCCATAAGCTTAACAAACATTTGATTTTTTGAAACATCGATATGACAGCAAATATAAATGCGTGCTCGTCATTCACAGAAGAAAGAAATAAAATGAACCGAGTCTCTCTTGTTAATTACCATAAACTAAACAAAAAAAGAAATTTCACGTTCCTCTCCTATATGTCCTGTAATATTTGCCTACAAAATTCTCACCGTCAATATTTCTCGCAACGAGAAATCCCCTCCATCCCCATCGAAGTTCAATGTTCAGTTACAGTGCGTTCGTACGTACGCGAATCCAGGGAGGGGTTACGGGGTTATAGTCTACCCCAGAACTGCACATTTTCCTCTTAATCTCAACAGAAAAGAAATAAACTGATAGACCTATTAGACTTAATAGTCTAAAAAAATCGTTTTCTTGTATTCTAACCGTCGTTTACTCTAGAAACTCTGGCGACGCAACGGTGAAACAAAATTCCTATGAACTCAACCTTCCCCAGATCAAAATTCTGGGATCTATCCTGGCTCTGTTTCCTAATATCAACATGCTGCTGACTGAATGGTATGTATACCGAAAGTGAAAACCATTAAATTAATGTTAAGTCTGCTACACCTGTTTCTAGAAGCGCACTGTAAAACACTCGACACCAACCGAGATGGTGCAGTGGTAACGTACCGGACTCGCATTCGGGAGGACTGTGGTACAAATCCATCTCCGGCCATCCAGATTAAAGTTTACCATTATTTCCCCAAACCAGGTAAATGCGAGATGGTTACTTTAAAAATATCGGCCGATTTCAGTCCTCGTCCTTACCCAAAACCCTGAGCGTGAACTCCGTCTATAATGTTCAAATGTTTGTTAGGCTTACGGGACGAACTCCGTCTATAATGACCAAGGTGTCGAAGGGACTTTAAACCCCAAGTTTCTTTCCTTCCTTCCTAAAACTCGTGACAGACAATAGTAAATTCTCGCTAATAATCAAAGAACACTATCTTCTTCTATAAAGCAGACATCCCTATGCAGCTTATTGTTACATTAACTTCGGCAGAAGTGATGGATTCCCATTGTTCGCGGAGGAATGATTTGAGTTTTCGGAGAAATGGGTTTCGTTTTCTGCTGGGGACAATGACGGTTATCAAAATACCCCAGATTCCACTGTTGGTGCCAATATAATTTGTTTTATTTATTTATTTCAGTCGCGCACATTTGCTATAAGCGCAATGGTCCGAATTGCGCAACTTCAGTAGAAAAAATAATTTTTACACCGTTTGAAACAAAGTGCCAAGTATCGTTACATGGTATGACAAAGGTTACTCTGTAATAAGAGGTGTATCCATTTTAGTCAACACCATTTGTGACATAGTTAACTGCACTGAGTTAGAAGTATCTAATGAGTGTCGTATAGCCATAAATTACATAACCATACATAAACAAATGACCTGTTACTAATTTACAGGTAACAATCTGCAAATTTACACGCCGTTCCATTACAACTAGCAAAACGTTCGACAAAGGTTCTGGCCTGTTAAGTTAGTTCCCTAACTTGTGATTTGTGAGTAATTAAAGGATCGTTAGCACATTACCAGTCTGTGAATGAAAGTGTTGAGCTGCAAGTGAATTAAATCATAAATGGTGGGTCAGTATCGTAGTGATAGGCGACGTCACACACAATAAGACGTGATTATTACTAGCGGCATTGTGAGCCATGGCCGGCGGGTAGGAGTGTTGTGGGAGGAGGAGATTTTTTTTTGTGGAGGGGGGACGGTAGGGAGAGGGCAGGCGAATAAACCACTCTGCAATGCGACCGTGCCGTGCCGATTCGCGCCAACTGTGCGCGATCGTCATGAACAGGACTCGTAGATGGCGGTTGCTCCGTCGAGGAACCTGTGACTGGCGGTTGCTCCGTGCGAGTAGTTCCCGGCACCCGAGTGGCGAGAAACCCAAGACCGACGGCGGCGTTTCGGGTGTGATACAGAACTCCCACAGCCATTCTTTTCATACATTTCATTCGCCTTTGTGTTAAATCATATTGCTTTAGTCTCTTTGATGCCTTTTCTCTGAAATTTGCATCGTATAAAGTTAAAAACCGAGCGAATTCCCAGACTAATGCGAAGGGGGACGACAGAAGAGAGGAAAACATAACGTCGAGACTTTGGGAAACGCAATGTTACATGTAAATAAATTTTCTTTCACGTTTTAGTGGTCCCACCCTCGTACTGAGGACCAAAAATATCCAGTGGTCGCCATTATTTACCTGTGATTTGACTCGCATTCTACAATTTCCCCTCTTTCTCACTGTTCATCGTCAATGCTACACTCGATACAAAAGCCTGCAAGAAATGTATTTTCTCCTTTCCATAACTTATTGCCAGTCTACATTTCCTATCCTCTTACACCTCAATGATGTCTGTTATTTTGTGTTCAAAGTACAAAAACTCACCTGCTAGAAGTAGTGTCCCATGTCCTCGTCCAATTATCATCATCATCTATAATTTAACTATATTCCCATTGTTTTGCTATTAGTGATGTTGATCTCTTAACCACTTCTCAAAACTAGACTGACTTCCCAAGTCCTTTTTGTCGCCTTTAATGAGTTGATATGATACTGTCAGGTCTTTAAGCTTTTTATTCTATCTGCAAGCAACGTTATAGGTAACCTTTAGCCGCTTGTGAATTACCTCTGATAACTTCAGAATTTCAAAATGTGTTTTCCAGTTAACGCTGTCAAAAGCTTTTTTCTGAACCATAAATGCTACGTATATATGTACATATAATTGCCAAAAAAAAAAAAAAAAAAAAAAAAAAAAAAAAAAAAAAAAAAAAAAAAAAACCTTTGATTGGTAACACTACATAGCATGTGTTTATCTTACCGTATTATATTCCGATCAGATAAAACGGTTTGTACTCGGTATGTGTGGCTTTCTTGCGTCTGTACTAAATATTAAAGTCTTCATAGTTTTATCCGTCTTTTGCAGCTGTGTAACGTGGCTATATTCATTACATAGGAGGTACGAATGAAAATGCCTTTAATTATAAATTATTTCATACTTTATTAAACGACGACATTTCGGACCCTGTGCTGCATAATGATGTGGATATCGCAGTACATCATTTGCTAGAGCCTTTCAGTGAAAACACGCATATGTTACCGTTGTGAAGGTTAACGGTTCCACGTGACTATACCATGGTGTTCTTTTTTTAAAATCACGCGTCACTGAAAGCGTACATTTCTTACACATTTAAAAAAGAAAGAAAAAAATTGCGTCACAGATATGGTTTAAAATGTACAAAGGTGACATTTGTGTAAGAAATGACCGCTTTCACATGGACTTCCTAAACCGGGTTCGTAAACGGTTTTCCAATTCCGCTATGATTGGTCATACAAAGCTCCAAAATCGATTCTGGAAATCCGCTTTTATAAAGCGGTTTTCCACTTACTCAGCCCATTTTCCTGTCTATGTTAAGAAAAACCGTTTTGAAACGTGCTTGGCATTATAGATTGCTTCTTTTATTTAATAATTGTCGCTTAATACTTACAAATTGATTTTTATGCGATGAAAGAGAAGTATAATAAATTTGACTGAGCATGAATCCGTGTATTTAAGTAAAGAGAAATTGCGATTGTGACGGCTACAATCAGAAATTGAATCAGCTGATTTCCTGACGCCGTATTGAGTGGACTAGGAACTCTGATTCGTGATTTAACATGTAAACACGACAGCGATAAACTGTTTACGAAATTCGGTTTTCGTCTTTCGGAAGATGTGTTGCATGTAAACGTAGTGAATGTGCGCCTGAAGGGAAGTGAAGTATGATATTAAAACAGGAAAAAGCAACATAAATTACAGTGGCGTGTACAGCTGAGAACGTCCTTCATGGATTACTCAGTACGTTTTTCACCTCATTTCGCTGTTTAATAATATTTTCCGCAGTTAATTCACAAAATGCAAACTTAACTAAACTCCACAACAGGAATATACACATCACCTGATTAAAATGCACCAAAAGATGATTGTACTTAGGTTTGCACCTGATGATGGACCCTTACGGAACGAAGTGCATCGTATACTTTTAATAATGTACGAAATAATTTGTGAGTGAAGACGTTTTCATTCGTACCTCTTGTACTTCCTTTGTCATTATAGTCGTTTCGACTCTAAGGAAATGAACACTACGAAATCGAAATATTAAACATTTCAACTGTTTCGTCGAGTTCCACGACAAAGTTGTAAATTTGTGCTGGAGCAAAGCGGGAAATCCGAGTTCGAATCCCGGTCCAGAACAAAGTTTCAACTTTGTCATTGAATTTATTTCAATACCCCGAAACGCTCGAAATGTTTAATACTTCGATTTCGTAAATTTTCGGCCATTACTGCCAACCAACGGTGTTTGTTCTTTCAGACACGTTCGCAAAGAACAGACACAATATCAGTAATTGTAAAATCAATAGTGTCTTTAGAAAAAGCTTTTTTCTCACAGAATTTGTTTATTTTAGACGCCTAACGTCTGTTCGTTATCGCACCCTTATGCAGTGATGGTTTCAAGGCGAAGTGTTTTGATATAAATAGGAAATTCTTGGAAACCTGCCGCCGTTTAAATTACTTTCCTCAAATCGGCTCATTTACAGCTATCACATGGAGATGGAATTTCCACACGGCGCAGTCCAGCCGTGTCAGAAGAATGTCGGCACACTATTAATCTAGTACCAAATGCGCTGTGTTTGTTTTTACTCTACTAATTTTATCAAATAATGTTGGAGAGCGCGACTGTTGCATGAAATACCTTGATGGTGAACAGCAACCAACCACTAACCGGTTTTACGTTGCTTCATGCAGAAAGTACCGATACCGGTTGCGAATCTATGTAATTCGTCAGGTGGTTTTATACTTTTGAGAACATCTGGTGCACTGATTCATTGTTGAGTTGCTGTGAAATGTTGATCTCAGTGTTTCCAACGTAAAAGTTAACGTTCTGTTAAACACATGCGAACTTTCCGTCAAAAACGCGTCGCAATACGCCAATAAAATCCATCATTATAAAAACACTGTGGGTACAAACATTTGTAATCTTTTTTATTCATTTTTATTTTCAGTCACATCAAACACTCAAACTTTTGTAAAACTAAAACTAAATCTAAATCATCATCACTTTCAATCCTGGAATCTGTTTTACAATAGGAGCTGTAGAAGTCGAAGGCGTATTATAACTTACAAGTAAAGTACATGGGCTCGAAAAAACATATCTGTATGAACGTTTGGTTAACAGGATCTCTACGTACACCTCAATGTGCTGGTGGGTGTCGTTTTTCTGCAAAGCTCTGCAACCATGCTCTAGATAGCACTGTAGGTGTAATTGTAGACGCCATACGCAATGCAGATATCTTAACTATAACTTATGTAATAATCATCGTACATGTTCTTTAGCGTATTGTCTTCAAAAGCCGTGATGATAGTTGCAACTTCAACCTTCTTCCCGAAAGACTGTTGGTATCCACTGCCACTGTTTCCTTCGCCTCTTCCCGCACTTACCGTAGCACTACCATTTGCAATGAGTTGTTCGTCATTATCATCCCTATTATCATTATTATGCGTTTGTAACAACAGTATCTAACTTATGCTCATATTTCTGTACCAACACAGATACGAGAAAGCATGCAAATGATTCATCTTCTACACTAATACCATCTTCACGAAGAAGGGTTCTTCGTAACTTCATCTCAACTAATCGGAATACATTAGCAGGATTGATTAGCAATCGCCGCCTCATCTGACGCTGCACCACACAAATAACATCACAAAACGCAACTTCGGAGGCACACTGCAACGTCCCTACTGGCGAACCGACAGGTCAAAGTGCAATGCGGCATGGCACACGCAGAGGCCTGTAACGGACGACTGCAGAGTTTTGCAGGTGCGGGAGTATCACTAGTGCAATAAGGGATCTTTACATTATCTCTCATACGATTTTGGTGTGTATGTGTTTGTTCGAGCCCAAGTACTTACCTTGTTAGTCAAGACGAATGTGTTAGCGCTTTCGTTGAACTGTATACTGGATACTCAGTATTGCACGCATGTTTTACATACGATAGTGCACGGAATTGGAGCTCCAATAACGAGTCTCCATGAATACACGTTACTTCCGTGCGGATAGGAACGAAGCGCAGGAAACACCTTAATGTTGGCAATGCCGACTGAGAAATTATTGCATACGCGTTTCCCCTTTCAGCGAGTCCTATTTTTTCTTTTCACTCCCCGCTCCCCCCCTCCAAGACAAAGAGCTAATCGACAGTATTTTCAGGTTTTTGCTGATAGTAATTCAGTATTATTGTTGTGAGGGTGAGGGGGGGGTGAAATTTCCAGTTTTGACAAAACAGGGCGCAATAAACGAGAGGTTGAGGGAACCCATGGACTGGACGTTTCTCCGCTGTATCAGTCTAGGAACATCCAAACAATGGGCCGGCTACATCTATGTCCGCAAAGTAATCATCCAAGAGAGTGTACAGCCCAAGAGGATATGCAGCAAAATAGCAAGGGCATATCTAGATTTCTGGTAGAAAGATATATAATGCAAAGTGAACTGTATAATATTGGACAAAATATTTCAAAAATCAAAATGTTCAAAAGTTTGTAAATCTTAGGAACTTAACTATGGATGTCATTAGTCAAAAAATGTTCAAATGTTTGTAAAGCTTATGGGGCTTAACAGCGGGGTCATCAGTCCCTAGACTTATAAAATACTTATGAACTAACTTATACCAAAGACAACACAAACATCCATGCCCGAGGGAAGATTCGAAGCTCCGACGCGGGAGGACGCTCGATACGCTACGTAGCATGTCATTAGTCCATAATCTTACAAACTGCTTACACTAACTTAAAGTAACTTATGCTTAGGACAACACAAACACTCATGCCCGAGGGAGGACTCGAACCCCCGACGGCGAACGGCCGCGCGCACCGCAGTTGGGCGCCTTAGTGCGCACGGCTATTCAGCCACAGCAAAATATTTCATGCATATTATGTTTTATAGTACCGTTGTTGTTGTGGTCTTCAGTCCGTAGACTGGTTTGATGCAACTCTCCACGATACCCTGTCCTGTGCAAGTATCTTCAACCTTCATCCTTTTGAATCTAATTACTATATTCGTCCCTCGGTCTCCCTCTAGGATTTTTATCCCACACACTTCCTTGTAATGTTAAGTTGGCGATTTCTTGACGTCTCAGAATGTCTCCCACCAACCTATCCCTTCTCTTAGTCAGGAAATGCCAGAAACAGCTTTTCTCCCCAATTCTATTGAGCACCTCGTCATTACTTACTTGATATACCCATCAAATCTTAAATCAAATCATTCGTCTGTAGTACCACATTTCGAAAGCTTCTGCCATCTTTTTGTTCAAATCTTTGTAAATCTTATGGGGCCGGTCGCGGTGGCCAAGGGGACTGCGACGCGTCAGTCACGGTCTGCACGGCCACTACGGTCGGGGGTTCGAATCCCCCCTCGGGCATGGATATTTGTTCCGTTCTTAGTGTTAGCTAGTTCATAAGTAGTTTGTAAGTTTAGGGACTGATGACCCCGTAGTTAAGTCCCATAAGCTATACAAACATTTGAACTTTTTTTTTTTTTTTTTATCTTATGGGACTTAACTGCGGGGTCATCAGTCCCTAAACTTACAAACATTTATGAACTAACTTATACTAAAGACGACACAATCATCCATGCCCAAGGGAGGATTCAAACCTCCAGCGCGGGAGGCCACGCGATCCGCAACGTGGCGCTCCAGACCGCTCGGCTACTCCCGCACGGCTAACTTTTTGGCTGAACTTATCGTCCACGTTTCACTTCCATACAATTCTACACTCCAGACAGATGCTTTCAGAAAGGATTTCCTAACATTTAAACTAATATTGTATGCCAACAAATTTCTTCAGAAACGGTTTTCATTCTCCATTTTACATCTTCTTTACTTCGACCATAAGAATTTATTTTGCTACCCAAAAAACAAAACTCATCTACTACTTTTATTGTCTCATTATCTAATCTAATTCCTTCAGCATCGCCTGGTTTTCTGACTACTACTACATTCCATTACCCTCGTTTTACTCTTGTTAATGTTCATCTTATACCTTCCTTTTAAGACACTGTCCATTCCGTTCAATTGCTCTTCCAGGGCCTTTGCTGTCTCTGACAGAATTACTATGTCATCAGAAAATCGCAAGGTTTGTATTCCCTCTCCCTGGACTTTTATTCCCTCTCTAAACTTTTCCCTGCATGCCTTCACAGCTTGCTCAATGAACAGATTGAATAACATGGGAGAAAGGTTACAACCCTGTTACTCCGTTCACAACCACTGAGACACTTTTATGTGCTTAGACTCTAGTAATTACTGTCTGGTTTTTGTACAAGTTGAATATAATTCTTCGCTCCCTATATTTTTCCCCTGCTACTTTCAGAATTTGAAATAGTGTATTCTAGTCAACATTGTCAAAAGAGCCACAAATGCTAAAAACGTAGGTTTCCCTTTCTTTAACCTATTTTCGAAGATAAGTCGTAATGTGAGTATTGCCTCCTATGTACCTACATTTCTCCTAAATCCAAACTGATCTTCCACAAGGTCGGATTCCACTAGTTTTTCCATTCGTCTGCAAATAATTCGAGGTAGTATTTTGCAACCATGACTTATTAAACTGATAGTTCTGTAAATTTCACATTTATATCGTATTCTAAAACTTTAAAGAGAATAAAATTATGTAATCTGCGTGTTTTTCCGTGGTCAATTTGTTCCTTTAATTACTGTATATCGTTGGCTGCTACTGAAAGCAATAGATAGAGGAGTAAAACGTGATTTAAAAAAGAACGCTTTCTCAAAGTGAGAACCAGTAAACAGATTACTTAACAAGTGGTCTAAAAGAGCCAGATGTGCCCCAGAAGCAGAGCAGATGGCAGGCAGCTGTAGCCGAAACTACCTGGCTACCTGGCTGTCCAACGAAAAGCAAACGAGCGGCAGCAATATTAGGAAGAACGGCAGTGTTAACCCGTAACTGCCTTGACGAATGTAGGTAACTCTCATATCCTGGTGGGTCATTTTTGACCCCATATTTCTTTGGGGGTATATAACGGAAAATGACTATTTTTTCATATATATAATTTATTTTCTAGTTAATACAAGTATAATGATCAGGTTGTAAGCTAAACAAAGTCATTTTTACATATAAGTAAGTACAGAAAAATATTTTTAAAGTTTTTAATTTTTTTGACAATGTTTTTTTTCTTTTTTATTCACACAAATATTTGTTTTAGTTAGAAAGATCTTATTTTCCGTGTTATCCACTTCCGTAGGTATGGTTCTTGCCACTTGAAAACAAAAAAGTTTATTTTCGAACCACATTTGTTGAAATTCTTCTTAATTTTTATAAATTTTTACAAAAAAAATATTTTTAATTACCTTTTCTAGACTTGGCAGCATTCGATTACGATTTCTTGCTTTCAGAGGACCTTACAATCTCCATCGTAGCACTAGAAGCATGAAGTCGAGTGGTTTTGTTCACGATTTCTTCGACAAAGTTAGCAACTCCTCTTCGGTAGGGCAGTCGCGGGTTAATACATGGTTCAGGCAGAATTTTTTTTCTTTATCACACATTTATTCCTACAACTTAATACTCACCTTCCAGCTGCTGTAACCACATGACCATCTACATTGTATAGAGGTTCATCATTATCTCCCTTATTCGATTGTGCATCATCTCCAGAACTATAATGCGCATCAAATTCGCCTTCTTGTTCCGTTGGGACAAAATCAGGATCGTCATTGGAATTATCAACTCCGCGGCGGAGCTGCCGAGCGCATTGAGGCGCTATGCTACGATGGGCGAAGCTGTTCCCCGTCGTGAGTTCGAATTCCCCCTCGGGCATGGATGTTTGTGCCGTCTTTAGTATAAGGTACTGTAGTTCATAAGTAGTTTGTAAGCTTAGCGACTGATGATCCCGCAGTTAAGTCCCTTAAAGTTTTTTTTTTTTTTTTTTTTTTTTTTTTTTTTTTTTTTCCAAAATATCCATGTTGGACACGAACTGCAGCTGTAGCGTAAATTGAAGGTTTATTTTCGTGAAAAGAATTGCAACCAGCTGCCTTTTTGGAAGTTTTTTATTTACTCCAGAACTAGTTTTCGAGCCACTGCAGGCTCATCATCAGTGGATAACTTTACAGGAACATTTATCTTCAGCTAAGTGTAGGTTATGCTGTCATGTTGGTTTGTGTTCTTATTGTAGGTGTAACCAAGATGTGCATTGGGCACTTCCGTTTTATAACACATGAGAACATTTTTGCTACACTTAGCGTTACACATTACAAAATATAAACACCAGTGTTTATATAAACACCAGTGTTTATATTTTGTAATGTGTAACGCTATGTGTAGCAAAAATGTTCTCATGTGTTATGAAACGGAAGTGTCCAATACACATTCCTCACACACAAAGAAAGAAAATATCTATACATGTGTCTGGAAACGCTTAATTTCCATGTTAGAGCACATTACTTCTCTTCAAATCACATTAATCATGGAATCTGTGCTGATGACGTGATTGCACAATTGCATGCGGATTCTCGTCAGCCCACACATGTTGATTGTGAAAATTTACAATTTGATTACATTGGTATGAAGCCTCATTCGTAAATAGAACATTTGCACTAAAATGAGGAGTGACACGTTGTTGGATGAACCATTCACAGAAGTGTACCCGTGGAGGCCAATGTGCTGCTGATAGTGCCTGCACACGCTGTACATGGTACGAAAACAACTGGTTCTCCCGTAGCACTCACCATACAGTGACGTGGTCAACGTTACCTTGTACAGCAGCAACTTCTCTGACGCTGACATTAGGATTATCGTCAACTGCACGAAGAATTGCTTCGTCCATTGCAGGTGTCCTCGTCGTTCTAGGTCTTCCCCAGTCGCGAGTCATAGGCTGGAATGTTCCGTGCTCCCTAAGTCGCCGATCAGTTGCTTCGAACGTCTTCCTGTCGGGGCACCTTCGTTATAGAAATCTGTCTCGATACAAATGTACCGCGCCACGGCTATTGCCCCGTGCTATCCCATACATCAATGGGCGTCTGCCAACTCCGCTTTTGTAAACATTGCACTGACTGCAAAACTACGTTCGTGATGAACACTAACCAGTTGATGCTACGTACTGATGTGCTTGATGCTAGTACTGTAGAGCAATGAGTCGCATGTCAGCACAAGCACTGAAGCCAACATTACCTTCCTTCATTTGGGCCAACTGGCGGTGAATCGAAGAAAAATACTAAAATGAGATCCAACATGTAAATTAAGCTTTTCTGGACACATGTCCACATAACGTATTTCCTTTCTTTGTGTGTGAAGAATGTTTCCTGAAAGTTTGCCCTACCTTTTTGTAACACCCTGTATACAAAGTATTTAGGAAATGAGCAATGGAACGGGACTAATTGTCAATTGTTATACGACAATAACATCATTGTAATGGACTAGCCTGCAAACTCCTGACTTGAATTCTATAGAAAACCTTTAGTATGTTTGGAACGCCGACTTCTTTCCGGGCCTCACCGACATTCATCGAGACATCTCAATGCAGCACTCCGTGAAGAATGGGCTGCCATTCCCCAAGAAACCTTTCAGCACCTTATTGGACGTACGCCTGCGAGAGAGGAAGCTGTCATCAAGGCTAAGGGTGGGCCAACGCTATATTGAATTCTAGCATTACCCATGGAGGACGCCACGAACTCTTAAGTAATTTTAGCCAGGTGTCTGGATACTTTTGATAACATAGTGTATTTGTTTTACAATGAGATTAACAATAAAAACAGTAGCTGGAAGCTTTGGGAGGGGGAAGATGGAGATTTGTGACTTCATGTACTTTAAAAAAGCATCGTCCAGATGCGGGTGAGCTCATAAGTGAACCTGGGACCAAACTTACAAGGAAAGTACTTGGGCTCGAACAAACACATATACACCACAATCGTATGAGAGATAATGTAAAGATCCCTTATTGCACTAGTGATACTCCCGCATCTGCAAAACACTGCAGTCGTCCGTTAGAGGCCTCTGCGTTTGCCATGCAGCATTGCACTTTGACCTGTCGGTTCGCCAGTAGCGACGGTGCAATGTGTCTCCGAAGTTGCGTTTTGTGATGTTATTTGTGTGGTGAAGCGTCAGATGGGGCGGCGATTGCTGATCAATCCTGCTAATGTAATGCCATTAGTTGAGATGAAGTTACGAATAACCCTTCTTCGTGAAGATGGTATTAGTGTAGAAGATGAATCATTTGCATGCTTTCTCGTATCTGTAATGGTACAGAAATATGAGCATAAGTTAGATACTGTTGTTACAAACTCATAAGAATGATAATAGGGATGACAATGACAAGCAACTCATTGCAAGCGGTGGTGCTACGGTAAGAGCGGGAAGAGGCGATGGAAGCAGTGGCAGTGAATACCAACAGCCTTCGGGAAGAAGGTTAAAGCTGCAACTATCATCACGGCTTTTGATGACAATACGCTAGAGAACATGTACGATGATTATTATATAAGTTATAGTTAAGATATCAGCATTACGTATAGCGTCTACAATTACATCTACAGTGCTATCTAGAGCATGGTTGCATAGCTTTGCAGAAGAACGATACTCACCAGCAAATTGAGGTGTACTTAGAGATCCTGTAACCAAACGTTCATACAGATATGTTTATTCGAGCCCATGTACTTTCCTTGTTCGTATTCAAATGTTTGTAAGACATAAATGCGGGGTTATCAGTCCCTAAACTTACAAACTACTTATGGACTACCTTATAATAAAGACAGCACAAACATCCATGCCCGAAAGGGGATTTGTACCCCCGACGGGGAACGATCTCGCGAATCGCAGCATAGTGCCTCAATGCGCTCGGCCGCGGCGAACCTTAGTAGGCTCAGGTAGCGAAAGAGAGAGAGGGGGGGGGGGGGGAGACTGGTGACAGCTTGTTGTTGTTGTTCACTAATGGAGTGCATGCGCCGGGCAGGGTTCAATAGACGCGACTGCGTTCTCTCCAGGGATACGGACTGGAGAGCGCCATTTTACGAGAGAGCATTAATTATTCCGTCTGATTTAAACTGCCTTATTTCTAATTAATCTTATCAATTAGTCAATGCATTATAAGGCCATTCATGTTCGCATAAAAACGACAAATAGCTCTCATGCAATTACCTGGACAATATTGATCACTCCAAAATTTACAGAACATACCATTAACATATTTACTTCCAGTAAGGAGATAAAGACAGCTTGAAATCAAACGATTTGTGTTACCATTCTTAGTCATACAAAAATCGAAGCGTTTTTTTTTTTTTTTTTTTTTTTTTTTTTTTTTTTTTTTTTTTTTTGCGTTATTGAACATATTAAACTCTAAAAAACTTGTGCTTGAAAGAGTCCGCTTCAGTGGTCATACTGTCAACAACTTCATCCGCAAAAACTCTGCTACTTGAATCTTTTAAGATATTGCAAGGGCCTAGACATTTCATGAGACATCAATGACAGTCTGCTAAATTATAAATTTTCAAAAATATGGTAGTATTTTATACCTACCAGAGGTGTGTTACTTCAGAGCCAAGAACACAGCAGCTTTCATCCAGAACGGTCGGTCGTCTCAGAGATTTTCTTTAATGTCTACATTAATGACTCCCTCAAACAGACAATAGGTACACCTCTATGCAAAAACTATAGAGCCATTCCAGCAACATCGTCGTCTAATAATCACTATAGGATCTTAAAAAGTATCTTCACGTATATGTGTTTCAATAAATTTAGTCTTAGAGAACCCAAAACTTTGTAAGTGGTTTGGTCGCGTCATGATCCTTTCAAATTTCTTGTTACAGAATCGACTTATTGACGCCTCTTACGGTCTTTCCGCTGTCCCAGGCCAACTGAACACTCGTTAGACCAGACTCGCAAACATATTTTCTCGCAGTTTTCGAATTCGAGTCATTGGTTGTAAAATGTAAGTACACAGTGCTCCCAAGTCTGTCATAAGAGTGAAAATAAAAGCTTGGAGTAGCAGATTTATTTCTTAAGAGATTCTCTAAAGATCGATGGCTATAATTCTGATTGGGCTTACGAAAATAATATTATTTATCTTACATGTTATAAAATAGGCTATATGTGTGTGAATGTATGTATGTATGTATGTTCCACATCTCCTCCTAAACTACGGGACCGATTTCAGCCAAACTTGGTACGCACGATCCTTACTATCAGGCAACAATCGCTGTCGGTTTAAGAACCGCCTACAACACATACATATGGAGATATGACGTCATAAACAATGACAGTCGTAAAAAAAACATACATATGGAGATATGACGTCATAAACAATGACAGTCGTAAAAAAAACGACCGCTCTCAAGTGATAATATTCTACATCTGCTCCTAAACTAATGGACCGATTTCAACCAAATTTGGTACACTTATTCTTTAAGGTCAGGAATCACTATCTGTGTTTGTAAAAACCACATACGATACATAGTTCATACGATATCACGTCATTATAAATGATATGTCCCATCTTGCGGCGTGTGATAGCGTGATTTTATTCGTCAACTATTTGAGAATGAGTTGCAATAAATTGTATACATAATTTCAAATCTTTACGAGACTTTTCTCACTGACAACCCCAAGAAAATTATGAAAGGAAAAAAGTTTATCGCCTACTACTTTTCAGATGTTCATGATGTATATTTACGGCATTTGGCATGACGTTACAAGTTATTACTTCTGCACTGTAAATTTTATACGCCAGAAATTCACAGACAGTACACTCAATGTTCCTTCGATATTATATCACAGTTCGACATATAGTTCATGAGATATGAAGTCATAAACAATTTGGTTCATGAAAAACCGCATCATAATCCATGAGTTTTTGATTTATTACTTCTTTACTGCTACCACCATTCACGATACATTTTGCACACATTAAGTACATATACCACTGAATGTACTTTCGAATTTACATCTTAAAATGACACATATTTCAGAAGATATGAAATAAACAATAAAATTTCCGAATAACTGCTACATCATGCGCTCTTTTTCCGCATCTCCTCCTAAAATAATGCACCGATTTCAATTAAACTTCGTACATATATTGCTTACTATCAGACAATAATTGCGTTGGGGTTAAAAACTACCTGCGACAACATAGTTCAGGACATATGATGTCGTAATCAATAAACGCGACGCGTGATTTACGAGACTTCATTCATCCACTATTTATTCATCGCAGACAGTTTGCTAATATTACTCTCTACAAATGATCTGCATGGAAACGAAACTTAAATGGACAGATACTAAAGTAGAAGTCGATGGACAGAAAGGGAAGAACGATATGCTCTAAGATAAGGAAGGAATAAATGCAACATATTTCACAGAGGAACCTACATAAAGCATTTATACCTGCAAAATTATATCATTGTGCAACACAAACATCAATAGATATGACATAGTAAATTAAAGCTTGTGACGAGACTGCTGGCCCTCTCATCTCAATGTTATCGTGCGATACCGTTTGCCTGGTCCTCCCATCTCAATGTTACCGTACGATACCGTCTGCGTCGGACCCAGAATCGTGTGGTTCAATAGTGATATATGTTGCGTGTGAAGTTAAAAACGAAATAGCCAGCCTAGGAATCAGTGTAGGACAGTGTCTCGGTAATTCCGTGATTAAAACAAGCGATATATTTCATTAATTAAGAGATTTGTATAAGACGTTTCCAGATAATTCTATAAACAATACTTTTGTCATTGTACATTATTTCTATAAATAGACAGACGAAGGGTAAAAACTTTTGTAAAACACAAAGAAATGAAAATAAATAGCATTGTATATATGTTAGGCTCATAAACAAGTTGTGTTGACCAGCTAATTATGTTAGTTCGGCTATTACATTAATTATCAATATTGAATTCTTTGTATATATTGACTGACGTGAGATGTTGAATATATTTTGTGAATGGCCATGAGATTTGATAGTTCAATATATGTTAGGAACATGTATGATGTACTCATTAACAAGTTAATTGACATTTATCATTATTCTTTGTTGTGAAACAAATAGTACCGCGATTTCGTCTTAAAAATACATGCGCCATCTAAAATTATTGTTTGCATAGTTTTCATTTTATATTGTGATTATTCTTGTGTACATGAAATGTTTTTCTGTTATGTTTGTTAATTGTAAATTAGTGTATTCAATTGTTATGAACAATGCATAATGTAACGTCATTGTTGCCGATGTTATATATTTGCCTCACCGCCTTGCGTGGGGGAGTTCGAGTTTTGGCTTTTCTAAAGTGCACTGGAATCTATGTCACTCTGTGTTTTGAAATGGAAGTACTATCGTGCTGATGCTTTGAAATTTGTATATGTTTTGAAGTTGTTACGTTTTGGTCGAAAAGAAGTTTGATTCAAATTAAAGAAGAAGTGAAAAATTGTACCTACGAGTATTTATTTCTATCACGACGCCACAGGAGAGTACTGTTGCAGCGAGCAGAACCCCCATACAACGTAATGTTGAAAAGATGAGTATTATGGTAGAATGAACTGTAATTACTTAAAATCTATTAAAATTACACTGCAATAGGTAAAAACATATCACAACAAGAATTTTTACTAACTGAGGTCTGGGACCGTAAAAAGCAATGAAACGCACATGCCCTTCTTTAATAACCGTTGCAAAGCACGAGCATATAAGCTAGTTATAAAGAAGAACCGACGAACCACATTCACAATCTGTAAAGTTTTTATTTCTGGAATTACTGAACGCATGGGCAGAACGCGCCAAAAACATGGTATATATGCTACATTTTTCAGTGAGAATGAAATGGAAACATTTTTGAACACAAAACGACCGAAACCCATATTCACACCCATTGGTTACAATTGGCGGCAAGCTAAATACGATGAGCGTCGCCTACACTATAAAAGTCCAAGCAACCAAGCTGTAGCCAGCAGTGTTGCTCCTCAAGAGACGGGCCAGCTGCTCACAAGGGTATACCAGGTATAATTTTATTATTGCAGTTGTCTTATTATTTTATAATTGTATAAGAAGGATCTGTACCAAAAGACTGGAAAGTTGCACAGGTCACACCCATATTCAAGAAAGACATTAGGAGTAACACACTAAACTACAGGCCTATTTCATTGACGTCAATCTGCAGCAGGGTTTTGGAATATATCCTGTAGTCAAATATTATGAATTGTCTCGAACAGAATGATCTATTGACGGGTTTAGAAAATATCGTTCATGCAAAACACAACTAGCTGTTTACTCACAGTAACTGGTAAGTGATATCGACAAGGGATTTCAAATTGATTCCGTATTTCTTAATTTCCAGAGCGCTTTTGACACCGTACATCACAAACGGCTTGTAATCATATTGCGTGGTTATGGTATATCGCCAGAAATTTGCGACTGGATAGGAGATTTCCTGTCAGAGAGGACACAGTTTGTAGTAATCGATGCCAAGGCATCGACTAAAACAGAGATGATATCAGGCGCCTCACAGGGTAGTGTTATTGGTCCCTTGCTGTTCCTTATTTACATACACGATTTGGGAGAAAATCTAAGCAGCTCTCTTAGGTTGTCTGCAGATGACGCCGTCATTTACCATCTAGTAAAATCATCTGAAGATCAAAAGCAACTGCAGAACGATCTAAATAAGATATCAGTATGGTGTAAAAATTGGCAATTGACCCTAAATAATGAGAAGTGTGAAGTCGTCCACATGGGTACGAAAAGAAATCCGTTAAAGTTTGTTTACAAGAAAGATCAATCAAAAGTGAAGGCCTTAAACTCCACAAAATATGTAGGAATTACTATTACTTCAGACTTAAACTGGAAAGTACACTTAGATAATGTCGTGGGAAAGGTGAACCAGATACTGCGTTTTATTGTCACAACCCGTAAAAGATGCAACAGAACTACTACAGAAACTGCATACACTACGTTTGTTCTTCCTTTTTTGTTAGAGATCCTTATCAGGTGGGTTTGACGGAGGATATCGAAAGAGTTCATAGAAGGGCATCTCGTTTTGTATTGTCACGATACAGGGGAGACAGCGTCACGGAAATGATACAGGATCTGGGATGGGAATCATCACAACAACGGCGTTTGTCGCTGTGGCGTGGGCTACTTACAAAACTTTATTGCCAACATTCTTCTCCGATTGCGAAAATATACTGTTGACTCCCATACACATAGGTAGAAATGATCATCAGAATAAAATACGAGAAATCAGAGGTCGAACGGAGAGATTCTGAGGTTCTTTATTCCTGCGCGCTATTCGAGAATGGAGTGGGAGATAAATAACATAAAGGTGGTTCGATGAACCCTTTGCCAGGTACTTAAATGTGACTTGCAGAGTATCCCATATTGATGTGGATGTATCACATATTTGTTTCTCTTTACAGACATGATCTGAGGATGATCTTTATTGGTCGAGACCGGTCATCATAATAAAATAAAATAAATATCATTTTGCGATCAAGAGAGCTATAATTATTATATTATTCGGAAATTTTTTGATCGCTGTTTATTTTCCAAGGGGAAAAATGTTCCATCAAATATTAACAACAAAAAATAAAAATGTTCAAATGTTTGTAAATCTATCGGACTCAACTGCTTGATCATTAGTCCGTAGCTTACAAACTACTTAAACTAAGGTAAACTAATGTAGAAATGCAATGTCCAGCTACTGCAGACTTGTTGGACAGAAGAAGGTGTGTACACCGCTGGTGTTCGACGCATTGTTCCTGTACAGTGTATGTGGCTTGACCTACAAAACGTTTGCCACACTGACAAGGGGTTTCATAAACCCCAGCCTTTCGCAAGAAGAGATCACGGATCCCAACTGAGCTGAAGTTTTAGCCGGTGCGCGGAAGATCACATCCACTTTGTGTTTCTTCATAATTCTGGCGATTTTAGAGGAAACATTGCCCATAAATGGGAGAAAGGTCATAGATTTCAGTCCCCCCTTTTTTTATTTGACAACTGCTTTCTGATCTATTAGTTCATTTTGCAGGCTGTCAGTATCAGACAGTATATGAGATTTGTGAACCAAGGTTTTCGGAACATTCATAGTTTGCGAAGGATGGTGGTAGCCGGGAAACTTCAAGAATTACACCGCACATACTATATATGTGTGTTTCTACAAGACGACAGCGTGTGTTCGTTTCTTCACTGCAGATGCGAAAAATTTGTTCGACCTCGTGCGGGACTACGAATAGCGAGCATAAGAGGATATGGTATATACAATAGGTGGCGCTAAATTCGTAGCGTGAGAATGTGTGAATTTGGTGCGGACGGAATACGTTTGCGGATTGCCTAATGGCTAAGCAACCACTCGCTCAGAGCGGGATATCCGGCTTCGATTCCCGGTCCAGCACTAACTTTCACTCGTCGCCATTAATTTTTTTCAGTGCCCTAGCGCAGCCAGGATCACTTCTTTGCTTCCTCTCCTCTCTTCGTTCCTTGCATTTAAATGCAAGTAGGCACCACATCCGCCGGACATCGCGCCTTGCGAATGATTGCGTTTATTTTCCACCAGTAAAATACTTACGACACCGCACCGCAGCAACTGTTCGTACCGCCACCCCTGTTCATGCGAATTTTTACAAGTAACTAAAGTGACGTCAGACGACGGCTGATGCGGAAGTGGTGCCGTGTGCTATTGTTTCCACACGTTCCTGCAAAAAGCTAGTCGGGCGATAAATTACATTATTCGAATAAGCGTTGCTGTTCTCACTCGGGTTATGGCATTGGAGCTGAATCAAGACTTCAACAGTAAGATGAGAAAACATTACTAATAAATTTGAAAATAGCCCAATCAAACAAAAGTCTCACAGTTTTGAAGACTCAGAGCAATGATAGCACACTAGCTTCGCATTCTAAAATAAATAAATAAAATAAAGGAGTTGCTAGGGGGGGGGGCGAACGAACCTATGGCCCTAGGCTCCCTTGTGATTCTGTCGCAATATAATAGGAGGTTTCCAGCCGCGTTACTTTCTCCAAGAGGTATAAAAATTCTCGTTCCTACCTGCCTGCTCCTACCTCTGCCGCAACCAGTTAGGCTGCTCAACCTGTTGCGACGGAAATCCAAGTATACGTGTGTACTGAAGCATAATGGTTAAGGCAGACAGCCTGGCATATGTCACGGGACACAATAACATCGAACAATTACGTGCTTATCAACTTCTGCCCTAAGTAATGATCAGGTACAATGACAGAAATGACACACAAAAGAAATAATGGTTGGTGAAATTTTACTCTAGAGACGTTCATATTTAGATGGTTCATTTGCAGTAACACACGCGCATCGGAACAACTCATTGCCACAACAGCAGAGTCGATGGCTATTCAGCAATTCAAGAGGCTGTAACCAAGTTTGTAAATGATGATGCTTATTTGGGATCGTTAGTTTTCTGTAACTTTGTGGTCATTTGAAAGAAGTTCCCTAATTTTAATTTCTTCATTTTGAATAGCTACGAGAGGGAAAGATTAAACAGGCAGAGAGAGAGAGAGAGAGAGAGAGAGAGAGAGAGAGTGAGAGAGAGAGAGCAATGACAATTACATGTTACCTGATTCCGTATTTATGTTCACACAGAAAAAAACAATTGTCACTCTGTTGGCTTTACTACAGATAGTCTTTTTTCCAAGTCACCTTGGATTCCACACAATAACAACGCAAATCATGATACCGATTTGACTGACTTCTTTTTTGGCTGGTCTATGTTCCCTAATATTCTTTTCACATCGGAAGAGTGGCCTGATAAAACTATTTCACATAAATCGTCTGTCATGAAAGATATCCACAATATGAGTTTTCTCTTAGGTCGAAAACTGTTCGTTAACAAAATTTTTTTTTTCTTATGGTGTAGTTTTTCGCTTCATATCAGGAAAAGCCATCTGCTTGCAAGTTTCTTGGGCGTCTCAACGATCTGCACGCTTGATTTTGGTGTTATTTCGCCCTATTAGAAAAACTATGCGTTTTTTAATGTTTAACACGCCACAGTGTAGTTCTACTACAGTTTATTTGCATCCTTCTGGTTGAACAATTATCGCGTGATTTGTGTGTGTGTGTGTGTGTGTGCGTGTGTGTGGTCGTGTTTCTACATCCTCCAAAATCTTTTTTCCACTTCGTTACTTTGTGTGTTGTTGCATTTAATTATGTCATTTGAATAAAACGAATGGCGCTTGGTGACAAAAACCACAAATCATCTTGTAGTTGCATGAACGAAAAAGAAAAAAAAATCCTCTCAATATAGTAACTGTAAAGGGACCACAGAAAATATAGCAACACAAATGAGGAATCCTTGTATGTGTGTTGTGTAGCAGTTCAGTTTCTGTGAGGATGGGAGCAACGAAATGAACAAAGCAACCCTTTGCGACAGTGACGATAAATTAAAAGTTGGGGAATACGTACTAATCGCGAAACAGACACCAAATCCGGCATGCGAAAAGGTTTCGAGTGTTTATGAGTTATATTAAAAAAAAAAAAAAAAAAAAAAAAAAAAGAGTCTCGAAATACGAATTGTGCGCCGCGGTGAAATGGCCGAGCTCCAGGGCGCCTTACTGCGGAACGTGCGTTTTCTCTCCCCGTCGGAGGCTCGAGTCCTCTCTCGAGCAAAAAAAAAAGTATGTGTGTGTGTGTGTGTGTGTGTGTGTGTGTGTGTGTGTGTGTGTGTGTGTCTGTTTTGCCCTTATGTTAGTTTAAGTAGTTTGTATGCATAGGGACCGATAAACACAGTAGTTAAATTTCATAGATTTATAAACATTTGAACAAATTGTGTAAAACGAAACTAAGTGCTGATTTCGAATCATGGAGTATGTTATCACAGATTACACACACTAGAATTGCAAAACGTAACTTTAGTTGCTGTTGTAGTATAGTTGTGATCTTCAGGTCCTTAGGTAAATAGATTTTCAAAGATGGTTCTAATTCCTATAGATAACATGTGACCTTACCATGATTCGGATTGAGAATAGTCAGTACTAGTCGACAGAGAAAACCGTTCAAATAATAAATAAATAAAATAACTTAATGAATGAATGAGTAAATAAGTAAACTCGAAACACGATGAATGTGAAAAAAATATCAAGTAACATCCATCATTTTCTGGCCTACAGTTTCTCAGAATGAATATATAACACTTTAGATTTCTTTTTTAGTCGGGTAAAACGCTTTCCTCACCTTATAACAGGACAATGTACAGAACAAACAGTTGCATAGTGTATGATGGGAAGGCGGGCAGACAAGCTAGATTCCTTTACACGTGGTACAGTCAATACGTTCTGAGACCGTCGATTGTCGGCGCTGTGATTCACTACAGCGCATAGGTGGCGCCGTGGTATGGTAGCTCTTCAGCTAGTGTCTCGTCCCTACAAGAGACGGAAGCAGACATATAGTCTTTGTTCTGACGGTGAGCTGAATGCGTCAGTCGGACCTTAACATGTCATAGTGCGAAATGGGTAAACATTTCTGCCAGAAATTAGGCAAAACTGTCTCGAAACGTTTGAAATGATGGAGCAGGTGTACGGTGATGACGCATTGAGTCGCAATGTTGTGTTTAAGTGGCACCAACGTTTTGTGTACGGATGGGCCAGTTTGGAAGATGACATGCGTACTGGTCGATCACGAACAGTTCGAACGCAACGCAAGATCCAACAAGTTGCAGTGTTGATGCGTACTACCCCCTCCCAATTGGTAGACACTCTCGCAGTTGCCACAGAATTATGATGACTTTAACGTGTCTCATGTCACTCAGCACTGTGTGCCACGAATCCTGTTGCAAGACCAACGCGATGATCACATGACGATTAGAGGTGACCTCATCAGTGTGCGGACGATGATCAGTGTCTCAACCACACAGTAACTGATGACGAAACATGGTGTTTACGACCCGCAACTGAAACGATAATAGGTCACCTGGACTGTTGCAGCGTGTGCAACATAGTCGCTTGGGTGCTTATTCTCCAGGTGTCAAGTCTCAGAACTTCTTGACTGTACAACGCATATTTGTGGTGTGAGTCCTTTCGGAGACGATGTTGCAGCTGTTATGGATCGAGACTAAACGAAATTTACAACATTAGCTGCAGTGTGCTTTGAATTAAATGAACAGGGAAAGTTAATTTTGCGCCCACGGGGATTCGAACGGGGGTACTCCTACTGACTATGTAGTTGCGCTGACCACTGGACCTCTGTGGACGCAGCTATCACCAAGGCCGCGAGGGCTATCCTAGATTGCCTTCCGTCAAATGCAAATTCTCATCCACACACGACAAATATAATGCCTCCGCCCATTATCACATTAATCGCGGCATTTCGCCGATTCTTTTTAAGAGCTCGGACCTGGTGTAGAAAAGGGAATGGCTCTCTTAACCTTATTTATATAAGCAAGCTCTGATATATTTCGATGCATAGCCCTGAAACATTAACTATGAAGTACAGTTAGCTCACTGTCCTTCGAAATAGTCAATTGCCATAACTATTCCCCGCTGAACTCTGCTATACAAGTCCTGGAAACATGGTACAAAGTCTTCCTTTAAGATGGTGTTGAAAAGTCTCGTCATGTTTCGTTGGATGTCAGGAATATCGTTAATTCTTTTCAAAGTGAGGTTGAGCTGAAGCAGGATGGAGATGCGGAGAGTATGGTGAATGTTCAAGATGCACCACCTCCTCTATTATTATTACAAACGTTTCAGACCTTTTATCAGACCACACGAAACATCTATGGCTACTTGTTCTTCCTGTTCTTCCAGTATTCTTTCATTCTTTCACTAAAGGTTCTGTTCCTATCTTCAGACCACTTTGATCGTTGGGCTTTAGGTGCTGTTTTCTCTGACATCACTTCCCACTTGTACACTTTGTATCTAAAGACGACTTTGTCAATGATATCTTCTGAATCTATATGTGCCCTTTCCAGATCAATTTTGACTTGTATCATCCAGGGTGTAGTGGTCATGAGGCCCTGGATGTACCTGAGATTCTGTTGGTGAGTCTGGTCTGTGGAAGTCTGCTGATGTGTCCATAAGATTTTAGTCGCTTCTTTCTAATGTCTGCTGCGATGTTAGAGAACTTCTCTGTAGTATCCCTGGAGTGAAGTCTGTAGCCTTCGTCTGTAATTTTTGGTCCAATAATTTTCCTAATGATTTTTCTTTCCTGTGTGAGGATGTTCTCAAGGTCGGTCTTTGTGTGTAGCATCAGTGTCTCACTGGCATATAGCACCTCCGGTTTGATGACGGTGTTGTTGTGACGAATTTTGGTGAAGATTATTATTCTTATTATTATTGTCAGGAACTGTTTGACGATATCCCCGGTGTGTAGGCGAGCGTTGTAGTGAACATAAAACCAGCTGTTCAAGCTGGGGTCGTACCCTGCGTTATGTGGTCAACATTTCGAGGTACATTGCAGCATTCAGACAATCGAAAACGGCGATGAGCATGGTTTTGATGCAAGATTTTTCGGCTCTTTTCCGACAGAAGTCGTAGAACGCCATTGCATGCTTTGCCATTTGGTTTCGGAGTCGTACCGGAGGCACCAGGTTTCGTCCTGCGTGACAATAAGGTTCAAGAAATTGGGTGTCGCATCCGCCGCGTCGACAAAATCCTGTGAAGCCTCTTGACTGTTTCTGATCGACAGTCAAGTGATGTGGCACAAGACAATACGTTTTCAACTTCTGGGTAAGAAACACTTTCCCGGCCTCCTTGAAAACTGGCGAACCACTCGTACACACACTTTTTATGGACAGTGCTTGATCCCCATAACCACATACCAGCACTGCAGGCGTTTCTTTAGGTGTCTTTCCTAGCTTTAAACAAAACTTTAAATTGACTATTTGCTCGATTATTGTCCTGTTCTCAGTTCAGAACCAACGCCCAAACAAGCACTTCGTCCAACAGGTCTGACACGGAACACACACGATGCTCAACTGAATTACGGTGGTGTCAGGTTGTCAACCCCGGCCACTACACAGGTACAGCGTTGCGAGTCGCTTGTGTTGCCCGATCGACCGTTCTGACTTCATTCACCCAACTTTATTGTCAGTTTCAAACATGCAGGAGGACTCTGGTTCGAATCCCCGCCCGGCACAACTTTTCAACTTTTTCATCAAGGATTCCTTTAGCCCTCTCATGCACAAATTGACAATGAACTATATTTCTGATTCATTATTTGGCAACACAGTCAACAATCCGAAGATTGGTTTGAACACTTGCAGTGCTTTACTAAGGCATGGTCCTTTTTGGAGGTGGTATGCCGTTGCCTTCCTCCGACCTTCGGACTGACTTACACAGCCAGTTATAGGGGGGACCTACAGTTTAAAGTGAATTCCGAACCACGGTACTAATCGTCATTTTTCACTTCAGCAACACTGCCAGAGGTGAAAGAAGTGGAAAGAGATAGATAAAAAACTTATGAATTACCATTGTGCTAACGAGCCGCACTTATCTTGTGCAGAATTCATCATAATTTTCCAAGAAAATAATTTCATAGACCAATAGGAAAGTGTCCTCAAATTAGAACAGTTAGTACGAAAACTGCTAGATTTTACATTGAACATCTATTAATAATATCAAAGAATCATGAAGAGTGTACACTATTTTGTATTTTTCGTATAATGAAATTGTTACAGGTACTCAGGGCAAAAAGCAAGCTTACACTTTTCTCATATATAACGTGTTTTCCATCAGTAGTCCCGATCATGACACTTCTTGGCATTGGGATCACCTGACTTAGATGGCCAATGTTATATCCCATCGAAGGGTAATTGTTTGGGTACCGAATGACAGGCTTTTCTTTTCTCTGTTTTTTTCGATGTGCAGACAACAATGTGCTTTCATTTGAAGGTCTGTCTCTACTCTTGCTTGTAGTCTCTACTTTCCATTTCTTTGTTAGCCCAACGACTATGACTGCCGTCTAGGAGACATTCAAGCATTCATTATTAGCCCTCATATGAGGTCACCTCATACGTAAAAGACGACAGAAACGAGACAAAATTAAGGTAAAATTTAAATGGCCTCATTTGAAGACGGGACAAATGAGAGGATTATCCTGCCTGAAGTTGGTCACAGCGTGACTTTGTTTGGGGTTAGGGTTACCAGACGTCCTCTTTTACCCGGACATCTCCTTTTTGGACCCTAAAAATAGTCCGACCGGGTTTTTAACAAAATGGGGAAATGTTCTCTTTTTTTGCGTTGTGAAATGCTTCAACTTGAAAGTGCGTAAATATAACTTTCTGAACTGTCACAATCACTAGAGAATTTAACCTTTTTTGAAACAATGTGATTTTTGAATTTTCTCGTTTCTGTGCCGTCGCTGCTCTGAGGTCAAGCTACTTCGGAACAACTGAAATAACTGGCGTGGCGGTTGTCGCCAAATACGAGCTTCGAGGCGGCCAATTAAAACCATACGTCTGCAATAATGCAAGTCAGTGCAATACACATAGTATACCATGAAACTCTTCGTCCCTTTCTCTGGTCGGAGTGTTGTGTGACACCCAAAAAAAAGACGTTCAGACTTCGTGCTGGGACTCGGCAGTTCTGTGTGTTGTCTGTCAACCGCACTTAAGACTTTAGGATCAAAAGCTAGTGCAGTGTTCGTTATACATAAGTTAAATCCTTGTTCAAAACTTCTTACAAATAAGGTCAGATGCCACAGTCACTATTACCGTTTCACCATTCACCTGTTTAGGACCAAAGAGACATAACTACATAAACAGTGTTTTGAAAACATCGATTTAACGTTTTTGTCCTAAAAAACTGAGTAGGTTTTAATAATTAATTGGGAACCTTTGCACGGTAAATTAAAAGTTTATTTTATTCATTGCTTTTTTCACCTGAGCCTTACAAATTCCATTCACTCACTAGAATCTAGGCCGGGCGCGGTGGCCGAGCGTTCTGCGGCGCGCCAGTCACAGTATGCACGGCCACTACGGTCGGGGGTTTGAATCCCTCCTTGAGGATGGATATTTGTGCCGTCTTTAGTATTAGCTAGTTCATAAGTAGTTTGTAAGTTTAGGGACTGATGACCCTGTAGTTAAGTCCCATAAGCTCTACGAACATATGAACTAGAATATAGATGCTAATCACTTATATAGTTACGGCAGTCTGATCCGAAATGGGAGCATAGCTATATCAAGGTAAGCTTAGATAATTTTTACATATTCGTGGCGATTTTACCGCCAACAGTTTTATGGTGCATCGTAAAAAATTTCGGTTGGAAACAGGGGTGATCGGCAAGGTATCTTGTATGTATGGAACAAAATGTTCAGCATTTAAGACGATGATTACAAGTGGTGAAGTGATGAAATAGTAGGGCTTCACTGCTATGTAGTCATTAATTCTATCTACGGGTCTCAACATTTCATGCTTCTTAATTTGTTATAAGATGAACAAATTTCGTAAGATGACTAAGATGTAATAGAAACAAGACTCTGATAAAACAGTAGAGGCATCACTAGTACATGAGTTGTCAGTACAAGAGAGAGAGCCAAAGAAGGTTTTTTTTATGAATCTAGATATGTCCTCCTTTCTGAAAACGGACGTATGGTAACCCTATTTGGGGCAAAGTGGCCTTCCCTTCTCCTGTTGTGGGAGATTACCTACCTGGCTGACGAGAAAGCGGATTATGTACACCTGGGGTATGTTCAGAGACGCCTCGCAGCCGCTTGTGTCCGAGGCAGCGCAGCAGAGGCACGTCTGCACAGCGCGTGACGAGCAAGGCTGATGGCGTGGGAGGCCCCTCACTCATCAGCCAACCGCATCTGTGTGCGCCGACAGGCTGTTGTCTGCCGAGCATGAGCTGCATGCCACAAGCAGGGATTACACGAGACACGACGAATCAAACTGACCACTGCGACAGTGCAGCCTTCTGCAAACGCGTTGCGGAATATCCAAACTACACTTACTAGGATGATTTCTCATGGTAAGGAAGAGGGAATAAAAACCTTGCGGTTTGCTGACGCCATAGAAATTCTGTCACAGAAAGCAAAAGACCTGGAAGAGCAATTAAACAAAATGGACAGTGTCTTGAAAGAAAGCTATAAGATGAACGTTAACAAGAGTAAAACGAGGGTAATGAAATGTAGTGTCAGAAAATCAGGCGATGCTGAAGGAATTAGATTAGGTAATGAGACAATAAAAGTAGTAGATGGGTTTGTTATTTGGGTAGCAAGGTAACTTCTGCTGGCCGAAGCAAAGAAGATATAAAATGGAGAATGGCTATGGGAAGAAAAGCGTTTCTGAAAATGCGAAATTTATTGACATCCAATACTAGTTTAAGACTTAGGGAGCCCTTTCTGAAAGCATTCGTCTGGAGTGTAGCATTGTATGGGAGTGAAACGTGGACATTAAGGAATTCAAACAGAGATAGAAGCTTTC
The DNA here is from genome assembly GCA_026315105.1 of Locusta migratoria. Taxonomy (NCBI): domain Eukaryota; kingdom Metazoa; phylum Arthropoda; class Insecta; order Orthoptera; family Acrididae; genus Locusta; species Locusta migratoria. The sequence goes on along the minus strand of CM048747.1, from coordinate 80,294,503 downwards.
GAAATGTGGTGCTACAGACGAATGATGAAGATTATATGGATTCATCACGTAACTAATGAGGAGGTGCTCAACAGAATTGGGGAGAAAAGGAGTTTGCGGCATATCGTAAGAGAAGGCATAGATTGGCGGGACACATTCTGAGACATCATGGAATCGTCAATTTAGCATTGGAGGGAAGTGTGTGGGGTATCGCGGGACGACTACAGTAAATACATTCAAAAGGATGTAGGTTGCCGTACGTATTCTCAGACGAAGAGGCTTGCACAGGACAGGGTAGCATGGGGAGCTGCATCAAACCAGTCTGCGGACTGAAGACAACAACAACATTCAAAAAGACGGAACTGATTTCAAAGATTTATATCTTCCAGACTACAAAAGAGAAAGCCATAATTCCAATGATCCTGGACAGACAACAGTGCAAAGTTTGAACGTGATCAGATTCCCTGAAGACTAATGTATGCTATGTCATATCTCTTAACAAAGTTTATGGGCCTTTCCTGTTCATGGAAAAAGTGTGACATGAAGAAGAAGGGAAGGAAGTTTAAGGTTTAACGTCCCGTCGACAGCGTGGTCATTAGAGACGGAGCACACGCTCGGATTTTTGGGTAGGGACGGAGAAGGAAATCGGCCGTGTGCTTTGTAAGGAATCATCAAGGCATTTGCCTTGAGTGATTTAGGGAAATCACGGAAAACCTAAATCTGGATGTCTGGCGGTTGATTTTAACCACCGTCCTCCAGAATGCAAGTCCAGTGTTTTACCACTGCGCCACCTAGCTCGGTCATTACAGGACTAACATACCAAAAAAAGAGTGAAAACTGGTTATTTCCTCAACTCGAATATTCAGATCGCTTCATCTTCATGCAAGGTGGTTCGCCGCCTCATTTCTGTACCAACATCCACCGTTAGCTGAATGACACCATTCGAGGCTGTTGGATTTAATGAGGAGGAGCAGAAGATCAACTCCATCAACAATGGCCTCCCGTGTTTCTGGAGCTTACACCTTGTGACTTTTATCTGTAGGGTTATGAAAAAACAGTGTTCTAACGAGAAACCAGCTGCTTTATGTGTGGCAAGAAATGAGCCACTGTTTCAATATTTGTCATGTAACACATGGTACTCATATTGAATGTATATCTTTAGTCATTGTTCAACATCTACACCAATGACCAGCCACTAACCGTAGGAACACAGAGCTTTATCTATGCAGATGACTGTGCTATTAGCACTCAAGACATTTGCTTTGACGCTACTGAGCAGAAATTATCAAATTCCTACTACAAGGAGGATCAGTTTAGTTCGAACCCCAGTAAAACTCAGACTTGTGCCATCCACATCATAAATAAAATGGCAAACAGATCTCACTTTATTACTTGCGAAGGAACTACAGTACAACATTACATCTCATCAAAATATCTTGGAGTAACCCTTGATCGGGCTCTCACTTACCAGAAACACTACTCGAACACCAAGCAAAAACTGTCAGCCATAAATAATATTAGAAGGAAGATAAGGGCACCTGGGGGGCATATCCCAATACTGTGAGAACATCACCCATTGCTCTATGTTACTCTGCAGCCGAATATGCATCCCCACTATAATACACGTCATGTCCTGACAGGATGGTAGATGTTGCTCTCAGCAATACCTGCCGCATCGTTACTGGATGTCTAAGACCTACCCCACTGGACAGAGTGTACCGTTTCGCTGGTATTGCCCCTCCTGATATCCGCCGAGAAGTTGCAACAAAAAAGAAGGCGGAAACATATAAAGCTCATCCTCTATATGGATACAGTCCAGCTACTCCAAGACTCAAATGTAGGAAAAGTTATCTCAGACCAACAGAGGCTCTTAGCGAGACGCCTAAGCAACCCCTAACCGCCATGTGGCGTGCAAGCTGCACTCGCTCCGAAGAATGGCTGACACCTAGCGAAGAACTACGACCCGGTCACAAGGAGAAATGGAGTACTTGGAGATCACTGAACAGATTACAGGCAGGCGTGACGAGATGTAAAAGCGAACTACAGGGTTTCAAGACTGAGCTCCAATTGTGTCAGTGTGGTGCAATCCAAACGACGTATCGTTTGTTGCAGTGTATAAGACGTATCGTTTGTTGCACTGTATAAGATCTGCTTAAGGCTACAGAAAATGCACTGGATGTCGCCAACTTCTGAACAAAAGTAGTATAGACATTTTTGTAAAGTGCGACTTTGTATATAACGTATATAATCCAATAAGATTTTCTTTCTTTGTAAATTTATATTTAGTATTAATGCTTCTGATACGAATAAATAAATAAATATTGAATGTATAAAAATTTGACCTTTTCTCATTTGAGGAACGTTGGAATTCTGTTTCTACATTTCATAATTTGAAAGCAATAAATTCTTCAAATGTGTTCCTTAATTTTGAATAGCCATGTATTTCACGAAATATTAGCGCAATCCTGTGTTCTTACGGCCATTGTATCGTTGCGGCAGATCTTACACATCCAGCTCCATCTATAGTTGGAACCAACAACGACGTCGGTCGAGTTTAGGCTTGGTCTGCTCATCTACGTCACGCATTAATCTTCTGAACGCTCTGCCAAAATTAAACTTGATTGTAGCGAGTTATTCAGTAGATTTTCGTCTATTTGTTGCAAGTTCTTATCGCTGGCATGTAGCAAATTCTATCTAAGCAAGGGAGTGGCATTATTTGCAGGATATAAGGTTTCTTCTAGGGCAAAGCACATATAGATATATGCTTACTTCAACTGTCGCTTGAAACAGGCAAAGACGCAGTTGTCTAGACACGTCATCGATCATAGATACTAACAGACCGGACAAACAGCAGAGCGGCTATACATATGGCGTGGTTCAAACATATGACCACATGACTGTTGGCAAATATTAGCCGGGCATAATAAACAAGTGGACAGTTTTCAAGAAATGCCATCATTTTAAACGAATAATACTTTATTTGGAATTTAATGTTACTTGCCTTCTCAATAAGTTCTGTATAATCGTAGGCAAAGCAGTAGCACAGCTGTAAACTATCACGTGACTGTTGGCAAAGCAGTGGTTTAGTCGCATAGAAGTTGGTGCCATGAATGCGATGCCGTGCCCAGTCTACCAGTATGTATGGTCGAAGAGACACGTGCGACTCGCCATTGTTCGTGGATCCAACTCAAGTAGATTAGAATCTCTGGAGGTGCACTGAAAAAGTGAAGTCAGTAAACCGGGCACTCCGGCATTTATTTGTGCCCAAAACATTGGGCATACTGTGTGTGTGTAGGGGAGATCTAGTCGTTGAAACGCAAGTCATATGTAAGTAAATACTCCAATGAGTCTGTCAATTTCATTGATTTACGTAAAAAAGGCAATATTCACACAGTCTTTGAACCGAGAAATCTTTGTTTAGGGCACAACAGCATTACCCTCTGGCCTCAACAAACGCCTGTTCTCAGCGTTGGTACCGCCACCTCCCTTTATTCAAGCCTCGTTGGTCCAACTATAGGTCTTCATCTAGATTCACGCGCTGTAAACCACTGTGAGGACGGTTGTGGTAGACAGGGGATTATCCCCAAGGAGACCTTACCTGCGAGGCATTGTTCAGAACCAGGTATTTAGGGATTAGCAAGGGTGTGGCTGTCGGGAGAGGGTGATGAACTGGCAGTCGAAAGTGGCTCTGCCTATGTTCACATTCATTGAACACTACTGGCCATTAAAATTACTACACCAGGAAGAAATGCAGATGATCAACGGGTATTCATTGAACAAATATACTAGAACGTGATTACATTTTCACGCAAATTAGGTATATAGATCCTGAGAAATCAGTAACCAAAACAACCACGTCTGGCCTTAATAACGGTCTTGATACACCTGGACATTGACTCAAAGAGAGCTTGGATGGTGTTTACAGGTACAGATGCCCATGCAGCTTCAACACGATACCACAGTTCATCACGAGCATGACTGGCGTATTGTGACGAGCCAGTTGCTCGCCTCCCATTGACGAGATGTTTTCAATTGTGAGAGATCTGGAGAATGTGCTGCCCAGGGCAGCAGTCGAACATTTTTCGTATCCAGAAATGCCCGCACATGACCAGCAACATACGGTCGTGCGTTGTCCTGCTGGAATGTAGGGTTCCACATGTATCGATTGAAGAGTAGAGCCACGGGTTGTAACACATCTGAAATGTAACGGCCACTGTTCAAAGTGCTGTCAACGCGAACAAGAGGTGACCGAAACGTGTAACCAATGGCACCCCATACCATCATGCTGGGTGATACGCTAGTATGGTGATAACGAATACACGCTTCCCAATGTGCATTCACCGTGATGGCGCCAAACACGGATGCGACCATCATGATGCTATAAACAGAACCTGTATTCATCCGAAAAAATGACGTTTTGTCATTCGCGCGCCCTGGTTTGCCGTTGCGTACACCATCGCAGGCGCTCCTGTCTGTGATGCAGCGTCAAGGGTAATGGCAGCCATGGCCTCCGAGCTGATAGTCCATGATGCTGCAAACGTCGTAGAACTGTTGGTGCAGATGATTGTTATGTTGCAAACGTCCCCATCTGTTGACTCAGGGATCGAGACGTGGCTGCACGATCCGTTACAGCCATGCGGATAAGATGCCTGTCATCACTGCTAGTGATACGAGGCCGTTGGGATCCAGCACGGCGTTCCGTATTGCCCTCCTGAACCCACAGATTCCATATTCTGCTAACAGTCATTGGATCGCGACCAACGCGAGCAGCAATGTCGCGATACGATAAACTGCAATCCCGATATGCTACATTCCGACCTTTATCAAAGTCGGAAACGTGATGGTACGCATTTCTCCTCCTTACATGAGGCATCACAACATTTCACCAGGCAACGTCGGTCAACTGGTGTCTGAGAAGTCGGTTGGAAACTTTTCTCATGTCAGCACGTTGTAGCTGTCGCCACCGGCGCTAACCTTGTGTGAATGCTCTGAAAAGCTTATCATTTGCATATCACAGCACATTCTTCCTGTCGGTTAAATTTCACGTCTGTAGCACGTCACCTTCGTGGTGTTGCAATTTTAATGGCAGGAGTGTATTTTTATTTCATTTTGTGCGCAAGAATGATTAGTTTGGGCTGTAGTAGCCTGCAGAATCCACGACTAGGAGTGGCCGCAAAGGTATTCATGATGAATTGGAGCCAGCTTCCCGAGTAAAATTTGCATGGCTTTACATGCTGGATGCAGGAAGTGGATTGATTTAGAGGTGCGTCTGTCCACAGTGTGGACAGTGCATCAGAGAGGCCACATTGTAAAAAATATTGATCAGAGGAGGCTGTGGTGGAAGATGAGAGGCTGGCATACTATATTGCCATAGTCTGGTGCCGGAGACTGAGGGGCTGTATTGTTTAGTACGCTCTGAAGTAGGCACCAATGCCATTGAGGTGCAGGCTTTAGACCACCAAAGCAGAGAGCACGCATATGATACCATAAATGAAAACATCGTGTGGAATGCAAGTCTGGTGCCTGCAACGCCAGAGGGTTCATAGCCCAGACAATGTGGTGCTGGCAGAGCGATGTATGGCAATTGGCTAGTTATTTGTGATTTGGTATTGGAGGAATATTGCTCTTCATCTGGTACTAGTTTTTAAGCACGCCCAAAACGATTATGGACAGTGATATAAAATATTGGATGAAACTTTTATTTAAATATACATTTATTTATTTTATTCGCGATGCAGTCCACGTGGAGTGCGTGCAAACTGAGTAGAAGAGGTGATTGTGGGTACTTGTCGACTGCGCTCTGTGTAGACTGCTCGCTGTGGCACTACCAGAACAGATGTAGACCACAGGCGGAGCTCAACAGCGGACTAGTACAATTTTGGTCTTACCAGAGGCTGAGTCACATCATAGCAATACGCACCAGCACCTTTCATGCAAGCAGACATTTACGTAGGTTGGGGTCACAATTTAGGCCGTGGTAACGAGGAATGCGGCCCGCCATAGCCCGACGAAGTTGTTCTTTTTTTTTCAGATACAGTAGTAAGTGAGAAAAATGTTTCAAAATAACCTGTTTCGTCGACTACATACAGGCGTAAACATGCATATGGCGTAAACCATCAAACATATAATTAATTAAAGGATGTTTGGAAATATTTGCATCAGAAGCGTTTCTGGAAGTAACTGGCAGAAACTATAGTTAAATTTGCCCATTTAAAATTTCATTCTACGAAGTTTGGAACTTAAATAGTGGCAACACTGCCGTGGAGACACTATGCCGTGGAATCTACTGTTGTCGCTGATAGCACACGTTGTGCGCACAAACGAGGGAAAAACAGTCACTTGTGAGCGGGTGGTCTAACGTAACGCTGTCACTAAGTGTTCGAAACAGGAACAACGGACTTGGAACAAGATTGAATATGCCAGAGGTCGTACAGCACGCCTAGTGTCATCAAGGTCTTCAAGAGGCGCGTTGGGTAAAAGTCTTCAACGAAGGTCGGCAAACTGTGGCGTTATCTCAACGCATTACGTCAATGCACAGTAACACTGTTCATTTTTGGAGCATCACTTGCGACCAGCTTTGCGAAAGAAGCGGCAATACTTTCTGCGCAACCCACCCATCATTTTGCACGACAATGCGCGGGCTCATACAGCGCAAGCTGTGGCTGCTCTGTTCGGTCGATGGGACTGGGGAGTACTGTACCATCCACCATACTCCCCGGACTTAAGTCCTTGTGACTTTGATTTGATTCCGAAGATGAAGGAACCACTTCGTGGCATTCGCTTCAGAACTGTTCCAGAGATTCGACAGGCAGTAGACCTTTCCATCATCACGATCAACAGAATAGGCTCTGCTAAAGGTATACTACGCCTTCCACATCCCTGGCAACCACGCTAGTTACTACTTTGAAGTACAGTAAAAGGTGCAAACATGTAACGCTTTAGTATCGGTTGTGAATAAACAGTTGCCACTATTAAAGTTCTAACCCTCGTATACACTCTCAGACGTTTCACTAAATTTATTCCAACCCCTCTATGTTGCAAATATTTGATCTGTTAAACATAGATAATTTGTTCATCCACTTTCTCTTGTTTCAATTTTTTTGCTTAGGACAAATGTTGTAATTTACATCTAGTGTCATATTTTATTAATGTTCAATGACTGTTACGCTAATCTTTGAAAATTAATGTACTATCCTATCTGTACAGTAAATTACGATCTTTGAATTTTAAACTTCGAAGCTGAATTGCTATATCTTTGTAGTGTTTACCTGGTGATTGCGTAACAGCCGAAAACTGGCGGTACGTTAAACCCTGAGCTTCCTTCCTCCCGAAAACCGGTTTGTAAAAACAATAAATTTTCGAAATATTGCAGAATTATCTCATGTTTCATTAAAAAAGAATTAAATATTCCGAAAAGAACCGACGGAAATGTCAGTAAATACACTCATATATTAAAGAAATACAAATCTACAAACCTTCATATATTAGAATGAAACGTCATGTCAAAATTTCAAAGTAACCGAGATTTTGAACGTAACACAAAATATGGCTCTGGGTTAGAGTTATAAGAGGTGATAGGAGAGCGGGAGAATTTTGACGTAGAGAAGGGAGGAGCAGAGGAACTGGGAAAGCGGATGTTGGGATGGAGATGAAGGTTAGAAGCTTAGGGTGTGACGTCCCGGTCACAGTGTTGGTCATTAGAGGCGGAGTTCACGCTCAGATTTTTATGTAAGGATGGGGAAGGAAATCGTTCAAAAGAACCGTCCCACATTTGCCTGGAAGTGATTTGGCCGTAATACGGAAAACCTAATTCTGGATGGCCGAAAGTGGATTTAAATCACACTTCTCCTGAATGCGAGAGATGCAGAATAGGCGGTGGAGAAGCACAGAATGAGGGGGATGGAGGATCGGATGGACAACGAAAAGGGGGAGTAGGTGGGTAGGTAGGAGGGGAGTTGTTCAAAGAGAGGAGGGAGGACACCTGGACAAAGAGAGGGGAAAAACCAGTGGGGCAGACAGAGACGAGGAGAGCAGGGGGTGCGGGATGTGTATCGAGTTTCGAAACAACACAGAAGTGTGTGCTTTCTCTTTTCTTCCTTTTCTATTTTATCAGTATTAAGCCACTACCATGCAGGGCCAGGTGCAGTATTGTAACATATGATACACTGCTCAAAACAATTACGGGATCAGGTGAGATATCATCTAATATATAAAGCAGAGTGTGTGTACGTATTGCATACAAATCTACTGTTTTGTTCCAATCTTTATGAAATTTTGTACACGTAAGCTTTAGTCCATGAGGACGGTCGCCGTAAGTGTAAGAATCATATACGATATAATAGTTCACGAGATATGTCATAAACAATGAGGTGCGCGTAAAACTGCTGATTTAGCGACAATGCTGCTCATTTTCTCCTAAGCCACTGGACAGATTTCAACAAAATTTGGTACACACATTCTTTACCGTGAGATAACAATTGCTGTAGGGTTAAGAATCACGTACGACACATGGTTCAGAAGATATGACGTCATAAACAGTATGAGTCGCAAAAAAACTGCCACATAATGCGGCAGGACTTTAAAAATACGCTATTTGGGAATGAGAGTACTTATCGACTTGCAACAAACTTTAAACATAATTTCAAATCTTTATTAAACTTTTTCTCGCTAACAACTATAGCAAAATGATGGAAGGAAAAATATTTCCCGCTTACTACTTTTCCGCTGTTTATGGAGTAAAACCGCGGCATTAGGAAAGACGTTGCAATGTATACTTTGTACACTACAAATTGTAGCCATAGGAAATTTTACGGACAGTATACACGCATATATTTCAGTAATCCTTCTAAATTGCATCGCAGTTCGACACATACTTCATGAGGTATGAGCACATAAGCAGTAAGGTTCAAGGAAACGCCTCTTTCCGCACCAAGTTTTAATGTGTTAATTATTTGCTAATAATTATATTCCCAAGAGATTTGACAGACATACAGCACTTATACAAATGAATATATACTCAAACGTGGCAGGAATAAATAATTAAATACCCAGCCAATGCCGGGTTTTCAGCTAGTACGCAATATAGAAAATGGAAACTTTGAAACACGTCCACTGAATGTGTGGTCGTATTCCATTTTGATTAATCCATCAACCTAAAGTGTTTCTGCAACATTGATGCTATCTGTTTGTGTGTTAATTATTTTATTCTTTTTGTTGATGATTCAATGCCCCATGTTTATATATGTTTGCCCTCCATTTATATGTGTTTCCACCTTGTGGTTGAACTTGTGTGGTCATGTAAATGTGAATGTGTGCTCTTAATATTGACTGACTGCCGCGCAATGGCTTACAGTCGCCGCCTCGCGCTTTAGGCATCGTTTTGCTGTTGTTAAGAACGCATGGCTTCGTTTGTCGTCTGCACTGGCGTCTGCTGGCTGGCCAGAGAGAAGCATACTTGGCAAGATGGCCAGGAGGTCGTGTTCTTAGCGTCGTACCAACCTAATCTTGGACGAAAGAGGTGACAGGAGACCTCTCTGGGAAGCGGTTGAAAAGGAAATTGTCTTGGGCAGGTACCAAGGGTTGGTAAACACTTGTCTGTGGACGCAATCTACGTCGCTTTTAGCGCGCTCTACATCTGTGGTATGGCTGGAAGAGGTTTTTCTGAGGCCTTAGAGCTTCAGTCTTCACTCTTCATTCTGCTTCCAACGACTGTGGAAGTTCTCTGCCAAATCATGCTGATGGGAAGGCATGCTGTTAGGCCTTGTTAGGCAGTCTTGGTTTTTCAGTGATAGTTCTCTTGAGTAACTCTTTCGCCATGAGAGGCGAAGTGTTTCATGATTTACAGAACTTAAGTAAATTCACTGCAAAATTTATTATTTGCATTTTCATTCCAGTGATTGTGTGTCTGGTTTTGCTCAAGTTAGAATACACGTGTGTGGCCTTCAGCCTTTGTGTAAATTTAGTGTGTTTGAATTTCCTTGCTGTTTTTAAGTGACTTCACCTCATTACTATATCTGCGAGTATGCAAAATATTTCTCAGATTTTCTTATTTCATTCCATCTTTCCTGTCTTGTATGACCGATAGCACCACGTGGTTTCGTAACGGCCGCTACTTCGGCAATCAGCCATGCTTTTATTAATATTAGCTTTCTTCTAAAGGAAATCTCATGTGTGCTTTACTCGCTTTTCTAAATTAATTTTTGTCTGTAAATGCTATGTAATTCACTGTGGTTGCACACCATGTGGTACTTAAGAATAGTGAGCCACTGCCTCCCCCCACATGAGTTAGTTTAATGTACAGTATAATTTAAATTTTGTGATCAAGACACCCGCCATCTCGTCAAGATGCCGCCGATGCTTCATTTCTTCAAATGTTTGTTAAGCTTAAGGGACTTAACTATGGGGGCGTCAGTCCCTAACTTACAAACTACTTATGAATTACCTTATACTAAAGATGACGCCAACATCCATGCATGAGGGCGGATTCGAACTCCGACCGTAGTGGCAATGCAGACTGTGACTGGCACGCTGCAGACTGTTGTGCCGCTGTGGCCGGCACGCTTTTTTTCGCCGGTGCTTTCATGGGTTCCAGCTTGTAATGTACTGCCTAGCTTTATGCATGTGTCTGTGAGTGAATGAATGTGCTTTCAGCAACCCATTGTGAGTTTGAAAACTTCCTCCCATGTTACCTACATATTCATAAAAGGCAAAAACAGTTTTAATAAGGGCAGTAATTATATGATTTAATTCACTTTGGTAAAGACATGCGTTTAATTGGGTCTCTCCCATTTTTCTGAATAGTTTATGATTTTAAAATATCAAACCTCTGCTTTATGATTTCATGTCTCCCGTCCCATGTTTAATTATCTATTCATTTATTTTTTAACGTTGATTTTGTGTTTGTTAAAAAGTTGGCTGGTCCCTTAAGGAGTGAGCAGTTAGATAAATTTCAGTTGCACATTTACTGTGGCCACATATAAAGTAATTTAGAGCAACTACCCGACATTTTGCTTATAATGATAACAGGCTACTTTCAAAATCAGATCGAAAACGGAAAGATTTAGGTGTTCCTTTTTTTTCTCGCGAGCTATTAGAGTAATGCAGCATAGAAGGAAAGCCATCTCAAACTTTTTGCGTTGGGAAATTTGTTGTGAAAAAATAGTGTGTGTTGTTCTGTAATGAGGTACTATCCGAAGTAAAATTATTAAGTTCCCCACAGTCTCCTTTTTTTGCTTTTTATTTTATTTTTTCTAAATAAATACACCTTACCTCACAACTTGCAGTTGTTAAGAAAACATCAGAATGGAACCAACATAAAGCTGTAAATATGTGTGTGTGTGGGGGGCGGGGAGGGGAGAGATAGAAAGAAAAGCAAAGGTTTTGTGCTTGTTTATACAGCGTGAGTCACCTAACATTACTGCTGGATATATTTCGTAAATCACATCAAATAATGACAAACCGATTCAACAGACCGAACGTGCGTGAGGAGAGGGGCTAGTGTAATTGGTTAATAAAAACCATTAAAAATGCACGGAAGTATGTTTTTTAACACAAAGCTACGTTTTTTAATGGAACTCCGTTAGTTTTGTTAGCACATCTGAATATATAAACAAATACGTCATCAGTGCCGTTTGTTGCATTGTAAAATGTTAATTACATCCGGATATATTGTAACATAAAGTTGTCGCTTGAAACCTCTGACGTTCAGTTGCATGTTGTAACAAACACGGGGCACGGTCGGCGAGCAGCATCTGCAGGGACATGTTTACGATGACGACCATGTTTACGAGTGTGGCTGTAGTGTACTGTTGTGGTTTGGTGTAGCTGTCGCAGTGTCCGCATGTAGCGCTTGCTGCTATTGTTATTCTGCATTCGTCTTTGCATGAAGACTAACTGTAGTAAACTGTGTTACCAGATCAAATTCAAATGTTTGTAGAGCTACGGGGTCATCAGTCCCTAAACTTACAAACTACTTATGAACTAGCTACAACTAAGGACGGCACAAATATCCGCGGCCGACGTGCTACCAGACATCTGTGATAGTGTAGTGTTGTACGAACTGTGACCATGGTGTATTCGAACTCTGAAAAGGCGGAGATGATACTCATCTATGGCGACTGTCGACAATGCAGCTGAAGGCTGTAGGGTGTATGCAGAACGGTCACAGGAGAAGCGGGTGCAGTTGGTGTGTTAGCTGCTGTTGCCGTGAACCCACACAGGAGTACACGGGACATTGCAAGAGCCAGTGGACTGAGTCAAAGTAGTGTCATGCGCATACTGCATCCTCACCGCTTTCACCCGTTTCATGTGTCACTACATCAGCAATTACATGGTGATGACTTTAATCATCGAGTGAAATTCGGTCAATGGGCATTAACAGTGAATGCGTTGCAGTTCTACCTGTTTACCGATAAAGCGGGTTTCACAAACCACGGGGCAGTGAATCTACGGAACATGCATTACTGGTCCGTGGACAATCCTCGCTGGGTCCGACAGGTAGAGCGACAGCGACCGAGGACTGTAAATGTATGGTGCGAAATCATTGGCGACCATCTCATTGGTCCTCACTTCATTGCAGGGGCCCCAAACTGCTGCAACATACATCGCGTTTCTACAGAATGATCTGACAACGTTGCTCGAAAATGTCCCACTGGAAACGCGTCGATGTATGTGGTATCAGCATGATGGTACACCTGCACATTCCGCAATTAACACTAGGCTGACCCTTGACAGGATGTTCGACGGGCGTTTCATAGGACGTGGAGGACGCATAAATTAGACAGCCCGTTCTCCTCTGGACATTTTTCTGTGGGGCATGTTAAAGAAGAATGTGTGCCGTGATGTGCCTACAACCCCAGAGGATGTGAAACAACGTATTGTGGTAGCCTGTGGCGACATTACACCAGATAAACTGCGGCGTGTACGACATTCATTACGCCATAGATTGCAATTGTGTGCAGCAAATGATGGCCACCACTTTGAATATATATTGGCCTGACATGTCGGGACACACTCTATTCCACTCCGAAATTGTAAACGGAAACCACGTGTGTACGTGTACCTTACCCCTCAGGGTAATGCACATGTGCGTCAGTGAAAAAGACCAATAAAGGTGTTAGCATGTGGACGTAATGTGTTGTTCTAGTCTCTTCTGTACCTAAGGTACATCACCGTTCCCTTTGGATACCTACTTAATTCGGTGCTTTTCGATACACACGATCGAACAGCGGAGGAGTGGTACTCAAGCGACAACTTTAGGTTACAATATCTCCGGATGTAATTAACATTTTATAATGCAACAAACGGCACTGATTACGTATTTGTTTATATGTTCAGATGTGCTAACAAAACTAACGGGGTTCCATTAAAAACGTAGGTTTGTGTTAAATAACATACTTCCGTGCATTTTTTTATGGTTTGTATTAATCAATTACACTAGCCCCCCTCCTCACGTTCGGTCTGTGGAATCGGTTCGTCAGTATTTGATGTGGTTTACTAAATATATCCAGCGGTAATGTTAGGTGATTCACCAAAGGGTGTTTCACTAAGTGTGTTTGCCTCTGTAACTTTCAAAATAATAGGTGACGGGAAATTTTAATACGGTAGGTCAACACAAGAAATGTTACACTTTCTGCGGAGCTATGAACATAGTTTATGGTATCATTTTCCAAAGAGTTACACCACAAAGATTTAGTATTTAAAATGGAACAATAGTTTTTTCTATCGTGTATTGGATTCGTTTAAACCAGCTGCGTCCAAATCCATTTAAACTACATTCCTATCACTGTTAGTTTGGGAGCTACAACCCTTCAAAGTTCCGGGGGCGGAGGCTGCGATAGCGTAGCTGACTGGCCGAGTGGCTATCCCCTGGGGCACGGCCCACTGTCTCATGACCACCAGCCAGTCAGCTACGCTGTCGTAGCCTCCGCCCCCTAAACTGTGAAGGGTTGTAGCTCCCAAACTAACAGTGATAGGAATGTAGTTTAAATTGATTTGGACGCAGCTGGTTTCAACGAATCCAATGCACGATAGAAAAAACTATTGTTCCATTTTAAAAAAAATATATTTTTGTGCTGTAACTCTTTGGAAAATAATAAAATAAACTATGTTCATAGCTCCGCAGAAAGTGTAACATTTCTTGTGTTGACCTACCGCATTAAATTTTCCCGTCACCTATTACTTTATAAGTTACAGAGGCAAGCAAACTTAGTGAAACACCCTGTATGTGTGTGTGTGAGAGAGAGAGAGAGAGAGAGAGAGAGAGAGAGAGAGAGAGAGAGAGAGAGAGAGAGAGAGAGAGAGAGGAGGGAGGGAGGGAGGGAGGGAGAGGGAGAGTGGAGAGCTAGGGATAGAGTCTGCAGAAAGTGAGAATAAACATGTAGAATGTAGCATATAAGAGACCACAGACCTTGAATCGACTTCCAGCTGCGTTTGTCAGCTGCTAATGTAAGATACGTAGCTGGCTGGCGAAGCTCTAGTTCGGATTCAAATCACATATGGAAAAAAAAAAAAAAAAAAAAAAAAAAAAAATCTGTATATTCGGAGAGCGAAAATGAAAGTTTTTCAACATCAATAGTGAACGCCGTGCACAGGGTCTGAGTGGAACTTCGCTGCTTTCTCCCTGCCCTTCCATCGGTCTCTGTCTCTCTCTGACGTCATCCTAACTGTATTGCAGAGAAAGAAATGGCTGTGGAGGTTCTATACTGCTGCCCCAGAGAACTGCTCTCTAATTCTGCTGAACCTCGCCGTGCTATTGTTCAGCCAGGTCACGGCACCAGATCTTTTTATTTCTTGTTATCTCGTTTTCGCGTACAATGAAGGCATATACCAAATTACTTCGGCTCCTAGGCAAGTCTTTTCATATATACCCTGAAAGAATTGCTTCAGTCTCAGCGAAATTAAAAAGCTTCCCTTTTCCCGGTGCACGTAATTACGTAATGGAAGCTTTTGCGTACAAACAGTGGCAGCACCGCTGAACGCAAAAAATGACCCACAAACACGAGGCGTAAGTTTTAATTACCTGGTCACGGTTGGCTACTTTATCGCTGCATGTCGTGCATGTCAAGGATAACATTTGTTCTCTACAAACAAATAACAAACCACAATTCCGATATATATCCGGTGTTAACTGGGAGAGAATGCAGTGCTTCGGGACTTTGTGATCAGGATATTAAATCGCTGTTTCCTTTCCTGGCTGGATTCTTATTTTCTGTTGCCTACATGGTGATTAAGGTGTCTTTGTACTTAAATCTGGATTCAAAACATGACATATATATTTTTAGTTAAAAATGCGCTCACTTTTCGAAATAGTCCGACGTTTTCCCATTATGTGCATCGAGAGCGGCACCAAACGTAGTGCCCAAATACTCATGGATAACACAGGTACTGAATGTATTGTTTTTTTGCAAAGGTTCCTGCCTGCTCAAGACAGTCATTTTTTATTTATTTCACCATACATTAGAAAGTTATTCATCTCTTCATTATTGCACCGTACCCGAGGTACTTTAAACTAATAACTGTAATAAATGTTGGAAATTCGTTTGCCAAATTAAACATGGCGGACAATGCGGGAAGGTGTGTAAAACATTTATATGCTCAGACATCAAAGCTGTACATCAAGTTGGTATAGAGATTACTGGTAGTAGCGTTCTAGATTTCATGTCGTGCTGTCGGCAGATGGAATTTCTCTGTCAGCAATTTTTTTTAAAACGTTTACGTCGATTGCTTTTCTCGAATTGGAATGTAAATTAACAAATATATAACCATAAACTTTTCTTGTTTAATTTGTAATCGTAAGCAAATGCACTATTTGTAATAACATAAGTTTTATCTTAGGAACTGATCTATTGTGTAATTGTTTTTACCGGGATGCCAGTCTTCATTGTTTCCAAATTACAAAAGTTTTTTTTTTTTTATTTTATTTTTTTTATCAGATTCAGTTTCTATGTCAGTGGTCTTCCGGGACGCAGAGTTGAGCGGATTTTTACCAGTAGACCTTTTAATACTAGTTTTACGTAAAGGAGCAATATGCTTTGTCTTCGATTAAGCAATTTTACCTACTCCGTTAAGATTTGAAGTTTTGAAAGGCTTGACCTGGACTGTTGACCAACATAAAAGGAAATTCACAGTAACCCCCTTTCAGCAGTGTTATTAAGTAACATGTTTTATATTAGGTTTCTTATATGATCCGTTACTCAAAGTACAACAGTTTCTTTTGTAAAAGGATCGGCGAACATCTCACGGTAGCAGTTACAAAACCAGAATCACGCGCCATCTGTCGGACATATTTTGAATTTTGTGAGTTCTTTTTATATATATAACACCCCATGTCATTGCAAGCATGTGTGTCAATTTTTACCTCTCTATCAACATTATTCCGTTATTTCCAATTTATACTGACAATTTTATCACCCAATATTTCCGTGATACTCTCTCCCGTAAAAAAAAAAGTCAACAATTCGAAGATAGGTTTGTGCCTCATAGTGTTTTGCTAGGTCTCTATTTGGAGGTGGTATGCTGTTGCCTTCCTCTGACCTTCGAATTGACTTACCCAGCCAGACCTACAGTTTAACGTGGGTCTGCCAGAGGAGAAAGAAATAGAAAGTGACAGATATATATCCTAGGATCTGGCAGGGAATCGAAACCATAACCTATGGATTTATAGTCTGGGTCTCTACCACTGTGCTACCGAGCTGTATAATCTCTCCTCTATATCGCGATAATAAAAAACGAGCTGTCCTCTGAACTTTCTCTAAATCGTCAGTACCACCTGGTGTGGATTCCAAACTACGCAGCAAAACTCCAAAATAGGACGCACAAATATAGTGTAAGCAGTTTCTTTAGTAGAACTGTTCCATCTTCATTATGCCAATGAAACGAAGCATTTGGTTCGCTTCCCCTACAAAATTTTCTGTGTGTTCTTTCCAATTTAGGTTGTTCGTAATTGTTATTTGTAGGTATTAATTAGGTAAAAATCTGAGACATTATACACAATATACACGTCAATCAGCTCTTGAGGGATATTTCGCGCCGGCCGCGGTGGCCGAGGGGACTGAGGCGCTCCAGTCACGGTCTGCACGGCCACTACGGTCGGGGGTTGGAATCCCCCTCGGGCATGGATATTTGTGCCGTCCTTGGTATAAGGTAGTTGATAAGTAGTTTGTAAGTTTAGGGACTGATGACCCCGTAGTTAAGTCCCATATGCTTAACAAACATTTGAACATTTGATATTTCGCCATTATTCCATTAGTGCAATATACAGCTCTGCAACCGTTGTGGGATGTACTGGTCAGGCTGCAATGCGTATTCCAGGTGCATCCCAGATATATTCATCAGGTTTAAATTTGGTGAAGTAGCTGGCCACTCCAATCGTTCAATTATCTCAGTTTCAAGCATTCTGTCAACCAGTGAAGCTCGTTTGTAAAGCTTATGGGACTTAACTGCGAAATCATCAATCCCTAAACTTACAAAGTACTTATGAACTAACTTATACTGAAGACAGCACCGACATCCCGAGGGAGGATTCGAACCCCCGACGGGGAGCGGCCTCAATGCGCTTGGCCACTCCGCCGCGGCAACAAAAGGTCAAAGGATTTTGTCTCTGTACTTCGAAGCACTCAAAGCGCCATTGTCAATGACATAGAGGGTCCGTACGCCAGCCAATACTGACTCCTGCCCACACCATTCGTCCACCACCAGGATATGACGATGTTTCCTGCACATAAGCAGGACTGTTCCGCGTTCCACGTGCTCTCCAGATGACGGAACGACGATTGTCCGGCTGAACACAGAATCTTGACTCATTTCTGAATAGAATCCAGCGCCATTCGTTACGACTCCAATGCTAATATTCGTTCGTAAATCTATCGGACCAAACTGCGTGGTCATCAGTCCGTAGCTTACAAACTACTTAAACGTAGGTAAACTAACCTAAGGACAAACACACACATCCATGCCCCAGGGAGGACTCGAACGTCCACGGCGAGCAACCGCGCGCTCCGCAGCGAGACGCTGTAGACCGCTCGGCTACTCCACCGCGGTCCAATGTTGATGTTCCTCCGCCTAGTTTCTGTGGGCTAAACGGTGTCTTGCTTTTAATGGGACACACACCATAGGCCTCCGTGCATAGAGACACATTGCCCAAGGCGATTTCGGAGATTGTGGTGGCCGGCCGCGGTGGCCGAGGGGACTGAGGCGCTCCAGTCACGGTCTGCACGGCCACTGCGGTCGGGGGTTCGAATCCCCCCTCGGGCATGGATATTTGTGCCGTCCTTAGTATTAGCTAGTTCATAAGTAGTTTGTAAGCTTAGGGACTGATGACCCCGTAGTTAAGTCCCATAAGTTCTACAAACAAAGATTGTGGTGGTATTGTGCATCCTGTTACTGCCTGGAGGGTGCTTTGCGGTTAACCGAAGATAACGGTCATCTTTTACAGTCGTTACCCGTCGTTGAACTCTTGTAACGGTTCCTGTTGTTTGAAACTGCACCCAGATCCTGGAAATTACACTTTGGGACACTCCAATAGATGCAGCCACCTCACTGTGTGTTTGTCCAAACCTTCTTATGGCTCTCCAGGCCATAGTTACGGGTAAGTCTTGTTGCACTATTCGCTAAACTATATGAACCCAACTGCTTGTATAATTCGTTTGGTAGAGTAAACACAAGAAACTTTCAGATATTACCACTACTCCCGCGTCGGGGGTTCGAATCCTCCCTCGGGCATCGATGTTTGTGTTGTCTTCAGTATAAGTTAGTTCATAAGTAGTTTGTAAATTTAGGGACTGATGGCCCCGCAATTAAGTCCCATAAGCTTTACAAACATTTTTTTATTACCACTATCTCGGTTTCTGTAATGTTGGCTTTACTGCGCATAACCGACAGAATGAAGTGGAAGCATTTTAATTCATTCTGCCGATGAAAATACTTAAGAATCTAGATAAATCAAGTGATCTTATTATTGTTTTGACCAGTGACATCCCTTTGGAACAGGCGTTTATTTGTAAATTACAATGCAGTTTAACGCACCTGCACTTTAACGCCAGGTGTCGATCGTGTAGTACGGCAGTCTTCGGTCCTGTTTGCGAGTAGAAAAACGCGTGTCGCGCACGCATTGTGCCTACACTCCTGACTGAAGTGTTCGCGGGAAACATTACGTGCCCACCCCCGAGGTATACGAATTACGCTTGTGAATGTGATCTCCATGTTCGTGTGGAACAAGGACCATTGGTACAAATCCTGTAAGCTTTCTTCACAATCAGTGGCGGCACGTCCTATGTGTTCAATGGTTCAGTGAACCCCTGGAAAAAAGCAAAAAGTAAATAAATAAATAGAATAAAAAGTGTTTATAAACTATCATTCTTCGCTTCGTTCTTCATCCAGATCATTGTACAGGGTGTTTCACTAAGTGTGTTTGCCTCTGTAACTTATAAAATAATAGCTGACGGGAAATTTTAATGCGGTAGGCAGGTCGGAACAAGGCCCCAGGAGTAGATGACATACCCTCAGAGCTACTAAAGTATCTGGGAGAGCCAGCCATGACAAGACTATTTGAACTGGTGTGTAGGATGTATGAGACCGGTGAAATGCCCTCAGACTTTAAGAAAAATGTAATAATCCCCATTCCAAAGAAATCAGGTGCAGACAGGTGTGAAAACTACAGAACCATCAGTTTAATAAGTCATGGTTGCAAAATATTAACACGAATTATATACAGAAGGATGGAAAAACTGGTAGAAGCCGACCTCGGGGAAGATCAGTTTGGGTTCAGGAGAAATGTAGGAACTCGGGAGGCAATACTCACTTTACGTCTTATCTTAGAAGATAGATTAAGAAAAGGCAAACCTACATTTTTAGCTTTTGTAGATTTGGAGAAAGCATTTGACAATGTTGACTGGAATACACTCTTTCAAATTCTGAAGTCAGCAGGGATAAAATACAGGGAAAGGAGAGTTATTTACAACTTGTACAAAAGCCAGACCACAGTTATTAGACTCGAAGGACATGAAAGGGAAGCATCAGTTGGGAAGGGAGTAAGACAGGGTTGTAGCCTTTCTCCAATGTTATTCAATTTGTACATCGAGCAGGCGGTGAAGGAAAGCAAGGAAAAATTTGGAATAGGGATTAAAGTTCAGGGGGAAGAAAAAAAAAACATTGCGTTTTGCTGATGACATTGTAATTCTGTCAGAGACAGCAAAGGACCTGGAAGAGCAGTTGAACGGAATGGACAGCGTGTTGAAGAGAGCGTATAAAATGAACATTAACAAGAGCAAAACAAAAATAATGGAATGCGGTCTTAGAAAATCAGGCGATGCTGAAGGAATTAGATTAGGTAACGAAACAATGAAGGTGGTAGATGAGTTTTGTTACTTGGGTAGTAAAATAACATGCGATGGTCGCAGTACAGAGGATATAAAATGCAGAATGGCAATGGGAAGAAAAGCATTTTTGAAAAAGAGAAATTTGCTAACATCGAATATTAATTTGTTGTTGTTGTGGTCTTCAGTCCAGAGACTGGTTTGATGCAGCTCTCCACCCTACTCTATCCTGAGCAAGCCTTTTCATCTCCTCATAAGAACGACAACCCACATCCACTTGAATCTGCTTACTATACGCGTCTCTTGGTCTCCCTCTGCGATTTTTACCCCACACACTTCCCTCCAACGCTAAATTCACAATTCCTTGATGTCTAAGAATGTGTCCTACCAATCTATCCCTTCTTTTAGTCAAGGTATGCCAGAAATTTCTTTTCTCCCCAATTCGGTTCAGTACCTCCTCATTAGTTACGCGATCCACCCACCTAATCTTCAGCATTCTTCTGTAGCACCACATTTCAAAAGCCTCTATCCTCTTTCTGTCCACACTGCTTATCGTCCATGTTTCACTCCCATACAAGGCAACACTCCATACAAATGCCTTCAGAAAGGACTTCCTTAGGCTTAAATCAATATTCGATGTTAACAAATTTCTCTTTTTCAAGAACGCCTTTCTACCCATTGCCATTCTGCATTTTATATCATCTGTACTGCGACCATCATTTGTTATTTTACTGCCCAAGTAACAAAACTCATCTACCTCCTTTATTGTTTCGTTACCTAATCTAATTCCTTCAGCATCACCTGATTTTCTTACACTGCACTCCATTACCCTTGTTTTACTCTTGTTAATGTTCATCTTATATGCACCTTTCAGCACACTGTCCATTCCGTTCAATTGCTCTTCCAGGTCCTTTGCTGTATCTGACAGAATTTTAAGGGTAAGGAAGTCTTTTCTGAAGGCATTTGTGTGGAGTGTTGCCTTGTACGGGAGTGAAACATGGACGATAAGCAGTGCGGACAGGAAGAGAATAGAGGCTTTTGAAACGTGGTGCTACAGAAGAATGCTGAAGATTAGGTGGGTAGATCGCATAACTAATGAAGAGATACTGAACAGAATTGGTGAGAAAAGGAATTTTTGGCATACCCTGACTAAAAGAAGGGATCGCTTGGTAGGACACATTCTTAGACATCGGGGAATCGTAAATTTAGCATTGGAGGGAAGTGTGTGGGGTAAAAATCGCAGAGGGAGACCAAGAGACGCGTATAGTAAGCAGATTCAAGTGGATGTGGGTTGCCGTTCTTATGAGGAAATGAAAAGGCTTGCTCAGGATAGAGTAGGGTGGAGAGCTACATCAAACCAGTCTCCGGACTGAAGACCATAACAACAAACAATAGGTCAACACAAGAAATGTTACACTTTCTGTGGAGCTATTGTTTATTGTATCATTTTCCAAAGAGTTACAGTACAAAGATATAATTTTTTAAATGGAACAATAGTTTTTTCTATCGTGCATTAGATTCGTTGAAACAAGCTGCGTCCAAATCAATTTCAACTACATCCCTGTTAGTTTGGGAGCTACAACCCTTTACAGTTTCAGGGGCAGATACCACAAACGCTGCACATAATGCAATGGGCCTTCTAAATGTGCGGCCGAGTTGTAACGTCGCCGGTGTCACAGAGCGAGAAGCTTTCTCGATGTGCTGTTAGACTGCCGACTGTCGCCGCACACGGCCATATACCCGACAGTTGGAGCCACACAAACAACCGAGGCTCAGTATACCACAGTTACTGACATCGGATGACGATGGCATACACGAACAACGAGTACGTCGACATGTTGCTGATGCTCGCCCGCACCACATTTAGAAGGCGCATTGCATTATGCGCAGCGTTTGTGGTATCTGCCCCTGAAGCTTTGAAGGGTTGTAGCTCACAAACTAACAGTGATAGTTTAAATTGATTTGGACGCAGCTGATTTCAACGAATCCAATGCACGATAGAAAAAACTATTGTTCCATTTAAAAAATTATATCTTTGTGTTGTAACTCTTTGGAAAATGATACAATAAACTATGTTCATAGCTCCGCAGAAAGTGTAACATTTCTTGTGTTGACCTACCGCTGTTACAGCTGCGCCAGTACAAACGCAACCTCCTACATGGAGGTCGAGAAATATTTTAAGTATTTTAATTTATTTTAAGCATTGATAATGACCACACAGTGGTCGAAATCCGGATTTGCCAACAATAAAGAATTTATATTTATGACGACTGATTGCTGAATAATTACCACAAATAAAATACAGTCGTGGAGCTCTCATTCCAATATGGAATCAAGCCTGATTCACTTATATAGTTAATTTAAAAAAAATGGAGACTGTCTCCTAGGAAATGTCAACCGAATTTTTATCTTTTTTCTTTTCTTCTTTTAATAGACATATTTAGCGTTTAGTTTTGGTAACTATATTTGTTACGGATTTGAGCTTGCTACAACTTTGGGTTCACTTATCCCTGTATCCGTCGTGATGCTCAGGAGTATTTGTGACTAAGAGTTAAAGTGTGTTTACGAAACTATTTACAGTTGAATGGGCTCGTGAACTAATTGTTCAAAATAATAATTAAAAAAAAAGGATTTAGAACAATATTAGAAGATGTATCTGCCACCCTGTTTTTCTCAACATATGGATGGTAGGTTTAAGTTAACGCCAACTATAATTGTATGAGTAGTGTACCTATTTGTGTTGAGACTCAAGTTTTCTATGAACTCTTCATCGGCTGCATCATGAGAGTGCCAGGGTCGGTAAATTAAAATGTTCCAAGCTTAAGGGACTTGGCTGCGGGGTCACCAGTCCTTAAATTTATATACTACTCATGAGCTACCTTATACTAAAGGCGACACAAACATCCATGACCGATGAGGGATTCGAACCCCCGACGGCGAACAGCCTCGCGCGTCGCAGCATAGCGCCTCAGTGCGCTTGGCCGCTCCGCCGCGGCAGTTATTAATTTATTCCGGAAGTCGAGTATAACATCTGCTCACACTAACTGACAGTAACTATCGACTTCAGTTTCGCTTGTGAGCTAGTACACAAATTACATTGTGCTTTTTGTTTCTTTTGTAGTGCATATCAAAGAAATTATGGCATTTTCATTAAAAAACTAGGGTGTTTCCTCTGCGATTCAGCTAAACAATGTAGAACAACAGTATACTTCGCAAGCATAGCATTCTATATTCCTTCATTTCTCCAAATTTATATGTCTACTTTAGGTGATCTGTCAAACAAAGACGCTCTTATCTATATTTTGTAAACGTATTTTCTGTCATTGATTTGAACATTGTCCCAATTCACTTTATTAACTAATATTTCGCCGCAAAAGAGTAAATTTATGAAGTGTATCGTTCTTCTTTTCTCCCTTTTTTTCACGCAGTTTTAGCAATTAATATATGTACCAATGCAGTGATCAAACTTGAATGATAAGCGAACATTCGAATTGTCTTTATATCGTTCCTTTTATGTTCCTTCCATGGTGATGGACTGTTTCTATCGCAATCAGTAAGTGTGGAAGAAAGCTACCGTACAAACGGAGGGAGACTGGATCCATATTTGTGGTTGGAAGAACTAATTACACACTGACATAGCCGACGGTATTGTTTTCGTTTCCCAAAAGTTATAAATATTTCGATTTCGGGATATTGAAAAGAAGTTGTACATTTCGGCGAGATGTCTAACAAAAATATCTCTTTCGTATTGGCATCGTGTAAGATCGGAGACGGAGATTTGGAAGCAAACGGCAGGATTACGGGAAAGGGCGTCCCTTGCTTGAGGGGCCGCTAATCCTTCTACCTGGCGAAGGGTCAGGTGTGGCAAATGTCCGGCGTGGCAAGTGTCAGGCGTGGCAAGTGGCCGGCATCCGTTGCCCACTCACCTGAAGATGGTCGGACGTCTCTGGGCCGAAATATCGTTGCAGAATTCCAATGGGATCCGGCTGAATACCCGAAAATTACTGGAAGGTGGGCGCTGTCCATTGCAAGGTAAACGTTGAAGAAGAAGTTGGGTGTTATTTTTTAAGGAGGAGTTTGGCAGAGTACGGACAGTGGTGGCGGTTGGCATCGAAACAGTGACAAGCGGAGATAGAAGCAGCAGGTAGTGCAGTGAATGGCTAGGCGCGGCGTGACCTCTGGCTGCCTTGGCAGGCACGCGGCGCGGAAGGCCAGCTCCGTGACGCAACGCCGGCGACCGCGCCACGCCGCTCACGTTTCTCCAGGCGTGTGTGAGTGTGTGTGTGTGTGTGTGTGTGTGTGCCAAGCGCGCCTGTCTGCGCGCCGCGGCGGTCACACCTGACGTCACTGTGACATATCCGCGCTCTGTCCTACACGACACAGCCTGTTTATCGCCTGCACAGATCGTTCCAGGTGTTTAAATGCGGCTGCCAGTCTGGCAGCCTAAATAGCCGAGCTGCTGTTTAGATATGCGGCTGGTAAACTGCACGCAACACGACGCAGAGGATACCACGCTCCCGTGGAGCGGATCCTCTAGGGAGGCGCTTGTCCACTGTTGGTCGAGCTGATCCCTACGAGCTTACTATAGTAACTCGGGCGTCCGATCTTTGACTGTCGTTGAGCGCACTCGTGCTCCCCCGACAATCCATTTTTAGTCAGGGGCAACGTCCCGGAGATAAATTAAATTGGTCCCAATCCCCCGGTTCTGACCAAGGTTCTCGGGAGATTTTCCTTGGTTGTAAGGCGTATGCCGGAACTGGTAAGCCCCTCCCACTTATTCCGAATTGGGATTCCCCTTTGCTCCACTATCAGCTTGTCCAGGGGTGAGCCGCCAAGACATTTACAAAAATCATAGGAGAAAAAAATTTTCCTTCCCCGCGCGACTAAAAAAAAAAAAAAAAAAAAAAAAAAAAAAAATCCGCGAGCGTCTGCGCTACTTCGTAGTGCGTACTACCGACAGATGAGGTACAAGTGACATTTCCCAGAAAAATGAGATTAGTGAAACTATATCATGATAAAGCGTGTGTAATTATTGAGGCAGAATGATAGAAGTGGACTCTCACTGTCCTTAGATACCCGTGCTTACGTAAAGCATCAGTTCCGAAACCTCGTGAACTTTTGACTTTAGTCTTATCAAAATTATAAGAAGTATACTTATACCCCTTTACTTCTGACTCTATCATTTATGTCTAATGATTTTTATGATACCTTTTATGAAATGTAAACCAAACTAATCAATGCATTTCAATGCTTTCACTGGTACCTGGTACACCCGAAATTGCAACTCTGTGTGTGATATGTGATTAGAAATAAAGAAAACTTGCATTTTTTATAAAAATATTGGGAATACTGCATATATATATATATATATATATATATATATATATCGCCAGTATATATATACAACATTAGAAGTGAAAGGTTTATAGGGTGCGGCCCTCCGCTAACCTCTGTGTCTATAATGTGACCACCGAGCCAAAACAATTGCCCACCCCTGAGCTTGTCTGACAATTGGCTGAATAGAACCGCGACTCTTTATGGGCCAGATCTCAAACAGCTCGATCCACTCCTTGGATTGGAAAATGAAAAGAATACTTTTATTATTATTATTGTTTACTGCATGCAAGGCGATATCGGGTCTGCAACTAATTTTTGTTTACCTGTTACACGATAATCGATAACGGTTGAATGTGGTCTACCGTATGATATTAGCAGTGACGCCAATGTTACCAATTTACCGGCAGATCTACCGAAATCTAGCCACCCACGAAATATGGGGTGATACACAAAAGGGGAACATTTCCATAAAAGTGGAGCCGCGGAATTCACCTACCCCCTACATTGCAGCTCACAGCCGACGTAGGCGCTCTCTGTCGTCTTCGATTTCAGAGATAATGGGATGCCATGCTTTATCAAGTTGGTAACCATTGTCCCGGTTCATCAGATTTTTTGCAACACATATTTACACGGACTTTTTAATAATGGAGTCCCAAAAAGATGTTGCTGTTGTCAAGATTACCGTTTTATCAACCTCCATAGAGTGCCCGGTGGATATCCAATGTTCAGCAATAGCAGACTTAAAAACTTTTATCCATTATGTGTTGGAACCTGCGACCGTATCTTTAAATAGGTTTCATCAATTACTGCAACCGGTCGCCTTTTTTTTCTTCTCAATGAAGATTTATTAAACCATGACCGGTTTCAAGCTACCTATCAGCTCATCATCACATGGTACATATACATTTAGTGCAAATTACATTTGTATCTGTGGCAGGGCAGAAAACGAGAAAAAGTAAACACTAATTGTGGTATGTTACATTACTTTTTCTCGTTTTATGCCCTGCCACAGATACAAGAACCATAAGCTTTAAAACATTTGAACATTAGAAAGTACATTCTACCATATGTGTGTATGTTGTCTGTAAAATTTTCTACGGCTACAATTTGTAGTGTAAAAATTATAAATTGTAACGTCACACCGAAAGCCGTACTTTTAGTCCATGAACAGCGGAAAACTAGTAAGCGAGATACATATTTCCTTTCATAATTTTGCTATGGCTGTCAGCGAGAAATAATCAATAAAGGTTTTTAAATTATGTTTAAAGTTTGTTTTAAGTTGCTAAGTATTCTCGTTTTCATATACTGTATTCATTAAGTCTCGTCACTTTATGTGGCAGTTT
This sequence comes from Locusta migratoria, assembly GCA_026315105.1. Taxonomy (NCBI): domain Eukaryota; kingdom Metazoa; phylum Arthropoda; class Insecta; order Orthoptera; family Acrididae; genus Locusta; species Locusta migratoria. The sequence goes on along the minus strand of CM048747.1, from coordinate 80,267,532 downwards.
CTTGAAACTGCTATTGTTTACGACATAATATCTCCTGAACCATGTGTTGTATGTGGTTCTTACCATTACAGAATTGATAGCTCGCGGTAAGGAAGATGTGTGCCAAATTTGGTTGAATTTGGTCCAGTAGTTTAGGAGGAAATGTACAGCAGTTTTCCTCGCATCTCACTGTTTACGACGTAATATCTCGTGAACTATGTGTTGTACGTGATCCTTAGACTTATGGCGACCGTCCTCGTGCTTGAAGCTTACGTGTGAAAAATTTCATAAAGACTGGAACAAAACTGTAGATTTGTATGCAATACGTACACACAAACATACGGACACACTGCTTCATATACAAAGATTTCTATAGCTAACGCACACTGTTGTCCACTCCACTGATCATGGTTACTGAAATGGCGGACTGTTCACTCGCTGTCACGAACCCGCAGTGTTGCCTCCTGCCCATGGCTGCCACTACTCATTTCAAACGTCGCCGGTATTTTAATTTCTACCGATTACTTAATTGTACACAGCGCAGTCAATGACTTGCGACGCTCTAGCCGCTGAAAGGCTACCTCAGCAGTCGATGATCGCTACGTATGGATTCAGCTCAGAGGAACCCTGAGAGGAACGCCACCATGGCGAACAATGATTTTAATGCAGCCACAAGGACCTCTTGTGTCGACTCAAACTGTACGTAATAAGCTGCAAGGGCCCCAACGTCCATGGTGTTGTCAGATTTGACACCTGGACACCAAGCAGTTGGGTACAGATGGGTCCAAACGCGTGCTGAATGGACTCGTCACAATTCGGATCTGCCTTCAATAGTTGTCGGAGACTTGTTTAGAGGTAACCTGGTCAGCCTGAACCTCTTTGACCCACAGTTCAGCGAGTGCAGCAAGGTAATGGTTCCCTGACGTGTTGGGGTGGCATTTTATGGGTTGACCGTACGCCACTGGTGGTTGCAGAAGGCAGTCAAATGCCTATACGGTACAGGGATGACTCCTCCGCTCTATAGAGAAACCATAGCGGCAGCATTTCGGCGAGGGATTCGACTTAATAGACGACAGTTCTCGCGCTAATCCTGAACTTCTTACGAATATCTTGCTTTATGAAAATGACATCGCAAGATTAGAATAGGTAGTATGCTCCCCAGAAGTGAACTCTTTCGAACATGTCTGGGATACATTGAAAAGGGCTGTTTTTGGACTAGATGACGCACCAACCAATCTGAGAGATCACCGCCGAATAGCCGTTGACCAGGAGTGGGACCAACAGTCCCTTGATGATCTGGTGGACAGTAGGGTAATGTTAAGTTACTCCGTGATATCAAGTAACTCCGTGATAAACAGCTTTTCTTGTGTCACGACGTAGCTTCAACTTCAAGGGTTCCAAGATTTTTTCAGCATATGGCACATGCATGCAGGATTCTAGGAAGCCCTCACACGCTATCTTTCGGGCATTCAGGGAAGTTTAAGACATGTGTTACTTAGGTGTTTTCGTGAGAGCGGCTCACGCACAAGCAGTGAATAAGCTAGTGAACATATCAATTTCGTACATGCAGGTGTTCCGTTGTATAAGTTCCATTTTAACAACAGTAAAAGGTAAGATGTGTGTCATTTACATATATTGACTTTGAAGTTAGGCCACCCGTTGACGGTAAATGATCTTACGATTGGGTTGGTTTTTCTTAGGTTTGATGCTGGAATGGCACCAAAGCGGAACAAAGCGGCGAACTGGTACACAGCTGAAACTCTTAAAGAAGCTTTGCGCGTGGTGAAGAATGAAGGATGGACAATTTACACGGCTAGTAAATGTTTTGGGATGCCGTGGAGTACACTTAAGGATTATGACGTGAAACTTTCATCTGATCCAGAGTGTGCATATCTTATAAAAATTGGAAATCCATTAGTTATGTCACCTGAACTTCTCGCTGCGGCTTACCAAGAAGCCTTCCAGACCACCACTATCTGCAACAGCTTTGAAAAGACTGGGATATTCTCCTACAACAGAGATGCTGTTTCTGATGATGTCCTTACCGCTTCCTTTGTTACACAAAGACAGAAACAGCAGTTATCTGACAGAAAGTTACTGTGGAAGACGTTCTACAAAACCCAGTGTGCCAAAAAGAGTGTAAAGAGGTGTGATCCTGCTGCAAAAACAATTTCACCTAACCACAACAAACCGTCGACGTTAGGATCAGTAATATCGAAGAAAACAGTAAACAAGGCTACTCCTAGGTCTATATACAGACCACAGAAAAATGAAGATAGAGGATGCAGTGCATGTGGTGGTTCATAAGCAGATGACGCCAAGAAGAGAACTGGTGTCGAATGGATCGAGTGCCAGTTTTGTAACGTCTGCCATCATGTGAATTGCTAGAAAGTTGTAGATAGTGTCGCTTTTATGTGTGATGGATGTGAGTGCTCAGATAGTGACAAATTGCCGGCTGCGGTGGCCGAGGGGACTGAGGCGCTTCAGTCACGGTCAGCACGGTCACTACGGTCGGGGGTTCGAATCCCCCCTCGGGCATGGATATTTGTGCCGTCCTAGTTCGGAAGTCGGTCATAAGTAGTTTGTAAGTTTAGGGACTGATGACCCCGCAATTAAGTCCCATAGACTATACAAACAAACAACAACAGTGACAAACAACGGCCCAGTAGACTTCAAAAAACAGCTGAAATTTTGCTTTTTCATATTTTCTGATTTTTTCTTTTGTTTTTGTTACTATTTTCTACAGTAGAACGTTTCAAAATTACCAGTAAAAGATAACATATACTTTTACATATGATTTGAATATTTACATTACATTAAAAACTAGTTTCGAAACCTTAAAAGGTTATATAGTAAATAACAAACTATCACGGAGTAACTTGAATATCACGGCGTTACCTAGTTCTACCACCAAAATTTGTAAATTAATTGCAAGAAATAACAAGTCGATATTTGTAATATATCTTTATAGGACATCCCTGTTTCGAATTTCGATGGTTCCCAGTAGTTTTTAATAAATTACCTTGCTTTCTTGTTAAATCTGGAACCCTCGTAGTTTCCACAGTCTTCTTTATTCTCCTGTGGAAAGTTTTACGTACCAAATTGGAATATAATGTTTTTATTTTACTTTTTTATTGCACCTTCAAAATAAATTCGATGTTTTCCAAATCAACACCAACAATAACAATAATATATTGCCGACTACTTTGCCAATGAAAGCTATGTGGAATATCGTGCACATGATGAAATAAATCAACTAGTATAAATAAATTACTTTACACTCTGATAACTACATTTAACTGCTTTTACTAATAAATATAAAGCTTGTTCATTCATAATAAGCAATTGGGTTCTCAGGTACCCTCACAAAGTGATAAAAAAAGAAAACGTTGTCTAAAGTTCTTGAATTTCTAACAGAGAAAGCTTAGCATCACGGCGTTACTTGATCTTACCCTATGCCATGACGTATAGGCATGCATCAATGCAAGATAACGTGTTACTGGGTAGTACGAGAATTGGTTTACTCGCAAGTTTGGAACAGAAATTCAGAATGCCTAGAACATCGTCGTACGTGTTGTCAGTTTCTGTTTTCATCTTCAAATGTTCAAATGTTTGTGTAGCTTATGGGACTTGACTACGGGGTCATCAGTCCCTAAACTTCCAAACTACTTACGAACTAGCTAACACTAAGGACGGCACAAATATCCATGCCCGAGGGGGGATTCGAACCCCCGACCGTAGTGGTCGTGCAGACCGTGACTGGAGCGCCTCAGTCCCCTCGGCCACCGCGGCCGGCCTGTTTTCATGTGCAATAAAGAGAACTGAAATGTTGTTTTTGTCTATTTCTATTCTATTTTGATGTGAAGTGTTATGAACCCCTAGAAAATTGGTGATGCAACATTTTTTTATGTGTGTATAATGAGCAGCTTCTTTAATTTGTCGGTTAAGAAAGCCTACTGCAGTTGAGAATAACGATTTGGAGAGTGTACACATGGTCTGTGTCGTCCTCGACGCAGCGAGTGTCGTGTGAGGGAAGCAGCCCCACCGCGAAGTACCGGCGCCAACGGTGGCCGCGAGAAGCACACATGTGGCTGTTCCGCAGGAAGCTCCGCACATCTGGCGCGAGGGGAGGCAGCACACCCCCTGTCAAGGGGAGGCTCGTGCCTGGCCCTGCCTGCACTGCACCCCCTACCCACGCCTTGTTTCCGGTTCGACGCCTAAATACTGCAGAACGCTCACTGCTGGCGTCCATAGCTTCGTTCGAGTGGCGCTGCTGACGGTCAGGAACAGTTTGAGGCGTTCGAGTGGCACTTCTGACTCTTGCTGACGATATCTGACTGGCCAATCTGGTGTTCGAGTGGCGGAGCTGATAGTTGGCGACCGAAAGTTTAAGTCAGCGGCTTTTCGTCAAACTGTTTTCTGACTAACTCCAAAGCGTTTAACAAGCCTCGGCCAAAAGACAAGCCTGCACATTTACGAAGAGGTTTGTGTTCCAAGTCTTCCATTTTCTCTTGATTGAGGCTGAGTTTGTATATTAGACAGGCATTCTTTCAACTTATGCGGCCTTCTAATACAGTACGTCCCCTTTTTATTACACCCATACATACTATAAATGAAAGGTGTGGAAATTTTCATAACATGAATTTAAAGATGAATGCGTATGTTTTTACAGTTTGTATTGTGATATATTCGCCTGAAAATGAAGTAAAAATAGTCCTACTGAGATTTTCTGTGCCATCTGTAAATGAAGTGATTGACACATAAGAATAATATAGTTCACAACAGGCATTAGCAGTGATAGATTTTTATGACCGACATATGTGCCACTATAGCGTCTCACAATTACTGTTCCGTGTTTCTCCTTGTGGTTATATATTATAGAAATCTATTAGTGCCAATGTGGGCGTTTCTACACGAAATGTGTAACTTCTGGGAAAATCATGTACGATGATAATTCTTGCAAAACACCTGAAAATTTTTGTATGTTTCATTTTTTAAATTTTATTGTAACTCATAATAATGGGACAAAATGCATATGAAGTTGTATGTTACTAAATATTCCTTTCACACACAACTATCCTAATTTACCTCATTTTTGTATGAGGTTTTGTCAGGTTAAATTGGCTACATTATTTATAAATGGAGAGACATGTTTACGTATATTTTGCGTTTTGTCGAAGTTTATGATCAGAATTTAATTCACAATGTATTTCTAATGGCGGAATGCACACTGTCCGTCGCCGGTCCGCCACCTCACGTCAACGTGAGCTTTCTCAAGAAGAATGTTTTGATGGAATGGTCGTCTGGTAACATCGCGACTCGCAAGTTAACCTAGTTTCGTCACACGAATTTTGTACTCGACAGATACACGGTTTGCAGGCAAATGTGTCTTGTTAATCTTTATTATTATACTTTGGTTTAACGGTAAATTGCAAATGTTTCATGACGACTTAAATAGTTTTCACAATTGAGAAATGCATAACATATCGCCAGTCATAACTTCACTTTCAACATTGGTAGAGAGAAAAGATGCCAACTAGCGCTATGGGTGGCCAATATGCGAAACACGTGAAATAAGCGTTCGAGTTGGCTTCGGAGTTGGCAACTGTCAAAATGCGCGCATGCGCAGTAGAGGCCTTCCAAATCGTCAGCAACTGTCAGGAACTATCAGCTTTTGGGCCACTCGAACGAACCTCATGTCACCAGCCCTGTCGACACAGGATGGACGCTACCTGCTGAAGGGCTGACTGCGAAGGTAGACTGCAAGCTCATCCTCCTGAGATGGTTCTACGTTTTTGGTGTTCGGTCTAATGAACTAACCTGGCGACAAGGTATCGCTCTGCAAGAGGGGTTTCCGAACTTGTCCTCTGACGGAACATACTGAGAACTCCGACACTGATATATATTATGACACAATCGATCGCAGCGATAGCTCTAGCGCCAACCGAGCGCCCCCTAGCGTGAGCCCGGGGAGAGACAGATCAGAGCTCGCCCAGTACAGTGACGTCCACGCGAGCAACAGGACAGACATTGGCAGACGGTGCTTAGTGGCTCGCACCTAAAGTATTAGCTAGCCAGCCGCCGAGTTGGCGATTACCTCGCAACCCACACCTAAAGGACATACTAAAGTTAAGTTCTTGTTCAACTCGCTGTAAATAGTATTTGACTAATAAATAGATCTTTGTTCTAGAAGCGGCAATCCTCATTTCGTGACCTACGCATAAATGTTCTAAGATCTTGGTCAGAACAACTCCTTGTATATTTGAAAGGATAATAAAATTTTAAAACATAAAATGTTGTTTTTTCAATTACTAGCGTTGGTGGTGTATTTATTCCTTTCGTATGTTAGTCCTTCTTCACACTGTCAACTTCCTTTTCCCCCAATCTCTGTCCTTTTCGGTTTCGTTTGCACACAGCTGAATCTTTAGACGTCTTAGCTCCTGAATAAACTGTCCTAGACAATGATATACTTTTCCAGTTACGTATGAGGTGTGTCGAAAAATTTCCTTAGTTTTGCGCCAATGGAGTGCTGGACGCAGTTGGTATCCCTGCATATACCTATGTTCAATGTGTGACTGCTGGAACTTCCATTCGTATGCAGTGCATTAGTCGGAGAAAAATATTAGGCGGTACTCTGCCCGGCGGAAAAAAGTTTTGGTGGTACTCTGCTCATTCCACATGAAATGAGTCAAATAGACATTTTTTAGAAAATCAAGAGAGTAAAGATTTAGGCACGTGAATACACGAACAAAATATTCCTATAATTTACAGATTTGAAACTCATTTTTATTGTATTCAAGGGTTTAGTGTCGATGAAGATACCACCCATCGGCTTTGGACACGACATCTTATTGTAACTAATCAGGAGTGGCGTTCCAGAAGGCAATAAGAGTGCATATTGCTGCCAAGAATTAAAAGAAGGCTTATATCACACGAAAACCATTACAAAATTCGGACAATGGAACTGCGTGAAACTTTTTAAGACGGAACCAAGCGTTTATTGCTGTGAGAAGCAAAACTGGCAGCTTTACCAAAATGTACACATCCAGCCGGTTGAAGAACATTGGTTAAAGAGATTAAAATTCGCTTCTATTTTAGTTCCTGCTAGTGCTACGACACACCGTTTTATAATCTTCAACTGACTAAAGTGTGAAAAAGACGGTTAAGTAAACATAATATTTACGGTATATATTTTAACTTGACAGTGAGTCGTCATCAAAACGTGTCGTGCTAAGCATGGAAACATACGTAACTCGTCCAGTGTTTCATGGTTTAATCAATGGAATTTCATTCAAAATGTTGCGATGTACTCTCTCATAATTTTTTAAAAGAATTGCCGGAATTCTACACTTTCTTCAACGAATAGGCAATGATATTGCATACAAAAGACTTTGCGTGTGTAGTGGCTGATCCCTTTGGAGCACGGTTAAATGCTTGGAGTCGGTAAGAAGTATTTCCTCTATCTCGATTCAAGACTAGTCGGAACTCTCCATTGGCTAATTACAACATCTGACTGCCAGTCAAATTCCATTGGAATTGTGCAAATTTCCAATTTTTCTTTCCGTAAACCATTCGACAATTTACAGTTGGTCTATTGTTTACAGATTTAAGAACGAATTTTAGCCGGTACGCTAATCGCGAGTTTGAATTTTAGGCGGTTCGCCGTACTGCCCCGTACCGACCCAACTGAAGCACTGTTTGTGTGTCTGTTGGTTATCGTTCAGTGGTTCATTGAGTAGAACATTATGTCGCACAGATTATTAATTTCGAGATTGCAAAGGTACTGGATCGACGCGTCTGCGTTTAATTTATCGCTAAACTCAAGAAAACATTCACACACACACACACACACACACACACACACAAAATGATGCAGGCAGTCTACGGCGATTCGTACTCTGTGTCACGAATGGTTCACGCGGTTTATAGACGGCCGGACTGAAGATGACCGTCGGTCAGGAGCCCTTCGACGTCTGCCCCTATCAGCAACGTCGTTCCAATCGAAGACTGCCTGCCCGAGAGACTGCAGAAGACTGTAAAATTACAGGTGGATCCTGTCATAAAATCTTGACACAGCATCTTGGAAAGCATCGCGTTGCCGACAAGTCCAACCAACATACCCACACGTCCATCTGTGCTGGTGCGTCACTTCTGGGCTGTACTACCGCATCCTCTGTACTCTGCAGACCAGGACGCTGCGGACTTTTTTTTTTTTTTTTTTTTTTTTTTTTTTTTTTTTTTTTTTTTTTTTTTTCGACAGTTCAAAATCCCGTTGAAAGGACGAATGTTTACAGCGATAGACAAAATAAACGAAAATTTGCAGACGGTACTTTGTGTGATCCAGCAATGGACTGCTTCCGGAAGTGGAGGCGACTCACGGTGGACTGAAATGAAATTAAGTGATGGTATGGCGTTTTTGACCGGGAGATGCCGCGTGGGATATTTAGGCCGCTTAGTGCATCTTTTCATTTGACGCCATTTCGAAGACTTGCATCTCGTCGATGATGAAAAGGATGATGAGGACAACACACAACACACAGACCCCTGCCGGGAATCTAACCCGAGCCCCTTGCGTGGCAGTGCAGAGAAGCTGCCGTCTTGAGCCACGGGGAAATCTGGAGTATTTGGCGCGAAATCCTGGTCAAAAAGTATGCCCAACAGTTGCAGAAAATGCATTGTATAATAACTAACTGGTAGGTCTATGACTAAATTTTCAGGACCCTGATGTATAACTAGCAGCACCTAGCTTCGTTTGAAGAACGGCTTCCTCTGCCAGACGACGTGTTTCTTGATTGCCTTGTCAGTTTAAATCTCTATTTTTTGTGACTTTACTAAATGATGGTTCCAATTTGGAACAGGTTTGTTTGTTAAAGAAAGGTAACAGCTTTTCTATACATATTTATTAATTTCAGTATGTTTTATCCTTATTTAACAACAACATTTCACAGTTCAGTTAAACAAGATTTTGGATCTTCTGCCATTCTGATTAGCGATTTTAAAGGAATGTCACTCCTTGACGCGCCGTTTCTATAATACAGTAGTTATTGGTGTAGCATTGAGAGCTCATATCAGAAATAATAACTTGCACAAATGTGCGCATTTTTTTTTTAAATTTAAAACGGTATAAATGCTAAGGAACTATCTTATTTTCGTAAAACTAATGTGTGTGTATTTAAAAAAGAGTTACTACTAAACATCAAGACAGTATAAGTGATGATAACACGGAAAACGTTATTCATCACTAGCTCTAAAGATGTAGACGAGATTTTTTTCTATATTTTTATTTTATTAGATAACGCGAAGAAGAAAAATAGGATCAACTTACTCAACATAAAGCATGATATAAATATACCGGGTGATCAAAAAGTCAGTATAAATTTGAAAACTTAATTAATCACGGATCATGTTTGTCAATTTTTACCTCTCTATCTACTTAGTAGAGGGGAATAAAAATTCTAATGTGGTGAAAGTATGGGATGGGTCGACATTGACCAGTTAAAACCCAACACTACTTTTTACTGTCAAATGCAGCGACAATACTTAATAAATGGTACTCAAACACTGGATTTAAAATTGTATATATTCCTAACCGAATTGGACTTTATTTGAATGTGTATATAAATCTATCACATTTCCTACCGCATTAAAACAGTGTTAACACAATGTTATATTGCACGCTTACTTCTTAAATATGTACATTCATTTACGTATATTTAAAGTGAAACAGACATATTAAATATAACAATAAAATATACTTGTAAACTTCTTTCTAAAAGAGAAACAAGTTCGGTCTCTCAGTTCTGAAACTGGTCTTGGCATTATTAAAATGATTTATTTTTGAACCATTGGGTTCGATAGTACGATAAAAAAAGTTACAAATTTACTGTTGCACTAAAGGTCACTTTTGTTTCGGTTTCCAGCCACTGAAATGAAAAAGAAATTTTGTATATTACCTTTATACAAACTAATTACGGAATCTTCTGCTAGATCAGTCGATGAGAAAATCTGTACATTAAATTATGGGTATCTCAAAAGTCGACGTTGCAATTTTCAAAGTAAAATATCTGAAATTGTGGAAACTCGCGTGTTGCCAACTGAAAGGCTAAAAATGCACACCGAATCATCCCAGACGCCTCTATAAGGTTGGCAATTAAGTTAAAAGTGTCTCGGAGTGCTTTAAACGTTTAAAACCACCGGAAATACTTTAGCCAGGAGTTGGTAACAAATACTCTACTGTGCAGTGTTGAAAGCGGTATTTCCATTGTGGAGACAATACGAAGGACAACATGCACAATAAGTAAAAGCTAAGCGTAGAAAAAATTTGTGGACAAAGTTCCGGAATTGTTTGAATAGACCTCGTGTATAAGGAAATTTCACGCTTGATGTGGCGGTTTTTCATGTTTCTCATTGTTTATGACGACATACCTCTTGAATCGCGTGACGTACTATAATATTTAGTAGTGTAGTTGCATACTGTGCGAAAAATGTCTTTCGAGTACCATTAGTGCTTTAGAACTAATAAATTGTAATGTCAAGCTGAACGCCGTAACTTTACTGCGTGAACAGGGAGAAAGTAGTAAGCGATAAAATTATTTATCGTCATTTATTTTGCTGGGTTTTTCGGACAGAAAAGTTTCGTAAAGGTTTGAAATTATTTGTAAAGTTTGTTGAAAGCCGCTTAGTGCTCTCATCATCAAATATTCTATGAATGAAGGCTCGTCATTCACGTGTCGCATAACGCTTATCCAAAACATCTGCATCGGATCAACGTCTACGATTCGGCGGCATGTGAGTGTGATCCTGAAACGGAAGCTGATGTCAACCACATCCTGTTCAGATGCCCCAAATTTGACCGAGAACGTTTGAACTTCCTACAGACATTGTTGAAGATGGGATATCCCTTCTCCAGTCAGCTTCTTCCCTTTTGTTTACAAAACGCATTCGTGTATATAAAATCCTAATTAAGTTTATTAAGATCTCTGTACACAATCTATAAGCATCAAGTCTGTTGGTAATATAAGGTTTTGCTTGTGAATATGTGAAAATGTTCCAACAGTATTTAAATTGTAATGTAATGCAGTTTTCGATTTGTTTCCACTTTCCATTTTGCAAAATGTACTTCTGTTTTGTCTGTTTATTTAAATATATGTACATTTCCACTGTGTGTTGTAGATGGCCACATTGAGTTAACACTCAGAAAGCCAAATTAAAAAAAAAAAAATAATAATAAAAAATAAAAAAAAATTAAATAATAAAAAAAACGCTGTAGTTTTTCGTGCATCTCATTGTTTATGATGCCGTAACTCCTCAAGTATATGCCGTATCTCCTCGAGTCTATGTCAAAGATGGTTATTACCCCCAAAGTAACTGTTGCCTGATAGTGAGTAATGTAAGTTGTGTATCAAATTTAGATGAAGTCTGTACAATATTTTAGAAGTATATGTGGCATTTGGTCGCATAATGATGCGACTGTTTCTGACGATAAGGAATAATCCCACCGAATTTGCTTCAAATCAGTGTAGTAGATTAAGAGGAGATATGGAACATACACACACACACACACACACACACACACACACACACACACACACACACACATTTCTTTGAAATATGAATGGAATGCTGCAACTTTAAATCATTATTAACAACACAGGAAACCTAATAAAATTTTAGTATCATCATAATGTCGAAGAACGCCATGGCATTGTGTTTCGTGAAGTTTCTAACTCCCGCAGAGCCCCTTGTTCCATTGAATACAGTTTAGAAATCTATGTTCTCTGCACACATAGAGGTGGGTCGTCCACCACACGTGCATATGCATATGCCCTAATAACAAACTCTCTCTACAGTAGGTTTTGTGAGGCAAGCATCGATTACACGCATCAAGTTTGGCGTAAGGGTATATTGCAACTAATAACGATAATTTAAAAATTTAAGTAAAATCAAACAAAACCCGGTAGGAACAAAGTAATGAAGAACATGCTCAATTCAGTAGTCAGTAAAATTGAATTCTGTTAATTGTTCTCTCAAAACAGAAAAATGAGCATGATAAGTTCAGATAAAGTTATTAAATGGACGAAGGTCTAAAAATCAAAATATCAATGAGACAAAACGAAAATTTCACTACCACTGTTTTATATTAATTACATACGGAGAAAGAAATGCGTAATTCGAAAGTTACAGTGCGATAAATTGCACAAAACAATAAAACATGTTTGTATCTAGCCGGTAAGAGTGTTAAAAGGAAGTACATACTTTTATATCCATAACTTTGATGTTACCTTCTCTAGCACGCACTAAAACTTTCAATGATTATAGGTAAACATTGGAAACTTAAGTGAAATAAACTTTTGATTTGTGTACCGATCAGGTTCTATGAAAACAATGGCACACTTAACGTATCATCGTTTCGTCCGATCGGATTCTAGATATCACCATGACCGCGCGACCTGAGGTGCCGCCTAGTCACGAATTGTGCGGTCGCTCCCCTCGGAGATCCAAGTCCTCCCTCGGGCAAGGGCCGCGGCGAAGTGGCCGACCGCTTTGAGGCGCTGTGCTTCTATGCGCGAGGCCGTTCCTTGTAGGGAGCTCGAGTCATCCCTCCGGGATGGATGTTTGTGTTGTCTTTAGTATGTGAAGTTCATAAGTAGTTTGTAAGTTTAGGGACTGATCACCCCGCAGTTAAGTACTATAAGCTTAACAAACATTCGAACATTTTTGAACATCCTGACAAGGGTGTGTGTGTGTGTTAATCTTAACGCAAGTTAGTTACATTTTTTTGTAAGGCTAGGGACAGCAGTGTGGTCTACAACAGGAAAATGTCTACAGGGGTCTTGCTTAACCTATCCTATATCATTTTCTTTCCTCGTCCATGTTGCCATGGATGACGCACAACAGTTTCCGTTTGTCCGGCAATGACAGTGCACGCGACGGTTGTAGTAACTCCCCACTGCACTGTGTGAAGAGTAGAAAAACTCTAAAAGTTCACCAACCTGACGTCTTCTATAGATGTCGTCCCCACGCAGATGTTAGCACGCAGGTTGGAGTTCTTGATGGAGGCTAAAATTGTTGAACTATTGACAGGAAATGATCTAATTACGGAATAAAACTGTGGTAGTTCGGAATGCCCGCTGAATTATTTAAAGTAAGCGGGCATCCAGCAAACTGCATAATAAAATCCACTAGACACACGTTGCCTTAAATGAAAGCAAATATAAAGTTATTTCCCTTAATCTAAAATGACTAAACAATGTCTTATGACCGCCTACGTATGCATGTTACTCCACTGAGTGCGCCTACTGAAGTCACATGTTACTCTTCCGAGTGCGTGTTCTGAACTGAAGTGTGGCGGCTCGATGCAAGGCTGCCTTCGCTCCACAATTTGGCTCGCAAACATGGCTGCCATGCATCGTCCGTCGTAAATTAATTATCTTGTTTATTGAAGTAGCAATTGTTAATATGTTTTACCTACTCAGGCCATAGCTTGGCTTTGAGGGGCATTTCTAAATTGAGTTTGACTTTGAATAAAGAATAAGTTTATTAAATATTAATAAAAATATGATTGCGTTTTGGCGCGTGACCGCCAGTGCCACAGCCAATCGGCGTCCAGTTCCTGCCGCTCGGGGACTTACCTAGAGATTTGCCAGTGCTCTTTCCTATGAGTACCAGACCTATTGTACCACCTGTCGTGGTTCTCACCAGCTTTTACCATCTGTCGCCTACTGGTCCTAAGCAGTACTTTGATCTTAATATGATGGCTTTAAGCCAGAAAAATTACAGGTCCCTTAGGTTTATAAACAGTTGAACATTTCGAAGTTCACGTTTAAATGGTTTATTTTCAGTACATACATACATACCATACAGCTACAGCGCCACAGTTGCTATGCTGTCAGTATTGGAAATCGAAACATCTCAGTAATCAAGTTTGTAACTAACGGCCGACCGCGGTGGCCGAGGGGACTGAGGCGCTCCAGTCACGGTCTGCGCGGCCACTGCGGTCGGGGATTCGAATCCCCCCTCGGGCATGGATATTTGTGCCGTCCTTAGTGTAAGGTAGTTGATAAGTAGTTTGTAAGTTTAGGGACTGATGACCCCGTAGTTAAGTCCCATAAGCTTAACAAACATTTGAACATTTTTTCTGTAACTAACGTAGTTTGTTGGCTTAGTTATTTCGCTCTGTATTCTGTAGGACTGACTTTCTTCCCACTTGCCATCGTTACTGCAAAATGTAAAATAACTACCATTTTTTTCTTAGTTTTGCATAGCTAAGACGATGGGGAAAAGTGAAATGATCGTATTGTTAACCCAAAAGGGTTCGGCCGCCTACTGCAAGCCTTTCTAATGACGCCATTTCGGCGACTTGCTGTCGATAATGATGATGAAAGTGATGACGAGGACAAACACACAACACACAGTCCCCTGCCGGAAATAGAACGCGGTCAGACGGAGAAGGTGCAGGAAGATAGAGGGATCATGGAATAGGTAGAAGGGGGAAATAGAAGGAAGGGATAGATGAGACAGAGAGAGCAGATGGATAGAAGGAGGAGGGGAAGACCGAGGAGGGTCACTCACTGTGATAATTATGTTTTATTGTAATGACATAGTGCACCTATGCACTGTAAATTGTTTTATATAACAACTGTTTGACATTACAAGATTATGGCCTTGTAAAATATTTTATTTGACCTGATGATGCTGACATAGTTCAGTGAAACCGGTCGTCGTTAATAAAAACTGATGATAAGCGATCTTGGCTATTTTATATCTTTTTACAGGCCTAAATTTGTCTGAATTAGCCCTTCCTCCCTTTTTATAAAATGGTTTCACTAGTCACTACTTCAATCTCTCAGGAAACTGACCATCCCGAAAGGAAATATTACAAATGTGGCTAAGAACTGGGCTAGAAAGGCGGAACAATGCTTATATTTTGTGCTAGATACCCCATAAAATACCACATAAAATCCATAAGAGTTCTTAATATTTCGATTTTGTAATTATTGTCAAGCACTCCCTTGCCGGTACCACGGATGACTACTTCAAGTAATTTTTTTCCAAAATAGTTATTTGATTACCTGTAGGAGCTAAGGTTCTGTTTTATTCACTTGCTGTATTCCGTCGTGATGAAAATTTGGTTCAAAATACAGATGTTCAACTGTCTATTGGACCAAACTGCTGTGGTCATTTTTTACTGGGTGCCCCTGGGTTCTATTCTATGGCCACTGTTGTAATGTTGTTTCTCATGTGTATAATGATATAATGATATGTCTTCTACGATAACCTGCAATTCTAAGATATTTCTGTTTGCTGATGACAATATCTTACTTGTGACGGATATTTTTGTCAATATTGATGCAGTAACAAAAGGAATACGTTCATGACTAGAATACATTGACGGTATGTCGGTCTTTCACAGTTTCTAACACACATCTTAACAAAAACTGACATTCAGTTACAAGTGAACATGATAGCTGAGACTGCACATTTCTATGCTTATCGTGTCAAGTCCATACGCAGAATCATCTTCAAAGAAGTAAATGCTGCATTGTTTGCCATTAGAACAGTTCCTGAAATAAGTGATAGTTCAACGCGAAAAATAGTCTACTTTGTTCATTTCCATTAGCGTATGACATATGGTGTATTTTTTTATGTAACTCCTCTGAGTCAAAACAGAAACGGGCGGTTCGAGCAATATGTTGAGTAAGATCGCATACTTCTTGGCGACTCCTGTTTGGTAGCATTGGAATTCTGACATTGGCCTCTCAATACATATTATATTTAATGTCGTTTGTTATTAATAATATGTTGTTATTCCCAAGAGTTAGCAGCTTTCACTCAGTTAATAGAAAACAGAAACTCTGGGCCAGAAAGGTGTGCAGTATTCTGCAGCATCCATTTTTAATAAGTCGTCACAGTTATTCAATTTCAAGGCTAAACTGAAAAATTTCCTCATAGTTTTCACTCTATTCTGTCGAGTAATTCCTGAAAAAATTAAAATTTAAGATAATTTATTTGTTATGTTGTTGGTTTAGTTTACATATGCTTACGCCTGTCGTGTGGTTAGGATTTCTATGCATTTCACTTTATCAATTACTAGTCCTGTGTTACGATTTAATGTGCCGACTCGGTCCATGACCATGGAGAATTTGGTCCTCAATTCGGACCATCTAAACATTATAAATATAAATTAATTAATTAATACGGGTATCGATAGTACTTTCGTCTTGCATATGACTGACCTGTCGGGTTTGGGAGAGATTTTGAATCACAAGTCGTAAACCGCGTCTTCCAGTCTCTCTCCGTCTCGCTCTTATTCCGACAAACCATGACGTCGCGTTTCGGCTTAACATGTGTTTCACTACTGCTTTAGCCTGGGCGCACACAGGTCCAGCATTTCACCTGAAGCAAAATGTAGCGCAACGTTTCGCTGCAAGCGTCTTGCTTCTTCGCTCCTCAAGTGTGCGGCAGGTTTGAACGACGCAATATCTTGTTTCAAGCAACAGAACATATGGTTTGTTTTGTTCTCTTCCAGTAGTGGCGCAAATAACATGTGTGACGAAGTCAACGTAGCTCTTAATTTATGACAGTTTTTCAAATTCTGGACTCAAATGAAAGGAAACATTGGGTTCACCCGATCAATCAGAGGAGAGACGTGAAGTCTTTCCACTCAGAACAGAAATCAGATCCGTGGAAATTATTGTAGAATGAGTGTCAATAGTTTTGAAGTTTTGTTGGAACTCGGAGACAAAATTTCAGAAAAAGGACACTAATTGGAGATGCGCCATCCCTGCTGAATTTTCGAGTAATTTCCATTTCAAATTGAAGGTTTCATATTAATTACTATTAATCTATTTTTTAGGTTCATCGGATGACAGTTTTTTTTTTTTTTGCCATGGAATGGTGTCTCACAACAAAAGAGTTTGAACTAGCGACTTTTGGTTGATAATTTTCTGTATTAGAAGAAGAAGAATTTTAAATTTAGAAATAATAATTTATACTAAATTATAATTTTAATCTGACTAAATAGTAATTTACAATCAATTTAATAAAATTTTTATTTAAATCTTAATAAAACGTTGTTTAAAGCTGCAAAACGATTGAAGGAAGAGGTTTTCAAAATGTGGACGCTTTTATAACTCATGAAGGTTATTCTTGACAATATTGCACGAATTTTATTAATTTGTTTTTTAATTATACATTTCTTCATTTGCTGAGCTATGTGTTGCCATCCTTTGGCAATCACGTCCTGGTTGTAGTGATGTTTTCTGATAATGACGTACAACTCAGATCTGGTTGCCACGAGGGCTACAAGTTCATCAACATCCATAACTGTATCGTCGTCCACGGCATCTTCCCCTATTTCAGTCATTACGCTATAAACTTGACTAAAACACAGATCAGAAAACGCAAAGCAGACGCTTCTGTACGGTCAGAGCTCCGCGTGACATCTGCAGCGGTGGCAAGTGGAAGGGGGTTGGCGCATGCGCAGAACGTTTTGCTCCTTTAAACATCAAGATCGCGCTGTATCGGATCCAGGCGTCGAGCAACTGCTCAAATCAAAGGGTTGCGAAGCGCCTCAGAACGTTACCTTGATCAGTGTACGGACTCCCATTATAGTACATGGAGTGCTCGTACCCGGCAAAACATTTTGTTTTGCAACACTTGGTTTAGGTCGAATGCTGGATCAATGTGCGTCCGGCCTTAGTAGACACATTGAACAGCCGGCTGCAAAACACCAACGTATGTTTATGGAGATGGTCAACACGATTGCCCTTTGTGCCACTGCGTCACGACCTTAAGTTTACCCATGTTTACTTACGATGCCCAACCTCACGGAGAGGCGTTGCACGCGCGGCTAAAGCATGTGACTCAATCGCTGCGAAATCTGTAAAGACTAACGATACTCCTGTGTGTGCGTGACTAACCTTTTATCCGATGAGCTTACCCGCAGCCACAAGGAGTACCACAACTCTTAGAATTTTCCCTGGTTCACCTTTGTAGTCGGTCACGCTTGTGAAATTTCACTCCACTGCATGTTACACTTCCAGGCAACCCCAGGAGGTAGCCAGTCTTGTAAACTCACAAGACACTGTCATACGGAGACAGCTGAGGCGAGTGCTCCAGCGATAGCGGAACGGAGGGGAGGGTTACAAGAAAGCAATGTTCTCAATTATTATCACTGGATACACAACTGTAGTGGTTGGGATCTGTGAAAATCGTAACTGTCTATTACAGTTATGTCGGCAACTCTGTACGTATAGCTCGTGTTGTTCTTATGATACTTTTGCCCTCTGGAAATAAGTCATGCACAATTGAATACTTCAATAAGTACATAATGGTGAACTTTGTGTCGTTTATGGTTGCAAGAGATTTCCTGTTAGAGAGGACACAGTTTGTAGTAATCGATGGTAAGGCATCGACTAAAAGAGAGGTGATTTCGGGCGTTCCACAGGGTACTGTTATTGGTCCTCTGCTGTTCCTTATTTACATAAACGACTTGGGAGAAAATCTAAGCACCTCTCTTCGGTTATTTGCAGCTGACGCCATCATTTACCATCTAGTAAAATAATCTGAAGTTCAAAACCAACTGCAGAACGATCTAAATATCACTATGGTGTAAAAATTGGTAATTGCCCCTAAATAATGAGAAGTGTGAATTCTTCCGCATGGATAGGAAAATAAATCCGTGAAAATTTGTTTACAAGATAAATCAATCAGAAGTGAAGACTGTAAACTCCACAAAATACCTAGGAATTACTATTACTTCAGACTTAAACTGGAAATAACACGTAGATGAAGTCGTGGGAAAGACGAACCAGGGACTGCGTTTTATTGGCTGAACCCTTAAAAGATGCAACAGAACTACTAAAGAAACTGCATACAGTACCTTATCAGGTCGGTTTGACGGAGGACATCGAAAAGGTCCAAAGAAGAGCAGCTCGTTTTGTTCAAATGTTCAAATGTTTTTTAAGCTTGAGGGACTTAACTACTGGGTCATCAGTCCCTAAACTTACAAACTACTTACGAACTACCTACAACTAAGGACGGCACAAATATCCATGCCCGAGGGGGGATTCGAACCCCCGACGCGGAGCGGCCTCCCGCATCGTAGCATATCGTCTCTGTGCGCTTGGCCATTCCGCCGCGGCGGGCTACTTCGAAAATAAAACCAAGTGAATATGGGAGGGGGGGGGGCGGGCAGAAGCCTTGTCGTCCCCCTCCAAAGTTTGAAGTGGAGGAAGGGGGCGACTTTTCCTCCTGACCTCCCCCCCCTCCCGATTGATAACGCAGTTCTGAGTTCATATTTTTGTCAGGTCGAGCAAAACTGAGAAGATGCTCCATGCTGAAGATGCTGGGATGCTCCATTATTTTAAAGTAGTTTTTGATTTGATGAGTATAACACATTATTCATTAAAGTAAATAAAGCGAAGTGAGAAGAAAAAGGTCTTTTCGAAGTTCTGATAACTTTTGACGTGAATCAGTCGACAGCGTCCACTGTGTTAACTCACGTCGTTGCTACTAGACGACGGCATCCGGTTCACTCCGTCGGCGAACCCTCTACATTCAGACATAAATACACGCTATAAGCTCTGAAACCGTCGGTCAGGTCGAGCAAAGCTGAGAAGAAATATACACATACCATGGGTTGCTCCATTATTTTATAGTAGTTTTTAATTTGATGAGGGCCGGCCGCGGTGGCCGAGGGGACTGAGGCTCTCCAGTCACGGTCTGCACGGCCACTACGGTCGGGGGTTCGAATCCCCCCTCGGGCATGGATATTTGTGCCGTCCTTAGGATAAGCTAGTTCATAAGTAGTTTGTAAGTTTAGGGACTGATTGTGGTGTGGCACAAGTCTGAAGTGCGCGCCATGCACGCACGGCGCGGCGTTCTTACGACGTCAGCCACGAGCGCCCTCTTCTGCAACTCCGCTCGTGGCCACGACTGCTGCATCGTTGACTTGGGACAGATAGGAACCAGTTGACACTTCGGAATCAGATAGGCACCATTGAAGACTTGGCTATCGGATAGGCACTAGGAATCATTAGTAGGCAGGCCTCTATCTAAGCTATGTATCAGTCTGCAGTCAAGAACTATCTAAAAGTTAAGTATTATTAAGTCCCTATGAAATATATATCTCGTTCTAATTTACTCTAGTGTTTCTAGTTTCTGCTGTCCCACTGGCTGGTCACCTCCGTACCTGCACAAGCGTGCATCCTTTATTCCTGTGTCGGTCTCTTTCTACTCGGCCACCGACACCTACGACGCAATAGAGACACAAAAGCGGCGACGAGGCTGGGACACGAGGCTGATAACCCCGTATTTAAGTTCCATAAACTTAACAAACACTTGAGCATTTGAATTTGATGAGTATAACACATTATTCGTTAAAGTAAATAAAGCGAAGTGAGAAGAAAAAGGTCTTCCCGAAGTTCTGATAACTTCACGTGAATCAGTCGACAGCGTCCACTGTGTTAAACGCACGTCGTTACTACGAGACGACGGCATCCGGTTCACTCCGTCTGCGAACCTCCTACATTCAGACATAAATGCACTCAATAAGCTCTGAAACCGGTCCGACGTGCAGTAACGGGTATCAACGATCGCGCGTTTCTTTTATTGTCTGTTTGAGTTCAAGTGTATTTTCCCGATCTAGGCCGTAGTGCGGAAGGTTTACGATTGGTGCCGGTTTGAGCTACTGCAGCTGCGAAGTGCAAATGACAGGGTGTATAGTTTACGTCTATATACTCTGCGGGCGAGCGATAAATATCCGGGAGCCAATAACTGTCCGTTTAGAGACGGCAGGTGACCCTCCGCTGGCACAATAAAACGGCTGCGGCGTCTGCCCAGTGGCTGCTAACGACCCACAGGTGCGCCCGTCATTTGCGTAGTCGGCGACGCAAATTACTGCTCCCGAGTTTTACTGGTTGTTGCCGCTGCCGCTCCCCATCAAGCGCTGCACAGCCGCCAGATGTGCGCCGCATTAGCTGTCAGGCGTGCAGACCGACCGCCCTCTACCTGTTATGGGGGTCTTATTATTGGAAAGCAGTGCGCTACTACACTTTCACGCAGTGGGGGCGCCTTTTTTTAGACGAGGGACCACTTTCATTTGTTGTGAGCAGGGAGCACAGACTTCAAGAAAAATAAACTGCGTCAGTCTAAAAAGAAACTGAAACTCTTTATTTGTAGGGTTACCAGACATCCTCTTTTACCCGGACATGTCCTCTTTCTTGGACCCTAAAGAATGTGATTTTTTTCCCCCTCGTTTCTGTGCCCTGCTGCTCCGAGGTCAAGCTACTTCGTAACAAATGAAATAACTGGCGTGGCAATCGTCGCGAAATACGAGCTTCGAGGCGGCCGATTACAAACATACGTCTGCAACAATGCTGGACAGTGCAATACACACAGTATAATATGAAACGATCCCCTCCTTTCTCTGGTCGGAGTGTCGTGTGACACCCAAAAATAAGACGTCCAGTCTGTCGTGCTGGGACTCGGCAGTTCTGTGTGTGTCAACCACACTTATGACTTTACGATCAAAAGCTAGTGCAACGTTCGTTATACATAAGTTAAAACCTTGTTCAAAACTTCTTACAAATAAGGTCAGATGCCGCAGTCACCATTGCCATTTTACCATTCACCTCTTTAGGACCAAAGAGATGTAACTACATAGGCCTAAACAGTGTTTTGAAAAAATCGAATTAAAGCTTTCGTCCTAAAAAACTGAGTAGTTTTTAATAATTAATTGCGAGCCTTGATTTGATTTGATTTTTCCAGGGAAGCCAAAACAGTCTTGGTCCAACCCGCCACTGCCCGCATCGAAACTAAGTTTATTGTGCGGTAATTGCGAGCCTTTGTACGGTAAATAAACTTTTTATTTTATTCATTGCTTTTTTCACCTCGGCCTTACATATTCAATTCACTCACTAGAACCTACACGCTAATCAAGTGTACAGTTACGTCGGTCTGATCCGAAATGCGAACTAACTATATCAAGGAACGCTTAGATAATTTTTACAGTTAATTTATTCGTGACGATTTTACAGTCAACAGTACTATGGCTTCCGTAAATGATGCATCGTAAAAAATTTCAGGTGAAAACGGGGGTGTTCGGCAAAGAATAAGTACGGATAAAATTTTCAGCACTTAAGACGATAATTACAAGTGGTGAAGTGATGAAATATCAGGGTTTCACTGCTATGTAGTCTCAATATTTCATGCTTTTTAATTTGTAAGAAGATGAACCAATTTCGTAAGATGTATTACTAACAAGACTCTGATAATACAGTAGAGACATCACTAGTACTCGAGTTGTCAATACGAGAGAGAGAGGGGTTCTTTTATGAATCTAGAAGTGTCCTCTTTTCTGCATACGGACATCTGGTAAACCTATTTATTTGGCACACAAAGAAATGGAGGAAAGAAAAATTGTCTTACTTAACCTCGGGCGGCAGTGCCAATTATCATAACTTCAGCAGCAGCGCGGTGCAGATTTGCTACCACTGTGTATTCTGTGCAGGGCCGGCGGAAGGGGAAAATATCACCCGGGCAAAGAATCCATATGGCGCCCCCCTACAACCCATTGGTATTACTGTCTTTAAATTTGTTATGCTACCTTACAGATGGCTGATTTTAAAGAATAACTCCTTGAACTATATAACTATTACTATAAGAATCAATTGTCAAACTGAGGAAGATCTTAACATTTGTCAGTTAAATACACAGAGTAAGTTTTGGTTAACGATATACAAAACAATTATTTACACATGAGCATGCAGAATATCCTACGTCACTGATAAGAAATTTACAGAACGATTTATATAAAATTAAGATTAAAGATGCGATACAGCATTTATTTACACATATGTGAATAAACAACCTTGTTAAGTGCGAAAGAGAACACATATATGACCAAAAAAACATACAAACATATTTGGAAACAGCATTGTACAAAGATTTTGTAATACAAATAATACAACCAGTAATATAATTCTGTATCTTCATCCAGTTTTAATGTAAATAGGGTATTTTCTTGTGTTAAAAACATGGTTCGAATTATTGTTATTCTGAGTTATTATAACATTCAGACAACATTTTCGCTCATAATTCTTACAAAACATCTGTTATTTTTACGTAATTAAAGCTTAAAAATCATCAAATTTCACGATTAGATCACGTGATCGAAAACGCTCCGTTATTGGCTGAAGTACTGGTGACGTCATAGAACACCTACAGCGCGGCAACTAGAAGTCGGAACTGTATTATTGTATGCCTTTCCTCCATTTCGCAGCTTTAAGTTCAGTTTTTTCGTGATCTAAACGCGTTTACAGATTTTATGCCACAATGGAAGATGGTTATGTGAAGGCTGACAGTGGAAACCTCCCTAAAGTTGATGCAATTATGGTGTCTTCATTCTTTAAAAACAATCCAAATTTTTATGTGCCAGAAATAAGAAACGTGAAAATTGCATTGTAAGTAACGCATACCTACATTTTAAAGCTAATTATTTCCAGAGATATTTTATGCCATTGGAAAAAAGTATCCTATTTCTTGATGTCAGCAGACTGAAACTGAAGTCACCATATTATGCAATAAAGGTTGAAATTTTATCTCCTATCCAAGCGGCCTTGAGTGATTATGTTGGCAACATCAACAACACGAAAGAAAATTTTTGTCCAGATGTTCATACCAGATAGAATGACTACATTAGTGTATCGTACAGACCATGAAGTAAATAAATAATGCTGTTCCTGCTCTATGATTCTTGTATGTACCCTTGTCTGGTCAGTAAAAGTAACTGCCCTCGTAAATCAAAGGTTTCACGACAAAATATTTGCGCTGTCACGCGATTGGCTAATGGCGACGTCTCATGATTCTCGCTATTCAGCATATGTTACCAACATAGTCACAGGAAGCCGCCGGGATAGTTAGTAAAATTTAACCCAGTAAAGCTTCAATAAACACATATTTGGGTAACTAACACTTTTAATCGTATTTAGACTTGCATATTACGAAAGTTTGAAAGCTAAATAAATCGGAGCATTAAAGACATCTCCCTTATAAGTATATTACGATAGGGTAAGTTGTAAAGTAACCCGAAGGGCTTTGTCGATGTATAAAACGGTTGTTAACTAAGATCAGTTGGTTATAAAATTGCACTTACTGGAGATAAATAATCAGTGCTATACTTTTATAGTGAGCTGCAACAATATTCATGTTGTTCTTTCACCAAATATATTAGGAAACGGCTTTAATTACACATAAATCGTAGGCGTGTAATATTATGAAGTTTTACTTCGCAAATGTAAACATCAGGTCATTAACCTACACATGATGCTACTTTACACCTTTGCAGTAGAAGAGAATGATAGTAAACAGTTTAGTTTACCAATGGAATAATATTGTTTACTTACATCAAAATGATCCTCAGAGTAATACACACATGAAGTAGCCGCTATTTCATTTGGATCTCTTCGCGCCAGTGTCAACCAATTTTTGCGTATCTTCTCATTTTTTGGTACTTGCAAGAACATTTTTTCTGGAGTCTTGACAGACGTATTGGTACAGTGCGGAACTAAGCAATATTTGTAGGTCATTATGCAAACGTTAACGCCCAAACATGAGGCCTCGGCCCAAACAATATACTGGTATTTGCTTTTCTTACGAGAGCAGCAGCAGTGTGTTGTATGACGTCACAGGCATCACATGACTCAAATGTAGCGTTTTAGCGGGCTTTCAAATTATTTGATTTCATTTCTTTTCTTAAAAAAGAAGTACTGAAATCCACGAGGTAAAAAAGCATGTTCGGGCCATAATATGACATAATTAACAATTTAAAACGATTTCCAGAAAACAGTCAAATACCCTATTGTCCTTTGTCCTTTGACTTGTATACAATGCTAAGTAAAGTTAACTTTTCGAGCCTTTTTCTCTCAAAGTCTTTAATTAAAGTATCAGTGTCACTCTCACACAGAACATCACATTCAATGAAGGGATTTCCTTTATAGGAGATTCAAGAAGAAACCCGGCTTGTTATAGTGAGACCTATGGCATGAGGTAGTAACCAATGTTACTACACAATTTATGAGAAAGTTAATTTTTTCTTCACTGTTTACAATGTTCAAATGTTTGTATAGTCTATGGGACTTAACTAGGGGGTCATCAGTCCCTAAACTTACAAACTACTTATGAACTAACTAAGACTAAGGACGGCACAAATATCCATGCCCGAGGGGGGATTCGAATCCCCGACCATAGTGGCCGTGCAGACCGAGACTGAAGCGCCTCAGTCCCCTCGGCCACCACGGCCGGCCTGTTTGCAATAATATAAATTTAGCAAGGATTTTGGCGCCCCCCAAACTCCCCTAAGATTGGGCGCCCCGGGCGGTCGCCCGGCTCGCCCGGCCCTTCCGCCGGTACTGATTCCATGTTACAGACCCAGTATATAGCTACTAAGTGACCGAAATGACAAAAATAGTTTAATGTACAGGTCATTCATGCCCAAGAGGGGATTCGAAAGCAAACCTCGGAAGGAGCGTCTTCGGGAACTTTGGCAAGGCGCCTCGACTACCTGCCGGCCGCCCCTGTTGAACAAGGGGGGGGGGGGGGGGGAGGAGGACTAATTTCTTGCTCGCCACTGTGGCAGCACCGCCGTGTTTACGCCAGAGGAACACAGAGACGGAAGCAGCCTGTCGTACACGCCAGTATTCTTATGGAGCGTTGCCAGTCTGTTACGCGCCGTGCGTTTACTCACAATCAATATTGCAGAATACGAAATCTAATTTGGAAATTCAAATGCGATGTTCGATACTGCGATTATGTGTTAAGCCTATAGCAATTTTGCTGAGCCCTTCAATGGCTGTTTCCGAGTGTTTTATTCTTCCCGCATTATGGATAAAAATGGTTGAACATTACTAGTCAAACATGTCCAACATCTACAATGACTAGAAGTATTCCGAATGGGAAAATACGCTGCGAGTAATTACAAGGGATAAAGACATTGGTAGTAAGCCTGGCATAAGTTGGGTTTCGACGCATTCTTCAAAATTTTTGCTATTCGTTTCTGACTGATAGTCAAACGTTTTGGTTTTTGAGCCACGAAACACCTGTCTGTGCTTGCATTAACAACAATTAAACTCTGACCGGCACTTTTGTTTGACAATACTACTCGGACACAATCACTTTGCCAACATTTATTTACTGTATACGGGTTTCCTTTGAATACATTATCTGTTCACAACAACTGAAAAATGTTTATTGACGTTAATTCTGTAAGTTCATATTGCGCGGGATTAACCGAGCGGTCTAAGGCGCTGCAGGCGTGGACTGTGCGGCTGGTCCCGGCGGAGGTTCGAGTCCTCCCTCCGGCATGAGTGTGTGTTTTTGTCCTTAGGATAATTTAGGTTGAGTAGTGTGTGTGTGTGTGTGTGTGTGTGTGAGAGAGAGAGAGAGAGAGAGAGAGAGAGCTTAGGGACTGATGACCTTAGCAGTTAAGCCCCACAAGATTTCAATCAGGTTTAACTCTATTTTTGAGCTGGTGCCCAGCGTCTGTTTTGTACAAAAGTGTAGAGAATGTCACATATCAGTCGCATTTTTTTCCCTAGATCTACATATATTTCGGGTACAGTGTGGCTATTCTCAATGCTATATGTTTACATATATATCGTCATGCTGAACGTAACTGTTAACCTGGCTGTTTACATGTAAGCACATATTAAAAGCTTTTGAGACTGGCCACTCCCCGGCCGAAACCTAGGTAGATCTGAAAAGTAAAAACAAATACTGCGATTGATTGCTGACATTTCCTATAGATTTGTTTAAATGAAATTCCACAAACGTTTTGAAAAACAAAAAATCGTGGGGTTGGAGGGGGCGGCGGCAATGTAGCAGCTCGCACGGGGCGGCACTTGGGTTTGCGCCGGCCCTGGTACAAGTAGAAATATCACATTTTTTAATATCTAAATTAATATATCAATTACCTTCGGTGTTTAAATATAATAAATGGTAAATTATTCCGAAAGTGGACAATAATCAAGTATAATAGACTAAGCAGTAGTATCACTTTCTCTTTCGTTACTTCTCTGTAGTTCCTATCTCTTGAGTAATTAGCGTTAGTTTTTTTCTGTGTTATGTGGACCTTAGTACACATAATTACCTCATCAATCATACTATCATCTATCGTGAATGAGAGAGCTAGTACCTCTGACCTCACGCCCCTTGCGTTCCCCTTTGAACCAGCGAATATTTTTCTATGGCGTTTTACTCTACAGAGTGAGTCTTCAGTATCAGATTCATTGCGTCTGAAATCTTGTTCGGGATCGGAACTAGAATTTACATTTGAATAGTAGTATCCTGTTCATGATCTGATGAGGAATCTAGACAAAAATCACTAAGTTCTTTATTACTTGTCGAAAGAAGTCTATTTCCTCATCTGCTCGACCCATACCACGTCTACGAGACCGAAGATTAAATTATTACATGACAGGCAGCGCGGTGCAAATCTGCTACCAGTGACGCATTCCCTGACGAAACTTTCTTTGGGTGGACACACCTGTGCCCTAGAAACCCGGAACCTTCACTGACGTCAATGTTAAAGCTTAATTGAGGCTAAAGCGGGAAATACGGCATCTCTATTACTGCTACAACAGACAGCAATTACAGAAAAGTGGTAGCATATTGAGGACAAGTTAGATGAAAATCAGTGTGGGTTTAGGCCTCGTAGAGGTTGTCAGGACCAGATCTTTAACTTACGGCGGGTAATGGAAAAGTGCTATGAGTGGAACACGGAATTGTATCTATGTTTCATAGATCAAGAAAAGGCTTATGACCGTGTTCCTAGGAGGAAGCTACTGTCAGTTCTTCAAGATTATGGTATAGGAGGCAAACTTCTGTAGGCAATTAAAGGGCTTTACGTAGACTGTCAGGCAGCAGTTAGAGTAGATGGCAAATTAAGCTCATGGTTCAGGGTAGTTTCAGGGGTAAGACAAGACTGTAACCTGTCACCACTGTTGTTCATAATATCATATGTTGAAAACAGTAGACTGGCAGGGCGGGATTAAATTAAATGAAAACAAACTAATCAGTCTTGCATATGCGGATGACTTAGTTGTAATGGCCGATTCGATTGAAAGTTTGCAAACTAATATTTCAGAGCTCGATCAGAGGTGCAAGGATTATGATATGGAGATCAGCATCTCCTAAACGAAAGTATGTCTGTGGGAAAGAGATTCAGATTGAGTGCCAAATAGGAGGAACAAAGTTAGAACAGGTAGACAGTTTCAAGCACCTAGGATGTATTTTCTCACAGGATGGCAACATAGCGAAAGAACTGGAATCGAGATGCAGCAAAGCTAATGCAGTGAGTGCTCAGCTAAGATCTACTCTCTTCTGCAAGAAGGAAGTAAGTACCAAGACTAAGTTAGCTGTGCACCGCTCTATCTTTCAAACCAACTTTGTTGTATGGCAGTGAAAGTTGGTTGGATACAGGTTACCTTTTTCATAATATAGAGGTTATAGATATGAAAATAGCAAGAATGATTGCAGGTACTAATAGATGTGAACAATGGCAGGAGGGTGTCCATAATGAGGAAATCAAATAAAAGCTGGGAATGAACACCATAGATGAAGCAGTTAGAGCGAACAGACTGAGATGGTGGGGTCATGTTACACGCATGGGAGAAGCAAGGTTACTTGACTCATGAGCTCGTCAGTGGAGGGTAAGAGGAGTCGAGGTAGACCAAGAAGAAAGGACTTAGATTCGGTGCAGAATGATTTTGAAGTAAAAGGCATAACCTCAGATGAGGCATCAATGTTAGCATTGAATAGGAGATCATGGAGGAATTTTATTAGAGGTACTATGCTGCAGATTGAACGCTGAAAGGCATAATCAGTCTCTAATGATGATGATGATGATGGTAGCATATTTGCACCAGCACTGCGGCTCGAGGGTTAAATTTGATGTGTATCGGCATGTGAACAATTTAACCCGAATGGTTTCAAAATAAAATTTTTTTCTAAGAAACAAAACCAAAAAGACAATTACATAATTCAAGCAAAAACCGTGGGAAGACTTTGGAAATAAGAAACTATGGGTCAAGCTGCGGGAAAAATAACTTTGTTTTTATCTTATTCACTGAACCAATGAATAACCAGAACATAATAGTGCTGCCCTCTGGGGGATTTTTCGTGCCTTCCGGTTTACGTGCTTTTTGCATACGTGAACAATCTATCAAGCTGAAAACACCACTTTGTGTTTCATGATTTGTCAAAGTCTTTTATACGTGGGCTACGACACCCTGTT
Source organism: Locusta migratoria (assembly GCA_026315105.1). Taxonomy (NCBI): domain Eukaryota; kingdom Metazoa; phylum Arthropoda; class Insecta; order Orthoptera; family Acrididae; genus Locusta; species Locusta migratoria. Next base: position 80,238,260 of record CM048747.1, on the reverse strand, counting down.
TTTGCACTTTATATGCGATCTGAGGTATGGAGAATTTTGGTTTACCCTGTTTCACTTTTATATTTTAAACAACTATGTTCAACTTTGTAATTTTTGGCTTACATTTATATTTTTATACTCTCTGATGATGGGCATCGCACGAACCGCGTAAGTGGATCTTCGTCTTTATTGCAGCCCAAGAGCCTTTTTAAAGTCATTTTTATAATAATTGCTGTAATGGCTGCTTACATCCATGAAGGTTTATATGATTTGCGTTATAGGATCACATTTAGGAAACTGGAGAGAATGGTCAATAGATTGCAGTGCAATAAAGCGGCTGGATTAGATGAAATTTAAGTCGGAACTCATCAAATAAAGTAGAATGCCAGGGCTCAAATGGTTACACAAGATAACTGAAATGACATGGGAGTCGGGGCAGGTTCCGTCTGACTGTACGAAAGCAGTAATCACGTCAATTTTGAAGCATGAAAGTATTTCTTTAATTAGCGTTGTGAGCAAAATATTCTCAGGTATTGTTGAAAGGAAAGTGCCAGTGTAAGTTGAAGACAAGTTGGATGAAAATCTGTGTGAGTTTAGGCCTCTTAGAGTCTGCCAGGATCAGATCTTTAGCTTACGCTATGAATGCAACAGGGAATTGTAACTATGTTTTATAGATCGAGAAAAGGCTAATGACTGTGTTCCTATGAGGAAGGTATTGTCAGCTCTCCAAGATTATGGAATATGTAGTAAACATCTGCAGGCAATTAAATGGCTTCCCGTGGACGGTTAAGCAGCAGAGTTGATGGTATACTGAGTTCATGGTTCAGTTTCAGGGGTAAGGCAAGGCTGTAGCCTGTCACCACTGTTGTTCATACTCTTTATGGATCATATGTTGAAAACAATATACTGGCAGTCTCGCATATGCAGACGACTTAGTTGTGATGGCAGATTCGATTGAAAGGTTGCAATCTAGTATTTCAAAGGTATATCAGAGATATACAAGAGGAAAGTAATATTTATGGGAAAGATATTTAAAAAGATTGAATGTTAAATAGGAGCAACAAAGAAGAGATGGACAGTTTCAAGTATTTAGGTTGTATTTCCTCACGGGATGCCAACATAGTAAAAGAACTTGAATCAAGGTGTAGCACAGCTAATGCTCAACTAAGATCTATTCTCTTCTGCAAGATGGAAGTCATTACCATGACGAAGTTGGCAGTGCACCGCTCTATCTTTCACCAACTTTGTTGTATGCGAGTGAGAACTGGGTGCATACAGGTTACGCTTCCTTATTAATAACGATGAGGCTACAGATACGAAAGTAGGAAGGGTGATTGCAAGTACTAATAGGTAGGAACAATGGCAGAATGCTGTCCATAATGAGAACATCAAAGAAAAACTAGAAATGAACACGACAGACGAAGCAGTTGGAAACAACAGGCTGAGATAGAGGGGTCTTGTTACGCACATGGTAGAAACAGAATTGCCTAAGAGATTCATGGGATCGGCAGTTGAGGGTAAGAGTAGCCGAGGTAGAGGAAGGAGAAAGTACTTGGATTCATTCAAGAATGATGGTGAAGTAAAAGGCTTAACATCAGACGCGGTACCCACGGAGTAGTTTTATTAGGGGGAAGATGCACCAGGTTGAACGCTGAAAGGCATAATCAGTCTCTAATGGCGAGGATGTTGAATAACGTTGCCCAAAAACGGTGTAAGGCCCCATTCAGTACAAATATTACAGTGTTGTTTCTGTGGCAGTAAAAATTATTGTATTTTAAAGTTTTTTGACGTGAAATGTCTGAAAACAAATTCTTGTCTGGTTCAAACCCTAGAACAATACTACAATCTGCACGTTTTACGGTCTTTTGATCCATAATCTAGCTCGTTACCAAAACTCTTATATAGTATATCAATCACTGTTTCTCTTTCTTCAGGACTGGTGGGAGGACGGAAGCTTAGGGTTTAACGTTTCGTCGACAGCATGGTAATTACAAACGGAGCTCACGCAGTTTTGGGAAATGATGGGGAAGAAAATCGGGGGGGGGGGGGGGAGGAGAGGGGGTTCGAGTCCCCCCTCGGGCATGGATATTTGTGCCGTCCTTAGTCTTAGCTAGTTCATAAGTAGTTTGTAAGCTTAGGGACTGATGACCCCGTAGTTAAGTCCCATAAGTTCTACAAACATTTGAACTTTTTTTTTTAAAGAAAATCGGCCATCCCGACATTTGCCTGGAGTGATTTAGGAAAACCACGGAAAACCTAAATTTGGATGGCCGGAGTTGGATTTGAACCAGCCTACTGCCGAATGCGCGTCCAGTGTGTTCCACTGCGCCACCTCGCTCAGTTTCTGGACTGGTTGCCCATTCCAAAGTGGTCTGCCACAGCTCCTCTTCCCAGTGAACATTAGTCCATTTGTAATGTCCCAGATAAGAATTCGCATACACTTTTGCACAGTAACTCACCTTCGAGGCTTCCTGCTACAGCTTACTTTCAATCGTTTCCTCGATTTGTTTTATTGTCCAACTAAATAAGTCGCGGAGAAACCCGTTATATAGCTGAAGGTGATTCCGTATAAGAACAAAATAACGCCACAAGATCTAAAGTTACACGCACATCGTTAACGTATGTTTGCAGTGCCAGATAAACATTGAAACTATTGCCAAACCTTTCGCAAAAATATAAGGGAGCTTAAATGTTGGCGGAAGGATCATTGCACATCCGGGAAAGAACTTGCAACATGTTGCAGAAAACTATGCACAATTTTGATGTTGCTTGAGAGCAACATTGACTAATAAAGGGTTAATCAAGACTTGACATATTCGTTAAATTCAAAAGCAATACTTTTTGAACGAAACACAAGACAGTTGTGCAATACTTTACAGTATTTTATGTTTATTTGTTTATTATAATAATAATAATTATTATTATTATTTTGTTGTTACGCCATAATCAGAGTATTAAACAACTGTCTTATGTTTCATTCAAATGTGTGAAATATTCTACCAAGACCCGACGGAACAGTTGGTTAATGCATTCAAAAGTAATATGTATTATCGGTATTATTACAATAGGATCTTTCAGTAGAAAATTAAATTAGTTTTGTAGCAATGTGATTTTAAAGCTGTAATCTTATTTTGAATTTCGGCAATCCTAGGGCTAATACTGTTGCACAAAACTAGACGGATATCATCACTTATTTTTAATCGATTCCTCGAGTTGTTTTATTGTCCACTTAAATAAGTCGTGGAGAAAACCGTTATACTGCATAGTTGGAGGTGATTCCAGGACTCTTATTTTATGATTTTGTCTTTTTTCTCCGAGAGAACGAATTTGTAATTAGTTCACTGTAACTAACTGAAATGCAACGAAAAAGTTGGAGAAACTAAACTCTTCATTCGCCACGGCTAGAAAAAAAAAAAAAAAAAAAAAAAATAATAATAATAAAATCTACAAAATAGATTATATAAATAATGTGATTTCTTTGCTTGCGACGCAGAATCTCTTCTCTTCTATTTGCTTAGTGGATAACGTCGCCACAAATTCAAATGCGTTCTTTTTCTATAAGTTTTATGAACATTTACAACACCAGTAAAGAAATGAATATATTTCAAATTGTGTCGGTGTTATCCACTTCTATCAACAGTGAAGTTGTCAATTTATCGTGAACACATAGAAGGATTGACTGACCACTTAAGGAAACTATCTTAACTAACTAACTCACAGGTCGTACCGGACTTAAAAGTCCATTGCCGCAGCGAGATGTTTTCGCCATCTGTCCCTGTCCTACGCTACTTCCTTCCAGTCGCCTTCAATACCTGGGCTCCTCAAATCGGCCTTCACATTGTCCTCCCATCTACCCCTCGGTCTCCGCACAGGACGTTTTCCCTCTAAGTGCCCTACCAATACTCCGCGCTTCCCTGCCTTCGTCCATTCGAGCTACGTAACCCGCCCTTCTCAGCCTACGTGATTTAATAACGCTGATTATGTCAGGGCTCGAATAAAGTTCGTAAACCTCTTTGTTATGCAGATTTCGCCTCCCCCCGCTAATGTCATCCCTTTGTGCACCGAAAATTTTCCTCGAAACGATTTTTCATTTTGCAAAGTGAGAGACGAAGTTTCACATACATACAGCAAAACTGGAAGAATAACTTTTATATATTCTGATCTTTAAGTTTCAGCCCGTAATCTCTTCCTCAGCTGACATTCAATCGCATTTTTCGATTTAATCTTCACACTTAAATACGTAAACGCATTCACTTTTTCAAACTGCATGTGAACAACTCTTAACATTTCCTGTTCTACTGCTGTTAGAATTCTAGTGGTAACCAAATATTTCGTTTTGTCTTCACTTATCCTCAGACCTACGTCTTCACTAGCCTTGATTAACGCATTCGCATTTGCTGTTACACATTCTTTCCTATCGCTAATGAAGTTTACATCATCTGCATACCCTAATATCTTAATATTTCTATTTAACTCCACACCCTCTAAAATCTAAATTATCTGCTGCCATTCGCTCAATATAATCTAGGACTAAATTAAAAGGTAGGGGGTCAGGGCATCTACCTTCTTAAATCCGTTCTTTATTTCGAATTTTTCTGACTCCAATTCCCCCACGCTTATTCTAACTTTTGTATTTTTCAAACTTGCATCTATAAGCCTAAGATACTTCTTTTGTATTCCAAGTTCGCAATACTGAATCATATGCTTTTGTAAAATCTATGATAAGATCAGGAACCGGTTTATTATATTTCCATTTCTTCTCCAAAATTTGACGCAGGGTGAACGTTTGATCTATAGTAGATCTGTTCCTCCGAAAACCAGCTTGGTAATTCCCCACAATTTCACCTGCAAATGGTGTAAGCCTGCTTAGCAGAATATTGGAGAAAATTCTGAAACATACTGGTAATAGCGATATCTCTCTATAATTACCACCTAACATTTTGTCGTTCAGCTTAAAAATTGGGATCAGAATTGACTGCTGCCACTCAATAGGTATCATCTCTGAGTTCCATACTTTAGTTATCACTTTGTGAACCACTTACGTCAATTTCTGTCCCCTGTTATTTACTAATTCTGCAGTTATGCAATCTGCTCCCGGTGCTTTATGGTTTTTCAATTTGTTGATTGCATCTTTACTTCCTTTAGCGCTGGCTCAGGTATCTGCGGTTCAGATGTATATATTAAGAAGGAAATAATAATTTAAGATGAATACAAGATTGACATTTTATATTTTCCGCGGACGATATTTTAGCTCTTGCGAACCACTGTGATTGGGAACCACTACTTTAAAAGAAATATCAAATAAAATTCAAATGTTTGTAAACATATAGGACCAAACTGCTAGAGTCATTGGTTCCTAGATTACTTAAAGTAAATTACACTAAGAACAACACACGAATACAAACACACACACACACACACACACACACACACACACACGCACACAGGGAGGACTCGAACCTCCGGCAGGAGTCGCCGCGCAATCCTTAGCATCGCGCCTTAGACCATGCGGCCATTCCCACGTGGCACAAAGAGATCCCACAACTTCAGAAACAAATTTGAAATACACTACTGCCCATTAAAGTTGCTACACCAAGAACAAATGCAGATGATAAACGGGTATTCATTGGACAAATATATTATACTAGAAATTACATGTGATTAGATTTTCACGCAATTTGGGTGCATAGATCCTGAGAAATCAGTACCCAGAACAGCCACCTCTGACAGTAATAACGGCCTTGATTCGCCTGGGCATTGAGTCAAACAGAGCTTGGATGGCGTGTACAGGCACAGATGCCGATGCAGCTTTAACACGATACCACAGTTCATTAAGAGTAGTGACTGGCGTATTGTGACGAGCCAGTTGCTCGGCCCATTGACCAGACGTTTTCAATTGGTGAGAGATCTGGAGAATGTGTTGTCCAGGGCAGCAGTCGAACATTTTCCGTATCCAGAAAGGCCCGTACAGGACCTGCAAAATGCAACACTGCATTATCCTGCTGAAATGTAGGGTTTCGCAGGGATCGAATGAAGGGTAGAGACACGGGTCGTAACACATCTGAAATGTAACGGCCACTGTTCAAAGTGCCGCCGATGCGAACAAGAGGTGAGCGAGACATGTAACCAATGACGCACATACCGTCCCGCTGGGGATATGCCAGTGTGGCGATGACGAACACACGCTTCTATTGTTCGTTCACCGCGATGTCGCCAAACACGGATGCGACCATCGTAATGCTGTAAACAGAACCTGTATTCATAAAAAAAAAAAAAAAAAAAAAAAAAAAAAAAAAAAAAAAAAAAAAAAAAAATTAAAAAAAAAATTGACGTTTTGCCATTCGTGCACCCAGGTTCCTCGTTGTGTACACCATCGCAGGCGCTCGTGTAACCGCAGCCATGGTTTCCGAGCTGATAGTCCATGCTGCTGCAAACGTCGTCGAACTGTTCGTGCAGATGGTTGTTGTCTTGCAAATGTCTCCATCTGTTGACTCAGCGATCGAGACGTGACTGCACGATCCGTTACAGCCATGCGGATAAGATGCCTGTCATCTCGACTGCTAGTGATACGAGGCCGTTCGGATCCCAGCACGGTGTTCCGTATTGCCCTCCTGAACCCACCGATTCCATATTCCGCTAACAGTCATTGGATCGCGACCAACGAGAGCAGCGATACGATAAACCGCAATCGCGATAGGCTACAATCCGACCTTTATCAAAGTCCTGCTTACACGAGGCATCACAAGAACGTTTCACCAGGCAACGCCGGTCAACTGCTGTTTGTGCATGCGAAATCTGTTGTAAACTTTCCTCATGTCAGCACGTTGTAGGTGTCGACAGCGGCGCGAACCTTGTGTGAATGCTCTGAAAAGCTAATCATTTGCATATCACAGCATCTTCTTCCTGTCGGTTAAATGTCGTGTCTGTAGCACATTATCTTCCTGGTGCAGCAATTTCAATGGCCAGGAGTGTATATTACCAACTAATGAAAACGTCTGGCATTGTAAAACTACAATCAGACAGATAATTTTATCAAAGCAAGACCTATTGGTCTTCAAGGAGTTTCTGCGATCGTTATATGAATAAAATTCTTGTATATCCGCCTTCAGATCGCTTTTATTTTCTAAAACATGACCGGTTTCGGGACAGCTGCCCATCTTCAGATCAAATTTTGAAGTTACAGAGTAACCTGTCCTGTGATGAACGAAAGTTCACAGTCGTTACAGTGAGTAACGACTATGAACTTTCGTTCGTCACAGGACAGGTTACTCTGTAACTTCAAAATTTGATCTGAAGATGGGCAGCTGTCCCGAAACCGGTCATGTTTTAGAAAATAAAAGAGATCTGGAGACGGATATTCAAGAATTTTATTCAGACAGATAATGTTTAAAGTCCAGTCATCTTGCTTTAAAACTTGAAAGTTCCTTGCCTGGCTGCAGTAGCTTGTAAGTGTCAATACGTATCCAAGTTTTGAAGTACTGTTGTCCCGAATAGTAATATACTCTGCTCGATCTTAGCACACTGGCCTCGATGTACGCACATATGGTATTATTTGACTACTGCATACTTCGGCCAATCAGGTTTTAAGCACTTGACAGCCTGTTGCGGTAGTCTACGAACTGTTACTACCAACTGTCGGTATTCCCCGTGGCCGTATCGATAGTGTTGTAGTGGCCTTTGGTGTCATCGTGAAACTACAGTACCGTCGGATACTATTAGCTAATCTACAAACTGCTTTTCTTCAGAGATTTTTGTACTGCAATTTTTAACAAATTCAGCCTTTTTTTATTTATTTACTATCTCGATGAATCTTCGAGAATTCGCTCACATAACTTCGGCACATATAAGTCTGATTGACAGGTAGTTTGAACACTCAAGAGGGCTTCTTTTCTCTTTGGTCTGGAGTAGTGATGCTCCTCAGTCAGTTGGTGATCTGGCTGAAAAACTGCGTTAGCGCGCTCTTGCTGCATCCCTCTGTAGAGAGCGCCAAATTTCTGCCGGAGTATCGTCAGGGTCGGTAGATTTCCCTAGTTTCATCTCCTTCACAACAGCCTCGACGTCGGCGACGTCAATATCCTTCATTGGTTCTTCAACAGCTGCGATGGTTATAACTGGTTGTACGAAAATTCCTCTTTCGAAGTTTTGCCGAGATTGCTTGCCAGCGTTCACTTGCCTTCCATTCGACTAGCAGCTCACCACTTGCTTCGTTATTGATGGCATAAAAAATTTAGATGGCTTCATTTTACGCTGTCTAGACGAGAGAAGATGGCAGTTAGACTGCCGAAACCGAATAAAAATTAAAAGCAATCTTCCTTGTTGTCCTGTATGTGTACTTATATACTTTTTAGATTAGTTTTAAATATTTTCTTCGAGACATAATTAAGAATCTGAGTCGAGTCTTTGTTTTAAGAATGACGCTATAGGCAGTTAAAGAAGAATAAATATACACGTAGGCGTAGTCAGGGTATGATTTTGGGAGGGTTTTTCAATAAACCGAATTTGTAATGACGTGTGCACTTAATGGAACTGCAAACGGCACTAACACTATATATATTTTTTATTCCAAAATGTATACTACAGACACTAAGACTCCACATATTTTCCAAAATGGGAATGAGGCAAATCATATCGTGAAGACAGGCAATTCGGATCGAAACACGGATGGAGGAAAGGGAGTGTATGAAGCTTTCAATAGCTTCTCAAGCGTTTTGATAGAAGCATTCCTAATTAACATTTTTAAGGACTGGCAAAAAGTAACTGTATAGATTTTCATTAGACAGGAACCTTGATTCTTTTCCTTAGTAACATAAAAAATATTGGTGACTGGTGGCCTTGTAATTACGAATAGTGGCGTTGAAAAACAACACAAATCTCTAAAACACAATGCATTTCTAGGGCGACAGGGTTACTGAATTTCTACACAGAATCTCTGCACAAGGAATCGTTTCTAGTGATTCGAAAACAGGCAAGTCATGCTCATCTATAAGGAGCAAATAAATTAAAAGAAGACACCTGGGAAAGAAAACTAAGTAAACTGCTCATTATTTCAGTAGTGATCACCATGATTTTTAATACATTTAATCAACTGTGAGAGAAGATGGCAAATTCGTCCATGCACAAATATTTGCAGTTAGCTACAGGGCCATAATTTTTACCTAGGAGTGCACCTGTACTGTTGACCAAGAATGTTTTCGATAGGGTCTCCAAAAAATATGAAAAGGGCATAGGGAGAAATCTGAAATGTACGCAGCTTCCCATTCTTTACTAAATTTAGACGGGCTCTATCCTTATACAGAATGATGCCACTTTTTGTTAGCTTTTTTAACATTTCGGGAGGGGTTTGAACGCCAGAACCCCGCCCCCCCCCCCCTGCTACGCCCATGAATATACAACACAGAAAGGGTGTAAAGATTTGAAGAAAAATAATTACTGGATGATGAAGTCGAAATGGTTTCTGTTTGTGTGTGTTTGGGGGCGGGGGGACGGGGGGAGGGGGCAGGGTTGAGGGAGCACCTGAGTGCAGTTGGACAAGATACGAATATCTCTGGACGGTTAAACCTTCGACCATAGATAATGGTAGACTGGGCACGGCATCGTATTCATGGCACCAACATCTCTGCAGCTAATCCATTATTTTGCCAACAGTCACGTGGCAATGTACAGATGTGATACAGCTTTGCCTAGGATTAAACAGAGCTTTTTGAGAAAGCAAGTAACATTAAATTCCAAGAGAAAGTATTATTAGTTTAAAATAATGACATTACTTGAAAACGGTCTAGTTGTTTATTATATCCGGCTAATATTTGCCAACAGTCACATGGTCATATGTTTGAACCACGCCATATGTATAGCCGCTCTGGTGTTTGGCCTGTCTGTTAGTATCTATGGTCGAAGGGTTAAACCCTTTCTATACGAGACGTGCAACACGCACAAGAAAGTCGTTGTCAGCTGCAGCGCTCCTTGCGATAGACCGTCGAACTACGAAGGAGCGTTCAAACGGTACGCATTTGTCGAGTCGTCTCCTTCACGTGTCTTCTTGGTTGAATCACTTTTCAAAACTGTAAGATATATTGTGACGATTAAAACATTTATTTGTGTTTTAGACTGCCACTGTGAAACTGTATTTAATTGTCTTCGTGCAGTTCATGCGTAACTACGTTGCTCACATGTGTTAACGGCTTCATAATAGAATGCGATTACATACTTCCAGCTCCTGCGGTTTGAGGCGCCTATCTATATGATGAACAAGCTCAGGTGTCTATAATCTTTCACTGTGATAAAGCTTCAAATAATGCTGACCTAAAGCAAATATTTCATCTGTTAACTATAGCATGTTTCATGAAAAATAGCAGATATTTTGGATGGTAATAAAGACAATTTGCAGTTCAAATGTCATAACGTGTGTCCAATTTTTATTGAGTATATGTACAACAAACATAAGTACATGCACATTTGGATATTTTCATTCATTCTTTCGTCGGTTCTCGGCCGATCACCATATTGACTTTTATTTACATAACCGGTTTTGGACGTACTTTAAAAATAGCCGCGGCGGAGCGGCCGAGCGCATTGAGGCGCAATGCAACGATGCGCGAGGCCGTTCCCCATCGGGGGTTCGAATCCCCCCTCGGGCATGTATGTTTGTGTCGTCTTTAGTATAAGGTAGTTCATAAGTAGTTTGTAAGTTTAGGGACTGATGGTCCTGCAGTTAAGTTCCTTAAGCTTAACAAACATTTGAACATTTCTTTAAAGTCTGTATATATCCTAGTAAGCCGAAAACCGGGTAAAGTGGAAATGAATATGTAGAACATACACAAAATTCTATTTTGAAGTCAGTATGATGTCGTACTACCAAGAACCGACGGATAAATGACAGAAAATGTCTTGATTTACATTTGCTCTAAGTTTGTATGACATCCGTATTAACAGATATATCTCTGTATTCAATAAAAATTGTGCACATGTTATATGAAATTTTTAATGCAATTCCTCTATATAGGATCACCTCCTAAAATTCGACCGATTGGAAAAACTACGTTCCTCTGAGTAGGAAACAAGTACACATCCTCAAACAAATTCGCGACTTGGCTTCGTTTGTCAGCTGGGTTCCCCACTCGGTCGTCTGCGCATGCGCGAAGCACTTCCATAAGGCGCAGGACGGAATCCTCCCAACGGCAGGTAGGCGAACAGGGGACAGGACTGAATCCTCTATCAGTGGCACCTCCTGCAGGTACCAGCCCCCAGCACCCACCCCCGCCCCAAGCTGTTTCCGGCCTTACTTGTCACTTCTAACAAAACCAACAGTTTACTTACTCTATGGTATTATGTTGTTGTTGTGGTCTTCAGTCCGGAGACTGGTTTGATGCAGCTCTCCACCCTACTCTATCCTGAGCAAGCCTTTTCATCTCCTCATAAGAACGGCAACCCACATCTATTTGAATCTGCTTACTATACGCGTCTCTTGGTCTCCCTCTGCGATTTTTACCCCACACACTTCCCTCCAATGCTAAATTTACGATTCCCCGATGTCTAAGAATGTGTCCTACCAAGCGATCCCTTCTTTTAGTCAGGGTATGCCAAAAATTCCTTTTCTCACCAATTCTGTTCAGTACCTCTTCATTAGTTATGTGATCTACCCACCTAATCTTCAGCATTCTTCTGTAGCACCACATTTCAAAACCCTCTATTCTCTGCCTGTCCGCACTACTTATCGTCCATGTTTCACTCCCATACAACGCAACACTCCACACAAATGTGATTAAATTTAGTATGAAATGTTGTTGTTGTCTTCAGTTCGTAGACTGGTTTGATGCAGCTCTCCACGCTACCCATCCTGTGCAAATCTTTTCATTTTGAATTTGCTTACTGTAATCGTCTCTCGGCCTACCTCTGCGATTTTTACCCCATACACTTCCCTCTAATGCTAGTTTCACGATACCTTCATGTCTCAAAATGTGTCCGACCAATCTATCCCTTCTTTTTGTCAACATATGCCAAAGACTTCTTTTCTCCCCAATTCTGTTCAGTACCACCTCATTAGTTATGAGATCTACCCAATCCGAGCGTGAGCTCCGTCTCTAATGACGACGATCTCGATGGGACGCTAAAAATTAATCTTCCATCTTTCTAATAGTATAAACAATAAGCATTGCTAATTGCAAGATAGGCAAAAGGTCTCCGCATCCTTGTATACCAACCAGTGTTCAGCGTTGATTCATACTGTCATCCGGTATGGTCAGTGTTGATTACGTAACAAGTATTGATGTGGTGTCGCACAAGTCCAAAGCTCGCGCCACCTACTTTCGCCGCGCGCCGCCATGCACGCACGGCGCGGCGTTCTTACGACGACAGCCACGAGCGCCCTCTGCGGCAACTCCGCTCGTGGCCACCACTGAACGACATCGTTCACTTGGGACTGAGTTAGGAACCAATAAAGACTTCGGAATCCGATAGGCACCAGTGAAGACTTGGCTATCAGTTAGGCACTAGGCAGGACTCTAGCTCAACTATGTATCAACATTCTGCAGTACTATGTAAAAGTTAAGTATTGTATAAATTCTGTGCAATATATATCTCGTTCTAATTTACTCTAGTGTTTCTAGTTTCTGGCTGCTCCTCTCCGTACCTGCACCAGCGTGCTATCTTTATTCCTGTGTCGGTCTCATTCCACTCGGCCACCGACACCTACGACGGAAACGAGACACAAAAGCGGCGACGAGGCTGGGACACAAAAGTTGAAGTTTGGCATTATAAATCTCGTCTCCATGCGTAAGTTCTCTACTACTCCTACCGTTTCTTCCAAAGTTGTAACATCATTCGTGCTGACGAATTTGGTGAGTTTTTGTTGTTTTTGTCTTATGGAATGTTTACGTTTGAAGCTTTTTACCCAGCTACCACTAGCAATAAACAATTTTTTGTGAAAAATACGCGAATTCAACTGTCATTCTTCATTGTTGTAATGTTTTCGTTGTACTTGTTTATAACAGCCTCATGCTTCCTTATATCTCTTCCACGTTTCGGCGTTGATTAATGGATTTTTTTCTCGTATTACCTTTTTCTACTTATTACCTTCCGATTTCCTATTAAGGCAAGTTTTATTAGAAACTACACATGTTCATAACTTGCTTCTATTCACATTAATTCAAGCCAGTTCAATAAGACTCATGTCCCACCCTCCCGTTGAAAGCAGAATTTCTTCTTCCTTAAGAAAAAAAGTAGCCTGCCTTGTCCTCTGTTTATAATTCGACGCTATATCAAATAAATTTTTACACCAACTGCTGAAAATGTTGCACAGATTTATCAATTGCGAGTAAAACGTTATCTTTAGATTGTAAGAACCAAAGTGATATTACTGTACATTTACTCTGACTCTAAAGTTAAGTGGGGCTTAATTCTCACACTTACTTTACTGCAAACTCTGAAACATATGCTAAATAGCTTTGCTTGCCTGCAATATTCATAAAGGTCTCGGAGCCGCCACCAACTACCTGCTTAAACAGGTTATGGGAGGATTCAGTGCCGTCCTTTTCCACACCCTTGCAGGCTCGGGAGGGTCCGTCCTATTTTTCTGACCGTGGGAGGAATGGATCCTGCGCCCTTTCCGCGTTTGTGACGCGGGGAAAGGGAATGTGTAGACACTTGCGGGGAAACTCGGACGCTGCAGGTAGTGAACAGGGTGTTCCAGAAGTAGGGATACACCACCCCTACTCCACGCCCACCAACCGCTACCTGTGCCATATTCACGGAAAGGCCCACCGAGCGAGGTGGAGCAGTTTTCCCTTCCTGAGTAAATGAGCTGCTTCTTGTAGTTTCAACACCACAGCAGCCTTTTTCTTGAATGTTCTGAATATAAATCTTCACACAGACTTCTTGAGGAGGAGAGTGATACGGATATCTGGTTGTAAACCACTGCCTATTACCTTAGACCTTTTTGACTGTACTAAACAGCAGTTCCGCGTATTCCGTAATTTATATTTACACAGTTAACAGGCAATGTAATTTATAACCAACTATTGGCTGCCAATTTCGCTTCATTTTTTCTGGGAATCTTGCAACTTGTTTCTCCCTGTCGGTTTATGCCAAGTTCGGTGTAAAAATGGTTCTATATGACGTTGTTAGAAAATGGCCTTCAGCATTTTTCGGTGTGTGGCATTCCCTTACATATTCCGTATTTCATACATTTCTTACACAGTCCGTATTTCATACATTTCTTAGATGTATTTGTAATTCGAATACATTCAAATCGTTTTGGGGTCTACGAATAAACGCTTCAAGTATGTAAAATACTCATTGACTTATTACTAACGTTTTTTAATTGAAGGTTTAAGGTTGCGTCTCCTATTAAAAAGCATAGTAGCTATTTTTAAAGAGATGGAAGTTGTGTGATAGTGGGGTTAACTACATAGCGGTCAATTACATCAACGTATCTGTGCAGGATGCCTAATATATTTATTGCTTGCGCAGGTGTCTTGATATGTTTAGTGTTCTGAATAATGTGCTTTCAGGAGGTATGATTGTGGAAAGTCATCGTCTTGTAGTAGCAAAGAATGTCTTAATAACTCTGCAAACATTATCACTATTAAAATACCTTTTTGTTTTCAGGAGGAACACTCAACGAATTAATATGTAGTTAGAACAAGTTACTATAGTGCTCTTCAGCTTGAAAAGGGTTGTGCAATTTCACTGAGTTTCGTGTTATGTTGACAGTGTGAAAACTTGATAACAGCAGTGCTAGACTTCTCTGCTCTGGGTTCCCCGCAAGTGTCACTCCCCGCAAGTGTTCCAACCCCGCCCCTTCAAAAAAAATGTTCAAATGTTTGTTAAGCTTATGGGACGTAACTACGGGGTCATCAGTCCCTAAACTTACAAAATATTTATGAACTACGACGGCACAAATATCCATGCCGAGAGGGGATTCGAACCCCCGACCGTAGTGGCCGTAGAGCGCATCAGTCACCTCGGCCACCGCGGCCGGCTCCGCCCCTTCCATACGCGTGAAAATAGGATCCATCCTATTCCGTCTAATAGCGAGCGTATGCGTGCATCTTGTACAAGTGGACGCGGCTGGCGTGACCGGTGCATCATGGGTAATCTCCTAAGTTCTCACTTCCGTGCAGAAAGGGCTTAAGTTTTCGTACAGCTGGAGTTCGCCATCCTGTGACGACTTGTGCGCTGAAAAAGGCAGCCGCGGTACACAACGAGGGTCGCCTTGCGCTGTCGACTCAGACTGCGAGACGCCTTGCGGCGCGACCAAAGGAGTGTAGCGGGACTATTTCAGAAGCGTGTGTGTGTGTGTGAGAGCTGTCGGCGCAGCCTGCTGGAATGCCCGCGTAGGCGGCGGCTGATTTAACATCGTTTACACTCTGTTACGCTCCGGGCGGCCAGGCTTGTTAGGGCGGGCCGCGCTCCCGGCGGTGGAGGGGGAAGCAGAGGAGGGGCGGGGAGGGGAGGGAAAAAAGATGAGCAGCGCCGCTGGGGGGCAGCATCAGCAGCCGCGTGACAAATTGCCGGCAGTTGTTTTGCCGCCTAACAAATGGCCGCGCTGCTCTGCTCGACACACGCCGCCTCACACCGCATCCTCCCCCCCCTCCCCCCTCGACTGATGAAGATAATTTATCCGCATATTCCTACAATTCCGTGGGCGGTGAAGAAATCTATCGACTGTATGAGCCAGCGACTGCAGCGACAATGCGCCTTATGAATAAAACGAAGTATCTATTTTACACTCCGAATACCAGAGAACGAACTCAGGATCGCATGAATAAATCGAGTCGGAGAAAATACTTCAAGCGAGTACGTTCTCAGCCTGTGTAAAAGGGTGGGGGAGTTGCTCACAGTAGAGAACATTTTTTGATTTCGTGTGAATAAAACTAGAAAATGAAAACCATTTATTCTTTCTTTTTTTGTCAGTTGCACTATTTAGAAGTTGGTAACTAGTTTCGGACTTGTTCGTCCATTTTCAAACCATAGGCCTTTTTCCAATCGTAACAATACACAGCATGAAGCAAATGACTGATAAAATCTGTGTGTTGTCCACTGTTAATACATCACCGAAACTAATTACCAACTTCTAAATAGTGCAACTGTGAATTTTAAATTTAGTTTATGTTTGCCATATGTCTCTGACAGTCATTATTTTAATAGGAATGTTTTAGTTTCACTTTTTAATAAGTTTTAAAAGATATGGTGAGTGTGATGATTATGTTCTCATTTATGTTTTATCAAAATGTTTGATGAATATTAATTCCATTGTCTTGCTGTGGCCTTCGATAATGTGGAAACGCGTAAGGCCTCAATAAACTGAAATTTGTGGTCAAGGCTCCGAAGTTTATTTCAAGTGCATCAAAATGGCCACGTCTCACAAATGTCTAATGGAGACAGCAAGAAATTCCAACCTTAACAAGGAATTGTTACGGTTGGAATAAGGCCTATGGTTTGAAAATGGACTAACAAGTCCGAAACTAGTTACCAACTTCTAAATAGTGCAACTGTGACGAAAATATTAAAAAAAATAAAAATTGTTTTCTTTACATATCCAGTTGCTGATCCTGTCCCATTTTCACGATGAATTTTCAAAACTAGAAAAGTTACTCCGTTTTCTGAAGTGAGGTCTCTAGCATAATTCGTCTGAGTAACTTCTATTAAAGTTACATTTTACTGTGCTCTATAAAAAATATTACAAAATTTGTGTTGATTAGAAGGCAAAAAGAGTTTCATTATACGTAGTTTAGTAGGAAGAAATACGAGAGGAACTAAAAAGTTATTGCAAATAATATTGCTGAATTGTCGCTTCCTACACAATCATAAGTTTGACACAGCAAATATTTTATACAATGTCGAAAATAATGAGGAGTTTTTTCATTACTGACATAGAAATGAAACACAAGTAGATTTAGCTGCGTATTTTAGCCGTTTATTTGGAGTGCATATTTTAGCTCCATAGCAAAATACTATTATGTTTTTAAACAGGGTCTATTAATAAGACCTTATGAAGTTACCAACTTCATAGACGTATCACAAAATAAATATTTCTGCAATACAAGATACTGAAGTATGTTTGTACTGCTCTTGTTCATTCAACCCAAATCAGTTAACCTATTTAAAATGCGTTTTCTGCCTTCGTAATCATAACTTCTGTTATGTTAGATGTAAGTATACATGGCTACTTAATTACTTACCTAGCAGTTTGTTTCTTGTACACTCCTGGCCATTAAAATTTCTACGATGCCTCATGTAAGGAGGAGAAATGCGTACCATCAGTTTCCTACTTCGATAAAGGTCAAATTGTAGCCTATCGCGATTCTGGTTTATCGTATCGCGACATTGCTGCTCGCGTTGGTCGCGATGCAATGACTGTTAGCAGAATATGGAATCGGTGGATTCAGGAAGGCAATACGGAACGCCGTGCTGGCTCCCAACGGCCTCGTATCACTAGCAGGCATCTTATCCGCATGGTTGTAACGGAAAGTGCAGCCACGTCTCGATCTCTAGATCCCTGAGTCAACAGATGGGGACGTTTGCAAGACAACAACCATCTGAACGAACAGTTCGACGACGTTTGCAGCAGCATGGACTGTCAGCTCGGAGAGCATGACCGCGGCTACCCTTGACGCTGCATCACAGACAGGAGCGCCTGCGATGCTGTACGCAACGACGAACCTGGGTGCACGAATGGCAAAACGTACGGCCGGCCGTATTTTTTCGAGAATGGAAAGAGGTACGGCTCTCCTTCCACTGTTAAAAACAATTCCGATATGTTAGCTACATTTCGTACGCAGTAATGTATGGTGTAAAACACATCAAACGCAAACTGGCCAGAGACTACATTTTTCACTGCAAATTCTTCAGAATATGCGCGGCGATGTACTTCAGTTTTTATTATAACAATAACTACGGAGAATAAGTAAAAGAAAACCAGTCCAGTATCATGCGGCAGCTTTTGGCTGTAAGATACAGATTTTTTTTTTTTTTTTTTTTTTTTCTACCGAATAGTTTCTGCAAAATCGACCGAGAAAGCTGCGTTAGCGCAGAACACGCACAAATCCGAAAACAGTGTTTTTATTTTTTTTTTTTAATGCAGAAAAGAAATTAAATACAGAGAACGATGAAGCTTGTATTCGTCTACATAAAACATTTTTTTCGAAGCATATAGGATGTCCTGAAATTTCACTTTGCGGCAGAGGTGTACTGTGTGCCTCGGACAACCGGACAGAGGCCTCACTGAGGAAACGCCTGCTCTCCGCCTCGGCTGCGTTAAGTGTGCGGCAGGCTGCCCCATTGGAAAGCATGATGGCGGCCTATCCTCTGCCTCTCCTCTGCCTGTGCTGCGTCAAGTGTGCAACGGGCCTACGCGGGGGAAGGACCGCCCTGGGCCTCCCTCGTTCTGTCGTTCAGGGGGCCTACAAGTCTCGAAAGCCATTTCTTTTAGACTGTCCCGTGCCTCTCGTCCTGGGAGAGCGTCCAAAGCTCAAAAGTTACTGTTTTCACAGTAGTACAAGTATTTTCAAGTGGACGGGTGGGGGGCCTCATTTTCCTTTGCCGCCGACTCAGGCCTCCGACAGCCTTAGGCCGGTATTGCAAGGTGAAATTTTTTATCAGATCTTTGACATAAAAATATCATAAAAAATTCGTAATATTTTTATGATGTAATCTTTGACATGTCGCTAAAAAGGGTTATTATACTGTCGTCATATTATTGATCATATTTCAAAATGGCGGACAGAAAACACGTCACGTTTTGAAGGAAAAAAAATCGCACTCACGTGTTTTACGGCCCACTTTAGATTTGTAGTTTTATAAGTTTTTGCGAACATTTTGGACCAAAATAGTAATCTAAACGATAAAAAATTAATTAATAAGTGTGTCTGAAACCCTTTTAGGGAACAAAAACTTAGGTAGCGGTGGGTTACGAACCACTGAACTTCAGCGTCACAGTGTAACGCATTGCCCACTACGCTATGGCTAACAACTAGAAGTTGCGTTCCTCAGTCTCATACTATTGATGGCCGTTGTTAACTAATGATATATGGCATTTGTAGGTTCTAGATTATCATTTATCGTAGGAAGAACGACGTGGCTTTGTTAATTCTTCAGTGCGCCATTGCTTTGAAACGACAACGTATAAGTTACAATAAGGAAATCATGAACTACGCTACGCAAAATGGCGTATGCCAGAGAGAGTTCTTGGCGAGGAATGTCATGTGACATCTGCGAACGGCTGGTTTTCGTTAATTCAATGGAGGGTGCGAAAACTCCGTTATTTTTGCAAATATCTCTCAAACGATACGAGATATGAAAAAAACATAAGGGAACAAATTTGAAGAGAATTTTCTCCTCTACAAATTCGTTTATTCAATTTTCGCGTCAGATGAAAGGTTTATTTGCAATTAATATTACATTACAAACGGCGTTTTTTGATATTACTAACGTATTTCTTGTCCGAAATATTTTAAAAAGCGAGGTTCTGATCTCTCGTAGACAAAAATTATGTCTGTAAAATTTGGTGCCGATCAGTTGAACGGTTAGACCTAAAAGGTGGAAACACGTTACAGCCAGGCAGACATCGTCAAATCGCCGTTATTTTTGCAAATATCTCTGCAACGATGCAAGATACGAAAAAAAATAATGATAAAAAAATAAAACACAACATCACATAATAGAGCGAAGTTGTAGAGAATTTTCCCCTCTACCAATTAGTTTATTCAATTTTCGTGTCAGATGAATGGTTAGGCCGTTATTTTCATTTAAATTTCGAGCTGTCAAAAGACAGCAAAAGATCGCAAAGGCCCACTTTTAGTGTAACTACTATAACCTAAAGTAGGCCAATAGGGGCTTACTTGGGTGAAACTGTGCAAAAATCATTTCGTGTTGCGGGAGCTGCAAGTTATGACGCCAAGTCATATATAAAATTACTGGAGAATGAATGATACATCGTATCGGTATTTACTCAGTAAAGTGTCTCCATACACAAAAATCAGTATATGCACGTGAAATAACTATATCGGCAGGTTTACAGTGACACGGCAATTTCTTGCTACTGGGGTTAAATTTTACTTACGGCGCGGCGGCGTAAGTTGCTCATGTTGGCAACGAAATGTTCGCTATACGAGAAGGATTAACTTACTGGCCGGACAAGAGCGTATACAAAAACCTGTCGACAACAGAGCAGGAACAGCATCGATTATTATTAGATTGAGAAGAGTAGAGAACTTGTAAAAATCTGTTTCACATATTTCTATCAATTATGTGTTTTATGCAACACACGAGGCCATTATTCTTCTTCTTAATATCATCGGCTTTACACCATGCGAAATTTCTCCACATCTGCATTTACATGGGATACTCTGCAAATCACATTTAAAAGTCTGGCAGAGGGTTCATCGAACCACCTTTATCTCCCATTCCATTCTCGAGTAGCGTGCGGGAAGAAAGAACACCTGAATCTCTCTGTTTTAGCTCTGATTTCTCGTATTTTATTCAGATGGGAGTCAACAATATATTTTCGCATTCGGAGGAGAATGTTGGCGATTGGAGTTTCGTAAGTAGCCCACGCCGCAGCGATAAGCGCCGTTTTTGTAATGATTCCCATCCCAGATCCTGTATCATTTCCGTAACGCTGTCTCCCCTGTATCGTGACAATACATCCACCATTCTGTCGTAACTTTAGAGTCTCCTTAATCTGATCTGGGATGTCTGGGATTAACAGTGCTTCGTCTGCTTTATAAAGTTCGATTAATTTTGTCGTAGACGGCACACACCAACTAAAGGTCACGGCATGTATTCAAACAAGGAGGTTTGTTTACAAATAAGCGAGGTCCAAGAGCTACAGCGACGCTAGTGCTCCAAGATGTTACATTCCGCATTGCAGTGAAGACAAACGACTTTTGGGATCAAATGTACTACGAGGAGTAGATACGATCGTATTTTTTGACGAAAGCAGAGATAGGCCAAAGTTCCTTTCTATTACACTATCATTGATGTAAATTTTTGAGAAAGAAATATGACCGTGTAATACCGGCCTTAGTTCGCCACTGAATTTCGGAGTTTGATCTTTTGGTCATACCAGAAAGAACAGACGCCACAATTCTTAATTGTACATGCTTCTTCGTTTTACAGGCCTCTTTTTTCGCAACTGCAGTTATGTAGTTCGTTTATAGCGACCCGTTCCGGATTTGCACGGGCAGCACTAATTACTGTAGCCACATGTTTCAGCAGATGCCTCTGTAGGTAAAGTGCCTTGTTCCGCCAAAGGGGAAAAATATACTGGTGCGAGGGAGTTTCAAATGAAAAGGTAAGAAACAATCAAATCGGTTGAAATTTGAATATAGTGCCACATCTAGGGAAGGCTTTGCTCTCAGCAGGCACGGTGTTGCTCACGGTCTTTTTCAACGTTCCAGGTCCGATACTCATTGAATTCCTTGACCACCAAAAACCAAGAACAGTGACGTGTACTATGACAGTGGTGGCGCGTCCTATGTGTTCACTGGTTCAGTGAACTCCCGGATAAAAGCTTGTCGTGAAGAAAAGAGTAAATAAACAAATAAAAGAAAAAGTGTTTTTTAAATTATCATTCTTTGTTTTGTTCTTCTATCAGATCATTTTATATGCACAATCAAAGTATTTTTATCGCATATCGTCCCGGAGACAGCACGTATACGAGTCGTAACTCGGCCGCTTAATACAGTCGGCAGTGTCCGTAGCGTTGCAATACGCATGCGCCGCTGAGGTTCAGATTCTCTTCTGAACCCCCTGGAGGCAGCATATGGGCCCTCCCACGACAGGGAGGTGAAAGTAGCCAATCTTCTTTTTAACAATACGGGAACAACAGCGACTTTTGTATTGTTACTTGGCACATATCTTTGGACTTTATTGCAAACGTGTCGTGATTTTGAGGGTAAATGACATTTATACTCTTCGTTGTAACAAATATTTAACTGTTTGAAAAGAGGTGGGGGAGGCAGCCTTTGTACATGTGTACGGTCAGTAGGGGGTGCAACTTACAATGTCATGTGGCCAGAAGGTAGTTTGTCTTTTCATCAGATTCATTTAACCTTTGTAGGCCGACGCCTCAGCTCGAGTTAAATCAAGAGGAAACAACCCGAGGTAAGACATACTGCAGAGCTTTTAACGAAAATATATCTAAAAAGGGGGGGGGGGGGGACAAACCAGGGAGCTTTCCCCCTGCGCCACTCGCAGAGGTGAGCCAAATTGTATCCGACGCACAAAGTAGGGTGGGGCAGGGCTACTACCAAGATCCGGTATTGAAAGGAGCGAACGCCCATTCATATAAAGCACCAGCCGCCACAGGTACTGTCGTTGAACCTGACGTCAGTTGTCTCCCCGTTGCCTCATCTCTGGAAACCAGGGTTGCCAGGTGTGGCGATTTTTCGCATTCTTGGCCACCTTTTTCTTATAATAGTAGCCATTTTAGCAGTCTGGCGACTGGCGATTACATTTGGCTATTAAAGGAATTGGTTGGCGACTTAATGGCTATTTTATTTTACTTCAAATACAACGAATGTAAATCAATCACTCTTTAGACATTGCGTCAATGATACCGGCTAAACTTCGGTAGAATGCTGTCGGAAATGTAATCAACCTACACGAGTTAGCACAAATGTTTTAAGTATCATGGATGTGTGGGAGAGTGTCACAGAAATGTAAACAAACTCAACTTACAGACTCTTGAAGATAGATGTAAACTACCTCATGTACCCTACTTACGATGGTTCAAGAACAGGGTTTAAATGATATCTCGAAGTATACTACAACACCGTATGTATGGCTCCCGCTGAGAACATGAGGATAAGATTATATAAATTATAGCATGCAAGGAGGCATTTAAACAGTATATTTTTCCGCGTTCCACACGAAAACATCACAGAAATTCCTAACAACTGTTACTGTGAAGCGAGCCCTTTGCTACGCACTTCACAGTAGTTAACAATGGTTTACAGAGTATAAATGTCGATGGAGAACACGCGGTGATTTCCCAGTCGTAATCATGGCTGATTTTTCAGTGTGTAATGACGCATTATCTCACCTCAAAGTATGAAATGCTTAGTGCATTATTATAAATTACCTCACCTGAAAATGTAACAATTTTGTGTGTATTAAAGAAATGTTTGAAAGATATTGTATATATTGTTTTTAAGAAGATGAAAATGATTGGTAATCGAACCTATGCTTGAGAACATCCCTTGTGTAAGTTTAATAGAATGATTCTTGAGTAGTTTTGTGTTGTAATTTTTATAAGTTATGAAATTAACAAATGTGATAGATAAATGTAACTGAATTTCCGGAGTTTCTCTATTACATTTACAATGTAACAATATTTTGACTGCCCTCATTGTCAGATGGTGGTGTGTCTGGGTTGAGTTCTTGGATGGACTCAGATAAATGTTTCTGTGAAGTATGAGTTTCCTTGGAAAGTTCAGTCTGATGTCTGTGAATGTGAGAATGCCACAGTTTGTGTTACTTTTTACTCAGTAACCAGCTTACTCCCTGATTCTCAGGATTATTATTGTCGAGTAACATGCCATAATTACCATAGCATAATAATGTTAACAGATTAAAACTTGCGATATTTGGCTATTTTTACTGATGAAAAGGTGGTTATATTTTAGCATTTTATTGTTGTAAAGATGGCGATATTTTGGCTACTTTTTGTTTAAAATTTGGCGACAAAGCAATAGAAAAACCTGGCAACTCTGCTGGAAACAACAGTTGAGCGGCAGATATTGCAAAACACGGTGGGCGGTGTTACGGAAGACAGCCGGCTGCGTGTTGCTGGGCTATCTGGAGCAGATGGATGCCTCGAGGTAGTTGGCCTGCGGGCAGAGGGAACTAGTCTCCCGGGCAGCGGCCTGAGTTATGAGGCAGCAACAGCAGCCACCTGGCGACGAGGCGGCCTTTCATTCCGGCAGAAATATGGCAGGCGCCGCAGTCTTCCCCACTGCCTCTGCTACCTGCTCTCCTGCTAAAGGCTACACGGCTGCGTCGCAGGTCGTTCTACCACACTCTGACATATACAGGCGCGACACTTCCGCTCATTTTTGTTATACTCTACAACAGCAGCGCTACAAGCGGCCGGCAAGCTTCACTTCTGAATACGATACGGGATGTGTGCGAATAGTATCGTTTATAGAATGAAACTTCACTCTGCACCGGAGTGTGCGCTGATATGAAACTTCCTGGCAGATTAAAATTGTGTGCCGGAACCGGGACTCCACCATATCCTTTCTTCCAGGAGTGCTAGTCTTGCGTGTTTGCAGGAGAGCTTCTGTGAAGTTTGGAAAGTAGGAGGCGAGGTACTGGCGGAAGTAAAGTTGTGGGGCGGCATCGTGAGTCGTGTCGGGATAGCACAGTCGGTAGTGCGCTTGCCCGCGAAAGGCAAAGGTGCCAGGTTCGAGTCCCGGTTCCGGCACACAATTTTAATCTGCCAGGAAGTTTCATATCAGCGCACACTCCGCTGCAGAGTGAAGTTTCATTCTGGAAACATCCCTTAGGCTGTGGCTAAGCCATGTCTCCACCATATCCTTTCTTCCAGGAGTGCTAGTCTTGCGTGTCTGCAGGAGAGCTTCTGTGAAGTTTGGAAAGTAGGAGGCGAGGTACTGGCGGAAGTAAAGTGGTGGGGCGGCATCGTGAGTCGTGTCGGGATAGCACAGTCGGTAGTGCGCTTGCCCGCGAAAGGCAAAGGTCCCAGGTTTGAGTCCCGGTTCCGGCACACAATTTTATCTGCCAGGAAGTTTCAGTATCGTTTATCTTGATATGAACGAAGTTCTTACTTTAGGGAACGTATGTAGAGCCATAAAAATAGGTAAAAAGGTAAAGCAGTCAGCAATCCGAAGATTGGTTTGATCACCACAGTGCCTTACTAGGCATGGTCCTATTTGGAGGTGGTATTTTGTTGCCTTCCTCCGACCTTCGAACTGACTTACCCAGCCAGTTATAGGGGGACCTACAGTTTAACGTGGATTCCGAACCACGGTGCTACTCGGTATTTTTCACATGAGTAATACTGCCAGAGGTGAAAGAAGTGGAAAGTGACAGATAAAAATCCTAGAACCTGGCGGGGATTGAACCCACGACCTTTGGATTTGTAGTCTGGTACTCTACCACTGTGCAACCGAGGCGCAATAACTTAAAAATATTACTCGTTTGTCTTTCTCGGGTTTCTTATCTCTGAGAAGCTACGAAACGATACAAGACAGTTTATCTACAATTCTCTTGTAATAAAAAGTTTTTTTACTTTGATAGCTGATCTTTATAATGAGCTGAATCTAAAACTAGTCTTAGTTTTTTTATCAGCCATAGTTTTCGCGCAATGTGCTTTTTATTGTATTTATAAATTAATAAAATTCAGCAATCAGTTGCTTGTGATTATTTGTTTTAGACGACCGGTTTCGGGCGCTTGACTGCCCTTCTTCTGGTCTCTATACAGACAAACAAATGGATTGGTACACAGTAAAGGCTATAAAACGTACAAAAGTCGGTTATAGAAATTTGAAGCAATTTTGAACCAAATCGATGGTAATAAAAGATATGTTCATATAATGGGATAAAATTATCACTTACATTTTAGTATTGTTGGTTCCAAACTGCTTCAAATTTCTGTAACCGATTTTTGTACGTTTTATAGCCTTTACTGCATACCAATCCATTTGTTTGCATGTAGCTACATTCATTAAGCAACAATACAACCGGTCGTCTAAAATAAATAATCACAAGCAACTGGTTGCTGAATTTTATTAATTTGTAACCTGAACAGTTGCTGAAATGGATAAAGTACTTTTACTGTATTGTGTAGGAATTGTATATGGTAAACGGGCACATTAAAGAAACGCATTGTAGCAACATAAGCATGGTTCTTATTTACAGTAAGCTACTTAGAACAATGATATGTTAATATTAGCACATATCATTGTTTTAAGTAGCTTGTCACCTGGAATTCATTTGTGTTTCCTTCCTTTTTTTTCTTCGAAGCTTCTTGTGTAGCTTTTTCTGCGATGAGTCACAACATATTAACACTACAAAAGTAGCAATCATCTGAATGATTTATAGGCTCCCTTCATATCATAGGAACAGCAAATCTAGAGGTTTTTTCACTCCTTTTGGGACCATTTTCTCAGATCTTCCACACACACACATAACATACCTTATGCGGAGCTGAAGATTTATCTTGATTGCCAAGTTTAGATCCAAAGTATGATAGATAAACCTTTTTCACAAAGTCTGTAATGTTTTCTGGTGCTTTTTAATCACAAATTCACCACAGATATAACAAAAACTGTCAGCAGAGTTTTTACAACCACGATTAGACATTGTACTGAGCACATGTACAGGAAACGGGAAAGTGAGGTTAGGTTGACAGTAAACAAAACACCATATGTTAACACAAAAATAGAATCGATCTTTTTCTGCCAGCAAATTTTTCAACAGTGCTACCAAGGTGAACCACATTCATTACACCTTTCTTTTAAATTATTTAAAATATTTAAAAGCTGTTAAATTCTTTAAAAATTGCTTAATTTAATAAATTTAACTGTAAAATGAAGAAATAGTGAGTGATACAGTTTTTAAGTATCATATTTGGATTTCCCACCCTAAAAACATAAGAATAAGGCATTTTTAGCAAAAAAGTTTTTCCATCGTTGGCCTGTGTAATTTAATTTTGTATTAAAAATAAAAATAAAAATGTCTAACAAGCATCTGCTCTTTGGGAGAAAGACGTCGCTTTTCTATTCAGGAACGTTAGGGTTTCTTCACCACAATTAGAATAAAATCAGCGAGGGTGAAACATAGGAAACGTATATAGAATGCAATAACTACAGTCTTTAACGTGTCAAAAAAGTCACCATAGCTAAAAATGAAGGATAAACGTCACAGACGTGGCAATAACACGGGAAAAGTAATCAGACTTTTCCAGCAAAGTAGAACCCAATTCCTCAACTGTTGCTACAGCTGAACCACAAACGGCAAGAAACTTCAAAACAGTGGCTTCTTAAGCTAAAGTATCACATACAAAATGATATGCGCGTAGAAGAAAGACGAATGAGGAGTAAAAAATGTGCGAATCATTACACTCCATACCGAGCAGATAAGCGTCAAAAAACTGCCATAGTAAAAAATAGGCCATAATAAAAATTTGTTTTTCTTATGGTTTTATTCTACTTACTTTCAGCGGAATAAGCTGCAAATATACACATATTTGTGAGTATTTGGTCATGACGAAGTTGTTATTTATACCAATTAATCAGTTGGATTCGACTGTTTTAACATTAGTTTCCGTATTATGTATGTCTCTTGAACTTTAGTAATGCTTGTAATACAAAAAAATATACTATCTCGTTAATTACGTTCAAAAATAATTATAAACAAACACCACTCTTTCGGCGGCTTGCCCACCGCTTGGAACGCGTCATTGGTAAGAGCTATCACAGGAGTGAGTACCGCGACTGTGTAGACTGTCGTACTACCTCATTGAAGCAACGGTCGTGCTGCCTCCGGTTATTTCATAAATGTCGTTTTCTTGTCTATACCTGGGGTGACCAGATGCACTCGTATAAAAAAAGAGGACAAACAGCTTCAAGAAAAGAGGGCAAAGTAAGAAAAAAGGGGGCACACGATAATACGTTCAGATTTAATTCATGAGTTTACTATTATTACTAGACAAAACATATATTCCTCAACAATTATTGACACTTCTCCGGAGATCCATATTTTTGCAGACGTTTAGGCTTGATTAGCAGATAGTTTTAAAAACATACACATGTGAGATGAAAGTTGTTTTAAATGACATTGTACCATGAACATACTTAAACGGATTGAAGGTAAAACCAGAGTCTAATATATACAGTCGCGACACTCACTGCTGTGAAAGTTGTTACCAGCTGACAGCTGCAACGACACTAGCGCTCCTAGCGGTGGGCAAGCCGACGTAGGAATAATGTTTGTTTATAATAATTTTTTGTGTAATTAACCAAGTAGTTTCTGTAATTTTTGCATTCCAAAACTGTGGTACAACCATTCCTGTAACTAGTCATGCGATAGCAGTTTTGTAATGTTCTCCTAAAAATAATTATGTTCACAACGATGAATTGTTTACAAAGAGAAAACCTTGAAGTCCATTCACCTCTCATAATTCATCGCGCCACTATCAACATCTACAAATAAAACAGCAGGCGCCGACATGGAAACTGCAGTTTAACCTACTGAATACAAATACACTGAATGACTAATAAACAATGAAATAAAATCACAACAGTAAAACAACTTTTCGACCTATGTATTACCTTTATTAGGCACTGAGACATAAATTCCACCTCCACATATGTTACATTCTGCTTGGAATTACTTTCTCCTTTTCTTGAAGGTAGGATATTAGCAGGTAAGAACGTTTGAGAATGTACACTTGCGTTTAGGCAATGGCAGTTATTTTTGAAACTCACACGGTTACAATGAACAGAAATTTACTCTCGCAAATCACACAAGCTCAACGTGAAACCAATAACACCAACTGCCAACACAATGTGAATCCGGGACTGAAGGTCGTTGTGGTCTTCAGTGCGCAGACTGGTTTGATGCAGCTCTCCACGCTACCCTGTCCTATGCAAGTCTCTTCATCTGAGAATAAGTTCGCCAACCTACATCCTTTTGAATATGATTACTGTATTCGTCCATCGGTCTCCCTCTACGATTTTTACCTCACACACTTCCCTCTAATGTTAGGTTGACGATTTCTTGATGCCTCAGAATGTGTCCCACCAATCTATCCCTTCTCTTAGTCAGGATATACCAAAAACCCCTTTTCTCCCCAATCGGTTACCCATCTGATTCTCATCATTTGTCTGTAGCACCACATTTTAAAGGTTTCTATCATCTTTTAGTTTGAACTTGCCGTCCGCGTTTCACTCCCATACAATGCTACACTCCAGACAAATGCTTTCAAAAGGGACTTCCTAACATTAATAGGATGACAACATATTTCGCTCCTTTAGAATCGCTTTTCTTCCCATAGCCATTCTGCATTTTATATCTTCTTTACTTCGGCCATCAGAAGTTATCTTACTACCCAAATAACAAAACTCATCAACTACTTTTATTGTCTCATTACCTAATCTAATTCCTTCTGCACCGCCTGACTTTCTGACGATACATTCCATTATTCTTGTTACACTCTTGTTGATTTACCCTCTTTTCAAGACACTGCCCATGACATTCAATTGCTCTTCCAGATTCCTTTGTGGTCTCTGACAGAATTACTATGTCATCGGCAAACCGCAAAGTTTTTATTTCCTCTATTTTAACTATAATTCCTTCTCCAAATTTCTCCTTGCATTCCTCCACTACTTGCTCAATGTACAGATTGAACAACATTGGGGAAAGGCTACAACCCTGTCTTACTCTCTTCCCAACCTACCTTTCATGCCCTTCGACTCTAATAACCGCTGTCTGGTTTTTGTATAGGTTGAATATAACTCTTCGCTCCCTATATTTTACCACTGTTACTTTTAGAATTTGAGACTTTATTCCAGTCCACATTGTCAAAAGCTTTTTCCGAATCTACAAATGCTAAAAAAAGGCTTGCCTTTCCTTAGCCTATCTTCTAAGACAAGTCGTAATGTGAGTATTGCTTCCCGTGTTCCTACATTTCTTCTAAATCCAATGTGATCTTCCCCAAGGTTGGATTCCACAAGTTTTTCCATTCGCTGTAAAAAATTCGTGTTAGTATTTTGAAACTATGACTTATTAAACTGATAGTTCTGTGATTTTCACGTTTGTCTGCACTTGCTTCCTATGGATTTGGAATTACTATGTTCTTCTTGAAGTCGGAGAGTATTTCCCCTGTTTCATACACCTTGCATACCAGGTGAAACAATTTCTTCATGACTGGTTCTCCTGACGATATCAGCAGTTCATACGGAATATCATCTATTCCAGGGGCCTTGTTTCGACTCAAATCTTTCAGCGCTCTGTCAACCTCTTCTCGCAATATCGCCGCGGTGGAGTAGCCGAGCGGTCTAAGCCCCCTCGCTGGGGAGCTGGCGGTTGCTCGCCGTCGGAGGTTCGAGTCCTTCCTAGGGCATGGGTGTGTGTCTTGTCCTTAGGTTAGTTTATCTTAGTTTAAGTAGTTTGTAAGCTACGGACTGATGACCAGGCAGTTTGATCCGATAGATTTACAAACATGTGAACATTTTCTCGCAGTATCGTATCTCCTATCTCCTCTTCCTCCACTTCGTCTTCCATTTCTAGAATACGACTTTAAAGTTTATTTCCTTTGTATAGGCTGCTATGTATTCCTTCCACATTTCAGCTTTCCTCTCTTTGCTTAGTAAAGGTTTTCTTTCTGAGTTCTTTGATATTCATGCAGCTGCTTTTCTTGTCTCCAAATATCTCTTTTATTTTCCTGTAGGAGGTATCTGTCTTTCCCCTGATTATATATTCTTCTATGCTTTTGTCCTCTAGCCAATCCTGCTTAGCCAGTCTGCACTTCCTGTCATCTCAATTTTCAGAAATTTGTAGTCCCTTTCGCCTGCTTCACTTGATATATTTTCATATTTTCTCCTCGATCATTAAAGTTCAGTATCAAATTCAAATGTCCAAATGTTTGTAGAGCTTATGGGACTTAACTCTGGGGTCATCAGTCCCTAAACGTACAAACTACTTATGAACTAGTTAATACTAAGGACGGCATAAATATCCATGCCCGAGGGGGGATTCGAAACCCCGACCGTAGTGGCCGTGAAGACTGTGTCTGACGCGCCACAGACCGCTCGGCCATCGCGGCCGGCTAAGTTCAGTATCTCCTGTGTTATCCAAAGTATTCTATTGTCCTTCAGCCTATATGATCCTCTGCGGCCTTCTACTCTTAGAGCTACCCATTCTTCTTCTACTGTATTACTTTTCTCTGTTTCAGACAATCCCAGTCTAATGCTCCCTCTAAAACTCTCAAGCACCTCTGGTTCCTTAAATTTGTGCAGATTCCATCGGAGCGGCCGAGCGCATTGAGGCGTTATGCTACTATGCGCGAGGTCGTTCCCCGTCGGGGGTTCGAATTCCCCTCCCCCTTGGGCATGGATGTTTGTGCTGTCTTTAGTATAAGCTAGTTAATAAGTAGTTTGTAAGTTTAGGCACTGATGACCACGATGTTGAGTCCCATAAAACACTTGTATCAGATTCCATCCCTTTAATTTTCTACATTTTTGCAGTCTTGCGCCTCGGTTGCACAGTGGTAGAGTGCCAGACTACAAATCCAAAGGTCCCGGGTTCGATCCCCGCCAGGTCCTAGGATTTTTATCTGTCACTTTCCACTTCTTTCACCTCTGGCAGTATTGCTCATGTGAAAAATACCGAGTAGCACCGTGGTTCGGAACCCACGTTAAACTGTAGGTCCCCCTATAACTGGATGGGTAAGTCACTTTGAAGGTCGGAGGAAGGCAACGGCATACCACCTCCCTAACAAGACCATGCCTAGTAAAGCACTGTGGTGTTCAAACCAATCTTCGGATTGTTGACTGCTGCTTAAGTTTTAATCTACAGTTCATAACCAATAGTTATGGTCAGAGTCTCTATTTGCCCCTGGATATGTCCTTCATTTTAAAACCTGGTTTCTAAACCTTTGCCTTACCATTATAAAGTCAAGCTCACACCTCCCAGTGCCTCCTGGTGTTTTTCACGTTTATAACCTTCTTTTATGATGATTAAAACAAGTATTTGTGATGATTAAATTGTGCTCTGCATAAAATTATACCAGGCGATCTCCTCTTTCGTTCCCTTTCCCCACTCCATATTCACCTCCTACATTTCCTTCTCTTCCCTTGACTACTGCCGAGTTCCAGTACCCATCACAATTACGTTTTTATCTTTAATGGTCTAAATAATTTCTTCTATCTCTTCATACATTTCTTCAATCTGTTCATCATAGGCAGAGCTAGTTGGTCTATAAACTTGTACTACTGTGGTCGGTGTTGGCTTCGTGTCTATCTTTGCTACGATGTGTTCACTATGCTGTTCATAGTAACTTAACCCCATTCCTATTTTCTTATTCATTATCAGACCTAATCCTACGTTACACCAAATAATTTTGTATTGATAACCCTTTACTCATCTGACCAAAAGTCCTGTTCATCCTGCCATCGAACCTCACTAAGCCTAACAATATCTAACTTTAACCTATCCATTTCTCTTTCCAAATTTTCTAACTTACCTACGCGATTCCACGCTCCGATCCGTAGAATGCCTGTATTTTTTCCCCCTCTTGTTAACGACATCCCCCTGAGTAATCCCTGCCCGGAGATCCCCATGGGGGACTATTTTACCTCCGGAATATTTTACCCAAGAAGACGACATCATCATATATTCATACAGTAGAGCTGCACGTCCTCGGGAAAAGTAACGAATGTAGTTTCCCCTTACTTTCAGCCGTTCGCAGCAACTGCATGGCAAGGCCATGTTAGCTGATGTTACAAGTCCTGCTGAGTCAATCATCTTGACTGTTGCCCCTGTAACTACTGAAAAGGCTGCTGCCCCTCTTCAGGAACCACACGTTTGTCTGGCCTCTCCACAGATTCCCCTCTGCTGTGGTTCTATCTACGGTACGGCTATCTGTATCGTTGGGGCGCGCAAGCCACCCCACCTCAGCAATGTCTGTGGTTCATGGGGGTGGAGACTAAAGGTATGGATCAGGTATTTTAATCCTTCATAGGAAAGAGGTCGATATATTGCGCACCTACCATAAGTGCGAAACAGTGTACGTTGCTCTTTGTCTTCCTTGTTTTCATCCATTTCATTCTAAATAACAAGTTTAGCACTGGAAGTTGTAATATTTCATATTGTTTGTAATGTTTTATTGTTTGAATATCGTAATGTATTTAATCTTTGTAATTCAGTAGATTATTTAATAAATTGTATTTTCTTTGCACTTCAGATGCCATGTTTTTAGTCATCTATTCCATAAAGAAGGTGGTCTTTTAAATGATCACAATTCACAGTAGTCTAAGCGCCACCCAAAATGGATAGTGGTCTGTACATCAACCACCTATTTATTCCTTTCATTTCCGAGTTAAAGGAACATAAAATAATTCTGAGTGTATTACATTCCTATATAAATCAAATGGGATGCAATAAAAATATTAGCTTTCAAATTTCCAGAGGAAAAATTTTGTCCTATAAAGGGTTAAATAATTGACGTTTGTACTCGCTTATGGATCGATTCATGATAAAATCGACGATCCTGCTGCCACCTGTAACACTGCCTTCGTGCGTATTTATCGCGAAGGCGATGTCTATAAGTATTTCAGAAAGGAGCCATATGATTAAATGTAAATATAATTTTATTACGTTCAGTTTTGAGAAAAAAGTGGACAATGTAAAAACCCGCCCGGACCCCCGACTAGGAGCTAAAAAGTCACCCTATCTAATATCTATCAACTCGACTTAAACAGTGTGTTTCATCTTTTTTATTTTCATCGTGTTACTTTTCTCCGGTTAAAGAAATATAACATCTAAGTTCTACCCTTCTTTATTTAAAATTTTAAAGAATCCGGCTTTAAAAGTGGTTTGACGCACTTTAATTTTACTCATTGTTAGTATTCACTCTTGCAAATATTTGTTTGTGATTGTTATATAATCTGCGTAATACAGTTTGTAATTTTAATTTATTGAAATTTGAACCCGATGATTTAATTACGTATTATGAAACCAGTCGCATCTTTAAAAATTAAAATAAAATAAAGGGGTTTAGTTCAATAGTGCGGCTCCGTAGCACAGACTACAAATCCAAAGGTCGCGGGTTCGATCCCAGCCAGGTCCTATGATTTTTATCTGTCACTTTCCACTTCTTTCACCTCTGGCAGTACTGCTAATGTGAAAAATACCGAGTAGCACCGTGGTTCGGAACCCGCGTTAAACTGTAGGTCCCCCTATAACTGGCTGGGTAAGTCAGTTCGAAGGTCGGAAGAGGGCAACGACATACCACCTCCAAACAGGACCATGCCTAGTAAAGCACTATGGTGTTCAAACCAATCTTCGGATTGTTGACTGCTTTTTTATGCAAAAGTATGTGTTAAAGTCGTAAGATATCGGTTGTTGCGTTTAGTGAAATGCGCAGTTTTACATTTACGAACATTATACCATTTCCATTACTGGCATCATTTTGAAATTCTACCAAAATGTGTGTGAAGGTATGCGCAAATTTTAAAAGGCAGCAAGCGAGTCCCCGTATAGTACGATGAAAATGTTTTATTATGAAGTCACACCTTGATTGTTAAATGTGAAATTTTACTGGTTTCAATACTTTTTTCTCTCATTGCCAGGATATGAAGAGTTTTCAATGAATTGATATTGGATTAACGTGTACTCTTAATAGAGCTGCAAACAGCAGTAATGCTTTGTACGTTATATCTCATTTCAAAGGACTGTATACTAGGGTATCACCATGGCACAGAAACCAAATTAGTAAACGTCTTAAAAATTTACGTATTCTCCGAAATAGAAACAAGGCAAATCATATATTGAAGACATGTAAATGTACATCGAAACACGAATGGAAATCAGAAAGGCAGCGCGTGAAGCTATCAATAACTCCTGAAGCATTATTATACAAGCACTCCCTAACTCAAATTTTTGCAGTACGTGCAAGCTATCAGTGGCAAATTAATTAATTAATTAATTAAAAATTAGAAAAATAAAAGTGAAAAAATTTAAAATTTAAAATAAAAAATGTACAGTTACTCTTTGACTAAGACAGGAACCTTGATTCATTTACGTAGGAACATCAATGAATATTGCTGACATTGTAATATACGGCTGACATTGAATTACTAACAGTGTTGTTGAAAAACAGCTCAAATGAAAGCACAATGAAACTCCTGGGCTCGACAGGTCGCTGACAATTTCTACATAGAATCTCCGTCGGTTTTAGTGCTACTCTTTATCATACTTCACCGTGGATACCTTGAGCAAGGAATTTCTCACAGTGATTGGAAAAAAATAGGCAAGTCACACTTATCTAAGGAGCAGACCAATTAGAAGAAGACACCTGAGAAAAACTAAATACACTGCTCATTATTTCGTTAGTGATCAACATAAATGTTCATACATTTAATCAAGTGTGTTACAAGACGGATAATTCCTTCACGCACACATGTCTTCAGTTATGTGCTGAACCATGGTTTTACTTAGGTGTGCACCTCTTCGTCCGAAACATACCGATGACCATGAATATCTTTCTTCAGGGCTTCAAAAAAATATGGCAATCTTATGGGGAAATTTCGGAACTGTATGGAACATATGTAACGGCTTCCCAGCCTTGAGAAAAAGTAAGCGGGCTTTATCTTTATAACACAAAGACGCCAGGTTTTGTTAGGTTTGCCAACATTTTGGGAGGGGTTTGACCCCCGCTCTGACTACACCCGACATTCGTGAATACGTCAGTTCAGAATTTGGTGCAAGATGGAAGTTTTTGTGCTCGTAGAAATCAGACAAGCTGGTACAAATGCGAAAACGAATGAAAAAGCTAAAAACCGTCAAATGAATGGCTCAGACCCCTATCGTTTGCGTTTTCTATTTTGTTGTCCTGTAAGAGTACCGAGAAAAAGTAATTGGAGGAATGCAACTAATTAGCCATATCCGGAAAAGGCAGCGGCTTCATTTCCTCCGAACTACTGTCCAGCAATTCACGAGAGAAGCTGTAGCGAAGAGGAGAGAAATGAAGCGGAAAGAATATTTGCGACGTACAGAGAGATACACCCTGCTGTGGAAAACCCGGGATTCTGCTCCCGAATACGGGCGTGTAACCGGAGCAGTTGGCATGGAGCGCAATAGAAAGGACGGGGTTAATTAAACGGAACGTCTCTCAAGGCAGAATGGAGAGGTCAATAGAGCGTGAAATTGGAAGGCCTCAACCAACAAAAAGACGCCATTAATGTAGCCCCAAACGTGTCCCGGTCACGAAGCGACGACTATCACGTCGCGCTGCTGTCACACTAAATACCTTTGTGTTTGTCGTTGCGCAGACCGCTGTAATTACGTTTACGACCGTGTCGTGTCATTAGTGTCGAACGTCTAATAACAAGGAAAATACCGTGCCACTTCCACAACGACAGGCTAACCTCACGTTTTCCTGATCACTACTACAGAACTACAGATACGTTTGAAGCCGAGAAGTCAGACATTATGAAATAATTTCAATTTAGGTCGTTCTTCATTGTGGAGAAATTTATGGCGTTTCTAGTGCCGTTATTTTACCACAGATAATAAGATGGTTTGCGAAGTATCTACATCTACATAGATACTCTGCAAATCACATTTAAGTGCCTGGCAGAGGGTTCATTAACCACTTTCATAACTTTTCTCTACCGTTCCATTCTCTAATAGCGCACGGGAAGAAAGAACACCTAAATCGTTCCGTTTTCGATCTGATTTCTCTTATTTTATTGGGATGGTCATGTCTCCCTAAGTAGGTGGGTGCTAGCAAAATATTTTCACATTCATAAGTAAAAGTCGGTGATTGCAACTTCGCAAACAGATCACGCCGCAATGAATAACGTCTTTCTTTTAATGATTTCCACCCCAGTTCGTGCAACATTTCCGTGACGCTTTCCCCCCCCGTAACGTGATAAAACAAAACGAGCTGCCCTTCTCTGAACCTTCTCAATATCCTCCGTCAGTCCCACCTCGTGAGGGTCCCACAAGGGGCAACAGTACTCCAGGAGAGGACGCACAAGTGTGATGTAGGCAGTCTCTTTGGTGGAGCTGGTGCATCTTCGAAGCGTTCTGCCAATGAAACGTAACCTATGATTCGCCTTCCCCACAATATTTTCTATGTGTTCTCTCCAGTCAAAGTTGTTCGTAATTGTAACTCCTAGGTATTTGGTAGAATTTACGACCTTAAGGTTTGACTGATTTATCGCGTAATTGAAGTTCAGTGGATTTCTTTTAGTGGTCATGTGTATTACTTAACACTTTTCTTTATTTAGTGTCAATTGCCAATTTTCGCACCAAGTAGAAATTTTGTAAAGATATGTATGTAGAAAAAGTTTTGTCTTAGTCGTTATTACACGCTAATTTGACTTTAGGCCATACTTCATTTAGGAAAAATATATGGCGCTTCTACTGCAGAACTGTCTGCCGTTTTTTTAATTATAGATGATGTGATGGTATGTGTTAGGTATAGATAGGGATGGCGAATCGGTAGCACACGGGCCATAAAGGCACGCGATCAAATAATTTGGGCAAGGAATCAATTTTAAGAATTTACCCTGCCTAACTGAAATGCTGATTTTTTCGTCTACATTTGAAGAGATAGTACCATAGTGCATGTCGGCCAAGTGTTACGTTTTCGTGGCTGTGTAGTAGGTTAAGAGTTACTTTTGTTATAAAAAAATTCTGCACATTAAGCGAGTCGGTTGTTTACTTTTTGTTTTGCTAGTCACACAAAAAACAGGGTATACGTTGACCGCGGGATTTCATGTCTCAAAAAACATTTTTTTGAGAAATTTTATTCGGAAAGAAGTAGATACTTTCGTGATTTACTTACATTTCTGAACCCTTTTTTTATTCGTTTCAGAAGGAAAGGTATGTAGTTTCCATGTAAGTGCCACGTAGGAAACATACTTGCTTATTCAAAATTTACCATAAATTCGTGGAGCTGCAGATATGCTGTAAAGCAGAATCAAAAGAATACTCTCTCTTCTCATGCTAGTGCATTTCATGTTCTCAAATTAAATCTACAATAAATACCGGGTGATAAAAAAGTAAGTATAAAATTGAAAACTTAATAAATCACGGAATAATGTAGAGAGAGAGTTAAAAATTGACACACATGCTTGGAATGACATGGGGTTTTATTAGAACAATAAATAAATAGATAAAAATAATGATAAAGGAGAGGAAGGAAGAAGGATTAGGAAGGAAAAGATTGACAGTGGCTGCTTTCGGGCATTGAAATGAAACAATGGCAACAAGCGAAATGTGAGCCGGACCTGGAATCGAACCCGGGTCTCCCGCTTTGGGCCAGCGGTCGCCTTATTATGACCGCATCTGCTGTGAAGTAATTGAAGCTGACGCCGTCGTCTGTTCTTTCGGACATGTCCGAACGAACAGACACCACACCAAAATAATAAAAATAAAAAAAAATAAAAAAAATTCAAAAAATCAGACAGATCAGATCTTCGTCTGATCAGAAAAGCAATAATTAGCATGATAAATTAAGACAAAGCAAAGATGATGTTCTTTACAGGAAATGCTCAATATGTTCACCATCATTCCTCAACAATAGCTGTAGTCGAGGAATAATGTTGTTAACAGCCCTGTAAAGCATGTCCGACGTTATGGTGAGGCATTGGCGTCGGATGTTATCTTTCAGCATCCCTTGACATATGCCGGCCGATCACGATACACTTGCGACTTCAGGTAACACAAAGCCAATAATCGCACGGACTGAGGTCTGGGGACTTGGGAGGCCAGGCATTACGAAATTGGCTGCTGAGCACATAGAGCACACGATCATCACCAAACGACGCGCGCAATAGATTTTTTTTTTTAACTTTGTATGGTTCTAATAAAACCCCATGTCATTCCAAGCATGTGTGTCAATTTTTACCTCTCTATCCACATTATTCCGTGATTTATTAAGTTTTCAAATTTATACTGACTTTTTCATCAACCGGTATTATTAATATAATTAATATCACCATTAAATACTGTATGAAAACTTAGTAATAAATAAATAATCTTTGGAGAATCCTTATGCCGGGGCACATCTTGGGCGCATTAAGAGCATTTTTGGAAACAAAATGGCACGTTTATGTTCAAAATGTTCAAATGTTTGTAAAGCTTATGGGACTTAACTACGGTGTCATCAGTCCCTAAACTTACAAACTACTTATGAACTACTTACGAACTAGGACGGCACAAATATCCATGCCCGAGGGGGGATTCAACCCCCGACCGTAGTGGCCTTGCAGACCGTGACTGAAGCGCCTCAGTCTCCTCGGCCACCGCGGCCGGCGCCCGTTTATGTACAAAGGTTCACCAACCCTGGATTTTGTCCCCATTAAACGCTAATGGAAAGCTGCTCCATCGAATTATTAAGTTGTTTTGATACTGAAACGACATCGAGCTAGAGAATACATGAAGAATTCGTGTTAGGGAATTTCATAAGGCTTCTAATATCCATTGCACAATGATACATGGGTTCAATAAATTACGAAGAACTCAACTTGTTGTTACAGACCTCTATGTGTTGCAAATGCCCTATGGTGGACGTTCTACACCTTACACAGCCGTGTAAATCATCATTTATTCACATCTGTGGGATGCACATGTACTGACATGGAACTTTTTTGTTAGTGTTTTAAAAATAGGAATGCTCTATGTGCTTAAGAATGGTATAATTTTGCTGCCAATATCACATCATCCTAAAACCCTTTGACACTGGTTTGACAACAAAAGAATAGTTTTAATGCATCATGGGGTTTTAAACACTTGTAACAAGGAACTTCAACTGCTCTGAACCACGCGGAAACGGAAACCATGCATAGAATAACACTCGATCTCAAAAACAAAACAAAAATTTGCGTCTTTTCCAAGCAAAACGTGGAGTTCCACCATAAATAACGGGTTAATAGAGAGAAAGACAATTTTATATGAGGAAAATTACGTAATTGGTTCACTAGTGCCGGCCGCGGTGGCCGAGGGGACTGAGGCGCTCCAGTCACGGTCTGCACGGCCACAACGGTCGGGGGTTCGAATCCCCCCTCGGGCATGGATATTTGTGCCGTCCTTAGGATTAGTTAGTTCATAAGTAGTTTGTAAGTTTAGGGACTGATGACCCCGTAGTTAAGTCCCATAAACTATACAAACAAATGAAAATTGAACATTGATTCACTATATCACACCATTTTCAATCAACAGGGTAAAGAACAGTCTGCTTAAAGTCATTATAACAGCGCAGAACAGACATATCCTACAACTCGACAGTACTTTTAGTAGTCCACAAAGTGAAAATGCGGGATTTCGCTGAAGTGGTAGAAACAAAGTGGAAGAGAACAATGTGCACACATAATTAAAACCACGTTTTTATAATGCAGAATTCCAATATCAAAAGCGTGACTGAATAATGATATGGGTATGTCAATGTCATAACCTGCCTTTCGGCAAGCATATTGCAACATAGGCTGATAGTTTGGTGCATAAAACTGATTGTAAGTCACAGAGTGAAATTTGATGATGAAATAGTGACCATATATCCCTTGCATTTTGTATTGACTACTTAATGGAAATCCTGCCTCTGCACCTTAATATAAACACTATCAGGTGTACTGGATGCCTTTGTTTTGTGCTATTATAATTTCTTTAAGCAGACGATTTTGACGCTGCCGATCGAAAATATAATAATACTCTAACGTCATTGAATTACGTATAATTTTCCCCTTATAATATTGATTTCTTGTTTCACTATTTCTGTCTACTAATGTCTCGTCGCCCGTGATGACCTTTTCCAGGAAAGAATTGTCCGCGGTTTGCGGATCAAGTCACTTCTTTGTTTTTGTCAGAGGGTCGAGGTTTGCAGAACAAACTTTGCACACACTTTTCTCTCAGTGGATGTGTATTTGCGCACGCGTATAGACACAGAGGTTCCCCTTGTAGCGGATTTCGTTAGAAGTAAATAACGCGTATAGCTAAGCTGCGTTCTAGTCAGCAAAGTCATTTTTTACTTCCGAGAACAATGTAGAATTCTGGCAATTTTTTTAATCTGCCGTAGGTAAGCACCAAGTATGGCTGCCGTTGCGTTTATAAATCGATGTTTCTTATCAGCAACGTATGGGCAGATAATCTATACATATAACCTCTTCATTTCGAGTGTTACTACTCTTAACCATTATACGGCAACTAAAAAGGGTGGCAATTGAAACATGTCAAAGACATTCTGAAGTCACAGTTTAAACCATTTCGGCGATTGGGAAATCGCTATCGATCGATGGCCATGACTTCAGACTGTTTATTGATGGTTCACAGGAGTTAGAATGTAAATGGCGAAGACTTGGATCAGGAAAACAATAAAACAATCCGTAGCAACTTGAGGACGGACAGGATGTGTCCGTACTGTAGTAGAAAATGTTTTTACATGATCGGTCTCCTCAGTGAGTAAGGCGGACAGCCGACTTCGGTTTATTGGGAGAATTTTGGGAAGAT
The DNA here is from genome assembly GCA_026315105.1 of Locusta migratoria. Classification (NCBI taxonomy): domain Eukaryota; kingdom Metazoa; phylum Arthropoda; class Insecta; order Orthoptera; family Acrididae; genus Locusta; species Locusta migratoria. The sequence goes on along the minus strand of CM048747.1, from coordinate 80,197,085 downwards.
GTACTTCACCTGTAAGGAGACCGCATATAAAACGCTTGTAGGACCACGTCTTGAGTATTGCTCAAGTGTTTGGGATTCGCAGCAGATCAGTTTAAAGGAAGACGTAGAACAGTTCAGAGGCGAGAAGGTAGGTTTGTTACTGGTAGGTTCGACCAATGCACGAGTGTCACGGAAATGCTCCGGCAACTCAATTGGGGATCGCTGGAGGAAAGACGACGTTCTTTTCATGAATTTCTGTTGAGGAAATTAAGAGGGCCGGAATTTGAAGCTGAGTGTAGTACGATCTTGCTGCCGCCTACTTACATTTCGCGTAGTGATCTCAAAGACAAGATAAGAGAAATTAAGGCTCTTACGGAGGCATATAGGATTTTTTTTCTTCGTTCTATTTTGGAGTGGAATAAGAAAGAAAATGCCTAGTAGTGGTACAGTGTACCCTCCGCCACGCACCTTACGGTGGATTGCGGAGTATGTATATAGATGTAGAATCACGCATGAACACATGAAGAACAATGATTCTCGCGGAAGACCATGAGTCAATTCTATTATGAGTACATGTGAAATTGTACTACCCTATCTTTAGGAGCTATACCTCGTAATGAGTCTTTTTTGTATGTGCTCGAGATTATTGCGATACATTTGAGAAGAATTAGATTAACGTGGAAGCTAGATTAACCCTCAACAACCAGAATTTCTTCGTTTTACTTTTCTTAATTTTTGTAGTCTTAGACTGTCACGTGAATACTTGTTTCGCCGGTGATTTCTTTTCATATATACTACTCTACGTTATTTAACAGGGGCTACTAGAGTACTCTTCATTTTTTTTTCTATACAGTGCTTTCACTTCACCAACGATTTTCAATAATTTTCAGTCCAATACCGGCAGCGATCAGAGTACTTGGGTAAGCAACCTCTATCTGCATACCAGATGCTGACATTATGTTGCCATGGTCGGCAACGCATTGAAAGTGCCACATTAGCACTGTAAAAGCCGACAGCTGCCCAGTAGTCGACGAATAAGGCCGCTGCTACCAGTATGCCGTGTAGTGCGGAGTGTTTACATTATCCTAACTGGCATTAACTGATGTGTTTGCCCTGTCAGCGAGTAAACAAGCCTAAAAGGAGCGTCTTCGTATTTAGTCGTACATGCATCGTCAATCTGCGGTTAGAAGAATTATCCATGCAAAACCTTATATCTTAGTGACGTCATTATGAAATGATAGCATTATCGTGTTACACAAAAGTGATGATCCTGCGCCGTCGATGAAAAGATGACTGCTACCAACAGATTGCGATTCGCAGGGCTTAAGGGCGCGACAGAGTGAGCCGTTTGTTCACTGAGACGTCCAACATAAATGAAGTTACAGACCGTATTGGAAAAGCCACTACGGTCGGGGGTTCGAATCCCCCCTCGGGCATGGATATTTGTGCCGTCCTAGTTTGTAAGTAGTTCATAAGTAGTTTGTAAGTTTAGGGACTGATGACCCCGTAGTTAAGTCCCATAGACTATACAAACATTTGAACATTTTTTATTGGAAAAGTGCTGGACAAGTATGGGGTAGAAACCATTTTCAGACCTACGAGGAAGATAAAAGAATATTTAAGATCTGCAAAAGATGTACGGCAAACGTTGAATACACCAGGTGTATATAAAATTCCCTGCAGCTGTGGTTCAGTCTACATTGGAACTATAAAAAGAAGCGTCAACACTCGTCTGGTCGAACATAAAAGGAATTGCCTCTTGGGGCTCACGGAGAAATCAGCCGTAGCGGAACATGTATACCAAGAAGGCAACCACGAAATTAAATTTAATGAGACTTGTGTCATCTCAAAATCTTCGCACTACCATGGGCGCACATATAGAGAAGCAATAGAGATCTATAAACATCGCAATAATTTTAACAGGAAAGAGGAAGCTGTTAAATTAGACAGAATTTGGACTTCTGCTTTACACCAGCGGAATGACAATCGATTCTTCTCTGCTAAGAATGTTGGCAATACCAGAGATAGTGTCGTAGCCGACGTCACGTGATGTCTTGTGGTGCCCTCTGCATCGCATATATATACGGCGCTCCTTCAAGTTCTCATCGCAGTTCGCCACTCTACCTCTGAAGATATCTTCCGCAGCCGAAGATGAAACGTTAGGGGAAAGTTTTACAAATCGACCACGGCTTATGAGCCCGGAAGTTTTAAATGAAATAAACACTAACCGTCAAGTCAGGTAATAAGAGAATAACAAGGTTACAGATTCGGAACAAAATGTTAATCTTTCAGGGGTAAGTGAATTGTATTTCTCATCATCGTCAGATTTATATTGTTACGGTATATGGTTCTTACGTAAACTTAAAGTACATAGGCTTCAAAGGTTTCAATAGCGAGGTTAGATCTGACTTCTTTTGTACCTGGCACATACATGAAATACACTACTCGCCATGATGAAAGTTAAGGACTGCAGAGAACAGAATGTTGTAGATCTGTTCAGTCCGACTGTCAAACTGTTGGCATTGATTCGTCTTTCAATACGATTGCATCTGAATAGCTTTCCGCAGCATGATTTATGGGAAAAAATCCTGTACCAGTTACGATTATATTTCATTTTACTTTTTCTACATAGCACAACGCGTATCATGAATTTATTTGCTGTTTTCAAATGCAGTTGTTTGCATTTATATTTTATACTGGTCTACTTCTTTTGCCGACCTTTTTTATAATGGAAAATATAAATCATGCACTTTGGTAGACGCTAATGCTAAAAAGGAGCATTTCTCGTGTGCCCTTTCTTCATTGCGTGTAAATTAACTCACATATCAAAGAATGAATCAATATTTACGTAAATTCGAAAACTGGCACAAAGACATTACGACAGTATTACTTCCAAATAAGAGTCCATACAGTGATACGATTTTTATTTCAGTGAATAACTTTGGCAATTTGTCAGATACAATTTCTATCAGTAACACGAATGAATATTTGACTTATCAATTATGGTGCAGTTTTCATTCATAATTTTTATTAATATTGAGAGGAATGTATGTAGGAAGCAAGACATTCTTGAATTTACTACAATTATTTTGTATAGGAGAAAAATTTGAAGACTTAAATCGTTTCACCACTGAAAATTTCTTTTCGGTGTTTTTTGATGTGCAACTATTGCTAATTTCTTCATTTAATCGAATGTAGGTGCTTTCTGTAAGTGACGGAACATCTTAAGATCCTCCTTGTTGCTGAATGAGTGTCCAGCGTTTTTATGTGTGTTGCTATGATTTTGGGAATTAGCTGGGTGTTTAACATTTGATGTGTTCTGTGTTTGCAACACATTCACTCTAAATCACACACATCAACCTAACCATATACACGCACAGCACCATTTGGAAATGTATTTTTTCCCCCAAACTTGAAGTACTATGCGTGACGCTCTAACCCAGCCCCTATAACACGTTTGGACTCACAGATTAGAGGAAATCACATCGCTAGATCAGGCAGTTAGATCCCACACAACACAACACAAGCATGCCGATCCACATGTAAGTGCATTGTTATAGCAGTCTTGTAATCTATCCATCCATCCCCTGAAAGTTCCATCATGGTATTGAGGAAGAAACACAGCTACTAGTTAGAGGTATATACTAACCACAGAATCATCCAACCATTGAGCACGTTTTCTCGAAAGAAGGCTATGTAAACGTTAATAATATGAACGGACCACATACCTTCCGAGAACCCAATTAAAACACACCAGAGACAGAACACAATCAACACTATTCACCTCTTATCACATAAACCATATATGCCACTATTACCATCTACATTTTCTCCATATAGCAAACTATTACATATTTTCAGTAATCTATTGGCGCTTGCATACTTGGCTTCGCACTTCAGTCACACTGCAGAGCCAGTACCATATGGTCTGCAGCAGACAACTCGTAAGAGGTCTGTTGTACTGCCAAAAGGTAAATGTCTCATTCCACAGAAGGAAGAATCGTATAGTGCTTATACGTCGCCTCCTACATCATGGAAAAAGTATAGACCCTTAAATTTCACAACACGTGTCGCGTCCCTAACCTTTTTTTTGGGTAATTCGAGCCACAGATCAGAGGAATTCACATCCATCGGATCCTTCCTTAGTAAGACCAATGGTGTTCTTCGAATTATGTTTTTTGTGATCTTTTTATGAGAAGAACCATTTAAAACCACTTCCACCGCATTGATATATGTCATTTTTAATAATAGTTACATCTTTCTATATTTCCTCTTAGTCCTTAAGCCCTGAAAAATAGAAACATCCTATTCGAAACTTATAAGTCTTTACAGCATTTAAATGGCGTACCTTGACCTTTCAACCATTGATGTTTTCCTTGTGGTTCAAGTAACCTTCACAAAATGTTCAAATGTTTGTAACGCTTTTGGGACTTAACTGCGAGATCATCAGTCCCTAAACCTACAAACTACTTATGAACTAACTTATACCAAAGACAACACAAACATCCATGCCCGAGGGGGGATTCGAACCTCAGACGCGGGAGGCCGCGCCATCCGCAACGTGGCGCTCCAGACCGCTCGGCTACTCCCGCGCGGCAAGTTACCTTCTCACAGAACGATTATCCTGATGTGATGTGTAGAGGCAGTTTTGATGGTTGGCCAAGTACAGCAATGTACATGTAACTGCTATATGTATAGATTGATGTAATCTGCTTCTACACCATGCATCCTCTCAATGCATTGTAGGGCAAATGGGTAAATGTTCTGGGTGTAGGTTACTTGAACAACAATAACGTGAGTGGCATATACCGTTTATGTAATAAGAACTGAATAGTGTTGACTGTATTCTGCCTCAGGTGTGTTTTCATCGTGTTCTCGGTGCTATGTGGTCCGATCATATGTTTGCGTAGCCTTCTCTCGAGACAACTTATTTGATGGTTGGTTTAATTCTGTCCCATAACTACTGCATGTTCTATCTTTTATCTGCTGTGCTTCTTCCTCGATAACACGAGGGAACTTTCAGATGATTATTGGATAAGTTACAGTGAAGCTGTAACGCAATGCACTTTATCTTCGGACTGGCATGCTTTTTGTGTGGAAGCCAACAGCCTGATCTAAATATATTATTTCTACTGATCAGTGTTACAAAAGTGGGGTTGTAGTGTAATGTAATTTTAGAAGCTCATTACTTTATTTGGGTTGTGGGAAGTTATATATATTCTAGGAGGATCTATACTTACCTTCTAGAAATTACATACAGCTGCTTCTGCCACTGTATCCTAGCACACTGGGAATTGGTGTTTTTGTGCGCATATGAATCAGCCTCTGGTCCGTTGCATGATGATCCTTTCAGGTATGCAGTGAAAGCTTGTCTATCCACCACCAAGTGATAGGCAGGTCAAGATAGGTCTGTGTTTTGAATGTGGTGAACAATGTGATGATAGTGCTGATAAAACGTCAATTTAATTGCCTTAAAATTATTTTACTCGGTCCTGGACATGTAATATGCTAAAACACCTGGACATTGGAAGTATTTGTGAGTTTGAGATGGAGTGCAACACGCAGTTTTTATAGTTTTGTAAAACTAAGTGTGGTTGTATTTTGGTTCATGCTATCGAAATGGATGTGTCTCTCTACCTAAAAATGTCAATGGAGAAGTGATTGTAATGGTGGGGCATCTGCTATCTGCTTTACCAGTACTTCGGGAGCTCGAGGTCTAGTGGTGTCATCAGTGGTTCTCTCTTCCGTAAGAAATGTATTTATGTTGTATTTTTTGATGGGGGAGGGGAGAGGATGGTGACTAGAACTACATTAGTTGCAAAACATTTTGGGTAATGGTCTATAGCAGATGAAGGTAATACAGTCAACAATCCGAAGATTGGTTTGAACACCACAGTGCTTTACTAGGCATGGTCCTGTTTGGAGGTGGTATGCCGTTGCCTTCTTCCGACCTTCGAACTGACTTACCCAGTCAGGTCTATAGCAAGTGAGTAAAATTAATAATTTCAAAGCACTTCTTTAATTTAAGGAAATGGTGCGATTGTGGCGGTGGTTGTCATGTCGGCTTTCAGTTGTTCTTAAGTGGAATTGAGACGAGTTAAGTGCATTTTCATGTTTGTTGCCATGGTGATCTCCTCCATGGTGATCTCCTCTGTTTGGGAAGAGCACAATTGGCTAGGGAAGGAGGGGTGGGTGGTTGGTTTTCCCCAGGTGGTCCTCTTGAGACAGGGGGTGTAGGTAGTGAATGACTGTGTTACGTCATAAGGGAACAGTGGCGGACTAAAGGGGAGGGAGCGGAAGGCCCCGAGCCTCCGGTCTTGGGGGACCTCCAAAAACTTGGAACCAAGAGCTTTTTTTTTTTTTTTTTTTTTTTTTTTTTTTTTTTTTTTTTTTTTGTGCGCGTTTGGCATCTTGTTTTGCTGGGACCTCCAAATCTCGAAAGCTATTTTTTTAAGCTGTCCTGTGACTCTCGTCCTGGGGGGGGGGAGCTCCAGTAATTTTTTTTATAGTAATAAATGTATCTCCAAGTAGACAGGGGGGGGGGGGCTCATTTTCTTTCGCCACCGCCCCGGGCCTCCGACAGCCTTAGTCCGCCACTGAGTGGGGAACGTATTGGGGTCATTTACCGAGTTCCTGGCTAGAGCCGACGCTTTGTGCAAATGTCACTCCACGTAGTGCCACTCTGTGCATCTGTTCCGATCCCTAGGTCGTGTTCTTATTTTGTGCTTTGCATCCTTTATAGCAGTGTTTTTCAATTCTTACGAATATGCGACCCCCTTGCAAACAAAAATTGCCTGGCGACCTTCTTCCAAATAAAAATATTCTTACGACCCCTCCCCGCTCTTCATAACCGTAACAAAACTATGTTATCTCAAAGGAAACAAATCTTCTATATTTTCCTTCAGCTTTCTTTTAAATTGTTGGTTAAAGTTTCTTGTGTGCATTTTTTGTAATTGAACACATTATCCCATATTTACATGATTTCCGGCAGAAACCATACTTTGCTTAACGAGTGTTTCGAATTTCAGGTAAGACTCAAAAGCAAATTAAAAAGGTCCCACCTACAGACAAGTTGCAAAGACGTATACCTTGTTTTTTGAATGTTTCAGAATAACATATTCTATCATGTTCTTTTACCTATCGATTGGTTCATGAAAACAGATTTCAGACTGTGCGCCTATTCGTCATTAACACATTGTGTTATGAAACAGTCTCTGATCGAATAAATTCATAATGGATATTACACAAGGATATCTGCAATTGAAACATTAAACAAAATTTCACTTAGGCATACGTTTTTTATTAGGCATACGTTTTTGTGTGTTTTGTGTTGTAAAGATCTGGATTAAACATTGCTTATAGAATTGAATGAATTTCTAAATATGTATGGGAATTAATTTCTTTTTTAAGATGATGTCAGACCAGAGCAAGGATCATGTAGGCGTTAAACAATTTCGATAGGCATTGTTGAAGTTAAGACAGCACCAGAAAGCACGATTTCAAAAGAAAGTAGGCGATTTTCTAACCACAACAAGAAAATTCAGCTTATAATCAAAGTGGCTCATGGAAAAGAGGAAGATGTTATTTATGTGGCCCTAAAAGTGGCAGCAAACAATCACAAAAATGCGACAGATGCTTTAAGTACATTTGAAAACGACATGCAGAATAAAAAATGTTGTGTAGCAAGTGTCATTCTTAGTTCAGGTACTGATATGCAGAATCCGGAGTGAATCAGCTGTAGACATTTTCTGCTGGAATATGGAATGAAACTATCCGCCGTACGTCGATTCTTCATAATCACACGTTTCGCGTAACACAGTTTCAAGATTCTGTTAAATTACTGACATAATAGGGGAATAAGATTACAAAATATCGGACTTCGCAGAATAATAACATTAACTGCAAGTTCTGTAATTAAAATAAGTATAAATTTAATGAAGGTGAACCAAACTTATGTAATCGCGAAACGAATCGTAATAATGACCAGGCATCTCTTTACGATTGACGGAAAAAGGCTGAAAACAATCAATAAAAATTATTGGAAATAGGTGAAGGTAATTTTGAATTAAAAATGTTTGAAATTAAACTAGATCTTTTGTTACAATAAGAATGAATAAGGATGCTCACACTTACATCATAATAGCGGAGAGTGTGAAGAGGTGTCCGATCAGTACAAGAGTTCAGAACAGAAAGATGAAGAGCGCTTCCGTTCTCTCTCCAGGCCGGATGAAAAAATTGTTAATCGCAAAACAAATATATCTATTGAAGTGAGAACCTTCGACGGTGAGAACGCATACGCCAGCGATAAGTGTCGCAGATATAGTTTCAGTAAAAATATTAAACGTAATGCTACAATCTGAAAAGAAAGGAGGTAGAGTTGAAATCCACAGGTGAGTTAAATATTTATTCAGAACAATAGTTTCCATCACATTTCATTTAGCGAATAAATTGCGCTATTGTAGACGGCGCTTTTCGTGTTCATTTGTGTATTTGTCTTTTGTTTATACTGATTTCCGTTTCAGCTCACTGACTGAATATACACGCTGTATCGAAAATTGATAGTTACATCAGACACCTCGAATCTCGAATAGTTTCCATCACATTTCATTTAGCGAATAAATTGCGCTATTGTAGACGGCGCTTTTCGTGTTCATTTGTGTATTTGTCTTTTGTTTATACTGATTTCCGTTTCAGCTCACTGACTGAATATACACGCTGTATCGAAAATTGATAGTTACATCAGACACCTCGAATCTGCTGTTTTTACCCCTTTAATTATCCGTCTAAAGCAGTGCAATGTATTCATTAAATACGATGCGGCAGAAAAATATAACGTATGCGTTTTATGTAACTCAGGCTCTCTTTTGTTGCAAAAGTACAACTTGTTCCGTGTCTACTATTTTCTAAATAGCATTACATTTTCCAGAACAGGTACTGGCTTTGTGTTAGTTAGTTTCTACGAAAACAACCACAACAAACGATGAAATTGCAGAATGTTAAATTGTTTATAAGCAAATAATACTGACAACCGGAGAGAGTGACAAATATACGTTCACCAATAGGGCATCGAGTGTTACGACTTCGTAATACCACACTCGAACATATGCTTGTTACTGACTGACAGTTGCAATGACACTAGCGCTCCTAGCGGTAGGTGAGCCACGGTAAGAGCAATGTTTATTTAAAATTATTTTTCTACTTAATTGGTGAAGTAGTTAGGGTTACCATACGTCCTCTTTTTCCCGGACACGTCCTCTTTTTGGGGCAAGAAAATGTGTCCGGCTGGAATTTATAAAATTCTACAAAAATCTCTATTTTGGGTTCCCAGAAAGAAAATTTATTTTTGTGTGATTGGCGACAAAGGACTCGTTCGCAATGCAGTTCCAAACTGTTCGCAACTATCACGCGCGTACATAGAGCGAAATTGGCGTTCACAATTTTGCTCTCCACATGTGTCTGACAGTTACAAACGATTCGAACTTTCCTACGAAGGAAGCCGGTAGTCTATCATCCTGTATTCAACCAGTGTATTCTGTCTTCGCTATTATGTTCTCTGGTGTTGCTTTTGATATACTTTTTGTGGCTTAGGCTGAAGCTGTATTGTGTATTCGAGATCGTTCGAAATCGTAGGTAGCCTTTTGCTTCAAACTAAATTACGAACTTAAATACAAATACAAAATGCCGAAAAGAGAGTCAGTGTTAAATGATTTGCTCTTGGAGAAGTACAAATCTTTCAGGAGAATGATCAAACGAATGTAAGCATAATGATACATAATGCTTTGATCAGTTTTGTAATTTTATAAAATTTTTGAAATATTAGCAAAGGAAATAGAACATACCAGCAGTTTAAGTGTGGTGTGCATATTTCAGTTGTCTAGTGTTGTTAGTTATTCTGAACTGCTGAAACTTGTAGAATTCTTTTTTTTTTCTTACACCTAGTCATAATGCCAAAACAGAACGTGTGTTTTCTCTTGTGGACAAAAGACAGGAATATATTTAAAACAGAAAATACAAAAGCTATTGTACGTGTATAGTTTAATTTAAAAAATTTGAAATGCCTGAGCTTTTATCTGTACTTATTGAAAAACAAAAAGCCCCGGAGAGAGATTTCGTCGTCCTCCAAATATAGTTGGTTCAAAAGTGAATAAGACAAGAATGAGACAATTGAGTGTAGTGATGAATAAACTGTCAAGGTTCATAATATTTCATTTTACAATATCCATATAAGGTTACTGTTTAGTTTGTAGTAATTTTACGTGGTTTATTAATTAAGTTGTAAATTACATTATGTTAAAAATAAAGTGTCATCTTTTTTATATCAACAGTCCTTTATTTATGATGAACATATAGTAACCCTATATGTAGTTGGGTAATTTTATGCATTCCAAGCATTAGAAAAATATCAATAGTCATAAATAATCGTGAAGTAAATGTAAAATTAGTGGAATTTCACTGATTCACTGATGTAAAGAACGACTTATTCTTGAAGAAATACGAAACTATACATCTTATAAAGTAGGCTGTATGTGTGTATATATCTATGGTCCACATCTCCTCCTAAACTACTTGACCGATTTCAACCAAACTTTGTACACGTGTTCCTTATTATTGTGCAACAATCGCTGTCTGGGCAAGAACCACCTACGACACGTATGTAAGAAGATATGACGTCATAAACAATGACAGTCGTGAAAAACGGCCGCATCATGCGATAATATTCTACATCTGCTCCTAATGGACAGATTTCAACCAAATTTGGAACAAATATTCTTTAAGGTCAGGAATCATTTGCTATGGTGGCAAAAACTACCTACGATAAGATGCTTCGTAATTTCGTGAATGTCTATGACACAAATGAAATAGGATTCTTTTAAACTTTAGATTAGGATCATCTGTCGAGCTGCAAGATCAAATACACATTCAAGAAGTGAAAAACGTTCGAAATTGAAACCCTTATACTATTTGGTTCGTGTATGCATTGTAATATTAAGCTGTTAAAACAGCTCTTACATGCACACGACAGGAATGAAGAATAAATAGCAGAAGTAAACTGTAGTCTGGCAATATTTTGCGTGTACTGAGATGGCGGATGTTGGCTTAAATTTTGTGACACATAATTCTCCTTATACCTCCATGGGTAATACCACAGACATACATTACTAGACTCGCAAAGTAGCCTCTGTGACTGAAGCGTGAGGCCGCCATCTTGGTTTACCTCACGTCACGTCACGTTTACCTTACGCTTCCGTAAGTTGTAAGCTTTACTAGTTCGTTTAAACATGTTTACATTTCAGGTAGTACTTCCATAGTAGTTGAGTATAACAGATAGTCGTAGACTCGTGTTTTGAGAAAAATTACATATAATTAAAATTACATATAATTAAAGCAGACTGTAGTTATCGGAGAAACACTCAGAATAATAGAGGTGTGTTATGCACGACAAAGAGCACATTTATTACGGTCATACCTTTGAAATAAAAAAAGTTGATCGAACCTGCCAAGAGATTAATAAAAACAGCAAATTAATGCGGCTGCTTTACTTTATACAGTAAACCGGACGAAAAGCGGCACGTGTTTAACTCGGAAATCTGTTCGTATAGGCATTTCAATTCCAACGCATTTAATGTAATTTTATAACCGGAACGTGCTTAAAGCGCAAAAGGGAAGCAAATGTCAGGTACATTAATTCATTCTATAATACGAAAAAGAGCTTAAACAGAGCAGGAGTGATAGAGCTAAATTACTTATTCACGATTCTAGAAGTACGTTACTTTTAATACCGCTAATAATCGTCACAAAACCAAGAAAAATGTCCAGAGCAGCTTGGAGCTGCAGTTGTGGACATAAAACGGCGCCACAACAAGGAATATGTCACGCTTAGCGTCGATACAGTATGCCCTTAACCGGAATCGTGGGGCAATTTGGACCCACTGACAACAACAAAACCGTCTAACACACAAAACGCGCTGAGTTTCAGTTTCGCGTATCAGTCTAACCTCAGTACATTGTGAGGTGGCCGGGCGCGGTGGCCGAGGGGACTGAGGCGCTCCAGTCACGGTCCGCACGGCCACTACGGTCGGGGTTTCGAATCCCCCCTCGGACATGGATATTTGTGCCGTCCTTAGTTGTAGCTAGTTCATAAGTAGTTTGTAAGTTTAGGGACTGATGACCCCGTAGTTAAGTCCCATAAGCTTTGCAAACATTTGAACATTGTGAGGTGCAGCAGAGACCAGGAGCTCGCCACTTCAAAGTTATTGCAAGTTGACGTAAGTGCCATCGCTGGGTCCAATCTGACCCGCGATTCAAGATACGGGATTTTTTTCAGTCAGTGTATACTGGCTTATTTTGTGATGTTTCAGGCACTTGATATGCAGCGGGATCTTACTGAAAAAGAAATCTTTGAACTATTATTAGACGAAAATCTCTGAGACACAGAATCTTTGAGCGATTTTCAAACCACGACAAGAAAAGTAACCTTCTAATCAAAGTGGCTCATGGATAAGAGGAAGATGTTATTTATGTGGTCCTAAAACTGACAGCAAACAATCACAAAAATGCGACAGATGCTTTAAGTACATTTGAAAACGACATGCAGAATAAAAATGCTGTGTAACAAGTATCATTCTTAGTTCAGGTACTGATATACAGATAACATTTGGACACTTTCATGTATCATTGTTATTATTTTTGTTTCTGGTTGGTGGGCCGGCCGCGGTGGCCGATGAGACTAAGATGCTGCAGTCACAGTTTGCACGGCCACTACGGTCGGGGGTTCGAATCCCCCCTCGGGCATGGATATTTGTGCCGTCCTAGTTCGTAAGTAGTTCATAAGTAGTTTGTAAGTTTAGGGACTGATGACCCCGTAGTTAAGTCCCATAAGTTCTACAAACATTTGAACATTTTTTTATTCATAATTTACCATAAATTCGTGGAGCTGCAGATATGCTGTAAAGCAGAATTAAAAAAATACTCTCTTCTCTATTGATCTACAATACATGCCAATACTCTCTTCTCTATTGAACATTTGGTTGGTGGCATAAAAAGTCCCTATTTATGTTAAGGGGAAGTTATCAGAAACCTCATAGTATATCTAGGTTTTTGAACCCAAGCTATTTTTTGATCACATGGCATTCCAGAGTAAGGTATTACAAATTTTCCTTAAATGTGAGACCTACTACTTTTAATAATAATAATAATAATAAAAGAGCACAATGTAAATTTTTTGCTCAGTACAAATTGATTTGTATTTCAAGTAAAACTTGTTTCAATACACTCATTGTGCATTCATATGTTAATTATACCTTTTATAGGAATAATGTGTATTTTTTTGTTCAAGGGTCCATATGGACCCACGATACCAGTTATATTCGTCAAAATAACGGTTCCTGTTAAGGGTTAAAGGAAAGGGAGTGTTCTGCCTGTCGGCTTTCTAGTTTTCTCTGATTATTGACACACGCCGGCCCATACAGGAACATTGTTGCGCACCTGTCTACAATCTGCTGCAATGTGCGCAGTGAAAGAAATCGGCATTGTTTCGTTTAATAATGGTTTTACTCGGCAAGTTCTGCAAGTTTCCGTTGACCAGTAGCTGTTTAAATGATACTGTACGTTAACATTATGTGGAAAAAACGCCATGTCTCGTTAACACTTGACGAAAAGGGAGTGACAAACTCTTTGTGCGCGAAACTGTGTTGCGTTTTAAGTGTGGTAAAACACAGATTTATGAGATATTAAGGAACAAGGATAAGATATGGGACGAAAAGAAATGGGCAGATGGAAAGAATGGCGAAGAAGACCGGAAATGAAGAAATTGTGTGGGAATGGTTCGTCAGTACGCGGACGAGAAACATACCTTTATCTGGAGCTATGTTGTAGAGTGAGGCTAAAGAGCTTGGAAAATGGGAGTTCAAGGCTTCCACAGAATGCCTGTAAAGTCTCAAAACTAGGCACAACATCGTTTGGAATGAAGTGTGTGGGGAAGCTAAAAATGTGGAGGAAAGTGTAGTAACGGAATGGACGACAAAATAATGCAAATTAATTGCGGATGTGTTTAATGCCGATGCAACGGGAGTTTTATCGAACATTGCCTCAAAAATCGCTAGGATTTCGAGGTGAAAAGCGCACCAGTGTAAAAATGTCCCAGGAATGTTAAAATGTTTGTCAAGCTTAACTGTGGGGTCATCAGTCCCTAAACTGACAAACTACTTATGATCTACCTTATACTAAAGACGGCGCAAACATCCATGCCCCAGGGGGTATTTGAACCCCCTCGCGCATCGCAGCATAGCGACTCAATGCGCTTGGCCGCACCGCCGCGGAAATGTCCCAGGAAAGGCTCACTGCACAGCTATGTGGAAACATGTTAAGTGAAATGGGAGAAACAGCTGGTGATTGAAAAGGCGGAAAAACCAAGTTGTTTCACAAACTTAGATTTCAGTAAGCTTCCAGTCACATGGCGAAGCAATAGGAAGGTGTGGATGGTGAGAGCTCTTACAGTAGAATGTCTAGGCTATTTTAATGCAGAAATGAAAAAAGGAAATCGCCAAACTGGATTGGCTTGGCAGTGTGGGAAATGAAGCCAGAAACTGTCCCGAAGTGGTGTTTGGTGGTCAGCAACAAGACACTACTGTAATCATCGAAACTCAAGAAAATGCAGAAGCAATTACCGAATTAATTAAAATGCGAAAGATTTCCTGCAGTGCAGATGACTATATTTGAATTGATGACGTACTGTCAGCTCACTCCACTTTCAGTTCAGCAACAGATTTAACAGAAATCCGCAGCACAGAGGAGGAACAGCAGGATGAGCAGCAAAATGATGCCCCAAGAAAAATAATACTCCCCAAGAACTCATTGCAATGTAATATAGTTTGCAACACACACAAATTCTCCCAAATTGTTGGAACTATTGTATAGTGCAAAAATTGAGTGTGGAAAAAAAAACAGTTGTGGACAGGAAATTAAAACAAGTTTCCCTCCTTGATATTTGGCGAAAAACGTGAAATGTAGAGCAAATAAACATGGGAATAATAGTGTATTATGTACGCACATACAAGAATAAATAAATTTAATTTGGAATAAACAAGTAGAAATGCTGTTATTTATCCATTGGTATAATAGTTCAATATTCTCTTATACAATATACGGCAAATAACATCTGCTGGGCTGCAGTGCAGGTATGTAAATATGTGCATAATTATATTTAGTTTAGTAAATGGTAATTGATAAATTTTACGTAACCAGTGAGTTTTGTGTAATACGGAAACTTGTTCAACTACATCTACAGCGATTCTCTGCAAGTGACATTGAAGTGCATGGCTGAGGGTTCATCAAACCACTTTTATGATATTTCTCTATAGTTCCATTATAACAGCACGCGGGAAAAGGAACACCTAAATCTTTCTGATTTCTTTTATTTTATTATGAAGATAATGTCTCTTTATGTAGGTGGGTACTAACAATATATGTTCTGAAGAGAAAGTTGGTGAATAACATTTCATAAATAGATCTCGCCGCAACGAATAACGCCTTTCTTTTAACGATTTCCACCCCAACTCGTGCATCATTTTCGTGACACTCTCTATCCTATATCGAGATAATACAAAACGAGTTGTCCTCTGAACTTTCTCTAAATAGCCCGTCAGTCTCACCTTGTGTAAATCCCACAATGAGCAGCAATACTCCAAAATAGGAGGCACAAGTGTAGTGTAAGCAGTTTCTTTAGTAGAACTGTTGCTTCTTGCGAATTAAACGTAGTTTTGGTTCACCACCCCTTCAATATTTTCTGTGTGTTCTTTCCAATTTAAGTTGTTCGTAAATGTTACTCTAGGTATTTAGTTGAATTGACGGGCTGTAGGTTTTACTGAATTATTGTGTAACTAAAGTTTAACGGATTTCTTTTAGAGCTCACATGACAATTGACAATTTTTGTACCATTCAGCTATCTTATCTAAATCATTTTGCAGATGCTTTTGCTCTTCTGGTGACATTACTAACCGATAAATGACAGCATCATCCGACAACAGTCTAAGAGAGCCACTCAGATTGTCTCCTGAATCGTTTATAAAAATAAGGAACACTAGGAGCCCTATAACATTTCCCTGTGGATCGAAAGATAGCTCTTCTGTTCTGCTCGATGATATTGTCAATTACAACGTATTGTGTCTTTTCTGACAGGAATTAACGATCGAAACGCATAACTGTGGCGGTATCCCATAAGCACACAATTTCATTAGAAGACGCTTGAGAGGTACAGTGTCAAAAGCCTTTTGGAAATCTAAAAATACCACTCTATTTGCCATCCCTTGTCGATAGCACTCTTCACATCATGTGAGTAAAATGTTTCACAAGAACGATACTTTATCAATCTGTGTTGACTGTGGAATAATAGAAGTTCATAATATTTGAGGAAAGTATAGGTTCTAGAATCCTGCTGCAAACCGACGTCAATGATATAGGCCTGTAATTTTGCGGACCATTCCTATGCCCTTTCTTCAATATTGGATTGACCTGTGCAACTTTTCAGTCTTTGGGTTCGGAATATTCGCTGAGCAAGCGGTTGTATATGATACGTATGGGGCTATTGCATCATCATACTCCGAAATCAGCAGGAGTAAAATATAGGGAACGAAAGGTTTTTTACAACTTGTACAAAAACCAGACAGCAGTTATCAGAGTTGAAGGGCATGAAAGCGATGCAGAGGTTGGGAAGGGTGTAAGACAGGGTTGTAGCCTTTCCCCAATGTTATTCAATTTGTACATTAAGCAAGCTATAAAGGAAAGCAAGGAGAAATTTGGAGAAGGAATTAAAGTTCAGGGTGAAGAAATAAAAATTTTGCGTTTTGCCGATGACACTGTAATTCTGTCAAAGGCAGCAAAGGACCTGGAGGAACAATTGAACGAAATGGACATTGTGTTGAAAGGAGCATATAAGATAAACATTAATAAGAGCAAAATAATGGTAATGGTATGCAGTCTTAGAAAATCAGTTGATCCTGAAGGAATTAAATTAGGTAACGAATCAATAAAGTTGGTAAATGAGTTTTGTTACTTGGGCAGTAAAATAACAAATGATGGTCGCAGTACAGAGGATATAGAATGCAGAATGGCAATGGGAAGAAAAGTGTTTTTGAAAAAGGGAAATTTGTTAACATCGAATATTAATTTCAGCATAAGGAAGTCCTTTCTGAAGGCATTTGTGTGGAGTGTTGCCTTGTGTAGAGTGAAACGTGAACGATAAACAGTGTGAACAGGAAGAGGATAGAGACTTTTGAAATGTGGTGTTACAGAAGAATGCTGAAGATTAGGTGGGTGGATCACGTAACAAATGAGGAGGTACTGTACAGAATTGGGGAGAAAAGGAATTTCTCGCATACTCTGACTAAAAGAAGGGATCGATTGGTAGGACACATTCTTAGACATCAAGGAATTGTGTATTTAGCGTTGGAGGGAAGTGTGTGGGGTAAAAATCGCAGAGGGAGACCAAGAGATGAATATAGTAAGCAAATTAAAGTGGGTGTAGGTTGCCGTTCTTATGAGGAGATGAGGTTTGCTAAGGATTGAGTAGGCTGGAGAGCTGCATCAGTCTCCGGTCTGAAGACAACAATAACAACACTCCGAAAGGAACCTGCAGTTGGAAAATTATAGTGTTGCAAAATTATTTTAGTCCCAGGCGATTCCGACTTGAGCAAGTTTTATAGTGTAATTTTTAAAAGAACACTCAACTTCTGTACGAAAAATTACAGCAGTATATAAGACACGAATTGAGTATTATGTCAAAATTCTAAAGACAGCGTCAGTCCATCCGTATTTTTGCGACTGGTTTCTGTAATTACACACACGGCTGCTCACACGTTTATTGAATAGAAATAAGGCGGCGAGACTTGAGTGACACCAGTGATACTGTATACGGCAACAGCAATATGGCGATATATTTGTACGGCTAACACACAGTAATGCCACAGTCTAACATATGCAGTCACAACACTGCCGAAGACTTTTGTTATACACTACGACAGCTGCGCTCCAAGCGGCCGGCAAGCTACATTTCTGAATTGGATGAGTGCGAATAGTATCGTTTATAGCGATTTTAATACACTTTTTACATTAGGGAACGTTTGTAGTGCCATAAAAATAATGAATAACTTAAAAATAGCTCCACCTTTGTCTTCATTGAGTTTCCTAAGATTCCTGACAAGGGACGAAACGGTATGTTGCAGCACAGTTTATTTATAATTATCTTGTAACCTACAGGCTTTTACTGAATAATTGTATTCACTATTAAAATAGAAAAATGGCCAGGAAACACCAGAAGACCGGCCCTTTTGCAAAAAGACGTCGCTTTTCTACTCATAGCGTTACGATTTCTTCACTGCAATTCCAGTAAAATCGGCGAGAGTGGAACGTAGGAAACGAATACAGAAAGCAATATCTACAGTATTGAACATACCACATCAGCCACCACAGCTGTAGCTGAAGGATAAACTTCACAAACGCGACAAGAAAACGGAAAAAGCAATCAAACTGTTTTCAGCAAAGAAGAACCCAATTACACAATTGTTGCTTCTGCTGAACAAGAAACGAAAATAATCTTCAAAACAAAAAGAATGTGCGAGTATAAGAAAGACGATTAAAGCCTAAAAATGTGCTAATCATTAGAGTCCATATCGAATTGATACGTGTCAAAAATTTCTTCGTCATTGTAAGAACAGACCATAATAGAAATTTCATATTCTACTTGCTTTCAACGGAATAAACGGCAAATATATTCGTAAGTGTGACTTTTTAGGCTTTCCCGGCGGATATGTTGCAGATATTCTTCCCAGGTTAGCCGCCGGATAATACTTTACATACCCCACAATATTTCGTCGAAGCACTTATCCGACATCTTCAGGTGTTGGTAATTCCTGCTGGTCACTGATGCAAGACGCCACTGGCATTAGTAACCAGCAGGAACTACCAACACCTGAAGATGTCGGACAGTTGCTTCGACGCAATATTGTGTGATATAGACAGTATTATCCGGCGGCAAACCCGGGAAAAATGTCTACATATTCGTAAGTATTGGTTCGAGACGAAGTTCTTCGTTATACCACTGAATCAGTTATTTTTGTCTGTTTTTACATTAATTTTCCCTATTATGTATGTTTCTTAATATTTTAGTAATGCTTGTAACGCAAAAAGTATACTATTTCGTTCATTACGTACACAAATAATTATAAACAAACATCATCTTTCAGTGGCTTGCCCACCGCTAGCGTCGTTGCAACTGTTAAGGCCAATTCACACTGTCCGTCACGTCAACGTCACGTCACGGCACCGTCACGTCAAGTTGTATTCTCACTGTCCACCAGTCTCCGCCACGTCAATTCGCCCATCCCAATACGCGATGTTGAAAGTGAGGTTATGAGTGGCGATCTGATATGTAGAAAGTCATAGTTTAATACTAGAATTGAGGAAACAACAACGCTAAATGTTATTGACGGCCAAAGAAAACTTTACAGTGTATTTTTTTCCCGACTTACTGGGAACTGAAACAACCTTGCAAAACATCGACATCTATTTTCAAGCGAAAAAATAAACATATGAAAACATCAAACAATACTTATAAAGAGCATAAATAGCGCCTGTTTATCCATTACGTTTTTCCCGCTGACATTGTCAATACCGTCGTAAACAACTGAATTTTTGTCTTTTATTAGAACTGTCTTTTCAATTTAAAATGTTATTTAATGAAAAATGCTTAATCAAATTACAAACTTATTCAAATAAACAGTTTGCTTCAGTCTTTTCTGTTACAATGTATCGTAACATGAACCATTGTTTGGTTTCAGATATCCGACCTCGATTTTAGAGTGACACTCAAATGACAAAAATATTTATGTCGTCATGAAACATTTGAGATTTATCCCTAAAAGGAAGTATAACAACAAAATAAAGACGAGTAAGACACATTTGAATATAAACAGTGCAATCGTCGACTGCAACATGTAATTCGCGTGACGAAAATACACTCAGTCCCAAAAGTATTCGAACATAACGTAAATGCGCATAATTTTGCAGTTTGCCGCATGAACAAATACAGAAATTGCACTTTGTAATGTATTTGGGACTCCGAGTACGATGTCGCAACGTGAAACACGCGTAAAAAGCGAAGAATTGTTGTTAGACATTAGTCTGTTAGGTAATATTTCCTGAGAATGGCATGGGAAGGTGCAACAAAAGTTTTCGGACAAAGGCGGACAACGTGAGAGAAAATAATGACATTTCTCGAGACTAGGAATCTGCCCTGTAGGAATCAGCATGGATTTCGAAAAAGGCGTTCGTGTGAAACCCAGCTCGCGCTATTCGTGCACGAGACTCAAAGGGCCATAGACACGGGTTCTCAGGTAGATGCTGTGTTTCTCGACTTCCGCAAGGCGTTTGATACAGTACCCCACAAACGTTTAATGAACAAAGTAAGAGCATATAGTCTATCATATCAGACCAATTGTGTGATTGGATTGAAGAATTCCTAGATAACAGAAAGCAGCAGGTCATTCTCAATGGAGAGAAGTCTTCCGAAGTAGGAGTTATGATAGGTGTGCCACAGGGGAATGTCCGTTGCTGTTCACGATATATATAAATTACCTTGCGGATAACATCGGAAGTTCACTGAGGCTTCTTGCGGATGATGCGGTAGTATATAGAGAGGTTGTAACAATGGAAAATTGTATTGAGATGCACGAGGATCTGCATCGAATTGACGCTCAATGTAGCTCAATGTAGAAAAGTGTATTGTGCTGCGAATGCACAGAAAGAAAGATCCTTTATCATTTAACTACACTATAGTAGCTCAGCAACTGGAAGAAGTTAATTCCATAAATTATCATAGTCATTAGGAGGGATTTAAAATGGAACGACCATATAAAATCAATCTTCGGAAAAGCAGATGCCAGACTTAGATTCATTGGGAGAATTCTAAGGAAATGCAGTCCGAAAACAAAGGAAGTAGGTTACAGTACATTTTTTCGCCCACAGCTTGAATACTGCTCACCGGTGTGGGATCCGTACCAGGTGGGATTGACAGAGGAAGTGGAGAAGATACTGAGGAGTCTGCCTCCAACGTATATCTCGCGAAGAGATCGTGAGGATAAAATCAGAGAGATTAGAGCCCACACAGAGGCATGCCGACAATCCTTTCCGCGAACAGTACGTGACTGGAATTGGAGGGAAAATCGATAGTGGTACTCAAGGTACCCTCCGCCACACACCGTCGGGTGGCTTGCGGAGTATGGTTGTAGATGTAGATGTAGAGACGCAAAGAGGGTGAAGCGACTGCAGTGTGTCCGATATTTTCGCAAGACGATAGTGATGATTAGTAACACATATCGCGAGCCTGTGCAGGTCGACGATGGCATGCAGAGGGAAGTGTTCTACGTTCGAGCAAAGGCGACTTGTCGTTTATCACCACGCGAAGGGGAAAACCTGCTGGGAAATTGCCGCAATAGTGAAGATGAAGGAAAGTACAGTTCACGGCATTATTAAACGCTTTGAGAAACACGACCGATTGGAATTCCGTTGCAGTACAGGACGGCCACGGACATCTTCAAGAGAGATGAACGTGTAATTGTGCGAAAGGTACAACAGAATCCGAAAATATCTGCCACACGAATGGCAGGCAGGTGAGGTGGTGGGAGACCTCGGTATAAAAGTTCATCCAGAAACCGTGCGGAGAGTACTACGACGATCGCAGTACCATGGTCCAGTGGCACGGCGAAAGCCATTCATAAATGCAGTGAACCAGAAGAAACGTATGCAGTTTGCAAGGGAATACGCCGAGTATGATCAGGCTTGGTGAAGTCGGGTGATATTTTGCGACGAATGTAAATTTACATTATGGCAAAGCGACGGAAAGACAAACTTGTGGCGAAAGGCCAATGAAGAGCTGTATCCCAGGAACCTGAAACCAACAGTAAAGTTTGGAGGTGGGAGCATCATGTTGTGGGGATGCATGTCCGGCAATGGTGTGGCTGATTTAGTGTTCATTGGTGATACGGTGAACAAGGAATGTACTGCGAGGACATTTGAAGCAGAGTGCACGACATCTAGGTATTGCGAACAACTTTTATTTTTATAAGGATAATGATCCCAAGCATACCGCGCATATTGTAAAAATGTGGTTGCTCCTCAATTGTCCGAAAGTATTGCATCCCCCTCCCCAATCACCAGACCTTAACCCAATCGAACATTTGTGGGATAAAGTGAAACGGACTCTCCGTGCGGACAACATCTATACGAAGGAAGCCTTGAAAGAGAAACTGCGCCACGAATGGGCAAATATAGGCCCAGAATTTACGAAAAAACTCGTGGAAAGTATGCCTAGTTGATTGGAGGAGGTATTCAAAATGAAAGGTGGACCCACAAGGTATTGTAATTTTCGTTGTACATCTTATGAACATATATTGAACAGTGTCCGAATACTTTTGTAGCTGCAGGGTGTGCAGGTTGTTTAATTTTTGTTGTTAATTTTTCCGTTATTTATGTTTTGGAAAAGAAATAATACAATAATTCTATTGTAATTAATGTTGTTACGCATATATATTGCTAATATGATTGGGTTTCATAGTCAGTGTTTCAAATGTTTGTAGAACTTATGGGACTTAACTACGGGGTCATCAGTCCCTAAGCTTACAAACTACTTATGAACTAGCTAACCCTAAGGACGGCACAAATGTCCATGCCCGAGGGGGGATTCGAACCCCCGACTGCAGTGGCAGTGCGGACTGTGACTGGAGGAGTTTGTGACACTTGCGGGGAGTGACACTTGCGCGGAAAGGGAATGTGTAGTCACTTGCAGGGAGACCCGGACGCTGCAGGTAGTGGACAGGGTGTTCCAGAAATAGGGATACACCACCCCTACTCCACGCCCTCCAGCCGCTACCTGTGCCGTATTCAGGGAGAGGCCCACCGTACCGGCCGCGCAATTTGTGACACAAATTACATGTTTGATAATATCAATTTAATGCATAGAAGTATGAAATCACATCAAGACTACTTCCTGCAAACATTTCGACAAAAAAAAGTTGGCACTGAGATTAGAAAAACAAAATTCTGGTATATTGGATTTTAAAATTTTATCAAAAAATGAATGTTACTACAAGAGATACAGCCATTGAAATTTACGGGCACCATAACGTTTTCCCTTCCTAAGTAAATGAGCTGCTTCTTGTAGTTTCAACATCACAGTAGCCTTTTTCTTGAATGTTCTGAATATAAATCTTCACACAGACTTCTTGAGGAGGAGAGTGATACGGATATCTGATTGTAAACCACTGCCTATATTACCTTAGACCTTTTTTGATTGTACTGAACAGGAGTTCCGCGTATTCCGTAATTTATATTTATACAGTTAACAGGCAATGTAATTTATAACCAACTATTGGCTGCCAATTTCGCTTCATTTTTCCTGGAAGTCTTGCAACTTGTTTCTCCCTGTTGGTTTATGCCAAGTTCGGAGTAAAAATGGTTCTATATGACGGTGATAGAAAATAGAATTTATGTTTAGCATTTTTCGGTGTGTGACATTGCCTTACACATTCCGTATTTCATACATTTATTAGGTGTATTTGCAATTCGAATACAGCGAAATCGTTTTGGGGTATCGAATAAACGTATCAAGTATGTAAAATACTCATTGACTTGTTATTAACGTTTTTTATTGAAGGTTTAAGGTTGCATCTCCTATTAAAAAAGCATAGTAGCTATTTTTAAAGAGATGGAAGTTGCGTGATAGTGGGGTTAACTACATAGCGGTCAATTACATCAACGTATCTGTGCAGGATGCCTAATATATATTTATTGCTTGCGCAGGTGTCTTGATATGCTTAGTGTTCTGAATAACATGCTTTTAGGAGGTATGACTGTTGATAGTCATCATCTTGTAGTAGCAGAGAATTTCTTAATAACTCTCCAAACATTATCACTGTTAAAATAGCGTTCTGTTTTCAGGAGGAACACTCAACGAATTAATATATAGTTAGAACAAGTTTCGTGTTATGTAGACAGTGCTAGACTTCTTGGTGTGCCTGTACCCAGGAAAAGCTATTAGCCGCCCCAAGGGCCCCGGGTTCCCCGGAAGTGTCACTCCCCGCAAGTGTTCCAACCCCGACTGGAGCGCCTCAGTCCCCTCGGCCACCGCGGCTGGCAGTCAGTGTTTCTTGAGTACTCATTGTGAAACTTCCCACTGTCCGAATACTTTTGCGACTGACTGTAGGTTAACTTCCGATGTTAGCAGACGGCCGTTCCGTCAAAACATTCTTCTCGAGAAAGCTTGACGTGTCGTGACGGTCCGGTGACGGCCAGTGTGAACACCGCCATTAGAAATACACTGCGGAATGTCCTGTCTGACGGTGACGTGACGTGACGTGACGGACAGTGTGAATTGGCCTTTAGTCGGTAACAACTTTCACAGCAGTGAGTGTCGCGACTGTACACGTTAGACTGCGGTAATGCCTCCTAGCTCGCTGGCTACGAACGCTTGTGTACGTGAAGGAATTTTAGTGAAGCTGTACGTGGCGATGGCGAGTACGGAGCTTTCACACGCTGCGGCGGCGCCTGGCCGAGGAGAAAATTAAGGAGGCGGTGAGGAGCACTTAGATTGCTGGCCTCAAAGCGGACAGGAAGGCGGTGGAAAGGCGGCGCTTTATGCGGCGGAGGCGGGAACTGGAAGAGAAGGGGAGGGGAGGCGCATTTGGCGCGTGTTGCGCGGCTTTGTTCTGCGGGCGCATTGTGCAGCGCTGGCTTTGTCCGCCGTCCGACCTGCCTGGCCGCGCCGTGGCCGATGCCGTTTTCTGCCTCATTTCCTGCAACACTTCTTCTGCACGTCTGCACATGCGCATCTGCACTCTGCAGAGCTAACACCAGACGCCATACTGGAAAAAGTTAAGCTGTCCGAGTTTTTAGAGCAGGATTGTGAGGTGAGATGGAATATACAACGAAGAGCGAAGCGATTCAACGCGGCTGCAGGGACGATACATACTTTTTCTGGCTTAGAAGCGTCAATCAGCAATGCCATTATACGACGGTCGTCCAGAAAGTTCCGTTTCTATTTCTATCCGCGGCAGCGCTACGATCGCAGTTCTGAGCGTACGTGGCAGTTACTCTGACTCAAGGAGAAGAAATGTACGCCATTTTCAGATCGCTGCTGCCGACGTGTGCTTTGTAGTGCTTCTTTATGTCAGGTGTAATTGAAAATGGCGCGGCGTGTGAAATCAGATCTGTCATTCGTTTTGTAAATGCAAAGAAAGTTAAACCAAAGGAAATTCATCGGCAAACATGCGAGGTTTACGGACAAAATACTATGAGTGATTCAGTGGTTGGTAGATGGGTCAGACTGTCCACTGAAGGACGTGATCAAGTGCACAATGAAGAACGAAGTGGACGCCTGTATGTGGCTACTGATGAACTGATTCACACAATTGAAGAGAAGATTAAGCACAACCTTAAGTTTACACCTAGTGTTCTTACTATGGACGTTCCGCATAGCTCACGATCATTAGTTCTTGAAATTGTTAATGAAAAACTGAAATTTCGATAACTTTGCTCGTGTTAGGTACCCACAATTATTAATGAACATCACAAAAAACAACGGATGGACGGTGAACTTCCGTTTTTGACACACTACAATGAAGGAGGCGATAGTTTTATTTCTTGGATAGTCACGTGAGATGAAATTTGGGTATTGTGCGACATCCGTGAAACAAACCGGCAATCAATGGAATGGCGGCACACTTCATCCCCAACGAAGGTTAAGCTTAGCAAAGGTTGTCATCTCGAAAAGTGATGTTTTTTTGGAACAGAAAAGACATCTTAATGACTGATTTCTTACCATGAGGCAAAACAACCAATGAACATGGTTACTGCAAGACCATTACGAAATTGCACCATGCAATACAGAGTACGCTCCAAGGATTACTGTCAACAGGTGTTGTTTGCTTCCAGAATAATGCTCGACCTCACACGGCGAATGTGACCAAACAACTCTTATGGGAATTTCACTGGAACATGTTTGATCATCGTCCATACAGCCTGTACCTCGCTCCTAGTGACTTACATCTCACACCTAAAATCAATGTTATAAGTGTAATGTGCTTTTCAAATTTTGTTGCTGTTTGTGATTGTCAACATTACTGTATGGCTCCAGCAGTTTGTTTACCAATGATATACGATAATAATTTAGAAGATATATCGGTGGTGTAATGTGTTAAATTTTATCTCTGCTTGTGTTATTGTTAACCAGGTTCTGGTTTGAATATGTCAATAAAATTTTCGAGGAAACTTTTGTATTTGAGATGTGTTTGTTGAAAATCAAAATGTTATGGAACCTAACTGCACTCGTCATTGGTCCCAAAACTACTTAAACTAACTTATTCTAAGAACAACTCATATATGAATGCCCGAGGTAGGACTCGAACCTCCGACTGCGAATGGCCACGCGCACCGCACCAAGGCGCATAAGCGTCCATGGCTATCCCACTGTGGCCTATTTTGTTCACTTACTAGAAGATGATGTTCTTTTTCGTGACAATAATTAACGATATTCTAAGGAAAACACATTATTAAGGAAGTATGTAAAATCTAATTTTACATCAAAAATTATTGTGTCCTGTCATTTTTACATTATATTGACACGAAATTTGTATCAAACTATTTCACATAACCTGAAGATTGCATTGTAGCCGAAATGCCCACTGTCTAAAGTATATAAATATTACAGCAGACATTGGGTAAAAAAATATATTTCATATTATGTCATTAAATTCAGTTGGTCAGGCCATTCCATCCGACTGATTTCCTTCATTTTTGTTTTAAACAAAAGGTTTCCACAGATTTCTCATCAACTAATTCACATTCCATCATTTATACTCAATAATTTAGGCATGCAGTTTGGTTTTACCTAATAACACTCGGCAGATCAAATTCTTTCAATTGATCTTTTAAAAACTTACGTTGGTTGATACTGAAGAAAATTATGACTGCACATTTAACAAGTCCGACATTGTTCGTCGTTCTAGCAAACAAATCTACGATTCTAATTAAGGAGAGTAATTCGTTTCAGCCTTACAACTCCCAGAAGATCCAGATCTAACATTGGAGCGTCTAAACACTTACATCAGTTAATTCTGAAGAAAGTTTTGAGTGCACATTCGACTTGACTTTCGTTTTTTCAACATTTTTAAACACTGAGAATTTGCAATCTGATTGGCTCTCATAAATGTAGAGTTATAAATTGAAGGTAGAAATCAAAATAGAGGAAATATTGTTTTGGAAGGAACTACATTCTGAAAGCATCACTACCATCATATTCATAATATCAACATCTAACGCGTAATGCTGTGGAGAAGCATGGCTGAATCTACTGATTATAAACAAGTTTTATGAAATTGATGTAAATAACACACAATTAATATTGAAATAACAAGATTTATCAAATTAATATAAATAACACACATATAATATCAAAATCTATAATAAATACTATGATTTGATAAATATTTACAATTACTTCTTTTCAAAAATGTTCAAATGTTTGCAAATATAAGGGACGTAACTGCTGCGGTTATCAGTCACTGGGGTTACATGCTTCTTAAACGCCTTAGAGCGCTTGGCTACTCCACCACGGCCACATATTTCCACTTTACATAACTGCCCACTAACGGTTAGAAGTATTTGCACTCGCCATCTCCTATGTATTGATAATGGTTTCGAAATCTTTTGCTGACATAGCTACCAGAGGGCCATCTGTGTATGCCCTTTAATATAGAATGTTTACAACCATAAGACTCACAGTGATATTTATGTGGGGAAGAAACAGCCACTAAGGGGACCCCCTAGTGCTTCCTACTGGGCGAGTTTCAACGGGGTCAATTGTGGCCAGGTGGCAGGACTCAGATGTTTTGAGATATGGTGCTACGGAAATTGATAACATAATAACTGAGGAGACTCTTCTGAGGAAAAAAAAACAAAAAAAACATTTTTTTCTTTTGAGAATCTGCAAAAAATGGAAAATAATGGGACTTCTGATACATCGTTAATAACCTTCGTGGAACTACAGGGAGCAAGAAGGGATAAAAACTGTAGGAGAACGAGATGGAATACATTCAGCAAATAATTGAAATCTTGGGGCGGAAATGCCACATTAAATTTCTTTTAAAAACACCTGTTGAGCCTCGCAGTCTAAAGTGCCATGTGACGAATTCCACGGCTGCTTCCGCCAGAGGTTCGAATCATCCCTCGGGCATGGACGTGTGCATTGTCCTTAGTATATAAGTCTAGGGACCGATGATCTCAGCAGTTTGGTCCATTGGGGGGGGGGGGAGGAAATCCTATTGATGCCACAGGGAAATACAAATTTGATAATGAGAAAAAAAGGAAGAAGATACGTGGATTGGAATCAGGAGAGGAAGTTCTCTAACATTTCAGTTTCAATATTTATTAAATTGTGATGTCGAGTTTATAGACGCGCATTTTAGATGGGATAGTATTTGTTAGATATGTGAAAGAGATCAAGAGACACTTGGAGGTACTAAATTGACATTATCCTTGTGAACGGAACATCTGCCTGAGTTACCTTCGTAGTGGATGCTAGCAAGGCAGTTTCAAAAAAATGTTCAAATGTTTGTATAGCTTATGGGACTTAACTACAAGGTCATCAGTACTTGTGAACTAGCTAACACTAAGGACGTCACAAATATCCATGCCCGAGGGGGGATTCTAACCCCCGACCATAGTGGCCGTGCAGACTGTGACTAGCGCGCCACAGTCCCCTCGGCCACCGCGGCCAGCCAAGGCAATTTCTTTGGCTCTTCAATGTAGTTCAAAACACATTATACGTCAATGAGTGACAAAACAACGCAGTAGCGGCAAAGAGTCAAGAAGGTGGAGAAACATAAAGTATAAAGGTCCTATGGGTTTAGGAGACCAGTGTTCCTCCATACTGTATGTAAGAGATGTTCCCGTTAGAAAGTTATAATAGTAAGGTAAAGCTTTAGAAACCATGTTTTTAACTGTTAGACATATCCAGGGGCAAACATACACTGTAACCATAACTTATTGGTTGTGAGCTGTAGATAGTAAACCATTAGAAGAAGAACGGGTAGGTCTGAGAATGTAGTGAGGGCCACAGAGGATCATATAGGAGAAGGACAAGGCCTAACAGAAATCCTTGGATAACACAGAAGATAATGAACTTAATTGATAAAAGAAGAAAACATAAAAATACAGCATGTGAAGCAGGCAAAAGGGAGTATAAACATCTGAAAAATATGGTTGATAGGAAGTGCAGATTGGCTAAGCAGGAGTGGCTGGTGGAGAAATGCAACCCCACAGAAGAATGTATAACTAGAGGAAACATAGATACCGCCTACAGGAAAATCAAGAGACATTTGGAGACAATAAAAGCAACGATATGAATATCAAGGACTCAGATGGAAAACCGGTACTAATCAAAGATGGGAAAGGTGGAAGGAATATATAGAGTGCCTGTACAAAGGAAATAAACTTGAAGGGAGTATTCTAGTGATGGAAGACGAAGTAGAAGAAGATGAGATAGGAGATACGATGCTGCGAGAAGAATTTGACAGAGTACTGAAAGATCTGAGTCGAAACAAGGCCCCGGAAGTAGATGATATTCTGTCTGAACTGCTGATATCATTAGGAGAGCCAATCATAAAGCAATAGTCTCACCTGGTATGCAAGATGTGTAACACAGGAGAACTACCCTCCGACTTCAAGACGAATATAGTAATTCCTATTTCTAAGTAAACAAGTTAAGGATGTAAACCTTGCTGATATTGTGATTATTTTGTTGCAACAGCATTTTGATCGTTTTACTTAGTTTTGTTGATTGACAGGCTAATTTAGTAATTATGTCATTATGCCTTTAACTGTTTTACCATCACATAGTTTTGCCAGGTAAATTATCTTGAGAGGTGGTGGATCTTTTAGCTGTGAAGACAGGAAATACTTTTTTATTTATTATTATTACCGTATAAATGAAATTTTCAGCATAGCTTTCTACACCCACGAACTCCTCTTCTTGCCCTTTTCTCCATACCATATTCCCAAAAGTTCAATGCCAATGTAAATTCGTCTTAAATATAAAATTACTACTAAATTATAGACAACATATCACCCTGGTCCATTACGTTAACATAAAAATAAATAAATAAATAAAAATAAAAAACCAGTAATTTAGCACAATTGTACCATAAAGGTTTAACATTAAGTTGTCAGATATCATGTAACTTAATCGTATGACATACTTTCATCCAAGTGTATAATTTTCAAAATAATGCGATTGTCAACCAAAAATTTCTGTTCAAAATGCAAAATCTTTGCACAACATCTTTGGGTTATTTACTTCCTGTATAGTGTGTGATAACTGTACTACAGTGTGTATAGTGTATAACTGCAAAACATTAACATGAGGAATAAATACGACACAATGTTCAACACATGTTCAAATATTTCTTAAGCTTATGGGACTCAATTGTTGGGACATCAGTCCCTAAATTTACAAACTACGTATAAACAGAAACTTCCTGGAAGATTAAAATATATATATATATATATATATATATATTTCTACATAAAAGGAGACTGATTGTTGTTTATTCAGGAAAGCTATACAATCATCTGGGTCACCGGAAAAGAATCTAATATAATTTTCTTACGTTAATGAAACTTTTAAAAAATGTGCAGTATTATAAATACAGTATGAATTTTTTGTAGTGAAGTTTTCGTAATAGGATACATCCTACTTTTTACATGATTTCCGAGAGAAATGTATTTTGTACGACAAGTGTTTTGCGTTCCGAAGAATGACCGATTGGAACCGTACGGCAAGACTTTTATATGACAAACTTTGTGATCGCCCACCAGTCGACAAATATCTGACAGTTAATTGGCGGAGAGCCTGGGAGAACATCTTCAACCCCCTCCTACCGACAAGGGTCCACGAGTTGTGGTATCGTCTAGTCAATAATGTCATAAAGACAAATCAGGGACTCGCCGACATTCATAAAATTGCCTCGCCAAATTGCTCACTATGCAATGTTCCTGATACACGTGAACATTGGTTCCAGTGTCTCCGTGTGCCACCTGTATGGGAGCTATGCCTTGGCATGTTGGCCTTATTAACGGAACCACCCGAATGGATGCGACGGTGAAATGGTTCACCATGACGGACGCAATGCTGTACCCCCGCACCAGGCATAATTGCACTCTGTGGTTACTGGGGCACTCTGACGTGCCCGACTCGGGGTCGGGGTGGCGTACATAGCACATTTATGGAATGCCCACCACCAGGAGAAAGCGCACCGTTCTTATGACGAGCTCTACGGTAACTTCCTCACGGCTCTTCTCCTTGGCCACCAACGCGCTATACGTCAGTAAATCACACCTCTGTTAGGTCACGTCGTATTAGCCGTGTGCACTGGGACGCCACGTTGCGGTACGCGCGGCCGATCTCCGTCGGGGGCTCGTGTCGCCTCCTTGGGCATGGTTGTGTTGTCCTTGGGTAAGTTTACCTTAGTTTAAGTAGTTCGTAAGCTACGGACTACGGACTAATAATCAAGCTGTCGAGTCCGATAGATTTACAAACATTTGAACACCACTGTTATTCAATGGAATACCTGTTAAGTACGAAAAACTATGGTACATATTTTTTCTGTCTCGTTTTTGGTTCATTTCATGACGCGAAAAGAGGATGACCCATTTCCTTTGGGACCCATTGCACCAGGTCGATTTGTTTTGTTTCTTTCTTCTTCTCCTTGTGGACCATTGCGAAGATGGTGTATCCCCTTGTGTTCCGTTGTGACATATCCTTGTTACAGTAATTTTTCCTGTATGTCCTTTATGTCTCACTAATGGTCCAGTACAGTATATCTGCGTCTGGTTTCCGTTGTTGCCTTGGCGAATTAGCCGTACATACTGAAGTGCTGCGGTGCACGCGGCCGTTCGCCGTCCGGGCTTAGTTTACCTTAGTTCAAGTAGGTTGTAAGTTACGGACTGATGACCATGCAGTTGAGTCTGACAGATTTACAAATATTTGTTTCCGTTGTTGTGTAATAGTTGTTGTAGGGGAATAGTTGTTCCCCTTTATGGCAGGGGAAGTTTCCCTGCTTATATGCCGTTGTTGCATTCTTGTTATCTTACAGCACAAGTGAATTTTAGTTTTCCAGAATTTTCCATTTTGTTCCTTTAATTGCGGTGTTTGGTCGGAAGGGGTGTAGGGTGGCAGGAGACTATGTGTGTGTTTGTGTCTGTGTGTGTGTGTGTGTGTTTAAATGTGCAGGATGAGTCATAAATAAGGAAAAATATTTTGTGCAATTTGTAACATACTGAGCTACCGAAACAAATTCGTTTTCTGCGTGTTCCTATGTCAATAAATGACAATGGGATTGAATGGTAAAAACTGGAAATATGAAGTCCACTTCTGGGTGTTTTTGTGTACCAAATTTGTACGAGGGGACAGATAGGCAACAGGGCACAACATGCAAGTGTTGCAGGTTGTCTAGGCACTCACAAGAAGGCTAGGTATGCGGCATCAAGCGACGGTGTGAATGACACTACAAGTAATGACAGCACATATATCTCGTAGCGTTTTCGCTGGCCGATATTACGAATCACAGCAAGTTGGCATAGGGAAAGGAACTTGTGTACTGTTGCCCTATTGCCGATCGGACCCTGTGACCAATGTCAGTGCACAGTAACATCCAAAAGTCCAAATATTTCCAGATTTTTACCATTCAATTACACTGTCCTTTATTGACATAGAAACATGTGGAAAACGAATTTACGTTTGTAGTTCAGTGTGTCACAATTCACACGAAATTTATGACTCACTCTGTATATACATATACTGTATATTTAATTGGGTCTCCTGCCACCCTTCCAATCCTTCCGATCACACGGCACAATTAAAGGAACAAAATAGAAAATTCTGAATAACTAAAGTGCTCTTGTGCTGTAAAATGATATACAGGGCGTTACAAAAAGGTAAGGCAAAACTTTCAGGAAACATTCCTCACACACAAAGAAAGAAAATATGTTATGTGGACATGTGTCCGGAAACGCTTAATTTCCATATTAGAGCTCTTCAAATCACATTAATCATGGGATGGAAACACTCAGCAACAGAACGTACCAGCGTGACTTCAAACACTTTGTTACAGGAAATGTTCAAATGTCCTCCTTTAGCGAGGATACAAGTATCCAATCCCTGATGCGCTGATGCAGCCCTGGAGAATGGCGTATTGTATCACAGCCGCCCACAATACGAGCACGAAGAGTCTCTACATTTGGTACCGGGGTTGCATAGACAAGAGCTTTCAAATGCCCCCATAAATGAAAGTCAAGAGGGTTGAGGTCAGGAGAGCGTGGAGGCCATAGGAGAAGAACCAACTCAAGGCTTGAATAGATTAATAAATTCTCGGGTAACGCCGGGTTTTCAGCTACTCCGTACATCAAATGGGTATCTGCCAACTCCGCATTTGTAAACATTGCACTGACTGCAAAACCACGTTCGTGATTAACACTAACCAGATGATGCTATGTACTGATGTGCTAGATGCTAGTACTGTAGAGCAATGAGTCGCATATCAACACAAGCACTGAAGTCAACATTACCTGCCTTCAATTGGGCCAACTGGCGGTGAATCGAGGAAGTACAGTACATACTAAGGAAACAATTGGGTATTTTGACAATTGTCTGCACGAATTATTTGAATTTCCATTTAAAGAAAAATACTAAAATGAGCTCTAACATGGAAATTAAGCGTTTCCGGACACATGTCCATATAACATTTTTTCTTTCTTTATGCGTCAGGAGTGCTTCCTGAAAGTTTGGCCGTACCTTTTTGTAAAACCCTATATACAAACTGTTCTTCCCCGAGGTGAGAGTCTACCAGTTACTCCAATTCCATGTACATATTTCGCCCATCGGGCTGTAAAATCTTAGAAGGCTACTCGAGGTTGGGAGGCAAATGACAAGATTTTTCGGGAATGCGCCTTCTCGATAAGGAAGGCCGGCATCAAAATCTGCTGCCCGCTGAGACGCGGCGCCGCAGGTCCGGGAGGGAGACGGGCCTCAGTCGCGCGGGGAGTTAATTGAAATCGAGAGGAGCGGCGGCGGCGGCAAAAAGCACCCAGACGCAAAAACGAAAGACACGAAATTTTAATTGGAAGCGCTCCTTTATTACGGCGAAGGGCGACTGTCGCGGCACAGGCGAAGGCGAAAGCGACAGCGCAGCCGCCAGCGCTAGGCGGACCGCAGCGCGC
The DNA here is from genome assembly GCA_026315105.1 of Locusta migratoria. Taxonomy (NCBI): domain Eukaryota; kingdom Metazoa; phylum Arthropoda; class Insecta; order Orthoptera; family Acrididae; genus Locusta; species Locusta migratoria. The sequence goes on along the minus strand of CM048747.1, from coordinate 80,162,786 downwards.
TGTGTCCGGCTGCCGGCGCGGCTGCTGAGGCTGTCCGTGTCCGCCACCGCCGAGGCTGCGCCGCTGCTCAAAACGGGTTCAAATGTCGGTATTCCTATGGGACCAAACTACGTTGGTCATCAATCCCTAGACTAACAAACTACTTACTCTAAGTTAAACTAACCTAAGGACGACACACAAACATCCATGCCCGAGAGGGTTCGAACCTCCGACGCGGGAGTCCGCGCGATTCGTAACGAGGCGCTCCAGACCGCATGGCTACTCCCGCCAGGCGCGTCGCTGCTGATTGACAGCAATGCATCATGCAGATGCTCGAAGTCCTGACCTGGGGGTAGTTAGACGCCAAGTATTCCACCAAAGCTTGTTTATAAACTACTGGCTTTTGCCGGAGGCTTTGATGTCTTTGCATACATGTACAATATTTTTGCAACTTCACCCTTTAATGCCCAAATATTTTTTTAGGTTTTTAAAAAAAATTCAGAATTTAAAATCATTTTTATTTTAGGTACCGTAAATACGGGCTACTTGTGCCCTGCAAACAGAAAAATTGTTTATATATACATGTGGCGTCTGTTCCGAAAGAACCTGCAGTTGCCGGCCGCGGTGGCCGAGGTGACTGAGGCGCTCCAGTCACGGTCAGCACGGTCACTACGGTCGGGGGTTCGAATCCCCCCTCGGGCATGGATATTTGTGCCGTCCTAGTTCGTAAGTAGTTCATAAGTAGTTTGTAAGTTTAGGGACTGATGACCCCGTAGTTAAGTCCCATAAGCTTAACAAACATTTGAACATTTGAACCTGCAGTTGTTATTATTTTCATATTCACAGAATATACGATTTCAACTGCGAATGGGCATAGCTGAAAATGTGTACTATAACGATACTGCTGACCCCTTCATTTCAATGTTACCGTACGATACCGTCTGCCTGGTCCTCTCATCTCAATGTCATCCTACGATACCGTCTGCGTCGGATCCGGATTCGTGTGGTTCAGTTGTGATATATGTTGTGTGTGAAGTTAAAAACGTAATAGCCAGCGTAGGAATCAGTGTAGGACAGTGTCTCAGTGATACTGTGATTAAAACAAGTGATAAATTTCATTAATTAAGAGATTCACATATTTTCTTTCCAGACAGTTCTATAAACAATAGTTGCGTCATTGTATGTTATTTAAAGACTTTACACAGACGAATTGTAAAAACTTTCGTGAAAAACATAAAGAAATGAAAAGAAATAGCATTGTATATACGTTAGGCTCATAAACTAGTTGTGTAGACCAGCTAATTGTGTAATTAATGATGTACTCGAGATTTGAATATTGTGTTTCTTTGTATATATTGACTCACTTGAGATTTTGAACCTATTTTGAGAATTTCCAAGATAATTGATAGCTCAATATATGTTAGGAACATGTATGATGGACTCATTAACTAATTAATTGACATTTAAAATCACACTTTGTTGTCAACAGAAAGATCGGAAATTACGACTTAAAATATTTGCTTCATCTAAAATTATTGTATGTATAGTTTTAATTTTTTATTGCGATTATTTTTGTGTATATGAAATGTTTTTCTGCATCAGTATATTCTATTGTTATGAACAATGCTTAATGTAACGCCATTACTGTCAAGGTTATATATTTGCCTCACCGCCTTGCGTGGGGGGAGTTCGAGTTTTAGTCGGTGGTCAAGTGCTCTGGAAGCTACATCAGTCTGCATTTTAAAGTGGAAGTACTGTGTGCTCTAACTTCTGATGTATTGAATTTGTATTGTTTTGTTGGCGAGAAGTTTGATTTAAAATAAAGAAGAAGTGAAAAATTGTACATATCGACTATTTATTTCTACCACGACGCCCCAGGAGAATAATGTTGCAGCGAGCAGAACCCCCATACGTCGTAATCTTAAAAAGCTGAGTATCGGTAGAATGAAACCGTAGTTACTTATATAGTATACAAACGTTACAGTACCCAGCCAGGATTCGAACCCAGGTCTTCTAGTTTCTAGGCAATTGCGCTGACTCCTACACCAGTGGGGACACAGTGATCACCGTCCCTGCAAGGTCTACCTAAGCACGCCTCCCGTCAGACACAAATTTCCAGCTTTACCCTGGCCACAGTACTCAAACTCGTAGTCACTATGTACTAATTCCCGTAAGAGTAAGGGCACCAAACATGCCCACCCCTCCCCACTAACGAAAGGAACATTGCCTGCCACTGGCATATTATATATATACATGTGGCGTCTGTTCGGAAAGAACAGACGTCACTTCTGATCCTGCAGTTGTTATTGTTTTCACATACACAGAATATATGACTTCAACTGCGAATGGGCAGTGGGGAGTGGTGGGCTAGTTTGGAGCCCTTACTCTTTGCCAAATCAAGAAAAATCCAAGGCAATGTAGACTTGTGTATGATTGGAGATGCATTTCTTCAACGAATTCAAGAGAAGAGGAGCGTGTTTGTTACACCTCACTATACTAAGAAGAAAAAGCTCCATGTGCCACCTGGACAGTGTAAGTGTGTCTGATTTCTGCTCTACCAGTAATACCAGACTGAGATCAGGAGGTGACCGACCTCAGCCTCCACAATAGTGATGAGGAACATATAGGACACTTGACTATGACTTTTTGCCAACCCAAAGCCAAATCAACACCATCACCAGCGCCTGTAACGAAATATGACGTAGAAATAGCCGCAGCGGAGCGGCCGAGCGCATTGAGGCGCTATACTGCGATGCGCGAGGCTGTTCCCCGTCGGGGTTCGAATCCCCCCTCGGGCATGGATGTTTGTGTCGTAGTTCATAAGTAGTTTGTAAGTTTAGGGACTGATGACCCCGCAGTTAAATCCCTTAAGCTTTACAAACATTTGGACATTTTTTGAACCTAGAAGTAGGAAAGTTTGTTCTGGTAAAATGGAACAAGAAGGAATATCCAGGAGTCATCCTCGCTACAGAAAAAGAAGGTGTTACAGTCGATCGCATGGAGCCTACACTAAAAGCCTGGAGGCGGCCCAAAAATAAGGATGTCTTGTTGTATAAATTTGAAGATATGTTAATAACAATAGAACCCTCTAAATTAATAAAAAGAGGTTTGGTTTCTTTATCTGGACTCGAAACATTGATATATCTCTATATTCTATTGTTTGTACAATAGCTAAAACTCGATGTTCAAAATTAATATTTGTCCGTAAACTTCAGGAAGTTCACTGGATTTTCAGAATTTACGTTATTCAAATAACCATCAACTTACTTGAACGCAAACTGTTTTGAAACGGTAGTACCTACGGGAATTACAGTCTGGGTTCAAGTAACCCTACTGTAAGGTTAACTTAAGCCCAAATAAAATAGAAAAATAAAAATATTTACTACGTCGGAAACAATGCGTACTGCACAGTAAAGTATCAATAATAAACTATGATAATAAATATAAGGTGAGTACGTCAGTGAAAAAAAATCTGTTCATTTTTAAACAATGTTGAAAGTATCGAAATGTGGGCTCAAGTAGCCCGTGTTTACGGTAAGTGAAAGTATAAAATGTCTAGGCCCTTTCTATGACATGTTGCATATATGTAACATTGGACATTAAGAGAAACATAACAATGTTATTTTCTTTAAATAACCAATGCACTGAATAATGTCTGAGATAAACCATCTGTCTCACTGAGTTCATGTGTGGAATCTTCTAAAGCAATTCCTGTCTTTGTTGAAACATAAAAACAACTCACACACTGTAAAGGAAACACAGAAGCATTACTCCAAACGTCCATCCATTTGTGGAAACTACCCAGGGGCAGATATAGACTCTCACCATAACTTTTGATCATGAACTGTAGGCTGAAACTGAAAAAAACTGCAAAAGGGTAGGAAAATAAGGAGATGGGACTTGGATAAATTGAAGGAACCTGATTTTCAGAAGGAGCTTTAGGCAACAATTGACAGAAACAGGGGGAACGACAACAGTAGATGAAGAATGGGTAGCATTGAGAAATGAAATAGTGAATGCAGCAGAGGACAAAATAGGTAGAAAGGCAAGACCTACAAAAAATCCTTGGATATACTAAATTTAATTGATGTAAGGAGAAAATATAAAAATGCAGTAAATGAAACGGGCAAAATGGAGTACAGACGACTAAGAAATGAGATTGACAGGAAGTGTAAAATAACTAAGCAGGAGTGGCTAGAAGGCAAATGCAAGTCTGTAGAAGAATGAATAAATAGGGGAAAAATAGATACCGCCTACAGTAAAATAAAAGAAACATTTGGAGACAAGAAAAGCAGCTGTATGAATGTAAATAACTCAGATGGAAAATCAGTTCTCAGCAAAGAAAGGAAAGCTGAAAGGTGGAAAGAGTATATAGAGGGGCTCTCCAAAGGAAATAGAGACAATATTGTAGGAAGGGAAGAGGATGTAGTTGAAGATAAAATAGGAGATACTATACTGAGAGAAGAATTTCACAGAGCACTGAAAGACATAAGTCGAAGTAAGGCCTCTGGAGTGGAGACATAAAGACAGCCATTTCTGTAGTTTAGAAATACGTCATTTTTCATAATAGTATTGTTCAAATAAAGTACTTTCATTTGTTTAAAAAAGGAGTTAATTCAAGAACACATACTGCTACATTGTTTAACAACATGTATAAGCATTGTAAAGAAAAAGTAAATTAAGACACAAAACTTTTCGGAAAGCATAGGCTTCAGCATTTGCAGCATTTTAGAAAAGATAAGTCACAAGTGTACCAGTTTCGAGATTATAACGATCAGACAGAAAGATTCTCTAACTTCATACAAGGTTTATAATATAAAAAAAATTGTATGCATCTTCTGAAAAACGCCGTAACCAAGCGTGGATCGGTAATCTCACCATTTTAGGTGACCATTTATCAGTTTTAGATACGGTGCCACAAACTTTCTGTGAGCTAAGCCCCCCCCCCCGCCCCCTCAGACCAAAATAGTGGATGTCTACTTAAAATCACTTATCTTTTACATTAGACTTGCCTCCCCCTCCACAAGAAAATAATGTATGCTATATTCGCCACTGTCGTGTGCATCTATAAGTGGAGAATTATTGCTCACAATTCCCACATAATGTCACAGTGTTAGCTTATGTCAAGTGTTAATATCGGCGTTTAGAGGCTCAATAGCTTCAGTGGCTCCGTTTCTTCTCATGGAAGAAAGAGTTTATAGTGACCTGACGAGTTGTTCATTTGAAATCAAAATGTCCAAATTATATTGTGAGATTGATTTATTATTCAATTATGACACATATCGATGAACTTATGCATTCCTATTATTTTTGATGATGACGACTTGCGAATCTATATGTACCCAGCTGATTGAATGGAAGTGGCTCTAAATCCAAATTCCGGTTAGTGTATCGGAAGGAAGGAGAGAGCCGGCCGCAGTGGCCGAGCGGCCTGCGGCGCGCCAGTCACAGTCTGCACTGCCGCTACGGTTGGGGGTTCGAATCCCCCCTCGGGCATGGATGTTTGTGTCGTCTTTGTATATGGTAGTTCAAAGGCAGATTAAAATTGTGTGCCGGAACCGGGACTCGAACCTGGGACCTCTGCCTTTCGCGGGCAAGAGCACTACCGACTGTGCTATCCCGACACGACTCACGATGCCGCCTCACAACTTTACTTCCGCCTCCTACTTTCCAAACTTCACAGAAGCTCTCCTGCGAACCATGCAAGACTAGCACTCCTGGAAGAAAGGATGTGGGGGGGGGGGGGGGGGACATGGCGTAGCCACAGCCTAAGGGATGTTTCCAGAATGAAACTTTCACTCTGAACGGGCTAAAACGTCTAATCATAACTTCACTGGCACCAACAACACAAAACATAACTCCGCTGCAGAGTGAAAGTTTCATTCTGTAGTTCAAAGGAGTTTGTAAGTTTAGGGACTGTTGATCCTTAAGATTATGCTTAAGCTTAACAAACATTTGAACATTTGAAGAATAGAGACATTTATGCAGTCAAATGGCAGTAACGCCATTTGCAAATTATTGCATAACTGTGGATCATCAATATAACAAAACATTTTCTAAATCAATATGACCAGAGACAGATTGAATCGCCGTCTTCCAGAATGCGAATGCAGTGCGTTGTTGTTGTTAAACATAAATTTATCCATGTCATGTGGAATGGTATGAGGTCTGCGACTGCATTATAAACTTTTTGAAATAATTTATACTGCAGCAATCACATTTTACTAATATTTTTATTAGCTCGACGCGTTTAGACAGCAAGCTGCTATCATCGGGTGCATTTTACAGTTACAGGTACATTACTGTATGTACCTGAACAGGCTAAAATGTCTAATCATAACTTCACTGGCACTAACAACACAAAACAGTATCTTCCTGAACAGGTTAAAACGTCCAACCATAACCTCGCTGGCACCCACAAAACAAAACTAACAAAACAGTGTTGCACCTGTAACTGTAAAAGGCACCCGATGATGGCAGCTTGCTGCTGAAACACGTCGTGCTAATAAAAATATTAGTAAAAAGTTGTTGTTGCTGTGGTCCTCAGTCCGCAGACTGGTTTGATGAAGCTCTCCACGCTACACGGTCCTGTGCAAGCCTCTTCATCTCCGAATTAGAACGGCAACCTACATCCTTTTGAATCTGCTCACTATCTTCGTCCCTCCGTCTCCCTCTACGATTTTTACTCCACACACTTCCTTCTAACGCTAAGTTGACGATTCCTTGATGTCTCAGAATGTGTCCCACAAATCTATCCCTTCTTTTAGTGAGTGTACTCCAGAAACTCCTTTTCTCTCCAATTCTATTGAGCACCTCCTCATTACTTACATGATCTATCCATCTAATCTTCATCATTTGTCTGTCGCACTACATTTCGAAAGGTTCTATCATCTTTTTGTCTGAACTCCTTATCGTCCACGTTTCACTTCCATACAGTGCTACACTTCAGACGAATGCTTTCAGAAAGGACTTCCTGACATTTAAATTAATATTGGATGTCACACAAATTTCGCTTCTTCAGAAGCGTTTTTCTTCCCAAGGTCTCTGCATTTTATATCTTCCTTGCGATGGGCAACAGAAGTTATTTTGCTACCCCAACAACAAAACTCATCTACTACTTTTATTGTCTCATTACGTAGTCAATTCCTTCAGCATCGCCAGATTTTTTTACACTACATTCGATTTCCCTCGTTCAACTTATGTCTCCTTACAGTCTATTCCGTTCAGTTGCTCTTCAACTATCTTTTCTGTCTCTGACAGAATTACTATGTCATTAGCAAACTGCAAAGGCTTTGTTTCTTCTCACTGAACTTTAATTCCCTCTCCAAATTTCTCGTTGCATTCCTTCACTGCTTGCTCAACGTATAAATTGAATAATGTTGGGGAATTATCTTACTCCCTTCCCAACTACTGTTGCCTTTTCATAACTTCGACTCTACTAATAACTGATGTCTGGTTTTTGTACAAGTTGAATTTAATTCTTCGCTCCCTATATTTTACGCCTGCTACCTTCAGAATTTAAAAGAGTGTATTTCAGTCAGCATTGTGAAAAATTTTCTCCAGATTTACAAATGTTAAAACGTAGGTTTCTCTTTCGTAACCTATCGTAATGTGACTATTGCCTCCCGTGCTCCTACAGTTCAAATGTTTGTAGTGCTTATGGGACTTAACTACAGGGTCATCAGTCCCTAAATTTACAAACTACTTATGAACTAGCTTACTCTAAGGAAGGCGCAAATATCCATGCCCGAGGGGGGGATTCGAACCCCCGACCGTAGTGGCCGTGCAGACCGTGACTGGCGCGCCGCAGTCCCCTCGGCCACCGCGGCCGGTCTCCTACAGTTCTCAAACTGATCTTTCCCATGGTAGGATTGTACTAATTTTTCCATTCGTCTGTAAATAACTCGTGTTAGTATTTTGCAACCATGACTTGTTAAACTGATGGTTCCGTAATTTCACATTTGTCTGCACTTAATTACTTAGGAATTGGAATTACTATATTCTTCTTGAAGTCGGAGGGTATTTCCCCTGTCTTATACATCTTGCGTACCAGGTGGAACAATTTCTTCATGATTGGCTCTCCTAACCATATCAGCAGTTCAGACAGAATATCATCTATTCCAGGAGTTTTGTTTCGACTTAGATCTTTCAGTACTCTGTCAAATTCTTCTTGTAGTATCCATTTGTGGAATTCAGCGTTCAATTTTATTTCCTTTGTATAGACCCTCTATATATTACTTCCACTTTTCAGCTTTCCCTTCCTTGCTCGGTATTGCTTTTCCATCTGAGTTCTTGATATTCATAGCGCTGCTTTTCTGGTCTCCAAAAGTCTCTTTTATTTTCCTGTAGGCGGTATCCACCGTTCCCCTAGTTATACATTCTTGCATTTGTCTTCTAACCATCCCTGCTTAGCCAGTCTTCACTTCCTGTCAGCCTAGTTTCTGAGACGACATCTGTACTCCTTTTTTCCTGCTTCACTTGATGAATTTTTATATTTTCTCCTTTCATCAATTAAGTTCAGTATCTCTGTGTTATCCAGAATTTCTAATATGCCTTTTCCTTATGCGTATATGATCTTCTGCGGCCTTCACTATCTCTCAGAGCTACCCATTCTTTTTCTACTGTTTTTCTTTCCCCCATTTTACTCAATCCTTGCGTAATGCTTGCTCTGAAACTGTCAGCCACCTCTGGTTCCTTCAATTTGTCCAGTTTTTCTTCCTTAAGTATTAATCTACATTTCATACTAATAAATTATGGCCAGTCTATATCTGCCTCTTACAGTTTATAACCTGCTTTCTAAACCTTTGCCTTATGGCACCATTATAAAGTCAATCTAGTACCTTTCAGGGCCTCCTGGCCCCTTCAATGTATACAACTTTGTTTCATGATCTCTTTCATTCCTTTTCCCCAGTTCATATTCACCTACTACATTTCCTTTCTTACTACTGAGTTCGAGTCCCCCAGGGCATTTAAGTTTTCTTCTCCTTTTTTGGTCTTAATAAATTTTTTAATCTTCTCATCCATTTCTTCGATCTCCTTACCATCGGCAGAGCTAGTTGGCATACAAACTTGTACTACGGTGGTCAATGTTGGCATTGTGTCTATCTTTGATACAACAATGCATTCATTATGCTTTTCATAGTAACTTACCTGCATTCATATTTCCTTATTATCAAACCTACTCCTGCGTTACCAACAACTGATTTTGTATTTGTAACCCTATGCTCACCTGACCAGAAATCCTGTTCATCCTGCCACCGAACTTCACTAATCCACACCAATCTAACTTTAACCTATTCATTTCTCTTTCCAAATTTTCTAACTTACCTACCCCATTGATAGATCATTCCACACTCCGATCCAAAGAATATCTGTTTTGTTTTTCTTCATGATGACATCGTCTTGGAGATCCGAATAGGGGAATATTTTACCTGCGGAGTATTTTAGTCAGGCAGACGCCATTATCATTCATTCATATAACAGAGCTGCATGCTCTGGGGAAAAGTAACAACTGTAGTTTCCCTTTGCTTTCGGCCGTTTGCAGTAAATGCATGGCAAAGCCACGTTAGCTGATGTTACAAGGCCAGCTGAGTCAATCATCCAGACTGTTGCCCCTGTAACTACTGAAAAGTTTGCTGCCCTTCTTCAAGAACAACACATTTGTTTGGCCCCTTCATAGATACTCCTCTACTGTGGTTACACCTACGGCGAGGCTATATCGTTGAGAGACATCCCACCTCGGCAATATCTGTGATTCATGAGGGTGGGCAGTGTGTTACCACTTCATTAGTAGGGTACAAGAGATTATTATTATTATTTGTGCTATTCTGCTTAGTGGCAAGTCCATGTCTTCATATAGAGAATTTCTAATTCCATTGTTCCCTGTCCTCAGTTCTTCCTTCAGTCTTTTGTATCTCCTTCCATCTTTCATGTCGTCCAGACGCTGAATCCTCCTTCTTCCTCGTCCTGTGTTTCCTCTTATTTTTCCTTCGATGACAATGCATAGGAGTCCCACGTGTCTAAGTACGTGTCCAATCCAGTTGGCCTTTCTCTGTAGAATTGTATGCAGAATGCTTCTCTCCTACTCTTCTCCGTACATAATCGTTTTTCATACGATTTGTCCATTTCAACTTTCCCATTCTCCTCCAGCACCACATTTCAAAGCTCTCTAAGTATTTTTTCTCCTTCTTTCTCATGGTCCACGTCTCTGCTCCATACAGTGCAGTGTTCCAAATGTAGCACTTCACCAGTTTCTTCCTTAATGCCAAGCTCAACTTGCTGGTCAGCAGAGTCCTCTTCTAGTTGAAAGCAGCTTTGGCCATGGCGATCCTTGCTCGGATTTCGTTGGTGCAGTTGGCATTCTTTGTGATGAAACATCCCAGGTACTTGAACTGATTCACATTTTCCAGTTCCCGATTGTCAACAATTATCTTCAAGTACAAGAGATAGCTGGTGTCTTTCAACATTAACGATTTCAGAAATGCTGCACAGCGTTCCTTCACCTACTTCATAATTACGAAGCTAATCTGGGTAGATCGTCAGGTGTGCCCCAAGGGAGTGTGATAGGACCGCTATTATTTTCTATCTATATATATGATCTGATGGACAGAGTAAGTTGTTTGCTGGCGATGCTATGGTGTATGGGAGGGTGTCGTCTGTAACTGACTGTAATAGCATACAGGATGACTTAGACAAAATTTCTAGTTGGTGCGAAGAATGGCAGCTAGCTCTCAATGTAGAAAAATGTAAGGTGATGCGCATGAATAGAAAAAGCAATCCCATAATATTCGAATACAGCATTAGTAGTGAGCTTCTTGATGCTGTCGCGTCGTTCAAGTATCTAGGCGTAAAGTTGCAGAGCGATATGAAATGGAACGAGCATGTAAGGACAGTTGTGAGTAAGGCGGTCAGCCGACTTCGGTTTATTGGGAGAATTTTGGGAAGATGTACTTCACCTGTAAAGGAGGTCGCGTATAAAACGCTTGTACGACCACGTCTTGAGTATTGCTCAAGTGTTTGGGACTCGTAGCAGATCAGTTTAAAGGAAGACATAGAGGCGGTTCAGAGGCGAGCAGCTAGATTTGTTATCGGTAGGTTCGACCAATGCGCGAGTGTCACGGAAATGCTCAGGCAACTCAATTGTGGATCGCTGGAAGAAAGACGACGTTCTTTTCGTGCAATTCTGTTAGGTAAATTTAGAGGGCCGGAATTTGAAGCTGAGTGTAGTACGACCTTGCTGCCCGCTACTTACATTTCGCGTAAAGATCACAAAGACAAGATAAGAGAAATTAGGGCCCGTACGGAGGCATGTAGGCATTCTTTTTTTCCTCGTTCAATTTGGGAGTGGAATAGGAAAGGAAATGCCTAGTAGTGGTACAGTGTACCCTCCGCCACGCACCTTACGGTGAATTCCGGAGTATGTATGTAGATGTAGATGACTGAGACAGTGGCCACAAAAGACGGCTTCTGATTAATCAGTGGCGACTGCTAGCCAAACGGCAGACAAAGGGCAGACAGAGAGGAGGCTGCTCCCGGCATGCCCCGCGGCCTCACGCACTGGAGTCCGGCCGCCGGTCGTTACCTGCCGCGGTTGGCAGCCCTGGCGCCCTAATTAGGAGCGGCGTTAATTTGGGCGGTGTTTATGCGCTCGCGTGCGGCCGCCGGCCCATTAGCGCCCAGTTAATAAAAGGAGCCGGCCGCTAAATCTTGCACGCCGTGCCTTTCTGATAGCGCCCGCCTAACGAACCGGCCAGGGCTGGGGGGTCGCGGCGCAGGGCTGCCAACACTGCCGTGCGTCTTAATTGCTGCGCCCGAACAGCTGTACGTCATTAACAAGTTGGCAGCGGACACTTTTTATTCACTGCTGCCTGCACCTGGACTTGCTGACGGTACAGTATAGCGCGTCGTGTTTTTCACGATTCGTCTCTTAGTCGCCACCACAGACAAATATATACAGACGGGAAACCTCCCTAAGGGCCCGGTCCTACGCTCAGGGGTGTGGGGAGGGAGGTTTTCCAGCAGTTCCGTAAGATGTCCCATGATGGCGCTGCGGTCGTAAGAAGCCCTTTAAACTGGCCAGAGCAGGCGGCAGGTAGCGGCTGTTTGTTTCAAATGTTTGTATAGTCTATGGGACTTAACTACGGGGGTCATCAGTCCCTAAACTTACAAATTACTTATGAACTAGCTAACACTAAGGACAGCATAAATATTCATGCCCGAGGGGGGATTCGGACCTGCGACCGTAGTGGCCGTGCAGACCGTGACTGAAGTGTCTCAGTCCCCTCGGCCACCGCGGCGGGCGGTAGCGGCTGTCCCCACCACCACCTCCCCTCAAACGCCAGCAAGCCGGACACAGCCGTGGCCTCGTGGCAGGCGGCACGAGCTCTCCACGCTACCCTCTGACGTGCGAGAGGCACCCTAAGCCAGGGAACCGCCTGACACCTGCTAGCATCTTACGGAACTACGAGGGGAGCATAGGACAGTGGTTTAGGGGGGTCTTCTCCTCTGTATATGTTACTCTGTGTCGACACACTTGTCGTCCAAGGCGTAGTGTACCGTTGCCCTTGTCCACCACGTGCAGGTGGGCCTCTCCTATGTAAATTCATCAACTATTTCTTTTTTGGCAGCTGTCAAAGCATTTTAACTCAAACCGAATAACTAAAATAATAGTACAGGAGCAATCATATAGTTTTTTGGCCCTTTTAGGTTACGGTAGTACATTAAAAGTGCTCCTTTGTTACCCCTTTTGACAGCTCGAAATTTAAATGAAAATAACGGCTTAACCGTTCATGTGACACGAAAACCGAATGAACGAATTTGTAGAAAATTGCCTACAACTTGAAAGACGGCTTTCTGCCGTCTTCCCTAGGTTTTTAACTTTGTAAATTATCAAAGTTCACTAGACGGCTTTTTTGCTAAACAAGAACCCCTTTCGTTCAGAGGCATGAGGAGTAGCATTTCGTTTCATGTTTTTAAATGTTATTTTCTGTTATAATGTGTTAATATTGCTGAGATTTTATTATGCTAATAATTTATCATTGTGTCTATGAATGTGGCAAGATGAACGGTTTCTCCGTGACGCCACTGTCCCTGTGAGAATGTGTACTTGCTTTACTCTGTGTGTGCATGTATGAGCATCTTCTAGCATGGGAGTCTGAGTGTATGTATGAGAATTTTCGTCGTCGGATGCTGGCTGCTCGATACTAGTGTTTCTCTGGCTTCGTGTCGATAGGTAGTCGTTACTATCCTCTGCGTTTGATGCTACCAAACCTCTGCTTTTGATGCTACCAAAGAGGTTCCTCCACCCTTTGGTTACTAGTCGGGCTGTCAATGCCCAGTTAGCGAGCCTCGATTGGACGCGCGAGTTTAGGCTCCCCCGCCACCGCGGTTTTTCCACGGGTTTTTTTACCGATTTCCAGCGGCTGGTGGCGGGGGTCTCGCAGGCCGATAGGACATTCTGTGACTGTGCTTCGAGCTGGTAAGATGTTCTGATTTTCTTTCCTCCTTTGAGATAATAGCGATTTTTTGTCTGGTTTGTTAGACTTCAGATTGTGGGTTCATTTTTCGGGATAAGTTTCTCCGATCATGTACGGAAATGTATTCAATTTTATTTCGATGATTTTGCACATATAAACAAGGTGAATATACAACTAATTCGGTTTGATAACGGTTGGGAATCTGTAGCCTGTGTGAGACTAGCTGGCAGTGTACGAACTCTGGTTAATTTCTTTCTAGTTTTATGGGATACAACCAATTTGCGGGAATATTTTTATTCTGTGTAGTGCATGTGAAATATTCTTTCCGTTTCCTCCTTCAGCGAGTGATATGTATTCCACGTGGTGTCTTCTTAGAACAAAGCCTTCAGCTGTGTCTGTTTCCAGACCCTTCAAACTTTGTTATGTTTTTTTCGTATCTCGGATCGTTTCAGAGGTATTTATAAAACTAACGGAAATTTGACAATGTGACTTGACTTTACGTGAACTAGGCGTTCGGAAATGTCACGTGACATTCCTCGCCCAGACTCTCTCTGGCATACGCCATCTTGCTTTTTGTATTTTATGATTTTCTTATTACAACTAACACGTTGTCATTTCAAAGCAATGGCGCATTGAAGAACCCTTAACTCACGAGGTCACTTTTTTGTAACGTATCCTACAAGGTGCGGTCTCTGAGACCCCTATCTGGAAATAACTTACATAACATTTATTTTTACTGTTATTTAAGTGCTGTTTAAAAACTCCTCGTTCATTTTATAACATTACATGAAGTCTGTAGTAATTTACTTTTTATGGCACAAAATCTCGTTATTTTGTATATTTTTCGTAGAATGGTAGGGAGTTTTAGAAAAGTGAATGGGGGTTTCTGAAATATTATAGCGTCTATGGAACAAGTAAATTTTCACATCAGTCTACATTTCGGAGTTTAAACATGTACAGTCGACAGATACAGAAAGTAAGTCTGTGTGACACTTAGTATTGGAATATACATTTCTCTTGATTGCCAATTAGAATACAGTAGTATTAAACAACACTTTAAGTATAATATATAAATACTGAGGAAATGAGTAATCTGAAAATTTTACTTTTTTTTTAAAACAGTGATGTTTGACATCTGAAGTTCTGTAATACATTTTACACACACTTTTTAGGAGCACTCTAGACAATTAGAAATCTTGCACATTTCACACATGTACACGGTTTTCCTTTTTTTCTTTGGATCGCAAAGCTTACAAGTCTTTTTTTTTTTTTTTTTTTTTTTTTTTTTTTTTTTTTTTTTTTTTTTTTGTCAAGAAGGTCATCTGCTTCATCCACTGGTTCAGTTTCTGTACTCTCTCCCAGAACTCTCCCAATACAAGCCCTCAGTTCAAGTGAAAGGTGGGTATTTTGAATTCTTCTTTGCATGTGTGGTGTAAAAAGCTCCTTTGCAAGTTTCTTCATGAAGTTCAGCCGGTTTACAAATTCATTATTTTGGTAACTGCTGTACAATACATATGCATTGACACAACTAATATCTACAATTCTGTAGAATATTGCCGTGGGCCATGGACGAGTTCTCCTTCTTGCACTGTAAATGGAACACTTTTCATCGAGGCTATCTACGCCCCCTTTAGTTTCATTATAGAACAGAATAATTTATGGCTTTTGTTCTTCCTCATTTCAAGTATTCAAGTGTTTGTTAAGCTTATGAGCCTTAACTACGGGGTCATCAGTCCCTAAACTTACAAACTACTTATGAACTACTGACGAACTAGGACGGCACAAATATCCATGACCGAGGGGGGATTCGAACCCCCGACCGTAGTGGCCGTGCAGACCGTGACTAGAGAGCCTCAGTCCCCTCGGCCACCGCGGCCGGCTCATTTCTGTCCAGCGCATGACGCATACTGGACAGCAGAACAACAGCTCTGCTTTTCTTGGGAACATACAATAGCAGTGACATGTTTTTTGTGAATCCATATTTACATATGCCTACAGGAAGTCTTCTATTGGGATGAAATTCCTTGGGTATTTTTCTATTCCTTTTCCTCATTGTACCAACTAGTGTCAACCCATTCATTTTCATCACTTGGGCAAGTTCCACAGAAGTATACCAATAGTCAGTCATCACATTTCAATGCGATCTTTTGATTGATGTAAGAAGTCGGATGCATGCTTGGGTGGGGAGTGAATAGTTTTTACCCTCAGCTGAAAGAGTTCTTCCATCAGAATTCTTACCTGTGTAGATATAGCCATTCAGAAAGTAATGTGTTTTGGAGTCAACTACGCTCTGAATTTTTATTCCATATCTACTAGATTTCTTTGACATGTAAACCTTAAGCCGCTTGGCTACTTTCAAGAAATTTTTCAAAAATGTCAGATATGGCTGCTGCTGGTTCATCTGCCACTCGTTCAGCTCTGTCTTGACGGTAATCGAAACGAAGATTGGAAAGGAGTATGTCGAATCTGTTTCGGCTCATGACACAACGAAAAATGTCCCTTTCTGTCCCATCTGTTGCCCAAATAGCAGAAGTGTCTTCATGGTTCGATTTGAACACAGATGTATAGATGAGAAGACGAAAGAATGCTTTGAGTTCCGCCATTCCACATCTCTCATAACTGCAGCATTTGTGCTTTTCCACTTTACTAGTTCACGTTGAAGTTTGATGTTTGTGTTTCGTAGTGTTCCACAAGACGCCCTAGAGCTCTGGCTGCAGGACGAAGACCAGGTAGCTGTAGGACAATATTGCTTCGGTGTTCTTGAAAATCGATTTTGCAAAGGATCACCTGACCACCTGAAACCTTTCTTGCGGTAGTAATAATCTTTCTGTGTAGCCGACCCTGACTCTTCTATTTCAGAAGAAACAGAAAAATTATTAGCATCACCATGCTCCTGAAGTTCTTTCTCTGAATGAATATCTTGTCCACTAGAAGAACTTTGATCAGTGGCGATGATAAAATCATCGTCTATTTCTTCGTCTATATCATTACGTCTTCCTCCATCCATTGACTAACACTGTTATGAAAATTAGGATCGTTAAAACTGACACGTTCTTGCGAAGACATGGTGCACTGCACTGCAGAAAAAAGGTACGTAGTTCACGAGGCGCGGTCTGGGAGACCGCAACTCGTGTTCACAGCAATCAACGAAGGCAATAATGCAACCGACCATAAAACATTTCTGGACTCATGATTTAATGAGGGTAGGAGGGGCACAGCAGCATCCCGCCAATACTAATAATAGAAGCGCGAGCCCGAAAAGTCCCGTGCGGTCAGAGAGACCGCACCTCGTGAGCTAAGGGTTAAAAACTACACGTCGTTCTGAGCATAACATATAATCTATATCTACATGGGATACTCTATAAATCACATTTAAGTGCCTGGCAGAGGGTTCATCGAACCACCTTTATACTATTTATCTTCCATTCCATTCTCGAATACCGCGCGGGAAGAAAGAACAACTGAATCTCTCTGTTCGTGCTCCGATTTCTCTTATTTTATTCTGATGATCATTTCTACCTAAGTAAGTGGGAGTCAACAATATACTTTCGTATTCGGAGAACAATGTTGGCGATTGGAGTTTCGTAAGTAGCCCACGCTGCAGCGTTAATCACCATTGTTGTAATGATTTCCATCCCAGATCATGTATCATTTCCGTGATGTTGCCTCCCCTGTATTATGACAATACAAACCTACCTGATAGGATCCCACAGTGGGCAGCAATACTTCAAATGAGGACGGACAACCGTAGTGTTAGTAGTTCTGTTACATTTTTTAAGGGTTCTCCCAATAAAATGCAGTCTCTGGTTCGCCAATCCCACGACATTATCTACGTGTTCTTTCCAGTTTAAGTCTAAAGCAATAGTAATTCCCAGGTATTTAGAGGAGTTTACGGCCTTCACTTTTGATTGATTTATCTTGTACACAAAGTTTAACGGATTACTTTTTGTACTCATTTGGACGACTTCACACTTATCATTATTTAGACTCAAATGCCAATTTTTACATCATAGTGATATCTTATTTAGATCGTACTGCACTTGGTTTCGATCTTCAGATGGTTTTACTAGAAGGTAAATGATGGCGTCATCTGCAAACAACGTAAGAGAGCTGCTTAGATTTTCTCCCAAATTGTTTATGTAAATAAGTAAAAGCGGAGGACCAATAACTCGACCCTGTGGAGCGCCCGATATCATCTCTGTTTTAGTCGATGCCTTACCATCGATATCACAAACTGTATCCTCTCTGATAGGAAATCCCCTATCCAATCGCAAATTTGGGGCGATATACCATAACCACGCAATTTGTGAGATACAGTGTCTACTGCCTATATGGATTTTTAAGCTGTGCGGTACTTAACGATGTTGATTTTGACTTTGGCTAATGGCAACTTCCAGTTGTCTCATTATTAATGTTTTATTTCGTTAATTTATATGACAAGTAAATGAAGTTAATGTACATTATCAGATGGTGTGGTATTTTAGCTGATGTATTTTGGTGTAATTTGTTTGTAATTGAATTTTGCATTGGTTTATTACATTTTTTACCGTTGAAAGACGACCGTTGTCGTCTTCCATATATTTTTGTATAGTTTTTGTAAAGTTATAATTTATTTAATGTCGTTAGATTATCATTTTGTTAAAACTTGAACCACACTCTTTTCAAGGCTTGAGGAATAGCATCTTTATTTCAAGTGTTAAAATATTGGTTAATATTGCTAGGTTTTTCTTATTTTGTTATGTTAACAATTTACAATTGTATTAATTTATCACCCTTTGGTTGCGAGCTGGCTGGCGAGTCTCTCGGTCTCCACCACCGCTGTTTTCTTGGATTTTCCAGCTTCCTGTGGCGTCCCTCGTTTCCCGCGCCCCTGGTGGATGCTCGGTCTGATCATTCTGTCCTGGGCGTCTGGTGAGGTAAGGTTGGTTCTGCCCTTGTTTCTGGAAATGGTAATGTTTCATTGACTAGCACGTTTAACTTAGATTCGTGAACTTAGAATCATTTTTTGAAATATTTTCTCCGATTGTGTGCAGAAATGTGTTCTCGTTTTTCAATTTAGTGATTTCCCATAGATAAACGCGGTGTGTGTGATTCTAGTTGCAATTTGATAACGGCCAGGTGTGTTAAAACCTTTCGGTGATCATGTGGCAGTGTATGAACTCTGTGTAAATTCTTTCTAGCTATGTGGGTTCCGATTTCTAATAGGTGATATGTTCATTTTTTTTACAGTGCATGTTAGAATCTTCGTTTCCTTCCGTGAGTGATATGTGTGCCACTCTTGTTTGTTCCAGACCCATCAGGCAAGTAACTATGCGGGTATCCTACTGATTTCCACTAATATTGCGCGATCTTCTCTCCCCGCCTATTTTAATTTTGCTGTTTCCTCTCCGACTTGTAGAACGCACTCTGTCTTGTCTGTAGTTCTCTCTGAGCCTTGTACAACCTCCTTCAACAGCTTCCTTATGTAATTCTAAACATTTCTATGGGTTGAATGCTGTAATTCTTAATTTGATTTTTCCGACTTTATAATTATTTCACATTTACGAGTTTTTTGAGACTGGACTTCATCCGTCTCTGTAAGCGCTCCCTATCGCATGTAGCTGCATTTCTTTCGCTTCTTCACGTAATTCTAAACATTTCTATGGGTTGCATGCCGTAATTCTTATTTTTATTTTTCCGACTGTCTAATTATTTCACTTCTGGGTTTTTCTGAGACAGGACCTCATCCGTCTCTGTAATGGCCCCCTATCGCGTGTAGCTGTATTTCATTCGCTTCCTTATATATCGGTTTTTGGAACAACGTGGGTCCGAGCTCCGACTTCCGGGATTTGCAAGCTAGTCGCCTGAATTCACGCCACTTCTCATATAAAACCAGTACCTAGATCGATTTCTAACAGACTGCAACTTAAGAACCCACCGTGATTTTGTATAATGAATCCGATTTTCAACCACTTCACCTTCAGTGGAGTGCGTTCATGTAACGTAGCCGTGTGTCGCCGTAAGCGTCTTTGCTCGCGGTCCAATTCAGATGTAATTTTACTTGGCTATACGCACGCACCATGTCAAAACAGGCACGACAGACCAGAGTCAGCTTCAAAGTGTTTTGTATATTGTGTTTTGCGTTACCTCCGACTTGCTGAATTTCGCCTACGATAGCAGCGCCTGCTTCCGCCTCGTCTCAGCAGGCTGTTTTTGGTGAGTTTCGCTGTGTCATTGCGTGTGTGTGAGAGGATGAGCGTCGTTTGTGAATCCTTCCACGCAGTAGCGTTAAATCATGTATAATTTAGGCTGGGAACCGTCCGCATTAATCCATGTAAGAGATGCATTTTTATTATTTTAACAAAATTGGTTCCCCATTTTGCTTGTTTTCTATCTGAATAAACAAGTTTAAGTTCAGCTTAATACGTAAGTTTCCTATAAATTGTAGTTTTAGGGCACCTTCCCTCTTTTATTTAATACTGTTCTTCACAAGGGCTGAGAACAAGCTCAGATGCAATGTTTCTTACGTCTAAATTCCGTTGCGCCATAAATGTTTTCTTCGCCACCATTTCTAAGATAACTTTAATTGTGGTGGCTTGCTTATTAATGTATGTGTGTAATGACGTGTAAGCTGCTATGATATTGATCACTGTAGTATTAACTTCCTGTTATTGAAGTACTTTGAAACGAGTCAGTTCTCAGTTTGGGCCAGGGAACAAGGCTTTATAGCAGAGAGTAACCAGTAGTTCACACGGACCTTATTTGCTAATTTTAGTGATAATACAAGGCTCTTGTTACGTACAGTAGTCGACCTTTAACCTTATGACACTTAACTGCGGGGCATCAGTTCCTAAACTTAAGAAACTACTTATGAACTAACTTATACTAAAGACAGCACAAATAACCATGTCCGAGGGGGGCTTCGAACCCCCGACGGGGAACGGCAACGAGCATCGGAACATAGCGCCTCAGTGCTCTCGGCAAAGGACAAGTAGTAGGTAAGTATGGATTGGAGAAAAGGAACGAAAGAGGAGGTCGCTTCGTAGAATTTTGCCCAGAGCACAATTTAATCATCACGATCACTTGGTTTTCGCATCATGAAAGAAGGCTGTATAGGTGGAAGAGGCCAGAAGACACTGGAAGTTACCAAATTGATTTTATAATGGTAAGACATAGATTACGAAAGCAGGTTTCAAGTTGTAAATACATAGTCAGGGGTAGATATAGAGTTGATCATTACTTATCGGTAATGAACTGTATATTAAAACATAAAAAAATTAAAAATTCATCATCATCATTAGAGACTGATTATGCCTTTCAGCGTTCAGTCTGGAGCATAGTACCTCTAATAAAATTCCTCCATGATCCCTTATTCAATGCTAATATTGATGCCTCGTCTGATGTTATGCCTTTTACTTCAAAATCATTCTGCACTTTTTTCTTGGTCTACCTCTACACCTCTTAACCTCCGCTGCCGAGCTCATGAGTCTCTTGGGTAACCTTGCTTCTCCCATGCGTGTAACATGACCCCACCATCTCAGTCTGTTTGCTCTAACTGCTTCATCTATGAATCCCAAAGGTAGAAAAGTAAGGAGATGGACTACTTTCAAACTCACTCGGCTGTAGAAAGCACGAGTGTGTCTCCGTGGCATGGTGCTGTTTGCTTCATATGTTGATTCCACACTGAGTCTTATGTTTGTAAACGTTCTCTATTAAAGGGATAACACAGGTGGCACGCTGACAGCTACGTCACTACACTACCTGCTGAAAGCATTACCATCACATCTAATATCCCCCGGCTGGAATCTGCCGTCATCGGATCAAAATCGACGTCTTCTTTCCATGTGCACTAATTTTTATGCGGCAGATGATTTGCGATTTTGTATTCGTCATTTCAGTGTGTTTCAGCTGACAGCGCCAAATTGCCACCGGTGTACCTCCCGCTCGACTTTTTGTCCAGACGGCAAGCGCGGGAACGCCGGCGTCCGATGCGGCCTCCGGTGGACCCGAGGATGCTGCGGTTTATTTATTTATTTTTGGACAGGCCAGTAATTGCGGACTGTGCGTGTTCCCTGGCTGCGTGTGTGCGGCTGGCAGTCATCTGACCCACCGGAAGTCTCCCTACGTCCCACTCCCCTCCCCCCAACTTTCTGGTCGTAAACGGAGGCGCTAGTTGTCTCTGCTCTGCTCCCTAAGGGCATAGTTGTGTAAGACTGCTCTTGAGAGGACGCTTGCCCATCTAGGGAACTGCCGAAGGACAACCTGATTTGTGTGCGATCTTCTTTGAATATTCTGATGAGGGGTGGGTGCCTCATGATTTCCATACTGGTGAGGGCTGCCACATTTGTCAGTCGGAACCTTGGCCTACGCTATACATCGGTCTGTCACTGCAAATGTATATGACGTAATGGTTCGCAAAGTATTTTTATCCTTTAACTATAGCCTGGTACAGCCGTCTCGAAAATACGGCCCGGCGCGCGAAGAAGTTTGATTCGGCCCGTGATTGAGACAAACTATTTTTGTAATATAGAGGGAGATTTCCGCTCGTCTAACTGTGATTGATGTTGCTTAGGAGCATTGCAGCGCTCAAAGCACATCAGAATCGCCTCCACTTGTTCTTGAGTTCCTCACTAGTAGCGAGTAGCGATAGGAGCGAACTTTCTGTGTTTTCTTTTCTTTTCTTTTGTGTGTGTGTGTGTGTGTGTGTGTGTGTGTGTGGGTGTGTGGGTGGGTGGGTGTGAAGAATCCGCATTATGCAAGATAGCTTGTTTAATTTTATTACCCAGACATGTTTCGGAACTTAATGATACAGGTTTCTGATTATACAGTCATTTGGTCGAACTGTTCGATTTGACAAATTGTGTTGTAATATGTTGTTGTTTTGGTCTTCATTCCGCAGACTGGTTTGATGCAGCTCTTCACGCTACCCTGTCCTGTGCAAGTCTCTTCATCTGAGAATACGTTCGGCAACCTACATCCTTTTGAATCTACTTACTGTATTCGTCCTTTGGTCTACCCCTACGATTTTTATCCCACAAACTTCCTTCTAATCCTAAGCTGACCTCTACGATTTTTATCCCACAAACTTCCTTCTAATCCTAAGCTGACAAATTCCTATGTTTCAGAATGTGTCCTACCAATCTATCCCTTCTCTTAGTCAGGTTATGCCAGAAACTCCTTTTCTCCCCAATTCGGTTAAGCACCTCCCCATCAGTCACGTTATCTACCCATCTAATCTTCATCATTCGTCTATAGCACCACATTTCGAAAGCTTCTATCATCTTTTTGTCTGAACTCCATATCGACCACGTTTCACTCCCATACAGTGCTACACTCCAGACAAATGCTTTCAGAAAGGACTTCCTAACATTTAAATTAATACTGGATGTTAACAAGTTTCGCTTCTTTAGAAACGCTTTTCTCCCAATAGCCATTCTGCAATTTATATCTTCTTTACTTCGGCCATCAGAAGTTATCTTGCTACCCAAATAACAAAATTCATCTACTACTTTTATTGTCTCATTACCTAATCTAATTCCTTCAGCATCGCCTGATTTTCTGACATTACATTCCATTACCTTCGTTTTACTTTTGTTAATGTTCATCTTGTATCTTCCTTTCAAGTCCCTGTCCATTCCATTCAATTGCTCTTCCAGATCCTTTGCAGTCTCTGACAAAATTACTATGTCATCGGCAAATCGCAAAGTTTTAATTTCTTCTCCCTGAACTTTAATTCCCTCTCCAAATTTCTCCTTCCGTTCTTTCACTGCTTGCTCAATGTACAGATTGAACAACATTGGGGGAAGACTACAACCCTGTCTTACTCCCTTCCCACCTTCTGCGTCGCTTTCTTGCCCTTCGGCTCTAAGAACCGCTGTCTGATTTTTGTATAGGTTGAATATAACTCTTCGCTCCCTATATTTTCCACTGATACCTTCAGAATTTGGAAGAGTGTATTCCAGTCGACATTGTCAAAAGCTTTCTCCAAACCAATAAACGGGAAAAACATAGGTTTGCCCTTCCTTAGCCTATCTTATAAGATAAGTCATAATGTGAGTATTGCCTCCCATGTTCCTACATTTCTCTTAAATCCAAACTGATCTTCCCCGAGGTCAGATTCCATAAGTTTTTCCGTTCGTCTATAAATAATTCGTGTTAGTATTTTGCAACCATGACTTATTAAACTGATAGTTCTGTAATTTTCACACTTGTCTGCACTTGCTTTCTTTGGAGTGTTGTAATTTATCCAACACAATTTTTCACATCGAATAACTCGTCCAAATTATTGTATAATCAAAATCCTATATCAAGTTATGTATTACGTCGGGCCTGGTGGTTTGGTGTAAAGCGCTCGACTTCTAACTGGAAAAAAAGAAAGGGTCACGGGTTCAAAACCCGGTCGGAGCTCGGATTTTTTCAGTGTGCGTTTTAACGCATTCTTCACCTCTCGACGATGTGAGGAGTCGCCAGAAACGACACGTGGTTCTGATTTCAAGTTAAGATGTAGGTCCCCTTTCCCCGTTTGGATAACTGGTGTAGGCAGGTTCAACGAAAGTGGCCGAACTGCCGACCAATTGAAAGACTTGCACCTGACCAATGAGCCACACGAAATTGTATTACATCATGTTATTCTAGAAAACAAAAGGTAAAAACCCACAGAAGGTGGCACAATAAGTGACGAAAATGTCTGGGTAATGAAACAAAACAAGGTGTCTTGTATAAGGCTGACTCTTCACAAAATCGTTCATAGCAAGCTCGGAAGAAACAAGAACTGCACCATCACAAGATGATCCTGAACTTTCTGTTGTTAATTCTGTCAGAAGCCATGAAATCAAATACGGCCAATTTAAGTGCCAGGCGATCATCCCAACCACGCGGAGGGTAAGAAAGTTAACCTGTGGTAATTTTGTAACGTATATTTTGTTTGAGAAAAGAAATCGAAATACTTACGAACGAGAAAAATTATCCTTTCAAATTTCTAACGGACAAACAATGGGCACTGAAGTAACATTTATTGGCTATTTATATATAAAGAACAGTCTAGAGTGTAAATTTTTTGTATTTTTTTCAACTAGTTTCGGTCTTATTTAAACCATCTTCAGGAAATTAAGCTCCATTGATGTTGTGGAGCTGGCAGGAGACTTGGAGCCTTAGTGTGTCACTGTTGGCTAATGTTAATGTCCTATTGAATGAACAGGATGAAAAATTTCAGGGGGAGGAAAATAATATTTGAGACCTTTAAATGGATGTTTACGTTTTCAGACAGAAAATTGTACTTTTTGAAAATAGTAACAGTCAAAATATTTTATCGCAGTTCCCCAATTGCTAATGAATAAAGGGTGAATGTGGATTAAGCTTCCCACTGTCTTTTAAAATGAAATCTCATAGTGTTTGATTCACACATTATAATGGAATTTCTTCGTATTTGATTCACACTCACTCGTGGCTTCCGAAAACATCGATCAACAAATCAACAATTGCTTCACTTCAGTCAGGAAGTTAAAGACACCTTGGATATCAGCAATACAACTTCGGCCGTCTTTGTTGATTTCGAGAGTGCATGTGACACTGTGTGGACACTAAAACTATTAAATCGCGAAATTATGGCATTACTGGTAAAATGGTGAATTTGCTGTATTTCTTTATATACCAGCGATACTGTGCTAGTAGGGTCAATAATATTATGTCAAATTATAAATAACTGAAAACTGGAGTACCCCAAATAGGTGTTATCAGCCCAACACTATTTAATATCATGATTAATGACTTACCAAGAGAGATACAAAAACTCGAGGGCCTTGAAACAGCCCTTTATGCTGACGATTTAGTCATGTGGATCTCACTGCCAAAGAGAAAAATTGACCAACTTGTGGCGAAAATGAATGAAGCCCTGACTATACTAGCAAACTGGTCAAAAGAAAATTTGATGACAGTTAACACTGAAAAGACATTCTTTAAAGTTTTCTCGCTGGCTCATTCAATCACTAATATAAATTTACAGTATCAGAATAAACAGTTAATTCAATGTGACGATACAAAGTACCTTGGCATCTCTCTGGACGAAAAAATGACATGGGTAAACCACATACAAAATACTGCTGAAAAGATCAAGAAAAAACTGGACATCCTTAAGAGATTAGCTGGAAAACAGTGAGGTGGCTCCCTGGAAGTTCTAAATTCTACTAATAACATTTATATAAAACCCTGTATTGTGTATGGATGTGAAGTATTACTGCCAGCGAAAGTATCTAAATTAGGGGTTCTTCAAAATCAAGCTCTACGCCTGACTAGAGGAGCAGTAAAAACTACACCAATTTTGGCTCTTCAAGCAGCGACTGGCTTTCCACCTCTAAAATCAGAAATTATGTGACTGGCACTACTCCAATATGAAAAATTAACCAGATTACCCAATGACACATAGTGGAACAACTATTAACGTCATGCCAGCCGGCTGAAAACACAGAAAGAAATGAATAAAGAATTTCTTAAAATATCGTTCTAGCAATGACACGTACTAAACAGAATGGCTACATATATATACAGATGGTTCCTCGACTGAGGAAAATGCTATCGCTGGTGTGGAACTGTTCAGTGAAATATTTTCGTTTTCACAAAGCTGTAGGACAGTATTACTCCAGTTTTGATAGAGAGTTAGAGGCACACTAAAACAATTTTCGTCCATCTCCAAAGGTCACAAAAAGGTTGTTATATTTTGTGATTCTACTTCTGCAATACGGGCAATAGCATCCTACCAAACACCTCTAAGTGCTTGTTGTTGTTGTTATGGTCTTCAGTCCGGAGATTGGTTTGATGCAGCTCTCCACCCTACTCTATCCTGAGCAAGCCTTTCCATCTCCTCATAAGAACGGCAACCCACATCCACTTGAATCTGCTTACTATACGCGTCTCTTGGTCTCCCTCTGCGATTTTTACCCCACACACTTCCCTCCAATGCTAAATTTACGATTCCTCGATGTCTAAGAATGGGTCCTACCAAGCGATCCCTTCTTTTAGTCAGGGTATGCCAAAAATTCCTTTTCTCGCCAATTCTGTTCAGTACCTCTTCATTAGTTATGCGATCTACCCACCTAATCTTCAGCATTCTTCTGTAGCACCACATTTCAAAAGCTTCTATTCTCTTCCTGTCCGCACTGCCTATCTTCCATGTTTCACTCCCGTACAAGGCAACACTCCACACAAATGCCTTCAGAAAAGACTTCCTTACACTTAAATTAATATTCGATGTTAGCAAATTTCTCTTTTTCAAAAATGCTTTCCTTTACATTGTCATTCTGCATTTTATATCCTCTGTACTGCGACCATCGCATGTTATTTTACTACCCAAGTAACAAAAATCATCTACCACCCTCATTGTTTCGTTACCCAATCTAATTCCTTCAGCCTGCTTTTCTAAGACCGCATTCCATTATTTTTGTTTTGCTCTTGTTAATATTTATTTTATACGCTCTCTTCAACACACTGTCCATTCCAATCAACTGCTCTTCCAGGTCCTCTGCTGTCTCTGACAGAACCACAATGTCATCAGCAAAACGTGCTTACATATATGAAATAAAATCCTTTATTTACTCAATCACCGAAACTGAAACTCAAAAAGTTTTTCATTGGTTACTATCATATACTATCCATGGAAATGAAATTATAGACTTGAGACCTAGGTCTGTCAAACAAGATGCTCAAAATTATTATCATACATCTCTATTAAAAGACTTTTTAACAATTGTTTCAAAAAGACTTTTTGTGACCACTTGACAACACAAGGGCGAGGAAAAATATGGCTTCTACTGTTAGAAGAAAAATACGCACTTCTTAAACACCCATGAAGAGAAACGGTGGCAGCATTTCGAAGAATTACTGGCCACGACTGCCTTGCGGAACACCTGCACAGGATTGGAATCTTGCCCTCACCGAAGTGTGTAATATGTGAAAGAGAAGACACCATTATGAACTGGGAGCTTCTAAGAAACTGTGAAAGACTGCAATATTGTGACGGGACGTCAGATGGTCAATTGTATTGGGGATTTAGAATAATGACTATGTATCAAACATCTGCGCGAAAAAAAAAGAAAGAAAAAAAAACCCCTCGTATCATCCACCATACTTCCGGAATATAAGTCATTGTGACATTGATTTAACTCCGAAGATGAAGGAACCACTTCAGGGCATTCGCTTCACAACTGTTCCAGAGTTTCGACAGGCAGTATACAGCTCCATTCTCACCATCAACAGAATACGTTCTGCTAACAGTATACTACGCCTTCCACATTGGTAACAACGGGTTCTACACAACGCTGGTGAATACTTTGAAGGACACTAACGGTGCAAATATGTAACGCTTTTGTTCAATCCTCTTACGTATTTTAAAGTTATCCTGATGAATACGTCCTAGTAGGTGTCGAAACGTCGGTCATTTTTACTAACACGTCAAGTGGGCAGTGAATCGTTTAAGAAATGTCTGTACCGTTGTTGCCTGCACGTTTAAAACTGTATCACTTCAGTACCTTGATCAGTCGCCGGATTTTACAGTTATTTGTCAGAGATCTGCACCAATTTAAAATGATACTGCGGCTGACAAATTCTAGAGATGTTTGATTTGATTTTTTTCAGGGAAGCCAAAACACCCTTGGTCTAACCCGCCACTGCGCGCACCGAAACTAAGTTTATTGTGCGGTATCGTTCCCTGTATGTCTAGTAAAGCCAACCAATGCCCTTGAACAGTGCAAGGAGTCCTTTTACCAGTTCTTTATTAGACACAATTTCTTCGGGTCTGGTTGTCCCAAATGTTCTGTGCCTTTTACTCTCCAATGCAATGCATTCGAAGATCAGATGTGATGCAGTTTCATCACCGTCATCACAGAGCCTACATTTAGGGTCCTCTTCTGTTATTCCCATTGTATGTAGTTGGTAGCGATGTTAAAACGTATCTCTACTGTGACAGGTTAGGGAGGAAACTAGTAGTTCGTACCCACACACTCACAATAGCGCAGATCGTAAATCTTCTTAGATCGAAGAACTGGCACAGGTACAAGCAAGGCGACGTCGAAGTATTATGGGAATTGTCGACGAGGAGAAGTGAGTTACTATGCGGATCAGCCTACAGTGTAGCGTAAATGGTCCCGTCTGGCGGGAGAAGTCATTCGTCAAGTGCGAAGCTGTCGGGGCGGCCTTGTAAGGCAGCTGCGTCACTCGCTGTAATGCCGCGTCCAGCCAACAGAGCCCAATAAGGCAGCCACCGGAGAGGAACAGGGATTCAGTTGTTAGCCGCTGCATTCTCGGTGATCTACGCTACACCAGCCACATGGCGGCAGCTTTTCGGCTGCGTCTTAAAAATGCCGAAATTGCTTATTAATGTGAGCATAATAAGCACGCCTGATACGAAATTAGTCACGCACAGTAGACACGACATTAATGTCGTCTCTGGTGTTAATAATGGCCGCGATTCGACGGAGAAGGCAATCCACAGGTTTATAAGCTTCCTCACGCTGTATCAGTTTTGAATAAAATAATATTTATGGAATAATGGCGTCGTCGGGGAGAATACGTCGAGAAGTGAGAAAAGTTTCACAATTTTCATGTGACTAGATTGTTAGAAAACGGTGTTGCAACTTGATTACACTGCGTAGTTCCAGTAGAGCTATGGTATTGCGAGCTCCTTATTTCACCCTTTCTACCAAATAGTCTGGGTGTTTCTTATGAGATTAAAATTGCTTGACCATGTGCGGCAGTCAAGAATGCAACAGGATGCATGTTTGTTTGTCAAATTAAAACCGTATCCACGAAGCCCTAGAGAAATCAGTGCTGTAATCTTTTAAGCCTGGAATGTCAACAATAGTTCATCGAGAACGATTATATAAACATCCAGGTTGATAAATACACTTCGCGGGTTTGCCGCCGGATGACATTGTGAATCTCCCACAATATTTCGCCGCCACAACTGTTCGACATCTTCAGGTGGTGGTAGCTGTCAGTACTTCAAGGCGCGACTGAAGTACTGACAGCTACCACCACCTGAAGATGTCGAACAGTTGTGTCGGCGAAATATTGTGGGAGATTCACAATGTCATCCGGCGGCAAACCCGCGAAGTGTATTTACAACAGATCCGCCGTGAAAGCTTGAAAAGTCACATCCAGGTTGATACCAACGACAACCTGAATCAATTCATGGGGTATAAAATGCTGAGAGAACTAAGAACACCTCTGCGGAATGAACTCTTCGCTGCCTGCCTGTGAATGCGATGTCATGAATATTGGGTACAATCTGGCTTCTGCACAAATATTTTCTAGTAATAGGTGTTGTAACATGACCTTTTATTTTAGTGTTATGTGATGATGCGTAGCTCAAATAGCCTAAGAAATATCTTATGCATCTAAGTACGAGGATTGCAACTTAAATAGTGGCAACACTGCTGTGGAGACACTATGCCATGGAATGTACTGTTGTCGCTGATAGCACACGTTATTGACATACCTACCTTACCACCGAGCAAATGCACTCGCTCGTCCCACATCACCAGCTTGCACCCAGTCGAGGAAACAAAGTCACTTGTGAGTGAGCGGTCTAACGTACCAAAAGACTGAATGAGACACAGCACATTCTACAATCCACAACTGAAATGCCAATACAACGAATTGCGTTATTCTGGGTCGCCGCGAAAGTCGGAAGTGCGTCAGAGCCCCTGTATGGTGAAAGTTATGCTGATTCTTGAGTACTACTAGGATGGTGTTACCTTAACGCATAACGTTCCTCCACAGCAGACCGCCAATGCACAGTGTTACTGTTCGTTTTTGGAGCATCACCTATCACCAGTTCTGCGAAAGAAGCGGCAACACTTTCTGCGCAACTCACCCATCATTTTGAACGAAAATGCGCCGGGCATACAGCTCATGCTATGACTGCACTGTTCGGTCGATATGACTGGGAAGTACTGTACCATCCACCATACTCTCCTGGACTTAAGTCCTTGTGACTTTGATGACTTTGATTTGATTCTGAAGGAAGGAACAACTTCGTGGCATTTGCTTCAGAACTATTCCAGTGATTCGACAGGCAGCAGACCGCTCCATTCACACCATCAACAGAACAGGCTCTGCTAACGGTATACTACGCCTTCCACATCGCTGGCAACTGGTTCTACACAACGCTGGTGACTACATTGAAGGACAGTAACAGGTGCAAATATGTAACGCTTTTGTATCGATTATGAATAAATAGTTGCCACCATACCTTGTCTATTGAAAATCTATTGTTTGGTGACAAGTTTTTAAATCCTTTGAAATGCAATATATATATATTCTTAAGATTGCAAGTCGTCAGTGTGATGTTTCACTTCAATATCAGAGGAGACGTAGGGTTCTGGCATCTACTGACTGAAACACACGCCGATTTATAAGACGTGGAGGGAAAGGAAATATTATCTTTTGTGATGAGGAATGGCAGAAACGTTAAGAATACATTTGACTTGAATATGTATATCGTTGCTTGAGCTTACAAGGGGAACGCAAAGTGTGGTACAAACGAATTTTGATGGGTCGCAGGTATGTTGTGTGAGAACTCCTCCAGACCACCAAGCTAAAAGGATTTGTTCCAATGCGCCTTGATTTCCACGATATTCGAGATCACCAGCAGTACGTGAGCCAGCGTGGTGTAATAAGCAAGGCGCTTGAATGCTGATTGCTGATGGAGCATCGTTTATCGACTTATGCGTCAAACATTCAGTATCGAACTGAAAAATAACCTCTCGATCCAGACGAACAAAGAACATTTGTGATACTGAATGCCACACAGATGATCCGAGTTCAAATCCTACTCCGAATTTTTTTAAGTTTTAAATTTGTCCGACGATTGATTGTGTATATTCCTTTTTCCCACTTCACCAATTGCAAGGGACGTTGCAGAAATTATGCTTGGCGGTGTGTTTGTGAGCAGATCCCAATTACGAGGTCAACGTTCGGTACATCGTAAGGCGTTTGTGAGTTCACCCTTTGATTAATCAGCACACTTTTCCATTTGTGAAGACGTTTCGTGTGATGCGCCTACTTCTATCGCTGCAAATTTTTCCTCCACGATACGCTACGAATGACTAGCCGCCTGGCCACAGCATGATATCCGCTGGGACGCGTCAAGTTGGTTCAAAATTCAAATGTTCAAATGTTTGTATAGTTTATGGGACTTAACTACGGGGTCATGAGTCCCTAAACTTACAAACTACTTATGAACTAACTAATACTAAGGACGGCACAAATATCCATGCCCGAGGGGGGATTCGAACCCCCGACCGTAGTGGCCGTGCAGACCGTGACTGGAGTGCCTCAGTCCCCTCGGCCACCGCGGCCGGCCGTCAAGTGGGCACACACTGCATTCCACGGTATAACAACAGTTTGGCTGGGGACTATAAAAACAGCTAGCAAATGCTGCACAAATGTTATAGGTGATAACTACAGACAAACCTTTGCTGAGTATCACTAATGGTTAATAAATGTTCATAATGTTTGTAAATCTATCGGACCAAACTGCGTGGTTATCAGTCCGTAGCTTACAAACTACTTAAATCTAGGTAAACTAACCTAAGAACAAACACACACACCCATGCCCCAGGGAGGACTCGAACCTCCACGGCGAGCAACCGCGCGCTCCGCAGCGTGACGCTTTAGACCGCTCGGCTACTCCACCGCGGTGGTTAATAAATGCTTTGTAAACAAATTAGATTTTTATTTCCTTTTCCTATATGAATATATTACTTATCTTGGCAACTATTTAAAGCCTCCTCAGATGTCCCCATGATCTGAACTATTTCCCACTAAGGAAGTCGTTTTCAATCGTTACCGTCTTTAAATAATAAGTCATCCTACAGCCAGAGGATGCAATTTTAATTTTGTAGACGTCCATTTCCTCGCCAATATTGTCAGCTCTTCGTTTTCATACATTTGCATTTTGATAGACAAACTTCCCACTCCCATGAACCACAGACATTGCCGAGGTGAGGTGGCTTGCGTGCCTCAACGATACAGATAGCCGTACCGTAGGTGCAACCACAGCGGAGGGGTATCTGTGGAGAGGCCAGACAAACGTGTGGTTCCTGAAGAGGGGCAGCAGCCTTTTCAGTAGTTACAGGGGCAACAGTCTGGATGATTGACTGAGCTGGCCTTGTAACATCAGCTAATGTGGCTTTGCCACACAGCTACTGCGAACGGCTGAAAGCAAGGGGAAACTACAGCCGTTACCTTTCCCGAGGACATGCAGCTCTACTGTATGAACATATGATGATGGCATCCTCTCGGGTAAAATATTCCGGAGGTAAAATAGTCCCCCATTCGGATCTCCGGGCGGGGACTACTCAGGAGGATGTGATCATCAGGAAAGACAATACTGGCATTCTACGGGTCGGAGCGTGGAATGTTAGATCCCTTAATCGAGTAGGAAAATTAGAAAATTTAAAAAGGGAAATGAATAGGCTGAAGTTAGATATAGTGGGGATTAGTGAAGTTCGGTGGCAGGATGAACAGGATTTCTGGTCAGGTGAGTACAGGATTATAAATACAAAATCAATTGGGGGTATCACAGGAGTAGGATTGATAATGAATAAGAAAATAGGAATGCGGGTAAACTACTATGACCAGCACAGCGATCGCATTATCATTGTCAAGATAGATACGAAGCCAACACCGGCAACAATAGTACAGGTTTATATGCCAACTAGCTCTGCCGATGATGAGATCGAAGAAATATATGAGGAGCTAAAGGAAATTATTCAGACAATTAAGGGAGAGGAAAATTTAATTGTTATGGGAGACTGGAATTCAGTAGTAGGACAAGGAAGGGAAGGGAAGATAGTAGGTGAACATGGTCTGGGCAAAAGGAATGAAAGAGGAAGCCGCCTGGTAGAATTTTGCACAGAACATAATTTAGTTATAACAAACACCTGGTTTAAGAATCACAAAAGAAGGTTGTATACGTGGAAGAGACCAGGAGACACTGGGAGATACCAGATAGATTTTATAATGGTAAGACATAGATTTCGGAATCAGGTTCTACAGTGTAAGACATACCCAGGAGCAGACATAGACTCTGACCATAACTTGTTGGTTCTGAACTGTAGGCTGAAACTGAAGAAACTACAAAAAGGTAGGAAAATAAGGAGATGGGACCTAGATAAATTGAAGGAACCTGAAGTTCTTAAGAATTTCAGAGGGAGCTTCAGGCAACAATTGACAGAAACAGGGGAAAATAAAACAGTTGAGGAGGAATGGGTAAAATTGAGAGATGAAATAGTGAAGGCAGCAGAGGACAAAATAGGTAGGAAGGCAAGACCTACAAAGAATCCTTGGATATCACAGGAGATACTAAATTTAATCGATGAAAGGAGAAAGTATAAAAATGCAGTAAATGAAACAGGCAAAATGGAGTACAGACGACTAAGAAATGAGATTGACAGGAAGTGCAAAATGGCTAAGCAGGAATGGCTAGAAGGCAAATGCAAGGATGTAGAAGAATGTATAAATAGGGGAAAAATAGATACAGCCTACCGGAAAATAAAAGAAACATTTGGCGATAAGAAAAACAGCTCTATGAATATCAAGGACACTGATGGAAAACCAGTTCTCAGCAAAGAAGGGAAAGCTGAAAGGTGGAAAGAGTATATAGAGGGGCTCTACAAAGGAAATGAACTTCGAGACACTATTGTAGGAAGGGAAGAGGATGTAGATGATGATGAAATAGGAGATACTATACTGAGAGATGAATTTGACAGAGCACTGAAAGATCTAAGTCGAAACAAGGCCCCTGGAGTAGATGATATCCCGTCAGAGCTACTGAAGTCTCTGGGAGAACCAGCCATGACAAAATTGTTTCACATTGTGTGTAAGATGTATGAGACAGGT
This sequence comes from Locusta migratoria, assembly GCA_026315105.1. NCBI lineage: Eukaryota > Metazoa > Arthropoda > Insecta > Orthoptera > Acrididae > Locusta > Locusta migratoria. Next base: position 80,128,458 of record CM048747.1, on the reverse strand, counting down.
GAAGTACCCTCAGACTTTAAGAAAAATGTTATAATCCCCATTCCAAAGAAAGCGGGTGCAGACAGGTGTGAAAACTACAGAACCATCAGTTTAATAAGTCATGGTTGCAAAATATTAACACGAATTATATACAGAAGGATGGAAAAGCTGGTAGAAGCCGACATCGGGGAAGATCAGTTTGGGTTCAGGAGAAATGTAGGAACACGGGAGGCAATACTCACTTTACGCCTTATCCTAGAAGATAGATTAAGAAAAGGCAAACCAACATTTCTAGCTTTTGTAGATTTGGAGAAGGCTTTTGACAATGTTGATTGGAATAAACTCTTTAAAGTTCTGAAGCAAGCAGGAGTAAAATATAGGGAGCGTAAGGTTATTTACAACTTGTACAAAAACCAGACTGCGGTTGTCAGAGTTGAAGGGCATGAAAGGGATGCAGTGGTTGGGAAGGGAGTAAGACAGGGTTGTAGCCTTTCTCCGATGTTATTCAATTTGTACATTGAGCAAGCTATAAAGGAAAGCAAGGAGAAATTTGGAGAAGGAATTAAAGTTCAGGGTGAAGAATTAAAAACATTGCGTTTTGCCGATGACATAGTAATTCTGTCAGATACAGCAAAGGACCTGGAAGAGCAATTGAACGGAATGGACAGTGTGCTGAAAGGTGCATTTAAGATGAACATTAACAAGAGTAAAACTAGGGTAATGGAGTGCAGTGTAAGAAAATCGGGTGATGCTGAAGGAATTAGATTAGGTAACGAAACAATAAAGGAGGTAGATGAGTTTTGTTACTTGGGCAGTAAAATAACAAATGATGGTCGCAGTACAGATGATATAAAATGCAGAATGGCAATGGGTAGAAAGGCGTTTTTGAAAAAGAGAAATTTGTTAACATCGAATATTGATTTAAGCCTAAGGAAGTCCTTTCTGAAGGCATTTGTATGGAGTGTTGCCTTGTATGGGAGTGAAACATGGACGATAAGCAGTGTGGACAGAAAGAGGATAGAGGCTTTTGAAATGTGGTGCTACAGAAGAATGCTGAAGATTAGGTGGGTGGATCGCGTAACTAATGAGGAGGTACTGAACCGAATTGGGGAGAAAAGAAATTTCTGGCATACCTTGACTAAAAGAAGGGATAGATTGTTAGGACACATTCTTAGACATCAAGGAATTGTGAATTTAGCGTTGGAGGGAAGTGTGTGGGGTAAAAATCGCAGGGGGAGACCAAGAGACGCGTATAGTAAGCAGATTCAAGTGGATGTGGGTTGTCGTTCTTATGAGGAGATGAAAAGGCTTGCTCAGGATAGAGTAGGGTGGAGAGCTGCATCAAACCAGTCTCTGGACTGAAGACCACAACAACAACAGACAAACTTCCTCCAATTGCATCCATCATCCATGGTAGAAGTGGATGATGGGGCTACAGCTGTATAATGCATGTGAGCCATCATAAAAAAAAAAAATTAAATTAAATTAAAAAAAAGAAACACCCTCTGTGGAGTATCTGCTGTCGTCAGGAGTACACTCAGTCGTTCGGCACAGAGGGTGAAGTCATCAGAAGGCGGTTCGATGGAGCTCCAAGATTTGCAGCAAGGAAGGGGAAGGGGAGAGAGACCATCCACAACTGTCACACCTGACAAATAGCACCCCGCTTCGACTTCAACTTGCTTGGACCATTAAAGGATGCCATTTGTGGACGACGAAGTGATTCACACTGTTCAGAAATGGCGCCATGGCCAAAACTAAGATCGGTACCAACAGGAAATACAGAAAATAAAGTGTATGAATGTGAACGCCGATTATATGGAAGAGTCTTAGTGATACACTGTGCGCTCAGTTTTTACAATCTGTTTAGGGTCGCACTGTAGTGAGATGAGACTCCCGTCAGTAGGACGACGTGTCTGCTCGCCCATCACCGTTTGTGTCATGTATCATGTAGCCACACTTTTTCTTACTTTCGAATGCAGGATTATCCATATAAAAAAACTGCAGTATGTTTCAATGTCTTAATTAAGAACCATCCCAAGCATTATGCCCTCTGCATCAGCCCTTAAAGTTACAAGTTCTTAATGGGCAAAATAGCATAAAAATTATTCTGTAGCTCACTAAAAGTTTTTAGGACGTGCAATGGGTCCTCATTTTGTCTGCGTTTAAATAATGTCGATGAGATTAAATTAGATGAACATTTAATGATGCATAGTGAGGAGATCGGCTTGGATGTGAAAGAACAATAATACACAATAAACACTTCCAAAATAATAAAAGATATGCTAGTGTCCCTTCCACAGATCCCGGATGAAATTTTGTGGATGTGGACTCGGTCAATACATCTTAAAAGATGCCTGATATCCTCTTGAGTATTTTTACTACAATTCATTCCCTACATTTGCCCCATGATCTGAATGCCAGACAATTAGTACTGATAAGTAACTTTCATTGGTAAGCGGCATGGGCAGACTTTTTATGGGCAGTAAAAATGCATGTAGCATAGCACGACAGGCCGGCCCACACAACACGAGAGGGCAGGACGATGCCAAGGCAGGAATGCGTGGTTATGGTATATCGACTGGATAGAGGATTTCCTGTCATGGTAGACAGTTTCTAGTAATCGATGGTAAGGCATCGACTAAAACAGAGGTGATATCGGGTAGAGTTATTGGTCCTCTGCTTTTCCTTATCTACATAAATGATTTGGGAAAAAATCTGAGCAACTCTCGTAGGCTGTTTACAGATGACGCCGTCATTTACCGTCTAGTAAAATCATTTGAAGATCAAAACAATCTGCAGAACGGTCTGAATAAGATATCACTGATGATGTGGTCTTCAGTCTGGAGACTGGTTTGATGCAGCTCTCCACAATACCCTATCCTGAGCAAGCCTCTTCATCTCCACATAAGAATGGCAACCTACATCTGTCTGAATCTGCTTACTATATCCATCTTTTGGTCTTCCTCTGCGATTTTTACCTCACAAACTTCCCTCCAACGCTAAATTCACAATTCCTTGATGTCTAAGAATGTGTCCTACCAATCTGTCCCTTCTTTTAGTCAAGGTATGCCAGAAATTTATTTTATCCCCAATTCTGTTCAATAACTCCTCATTAGTTACGCGATCCACCCACCTAATCTTCAGCATTCTTCTGTAGCACCATATTTCAAAAGCCTCAATCCTCTTCCTGTCCGCACTGTTTATCGTCAATGTCTCACTCCCATACAAGCCAACACTCCATACAAATGCCTTCAGAAAGGACTTCCTTAGGCTTAAATCAATATCCGATGTTAACAAATTTCTCTTTTTCAAGAACGCTTTTCTATCACTATGGTGTAAAAATTGGCAATTGACTCTAAATAATGAAAATTGTGAAGTCGTCGACATGAGTACGAAAAGAAATCCGTTAAACTTTGTTTACAAGATAAATCAATCAGAAGTGAAGAACGTAAACTCCACAAAATACCTGGAAATTACTTTTACTTCCGACTTAAACTGGAAAGAACACGTATATAATGTCGTTGGAAAGGCTAACCAGAGACTGCGTTTTATTGGCAGAACCCTTAAAAGATGCAACAGAACTACTAAAGAAACTGCATACACTACGCTTGTCCGGCCTTTTTTGGAGTATTGCTGCCCAGTGTGGGATCCTTATCAGGTGGGTTTGACGGAGGACAGCGAAAGAGTCCAAAGAAGGGCAGCTCGTTTTCTGTTGTCACGATACAGGGGAGACAGCGTTACGGAAATGATACAGAATCTGGGATGGGAATCATTACAACAACGGCGCTTATCGCTACGGCGTGTGCTACTTACGAAATTCCAGTCGCCAAGATTCTCCTTCGAATGCGAAAATATATTGTTGACTCCCACTTACCTAGGCAGAAGTGATCATCAGAATAAAATACGAAAAATGAGAGCTCGAACGGAGAGATTCAGGTGTTCTGTCTTCCCGCGCGCTATTCGAGAATGGAATGGGAGATAAATAGTATAAATATGGTTCGATGAACCCTCTGCCAGGCACTTAAATGTGATTTGCAGAGTATCCCATGCAGATGTAGATGTCGGAATGTGTGGGGGCCTTTTGTGAACACACGCACATGGCTTTGAAAGCCAGGGCCTGAGTGACGTGCGAGGTCGCCTTTCATGAAGTGAATGCCCAAGAGTGCGCTCTGATGACAATGGCCACTAGACTCTGAAATCAGCATGGCGCCGGCTGGGGGCGTACTTACACAAACGAGAAGGCAACGGTCTGCGACCTCAGACAAGTGACTGACCAGGGAGAGACGCTGCCAGCCCCGCTCACGACAAAAGTGAATAGGCGATAGGCTCTGCATGAATGTTTTTGGTATCACTCCACGTTTGACTTCGAGTGGACGTCCTGAGAGATGCCGTAGGCGGGATTTTGAACCTGCCATCGCCTATCGGACGCGCCCATTTTTGGGAGGGAATTTCTGTAAAAGAGGCATGCCTAAAATTACTAAAAATTTCCGGGCTATTATGCCGTGGTCTTATGGATTTATTATGGAAACTCAGCGTTTCGTCCCCTACTGCGGAGGACATTTTCAAGGGGGATATGGCAGTTTTGACCGTTTACGAGGGCTCGCGCGTAGAGGTGTGACGTCAGATGTTTTTGATATGCGTGCGCAATTCGTGGTTGCCGATTGCCGCCGTCCGTTAATATTGTCCCATGGTGGAAGGCTGTTACATTTTTTCTTCAAAACCGGAATCCAGATTTCATTTAGTTTCACGCCCTCCTCCATCCTATTGAAATTATTGAGGTGTTTTACAATTTCTATAGCCTCTCTGTACAGTCTTTCGTGGTATCCATTTGTGGCTGCTGAAACCTGAGTCTTATCAAAATGAATACGGTGGTCCCCTGGTTGAAAAACATGTTCAGCAACAGCTGATCGCGGTGGCCGAGGGGACTACGGCGCTCCAGTCACGGTCTGCACGGCCACTACGGTCGGGGGTTCGAATCCCCCCTCGGCCATGGATATTTGTGCCGTCCTAGTTAGTAAGTAGTTCATAGGTAGTTTGTAAGTTTGAAACGTGTCCATAAAATTTTTCCATGTAATATTTTGGATGTCATTAATGGATTTTTGGACTTTAAATTCAGTAATTTTGCTGGCTAGGCAATGCCATTGGCATCACCCACCCTATAAAATTTTTAATAGGTAGGAGGGGGGTGATGAAACGTGTCCATAAAAAATATTTTTGTAAGAAAATGTCTAATATTGTATCTCCTATTTTGTGTCGAGTAACTTGCTTGCAAGAAAATGTATAATATCACTTCTACTGTGTGTATCGATATGTGTACTTAACTCTGTGAAGTTTCATCTTTGGCAAAGATCATGTATTGCATAGCATTGTAGCTCGCGCTGAGAGAGAGAAGCACTTGTGGTTCAGCTCGCTTAGAAAGCGGTTGAGTTGTGTGTATGGCTCCGATGTAGAGCAGAGGCTGCTGTGCCAGCAAGTCGATTTGATTGTATTTGGAATATATGTTGTATTGTATTGTAACACAGCTGGAATGAAGGTAATTGCATTTGATGTCATTAGGAAGAAGTTGTATTATGCAGGTAATGTAATCCTGATTATTAATAATAAGTAACAAAGTTGACCTTTCTTTCCTGTTTCATTTACGTAGTTAGAAGATTAATCTACTTCCTTCATTTGATAATTAGTTATTACTGGATTTAAAGTGCAGTATTGATTTTGATAATATTGTTGAACAGATTTCGTTATTGGTGCCATAGTAAACGATAGTAAATTGACTATGATACTAAATTTCAATAATCAGAAACTGATCTGCATGAAATTCTCACAGTCAAACATTAAGAAAGTGGTTTGTGTTTTTTTTTTTTTTTTTTTTTTTTTTTTTTTTTTTTTTTTTTTTTTAATATCTTTCTCGCAGTCAAAATTTTGAGTATAGTCAGTGTCTGTTTCAAATGGTGATTTGCCACAGTTGTTTTGTGTTTAAAATATCCGTTGCGCACATAATCAGTTTAATGCACTGTTTCTTATTTAATAGTATATACATCAATATTAGGGCCATAATTAAACCAAATTGCTGTGTTAATGAACAATTTGTTGTCTGATTTAACGATAGGTTCAACATCCACAACACACACACAGCTTTTAAGTTTAGGGACTGATGGACCCCGTAGTTAAGTCCCATAGACTATACAAACATTTGAACATTTTTTGAACAGTTGATCTGTCAATCTCTCCCCTTCTACAGTTCCCCTTGTGCTCATCTAGTCGTTTTTTGACTAATCTTTTTGTGGTATCCAAGTATACGTCTCCACAGCTACACGGAATCCTATAAATTCCTGCTTTTTCCAGCGGTTTGCGAGCATCCTTTGCCGATATCAGGTGATCCTGTATCTTCCTAGTAGGTTTGTAAATAACGGCAACATTCCGTTTCGTCAAAATTTTACCGATGCGGTCGGTGACGTCCTTAATAAAAGGCAGGAAGACTTCGGATTTTACAGGAACCTTTTCATCGTTTTCAACTTTACGTGTCGGTCTCAACGCTCTCCTTACCTCTGTGGACGAATAGCCATTCTTAAGTAAAGCATATTCAGGTGTTTCAATTACGCGTCGAGTAATTCCGGTTCGCAGATGTTCCTTGCTCTGTCCGCCAACGTCTTTATAATTCCCCGCTTTTGCTGTGTGTGGTGGTTTGAATCCCGATAAACTGTATGTTCCAATCTGCCATTCCCCTGTCTGAAAACTGACACATCTAGAAAATTCAGTTTAGCGCAAATAAATCCATAAGACCACGGCATAATAGCCCGGAAGTGTTTTGTAATTTTGAGCATTCCGGTCGTGAAAGTTTACATTTTGCAAGAGGCATGCCTCTTGGGCAGTAAGCAGTGAGGAGTCTTCAGACAGAGCTCTTCTGGAGAGGTCGAAGTGTTAAGACGCTTTTTTGTGCTCCGATCTTGTGTGTTAAAACTTTCGAAGCGTCCAGAACTATTCTGTCCACTTTGAATTTACGCATATAAGGAGACAGACCGACTAAGCTGTGCTTTTCCACCAATTTCGCGGTTAGTTGAATTTGGCAGAAATTTTCGCTGAGTGACTGCTCAGCCAATGGTAGAGATTATTTGGTCTTCTTCATTGAAGTACACGGGCTTTTTGTCGCCAGTTAACTTGCATCACATTCATTGTGAAGGAAGTGAGGCGTTATATGCTCGCTTCTGTCAAGCGCCCTTTTTCTCTGACCGGCATGTCAAGTCAGACAACGCAGACACCTGCCCTTTTATTGGCACGTGACAGCAGAAACGATGGCATTACCCTCGACAGCGGTGCTCCAGAGTTTTTCGTTGATTTTTTCAGCAGTCAGCCCCACAGCACAGCACGTCGACACGTCAGGCGCCACTCCGTAGCCCACGTCATGTTGGAAATGTATCTGCAGGCCAGCAAAAAAGTCTGTTGGCTGTTTTCTGAAAGTCGCAGCCCTTTAATCTGGAGTATAATTATTCGACATTCATCCACTACCCATGTCAAGCCGCCGCGATATTGTACACCCGTCCATATAGCTTTGCTCGCCCACCAAAAGCCCTAGCTTTCCCGATTGCGTTGCTAGGAATCTTAGTTTTTCTTGTTAAATCCCTTATTCAGCCCTCCTTTTGCTAATCAACAAATCGAGTGCTGGCTGACAGCACCAGTATTTTATCTTGTTTCGTTGTGTACAGCTTTTACAGTTTCGTGTGGTGCTCTTTTTATTCTTTGTTAGTAATCTATATTGAGTTCTGTAATTGTCAAGCTCCATAGTATTTAATATTTGGAAAGTGACACACATGTTTTGTTTTCAATCATTTACTGCACCCTTGAGATCTGCCAGCCATCAGACACTCTTTTAATTATTCAATTTATATTGGAAATGCAGAATGAAACTTTCACTCTGCAGAGGAATGTGCGCTGATATCAAACTTCCAGGCAGATTAAAATTGTGTGCCGGTACCGGGACTCGTACCTGGGACCTTTGCCTTTCGCGGGCAAGCGCTCTACCGATTGAGCTATCTCGACACGATTCACGCTGCCGCCTTACGACTTTACTTCCGCCAGTACCTCGCCTCCTACTTTCCAAACTTCACAAAAGCTCTCCTGCGAACCTTGCAAGACTTGCATTCCTGAAAGAAAGGATATGGTGGACACATGGCTTAGCCACAGCCTAAGGGATGTTACTGGAGTAGCCGAGCGGTCTAAAGCGTCTCGCTGCGGAGCGCGCGGTTGCTCGCCGTGGAGGTTCGAGTCCTCCCTGGGGCATGGGTGTGTGTGTTTGTCCGTAGGTTAGTTTACCTAGGTTTAAGTAGTTTGTAAGCTACGGACTGATGACCACGCCGTTTGGTCCGATAGATTTACAGACATTTGAACCTCTTCCTGCGTGCCACTCTGCCCCACACGCCGCCCGCGGACGGGCTGCGGGGCGGTGTTTGGCCATGCGTGCTATAGAACAAAGGTGTAAAACAAATTAGTGAATCATATGTAAAAGATAACGTCTATAAATCAAATTAAAATTGATGCAGCACAACCTCGCTAGTATGAAGTCATCGCAAAACTGTACGAGGTTATATTAAAGCACAATTTGCACTCCTTTTGTCGTTGTTGGTGTGGTGAAACTAATTAAAATAATAATTTGGGAAAATTTTCATTCTGCAGCAGAGTGTGAAGTTTGGAAAGTAGGAGACGAGGTACTGGCGGAAGTAAAGTTGTGAGGCGGCATCGTGAGTTGTGTCGGGATAGCTCGGTTGGTAGAGCACTTGCTCGCGAAAGGCAAAGAGCCCAAGTTCGAGTCCCGGTTCCGGCACACAATTGTAATCTACCAGGAAGTTTTATATTGGAAATGTTCCACCACTAACAAGGGGAACACCAAGTATGGTACAAACGAATTTTGATAGGTCGCGGGTATATTGTGAAGGAACTCCTCCAGACCAACAAGCAAAAACGATTTGTACCAATGCGCCTTGATTGCTACGAAAATCGAGTTAAAAGTGCAGAGCGTTACAGCTATACCTGTACTAAGACCTAGACGGTATGTGTGTCAGCGTGGTGTAATTAGCAATGCGCTGGACTGCTACATAGACGATCCGAGTATATATATATATATTCTGCAGCAGAGTGTGAAGTTTGGAAAGTAGGAGACGAGGTACTGGCGGAAGTAAAGTGGGAGAGAAATATATATATATATATATATATATATATATATATATATATATATATATATATATATATATATCCAGCGATTGATTGTGCATTATTATTTGCTTTCATAGCCACTCTTATGCTAATTGGTAATTATAATAGCTTACGTTAATTGCTCAATATATGATGTATTGCGCGACGATTATTTTATTTTATTTTTTATTTCGAAGCATACTTTTACGGCGGTTGAAAGATATTTCTTAATCAGTAAACCGTTTGTAGTTATGGCCTATAACATTTGTGCAGCATTTGCTAGCTGCGTTTACAGTCCCCAACCCTACTGTTGTTATACCGTCGAATACAGTGTGTGTCCACTTGACGCGTCCCAGCGGATTATCAAGCTGTGGCCAGGCGGCTAGTCATTCGTAGCGAATCATGGAGGAAAAATGCGCAGTGATAGAAGCAGGCCCATGACACGTAACTTCTTCACAAGTGGTAATGTGTGGTGTCAATCAAAGGGTGAACTCACAAACACCTTACGATGTACCGAACGTTTGCCTCGTAATTGGGATCTGCTCACAAACACATCGCCAAGCATAATTTCTGCAACGTCCCTTGCAGTGGGTGAAGTGGGCAAAAGGAATATAATTACACACAACCAATCGTCGGACAAGTGTAAAAGTAAAATTCCGAGTAGGATTTGAACTCGATCGTCTGTATAGTATTCAATATCACAAATGTTCTTTGTGCGTCTGGATCGAGAGGTTATTTTTCAGTTTGATACTGAATGTTTCACGCATGAAATCGATAAATGATGCTCCATCAGCAATCCCCAAATCAATATTTATGTCACCTCCGAGAATCATGGGTTTCAGATGATACTGATTTTCCCTCACGATAGGCAGTCGCATACAGAACAAATGAAACCAAATGAGTTGTCATCGAAACGCTTAAATGACTCTATAGTTACATGATGGAAGACGTCACTTCTCTCACATTTTTTGGTCATTCCATTTTTTTTATTCAAAATGTTCAGACGTTTGTAAAGTTATGGGACCTACCTGCAAAGGTCATTTATTGGTCCCTACACTTACAAACTACTTAAACTAACTTATCCTAAGAACAACATACACACCCATGCCCGAGGGATGATTCGAATCCCCTATTTGGGACAGTGAATGGAGATCAGTGGAGAAAGAGAGAAAATCCGCGAATTGTAGGAGCTGTACGAATCAATGGACATCTTGGCGGTAATGAAAGAGTGAAGTGGTATGGGCACGAATGAAGGCTTAATGTCAGTCAGCTCATGGAAGAAGACACCTAAATGCAGAGATGGACTGATGGTGTCAGAGAGGAGGTGAGTGTGCTGGGACTATCTGAAGGAGAATATGTGCCCAGAGGACGGTGTAGGAAGCTGATGGTGGGGCCAAAAACCGACTACAGTTTGCTTAGCCAACACAGTAAGCAAGTAAGTAACAATTCAACAGTCTTTTCTGGTTTTAGAATCTGTCATAAACACGCAGGTGGGAGAGAAATATAGCTTGATGTAAACCCTCGTTTTCTTCTCAATGTGATGTTTCTAACCATTCTCTAAGAACACCAATATTATTACTATTAATTCTCAGGTCGTTTGACGACTTTTACAGCTGATGTGTCATTATTTGACATTTAGTTATATGAAATTTTGGCACATTAGACATGTTTTCGATAAATCTTAAATGCCCCGAAAACAACTGTGAGCGGGGGTTGAATCTTGAGGGAGGCTATGTGCATGAGAAAGCTGCGGTGCGGGAAGGGGGAGTCCGGAGAAGTTGGCGATGTCAACGATTAAAAGATTTAATAACTCATTTTTTTGAAGAAAATACTTTTTTACTGCAAATCTTATTAGATTGATCTTTTATTGCAACGTTCATAATCATATATAATTTTATTACCATATTATCAGGTTTTACGTTAATTTTGGTAAGTAATGTAAACTGTCATCGTGCCCTAGTACTGCGCAAGAAGACTTTAACCACAGGGCAAGATGACAAATTGCAATACATTTTTATTGTCATAAATATTAATACATTATCGTACATACTGAAACAGAAGTCACATACAAATTTCCCTCTTTCACAGTTTGAGCAGTCTTCATGTCACCATCTATAGCATATGCAATACTGCATCCAGTCTTCATAGATCTCATTACATCCACGACACTGAACTAAAGTTTCTTAGGAATTTTAGGTTAATGTTGTCGCGACTCTCGGCTTTCTCTTTAAATGAAAACAGAAAATGTTTCTTGCTTCCGCAACCTGTCGTCTTTGTTCCTTTAGAAGTTCTCATTTCATCTTCTGCACTTCTTTCTTCTGTAAACTATGTGTCATAGGAGTGCATTTGCACATCTATGTTTCCCCATGTTTGGTGTTTCTTTTGGCAATGGTTTAAAGTCAAAAATACTTCTGCATAATTTTGGTATATCCGAACAGACATTTCTTGAAGCTCCTTCTTCGACATTCAGTTATTCTGAGGACTGGACATGAGGTTCTTCACTCGGAGTTTCATATACAGTAGGACTGTCTGTAGCAAGAGTACAGTCTGTGATGTGCGTGCACACGCACACACACATACGAATATATGATATATGTGCGTACGAAAGATTCAATTCCTATGTCATCTGTTTTCTTCAAATGGTGCCGTAGTGTTGATTCAGAGATGCTGTAAACGTATCTGGATCATAATGTGTCACGAAATAGTGAAGCAGCGCACTTTAAGTGAAAGTCAATGCTGTTACACGTAACATGTAAAAAGACAGTAAAAAAGTTCGAAAACTTGCCTCAGCCAACTTGCCCCAAACGACAATATTAGAAACTTTCCATTATTGGAGCAGTTAAAAAAATAAAAAATAGAGAATGTGATAGAAATACACAGTGTTTATGAAACGCACATTGTTTAAGTTACTCGTGTATGACAAACTATAAAATAATACCTTACCCAATGAAATAAATCGCAATTTGCGATCACTTATGGCTTCACTGTACTAGGTTTAGATGAAATACCGAAGTGCGGCGCATGAAAATTTGTGCCCGGCCGGGATTCGAATCCGGGATCTCCTGCTTACTAGGCAGACGCGTTGACCACTCTGCCACCGAGGACACAGTGACTAACCCAACTGCAGAGGACTCTTTCCTGCACGTCTCTCGCCACACCCAATGGAGTCCCTAAGGTTGGCAACACTGGATACGACGAGTGGTATCAGTGCACTATACAGGGTGAATCACTTGCACCGCAAATATTGCGGAAACGAAAAGTGGGATTGATACGCGGTTTTACCAGAAAGGGTTGGTAGTGAAGGACTCGTATTGTAAGCCAATAAACGGATTGTAAAAATACCTAGAAATACCTATATTTTCTGCAAACGTACAATTTTTCAAATGGAATAATGGTTGTTTCTATCATCCACTGGAATTTAGACACCAGCTGTGAACAAAGAATTTAGAATGACATTTGTATCACGTTTAGTTTGGCAGCTACAACCATTCACAGTTTGGGGGCGGCGGCTACGACAACGGAGTTGACTGGCTGGTGGTCATGAGACAGTGAGCCATGCTCCAGAGTCTAGCCACTCGGCCAGTGAGCTACGCTATCGCAGCCTCCGTCCCCAAAACTTTGAACGGTTGTAGCTGCCAAACTAAACGTGATAAAAATGTCATTCGAAATTCTTTGTACACAAGTGGTGTCGAAAATTCCAGTGCATGAAAGAAATAATCATTGTTCCATTTAAAAAAACTGCATGTTTGTATAAAAAACACACTTTCTAAGTAATATTACAATCTGTTTGTTGGCTAAAAATAACGAGCCCCTGACTAGCAATCCTTTCTGCGAAAACCGCCCATCAATCGCACTTTCCGTTTCCACAATATTTGCGGTGAAAGTGTTAGGTGAGTCACCCTGTATTTTACTTCAAAGTCGTGTGGAGCGATAGTGGTATGCATATAGTGTTGCCATCTAGAAAGTGGAATTTAAACTAAATCAATTATTCCTCTCGCCCTGCTCGTCAACTTGCCCAGTTAACTTGTCGTGCGTTCGGGCGTATTCGTTCGATTCCGTGAAAGTCCTAATAACGTTCTGTACTTTAAGCTTTTTTTCCGGGGGGGGGGGGGGGTCTCACTGAACCAGTGAAGACATAGGACGCGCCGCCACTTTCGTCATCATGGAAACTCAAACGTGAGCTCCATCGTCTTACAAAGAGCTGAGGAATGACTAAATAAAGGAATGTGGTATTATTACAGGCGTCGAGATGGAGCCATCTGAGTGTGATAAAAACAGCGTGTAAATTTGACATAAATAAAAACAGCTAACTATAAAGAGAAAGAAAGCCAATTAAGAGAGAGAGAGAGAAAAAAAAAAAGAGGACTTGGTCTTCCCTCTGTGAAGTCCATAAATACTCGAGTGAGGCGGTGGGAACGCGCAGCAGACAGGTGGAAATTAGCGGTTAACCTGCGCTGTCTCGGCAGAGCAGTCAATACGGGTCCAAACAAGGTGCGACCCCACGGAAGAAACAGGTGCCGACGCCTTTTGTCATCGCCGTCCTTTTTTAACTCCCTTTGTTTGCCTTTCACTTTTTTTTTCCTATCCCACCGGCGAGAAGAAACAGCGAAGGCGGTACACTTCATTAAGGCTAAAGCGGGGAGCCATTGTTTTCGAGTCTGACGACTGGAACAAGGATCGGCGTGCGCGAGATCACGGCGTTGAGAGGAAGGTCGCCAGCCGCGGAATGACTGGTCTTTGTGGGGGGGTCTGGGGGGGGGACTGGTGGTCTGGTGGTGGGGGGAGGGGGGGGAGCGGACGTGTCGGCTCGGCAGACAGCGACAGCGGGAGCAAATTACCGCGCGAGCCGCCAGGCGGCTCTGCGGGCGCTGGTAACACGAAACAATGTCCAGCCGCGGTGACGCGGCTCCCCCCACTCCCCCCCCCACTCTATCCCCACCTCTGCACGGCTCGACACGACAGCTGCGACCCGGACACCCAAGATCGGTGGCTGCTCGCAGCTCCCAGCCGCTGCTACTGTGTGTGTGTGTGTGTGGACAGGGGGCTCAGGCCGGTATCCGCAGTGGCAGCTGTTGAATGCAGGGGGAGCGGCGGCGAGGGGCTGCGTGGGAGGCCGGCGTTCTTTTGTCCCCTGATGAGATCCGGCCCACAATGTAACGGCGATTCGCTCATTTTACGCTCGGCAGCTGGGGCGGGGGCGCAAACAGTCTGGAATATGACGCGCCTGTTGTTGGTACTACTACCTGTCAATGGGGTCTTTTTAATCTGCTTACCAGTGAACACCCGTAAAAGGAAAACAGAGCTGATCGCGCATTAAAAAAAAGTATTGCATAAGGGGTATTAAATGAAACCCGGTCGCTAGTGTAAAGTAACAGTAACGATTTTTATTAAGTCAAGATTAACTCAAAAATTATCGCCAAAACTGTTCGCTCATTTATCCAATTGCGAAACTAGCCGGTCGATTTCGTCCTTGAAGAAGCTAGTAGGTTGTTTTCGCATTCAGGTCTGGACCACACAGTTCGTCGTCTGTTGCGAATCTATGTCCGCGAACAGCTTCTCTTATAGGTCCAAATGCATGAACGTCACACGGGAAAGATCTGGACTGTACGGTGGATGTTCCAGCGTTTCCCACCGAAACGGCTGCAATGTCGTTCATATGTTTGTAAACCTATTGGACCAAACTGTTATGGTCATAAGTCCCTAGAACAACGAACTACTTAAACTAAGGACAACACATACCCGTACCCTAGGGAGGAGTCGAACCTCCGACGACGATCAACCGCGCGCTCCACAGCATGGCGCTTTAGGCCGTGTCCCACGTGGGCGACAGCGCGCGACAGCTTCAAGCGGCAAATCTCAACCGCATGTATCATTACGGGTCTGTCCTACGTGAGCGGCATCTGCAGCACTGCGCGTCAGACGCGACAACGGGCGATGTTTGAGATTCAAACCTGCTTGAATCTTGTCGCTGTTGCACGCGTGACAAAGTGTCGAGTTCATTGAAATGTTCAAATGTTTGTTAAACTTATGGGACTTAACTACGGGGTCATCAGTCCCTAAACTTACAAACTACTTATGAATAGCTAATACTAAGGACGGCACAAATATCCATGCCCGAAGGGGGATTCGAACCCCCGACCGTAGTGGCCGTGCAGACCGTGACTGAAGCGCCTCAGTCCCCTCGGCCACCGCGGCCGGCGAGTTCGTTGAGAATCGTCTGCTTGTCGAGGTTATAAAGGATGTTGCAAGAATTCTGCGAGCTAATAATCCTTGAAGTCTATGAAACTGCAACTGCTTTTGCAATAACAGAATGTAAAATTGCAGTTGTACATATAATTAAGAATTTTTATTTGGAAAAATAGTGTCTAAAATAACTATCTCGTAAATTTTGTTTTGGATTTTAAAGAAGACGGAAGTAAAATTATTATATTGTTTATAATATAATAGTCTTTTGTTTTTATTGAGTGATTTATACAATGATGAACGTGTTTTGAACAATTACATTTGTGTCTTTTTTAAGCATTTGCACATTCACACTATAAACGGAATCTCAAACCATCTTGTAGTGGGTTGCTTCTCTCACCTTACAAGTCTCATGGTAACGAAGAAAATTCCAAATTAACCACAGCAAAAGCGGAAAATAACATCTATTCCTGTAGTAAATAAGTCATAAATAATGATTTCGTGCCGGCCACGGTGGCCAAGGGGGGGTTGGAACACTTGCGCGGAGTGACACTTGCGCGGAACCGGGGGCCCTTGGGGCGGCTAATGGCTTTTCCTGGGTACAAGCACACCAAGAAGTCTAGCACTGCTGTTGTCAAGTTTCTACACTGTCAACATAACACGAAAATCAGTGAAATTGCAAAAAAATGTTCAAATGTTTGTTAAGCTTATGGGACTTAACTACGGGGTCATCAGTCCCTACTCTTACAAACTACTTACGAACTACCTTATACTAAGGACGGCACAAATATCCATGCCCGAGGGGGGATTCGAACCCCCGACCGTAGTGGCCGTGCAGACGGTGACTGGAGCGTCTTAGTCTCCTCGGCCACCGCGGCCGGCGTGTGTAAACACTTACAGGTTATGAGTGCCACTGGAAAAAATGCATAAAATGTTCAAATGTTTGTTAAGCTTATGGGACTTAACTACGGGGTCATCAGTCCCTAAACTTACAAACTACTTATGAACTACTTACGAACTAGGACGGCACAAATATCCATGCCCGAGGGGGGATTCGAACCCCCGACCGTAGTGGCCGTGCTGACCGTGACTGAAGCGCCTCAGTCACCTCGGCCACCGCGGCCGGCGAAAAAATGCATAAGTAACACCTGTTATTTGAGACTTGAAGATGACCTGAAATTAGCCGAAATCGATATCTCATAATAAACATAAGGTGTAGCTGTCTATATTTCATAATGCTATTCCTAACATATTTAAAAGCTGCTCAAAACCACCTACAAAAAACCTTTATAATGAGATTGTATATAATTCCACGATCAAATTGTGTTTAAGTTATTTGTAGTAATACACCCAAAGATCTGCCCTTGCTTTTAGTGCCTTGATCAGCTGTTTATTTTTAGAGGTATTACTAGGGACAAGAAAAATTCGCATTTGCGATAAATGCGAATATAGATGCGAATTCTGACTCAAAATGCAGTAAATCCGAAATTGTAGTTAGCAACGGTTGCGCTCAATTCCGATTTCATCACATTGCTCTTCACATGGTGCTGTATTGTAAATCGAGTGATATTTGTATGACGTGTTACCTCCCTGTTGAATGAGGCTGTGATATCTCCGGTCCGTTACTACAGCTCCACCTCGCTCGGTGGGCCTTTCCCTGAATATGGCACAGGTAGCGGCTGGAGGGCGAGGAGTAGGGGTGGTGTATCCCTACTTCTGGAACACCCTATTCACTACCTGCAGCGTCCGCGTCTCCGCGCAAGTGTCTACACATTCCCTTTCCGCGCAAGTGTCACTCCCCGCAAGTGTCACAAACTCGGCCAAGGGTACTGCGGCGCGCCAGTCACTTCTGCACGGCCACTACGGTCGGGGGTTCGAATCCCCCCTCGGGCATGGATGTCTGTACCGTCCTTAGTATTAGCTAGTTCATTAGTATTTTGTAAGTTTAGGGACTGATGACCCCGTAGTTAAGTCCCATAAGCTCTACAAACATTTGAACATTTGATTTAATGCCTAGTTTTCACAAGGATCGAAAGTTCACAAGAAAGATAACTGTTTGCTGCAGCTCTCCAACCGTACTAAGTCGGTACTAATGACGTGCGATCATACAGGCTTGGTTGCGTTAATACGATGAACTTCCGTCTACACGTCTGATTACCACTAACAGCAGCGCCTTTGCGAAAATACGGGCTTATTACTGTTTGTATACGTGGATTGTTCACGTTTGGGTGTATGTCATAGCTGATAATATACAACTTAAGAGCTTACACTGTCGGCGGTTGCAGGAGCTGTGGCAGTGTTCGTTAAAAAAAAAGTTCAAATGTTTGTTAAGCTTATGAGACTTAACTACGGGGTCATAAGTCCCTAAACTTACAAACTACTTATCTACTACCTTATACTAAGGACGGCACAAATATCCATGCCCGAGGGGGGATTCGAACCCCCGAGCGTAGTGGCCGTGCAGACCGTGACTGGAGCGCCTCAGTCCCCTCGGCCACCGCGGCCGGCGTTCGTTAGAACACTCTACGTGAAGAAGAAATAGAAGTTGGATGTGTCCTTGGTTGAGAGTAAGAGACGAAGAAATAGATGTGTACTGCATACAGATAATGAAATAACTCATACCAGAGGACCTCAATGAATTCAGATTTTTTTTTCTTTTTCCTTTTTTTTACGAATATTAAGTGCTGAGTGTTTTATTAAGTTGCTTTCGTTCGCCCAAGGACAAAAATACGGCGATGAGAGAGAGAGAGAGAGAGAGAGAGAGAGAGATTAGCTAGATAGAGAGAGTATTTCGCCAAGCTGAAAATACTTTTTACATTTGAATTACATTTTCAGCTTTGTTAAAGTTATGCGTCAGTTATTTCCTGTAACTGTTATTTCTTGCAGGCTCGCTATAACATCGCGGTTTCTGGCGACAGGAAAAATCTTTCGAGAGCCTAGCCTTTGCACAAAGAATTTCTGTACCGACTCTTGCAATTATTGCTGTTGAAGTCTGCACAGGAATTTCAATTTACGATCCATAATGGGACCTCAGTCAACTAATTTTGCTTTCCTTTAGGATCACACTTTCGAGATTATGTGCAAATGGCTTTCTGACATGCTAAAATCATAGAATTTTAAAAATATGAAGTTAATCAATAAGGCGTATTCAAAATTCATTTAAATCTACACTTTTCTGTTATTTTCTTCATAAATAACAGTCATTGTACCTTTTTACAATAGAGAGGATTTTCGGCAGCGACCCTCTATGGCTCAATCGAAAGCGCAATCCTGCTCTGTTCCACTCCATTGATGCAAGACATACCATCCAACAATGCAAGTAATTTCGGTAAGGACATGGCTATTTCAACACACAAACATGAAAAACACACAACGAATTCACTTCTGCGCATGCGCACCCACTTCGCTACCAGCAAATTTAGAACCTGTCGTAAAGTGTACTAGCTTGTACGAAACGCCGTCTGCGCTCACGAAATGCTAGTAGTTCCGCGTTTACGTCGCTAGATGGCGTGCAACGTGATCAGTTCATTACTAGCGCGATCATCGTGTAAACTGGGCTAAGGCACCCTGCTGCGATTCGCGTGGCCGTTCTCCGTCGGCGGTTCGAGTCCTCTCTCGGGCATGGGTGTTTGTGTTGTCCTTAGCATAAGTTACTTTACGTTAGTGTAAGTAGTTTGTAAACCTAGGGACTGATAACCAACGGAGTTAAGTCCCTTAGATTAGTAAAAAAAAGCTCTGTAATTTTTGGAGAACTACTGCAGATACACCTTATCAACAACAACATAAAAAATGGAAATCATGTTTTACGATGGCTTCATATTAGCGAGGGTGCTAAATTTCAGGCAAAATCTTTTATTAGTCGTAGCTCCATAAATAACATTTGCGGACCTATTCTTTACGAAATGTTTTCTTTAGTTTTACTTGTAGAATAACATATTAAAATATTTGCATATCTTCGTGAATCACACAATAAATAATGAGCAAATCCCTTAACCCTTAAATGCATGATGTTGCATATCTGCAACATCGATTGTAATCTTTTTTATCCGCATCTAGTGAGAGTTAATACGTGTTTAAAAGATGTAGCAGAGTTTGTAGAAAGTGTCTCTGGTGTTTGTTGTGTCGAGGTTGGCTCCAAAATGTTCAAATGTTTGTATAGCTTACGGGACTCAAGTACGAGGTCATCAGTCCCTAAACTTACAAACTACTTATGAACTAGCTAACACTAAGGACGGCACAAATATCCATTCCCGAGGGGGGGGGGGGGGATTCGAACCCCCGACCGTAGTGGCCGCGCAGACCGTGACTGGAGCGCCTCAGCCGCGGTGGAGTAGCCGAGCGGTCTAAAGCGTCTCGCTGCGGGTTCGAGTCCTCCCTGGGGCATGGGTGTGTGTGTTTGTCCTTAGGTTAGTTTACCTAGGTTTAAATAGTTTGTAAGCTACGGACTGATGACCACGCAGTTTGGTCCGATAGATTTACAAACATTTGATTTGAATTTGGAGCGCCTCAGTCCCCTCGGCCACCGCGGCCGGCGGTTGGCTCCAGTATGAACTTATGTTAACATCTTTGCTTGTGTTTGGAGAAAACTTCAGATATGGCAGATTTTGACGGTTTGTTTTCCATATAAAGAGCTACTTTTTTAAGGAGGAAAAAATCACAGCAATTGAGACGGTTTGGAGAACCAAAATAAGCACCAAAATTTGTTTATAGTATCCAATTTTGAAAATTATATAACAAATTTCTGTATGTTGCATATGTGCTTTTTTGGAAAACTATCAACATAGGAATTTTTAAACTATTTTTCCTTTTGATAATAAAGGTAAACGTTCACGGCCGGCGTCAACTTCATTTAAAACGTCCGGGCTGATAAGCCGTGGTCGATTTATAAAACTTTCCCCTAACATTTCATCTTCGCAATAATTTTAACAGGAAAGAGGAAGCTGTTAAATTAGACAGAATTTGGACTTCTGCTTTACACCAGCGGAATGACAATCGATTCTTCTCTGCCAAGAATGTTGGCAATACCAGAGATAGTGTCGTAGCCGACATCACGTGATGTCTTGTGGTGCCCTCTACATACGGCGCTCCCTCAAGTTCTCATCGCAGTTCGCCACTCTACCTCTGAAGATGTCTTCCGCACCCGAAGATGAAACGTTAGGGGAAAGTTTTATAAATCGACCACGGCTTATCAGCCCGGAAGTTTTGAATGAAATATTTTTCCTTTTATTTATACAATTGTTAAAACACGGAAATAATTTATTTTTTAATTAAAAAATCAGGCATATCAGGGTTAATTCACTGTAAGAATGTCTGCCTCAGTTAAACGTGTCAAACAATCTCGATAGTCGAAACGCGGACTCTGTCGTGTTGGGTAGAGCGTGTAATGACGTAGCAGCGCACAGTGGGCCACGCCGCTAGCTGCGGTGCCGCGGCCTCTGCCTCCCGCAGCCGCAGCCGCAGGTAAACAAGCAAACAAGCGTGGCGGGCGCTCGTGTTTGCGCACGCGCCCGCGGCCAGGAAGCGCTCGCCTCCTGTTTACAGGTCGCTCCGTGTCGACGCGTCTGTCGACGACTCCACCTCCTGTCGCCAGCCGACACACTCGTTCTTCAGCCGCTTCTGACAACCACGCAGACAGTCCGCCACTTAGTGTACACTAACCGTGGAGGGGGCTTGACATGTCAGAACCGCGAAGGCGACGTCCGCCATCTTATATGCCCCAAAACATTAGCTGACCACTGTTGATTATTACTTTTTGCTCTCAGTTAATGTTGTATGCACGCAACAGCTGTCTCATATACTGAATACACTGCCAGATAGTCTTGTGTAGTTCGCGAACGAACTAGTTCGTAAGAGCGATCCCACAGGCGAACTACGCGAACTACTTCGCAGATCCCTCGCCTCTTAGTTCGTCCGCTCCTTTTCCGCAGCCCGACGGGGGAACAGCCAGAGCACGTGAGAGCGCGCAGAATCTCGTGATTCCCTTCTGCCAGTTACCGTCATTTCGAGCTGAGATGCAGCTCAGCTGTAGTTTCATAGTTCAGTGACACAAATTTTTCTTTTATAAGGTATTCAGCAGTGTCTAAATGTAACCCTCATTCCATAGTGTAAAGAAGTAAAGAGAACTCAAAACTTAAAATTATTTGCATTTATATGCGAGAAATTATGCATCAACCATTTTCTCTCGCCTGCATGATACTGTTGACGGCTCGCGGGGCAGAATATTGACTATAACGTCGTATAAGCGACACTGACACTGTAAAGTAACGAACCTGTATAGAATTAATTAGCTACAAAACTGTAGTTTACTGCCAGTTGTCACAATGTAAAGGTGGAAACCCATTGTCATCAATGTCGCTAGCGTGAAGATAAAAAATTACTTCCATTTCATTTGTTAATACAAAATCAATTTCTGTAATAAGTATTAGGTTGACCGGACTGGCTTAACTTTCGATGCAACTGAGGCGGCAGCCCCTCCGAAACAAAGGATTGGACTCGCCCAGCACCGAAGACAAAAATACGGGTAATAGCACACGCTTGGGCAACACTGATCATTATATAAAAAGCTGTCATAACAAAAGAAAGATCTCTTTTAGTAGCAGTAGCAAAAGCCAAAAAGAGCGGACGAAAAGAGCGACCTGTTTCGCGGCTGAGCTGCGAACTAAAAGGAGAGCTACCGGTCGCGAACTAAAATATGCGCGATCGCTTGCAAACTAAAATAACTGCAATCTGTCGCGAACTAAAACATGCGTTACCGGTCGCGAAGTATTATGCCAAACGTATCTCACTTCTTAGTTACTGTTACTTGGATTCTTTTCCGAAGACCGACGGGCAATAGCGAGAGGGCGCGCAGCAGAATTAAAAATCACGTGTTTGCCTTCTGCTGATGAGAGCCATTTCGAGGAAAGCGTCTGCCTGCTGGATTACATAGTTCAGTGCTAAAAAATTTCTGTTTCGAAGTATTCTGCAATATCTGACTAATAAATTCCATAATGCCAAGACATAGAGATAGCTCTAAACTTAAAACGCGAGAAATTATCCACAAACTATTTCTTTTGGTCTGCGTGATATCGTTAGCGGCTCAAGCAGCAAGCGCTTGAAGCAGCCAGGTAGGGGAACTTCCCCCTCCACCTGCATGCGCAGACCACGCAGCTCAGCCGTCACTGGGAGCGGACGAACTAAAGGAACGAAATAGTTCGCGGCTCTGCGGCGAACCAAAGTGAGCGCTCCCGATCGCGAAATATTATGCGCAAGTCTACTGCCAGACAGTATGGTTCACCTGGAAAAAAGTTGTCGATTTTGATCTTATGGCGGCAGTTGTCACTCGGGGGATATTAGATGTACTGGTTGTTGTGACGTCGCGATTCGCCACAACGCCGGCGGTCCACGCAAGTCTCCGCGCCAGTATAAGACGCGCGATAAGTCGCTCTGTAGTACTTCGGCCGCCGGGGGCGGCCGCAGTCTCGGTACCTCTTTGCCTGCTTCGTGCGCCAGGCAGTAGGAAGAAGGGGACTCACCTACATATGCCGCCGCGCCGCCGCAACGACGAACAGTTGTTGTGGTACGTAATTTTAATCATCTACTCATTTCCTAGTTAAGCTCAGTTTTGCAGTCGAATTACTTAGTTAATAATGTATTTATTATTTTTGTGATGATATTTTAAAAATATTTAGAACAATATCTTCGTGAAATATGTTTGATTTTATCTGTTGCATGTTCAACATCGACTATGCAGCGACACACAGTGTAATTTCTTTGCCGACTATAGATATATGTACCTGGTCACTGCCTGATGTTTCACGAAGGCCGTCAAGGCGGAAAGATCCCGCTGTATGCTGTTGCGCATTGAAGTCGACAACTTCTTTTATTGATGATAAATTTGTTTTAAAAGAAAAGAGTTCAGTTCTGAATCTGTATTCATGTAGTGTTATTGAACTTATGTGAACATTTTGATTAATTTTATTTAACCAGTAATTGAAATATATTGTTTCGTCGAAAGTTTATTTCAAGATAAATTTGAATTTATAATGTATTATCAAGTGATTGATATATTTCCATCCAACTATTTATTACTGAAAAATAATACGATTTTGTTTGGACATTGATGAAGGAGTTGGATCTACATCTACATCTACATACATACTCCGCAATTCACCGTAAGGTGCGTGACGGAGGGTACACTGTACCACTACTAGGCATTTCCTTTCCTATTCCATTCCCAAATTGAACAAAAAAGAATGCCTATATGCCTCCGTAGGAGCCCTAATTTCTTTTATCTTGTCTTTGTGATCTAAGTAGATGTAAGTAGGCGGCAGCAAGATCGTACTACACTCAGCTTCAAATTCCGGCCCTCTAATTTTACTTAACAGAAATTCACGAAAAGAACGTCGTCTTTCTTCCAGCGATCCCCAATTGAGTTGCCGGAGCATTTCTGTGACACTCGCGCATTGGTCGAACCTACCGGTAACAAATCTAGCTGCTCGCCTCTGAACCGCCTCTACGTCTTCCTTCAAACCGATCTGCTGCGGGTCCCAAACACTTGAGCAATACTCAAGACGTGGTCGTACAAGCGTTTTATACGCGGTCTCCTTTACAGGTGAAGTACATCTTCCCAAAATTCTCCCAATAAACCGAAGTCGGCTGTCTGCCTTACTCACAACTGTCCTTACATGCTCGTTTCATTTCATATCGCTCTGCAATGTTACGCCTAGATATTTGAACGACGCGACCGCATCAAGAAGCTCACTACTGATGCTGTATTCGAACATTATAGGATTGTTTTTTCTACTCGTGCGCATCACCTTACATTTTTCTACATTGAGAGCTAGCTGCAATTCTTCGCACCAACTAGAAATTTTGTCTAAGTCAACCTGTATGCTATTACAGTCAGTTACAGACGACACCCTCCCATACACCACAGCATCGTCAGCAAACAGCCGCAAATTGCAACTTACTCTGTCCATCAGATCATTTGTATAGATAGAAAATAATAGCGGTCCTATCACACTCCCCTGGGGCACGCCTGACGATACACTCGTCTCTGATGAACACTCACCGTCGAGAACAACGTACTGCGTTCTATTACTTAGGAAGTCTTCCAGCCAGTCACAATTCTGTGAACCTATTCCATAAGCTCGTATCTTCGTTAGCAGTCTGCAGTGTGGCACCGTGTCGAACGCCTTTTTGAAGTCGAGAAATACACAATCCGCCTGTTGCCCTTCGTCCATGGCTCGCAAGATGTCATGTGAGAAAAGGGCAAGGTGAGTTTCACATGAACGATGTTTCCTAAACCCGTGCTGATTCATGGAAAGAAGCTTTTCCGTTTCAAGGAAATTTACTATATTCGAACTGAGAATATGCTCCAAAATTCTACATGAAACCGATGTCAACGATATTGGCTTGTAATTGTATGGGTCAGTTCTCTTTCCTTTCTTATACACGGGAGTCACCTGCGCTTTTTTCCAATCACTAGGAACTTTGCGCTGAATTATAGATTCGCTATAAATGCAAGCTAAGTAGGGGGCCAATACCGCAGAATAGTCTTTGTAAAACCGAACTGGTATACCATCCGGACCAGCAGACTTTTTCGTATTTAGCTCTCTCAGCTGCTTCTCTACACCGGAAATACCTATTGCTATGTCCCCCATTTCGGAATTGGTACGTTGATCAAATGATGGTATATTTGTGCGGTCCTCCTGCGTGAAAGATTTCTTAAAGGTTAAATTTAGAACTTCAGCTTTCTGTTTGCTTTCTTCTATTACTGCCCCGGAATGATCAACTAGTGACTGGACAGTGGGCTTTGACCCGCTTATCGATTTTACATAGGACCAGAATTTTTTCGGGTTCTCGGAAAGATCTTTTGCTAAGGTATGGCTGTGATAATTATTGTATGCTTCACGCATCGATCTTTTTATAGACGCACGAATCTCTACTAACTTTTGCCTGTCATCATTTGCGTGTTCTTTTTTGAATCGAGAGTGCAACAGCCTTTGCTTTCTCAGCAGCTTTCTAACATTATTATTATACCACGGTGGATCTTTTCCATCCTTAATCGTCTTTACTGGCACATATTTCTCTAACCCTTCATTAACAATGCATTTACATTTAGTCCACAATTCCTCTACATCCATAGTCCCAGAATTAAACGATGCCCATGCATTTTCTAAGTGCGATCGTAACCTTTGCTTGTCGGCTTTTCCCAACAAAAACACGCTCCTAGCCTTCTTGACTGGTTTATGAACTTTGGTCACCATCGACGCTATGACGATATCATGATCACTAATTCCTGTCTCTACACAGACATCGTTAATAAGGTCAGGCCTGTTTGTGGCTATAAGGTCTAGAATATTTTCATTGCGCGTGAGTTGCCGGTTTAACTGCTCAAGACAGTTTTCGGAGAATGTGTCCAAAAGTAGCTCGCAGGACTGCTTGTCTGTACCGCCTGAAATGTAACTAGCGAGGTCCCAATCTATACTCTTAAGGTATTGCATGGCCTGGATACCTATGCACTACCTGGTGTAGACTTTCCTTGAATGATTCTAAAACTGCTACAGCAGCACTGGGGGGCCGGTAAAAACACCCAACTATTAACTTTACTTCTTTTAGACCTGTTATGCGTGCCCAGATAACTTCACAGTTACTTTCAACCTCGATCTCAGTAGAAACAATATCTTTGTGCACAGCGATGAACACTCCTCCTCCAGTTGTATCAGATCTATCTTTCCGATATACATTCCACGCTTCGCTAAATATTTCTGAACTTGCCACATCATCATTTAGCCAGCTTTCGGTGCCTAAAACTATCTGAGCGCAATAACTTCCATGCAGCGCTGCTAATTCGGGAACTTTGTTTCTAATACTCTGCAAGTTCGCGGCTAATATTTTTATGTTCGAATTTTTGTTCCGAACGTGGCCTGAATTCGCTGTTTGAATGCTGACAGGCGAGTGCTCATCAGAGTTAGCGCCTAGCCTAAAAAACCCCCATGTGCACTCCACAAGTACTCTGCTACCCGAGTAGCCGCTTCCTTAGTGTAGTGCACCCCTGATCTATCTAGGGGCACCCTACAATTCCCCACCCGATAACGCAGATCCAGAAATCTGCAGCCATGACTGTCACATAGTCGGCGAAGCCTCTGGTTCAGACCCTCCACTCGGCTCCAAACCAAAGGACCCCGATCAACCCTGGGAACAATGGTGCAAATCGACAGCTCTGCTTGCACCCCGCGTGCGAAGGCAGCAGCCTTCACCAATTCCGCCAGCCGCTCGTAGGACCTGAGGATGTCCTCAGAACCCAAGCGACAAGCGTCATTGGTGCCGACGTGAGCTACGACTTGCCGCCGGCAAGGCCGCCGGCAAGGTCCCCCGGCAAACACACCGAGTGCACGTTGGAATTCCTTCCAGATCTGGACGCTATCTGCCTAAGGGGCTCCATCACGCGCCTGACATTGGAGCTCCCAATAACTAATAATCCCCTCCCCCCGTGCACCTGCTCGGACCCTGCTGAAGGAGTGGCCACACCTTCACTCACAGGACGAACGGGCGCGGACGGACGTCCAGCCTCCACATTGGCCTTCCGCCTCGAGCGACGCGAACGCCGTACAACCCGCCACTCCCCTTGCGGAGAAGGCGGCTCGACGACGTCCGGTACACCTGAAGGTGCCTCGGTAGCAGAGACAGAGAGCGTAGCGTGAGACACCTGAGGTGTCCCACTCGACGCACCAGACTCCCCACCATCGCTGCACCCCGAGACAGCAGCCTGAAGACGGCTGACCGTAGCCAACAGCACGCTCAGCTGTTCGCGAACCGCGGCCAACTCCTCCTGCGTCCGCACACAGCAGGCACACATCCTATCCATCCTATCGATACAATTAACAGCAATTAACAACTTTAAAGAAGCCTAGTACTCTAATGAAGGCGGCTGGCTGCTGACTTAACTGTGGTCAGTGGTAACTACACTGTCGAATCAACAAAACTGAGTCCGGCAGCTTTAGCGCTGTTAACGCTGCGGCACTCGTGGCAGCTGGCACTGGACTGACTGATAACGAGCTTAGTGGATTGTGAGTTGTGTTCAGTGGCGTAGGCGGGGCAGTGCCCCGGGGCCCCCGAGCTCCAGGGGCCCCTCGGCCTTCGTGAGCGACGATCGAAAAAAGTTACAGTAGAGTGTCGAATTTTTTATTCAATTTTTTTACCCTCCTACCCTATCGTCCATCATATCCCCTTCCCCTCAAACCAAATTTCCCACAATAGCCGCACTGGGCCACCGGCTGGCGGAACAGTGCTTATAATTGGGCCTTCACAAGACGCGCTGCCGACAGGCGAAGCTGCCAGTCAAGCTTCCTGTACCATTTCACACCCCGCCTTAGACAATAAAGTACTTCATTTGGTGAGAGAGATCTATAAATGACTGACTATAGTTATCATTGCTGGTTTTTTCTTTGTGCCCCTCTTGGTTTGAACTTCAGCTTCTTCTTCTCCATGAACAGCACTCAGCATCAACACATTCCTCTTATTTTTCCATTTCAGTAGTATCTTCATCTTCTTCAAGGACATAACTTGATCTAAAAGCTTCTGTACATGCCTTTGTTCATCTATATAACTTCTACAAGACACTTTCTCGCTGGCCGCGGTGGCCGAGGAGACTGAGGCGCTTCAGTCACGGTCTGCACGGCTACTACGGTCGGGGGTTCGAATCCCCCCTCGGGTATGGATATTTGTGCCGTCCTTAGTTGTAGGTAGTTCATAAGTAGTTTGTAAGTTTAGGGACTGATGACCCCGTAGTTAAGTCCCTTAAGCTTAACAAACATTTGAACACTTTCTCCTGCTACAATATCACTGTGCAACGGAGCAAAAAACACTGAATAAAGACTGTAGTAACAATGCAGAAAAACGGTAATGGAACTGTACGCAAATAATGAGTACCAACCCATAATTATAAGCGACATAGCAAATGACACACCTAGCACTTTACTCTGGCGCCATGTGAGTCATATATAACTCACACAAAGAAACATGAACTAAGGTACTAAATTGCAATATTTTTAACTTATTTGTACTTAAATAGCTTACTTCAAGTAAACTAAAGCAGAATATGGAAAAAAAAGTAAATGATCCGCAGGGGTCTGTAACCCAGGTATACCTTTGGCAGCCAATATGTTAAAGTTATTGTTAAACATAATGGACTAAGCCAAAATATTAAACGTATACAGCATATTTAAGTACAGTAGAACAGTATTGGGCATATGATTTGTTGTGGGGATGTGACAGGTGACAGCAGGAAGGGGGGAAGGGTTGGAGGGCAGAAGGTGCGGGAAAGGGCAGACCGCTGGAATGATCAGGCATTGTCGTTCTTTGTGCGCCTGCAAACCGTATAGCGAGAGAGCGAGCCCCCACTCTGTCTACCCCATTACGTCGCAAAAGGAAATTAAAAAAAGTTATACCGACCCTTCCACAGTGCACCTCATAAATCACAGATGACATACTGCGCAGACAGACCTGGAGAGTGTGCAGTTTCCACAAAATGCGTTGCGCCAGGAAACAGGCATGTTTTTTTTTTCTTTTTTTTCTTTTTTTTCCACAAATGCGTTAATACTGAAAGGAATACCGAAAAGAATCTACATACCTTTCTACACATTACCTTGCAATGGTAGGCGGGAAATGGATTCGGCATTTTGTGGCTTTTTTCTGGGAACGGCGTCTTCCCATACCATAAGAACTATACGCTCTCCAATTAACGTCCATACTAACACTATACCCTCCGCCGCATTCTGCTCAGTTCTTTTATGTGAAAAACAAACGACTTCACTGTGGTGAGAAATCAGCACTTCACGCAATCTTTTAAGGTACGTTTCTATCCGCACGCTATTTGTTTATTCTGCCATTTAAAGGTTTAATTACATTCACGGATCAGAAGTTTCATGTAATAATTACTTTGTCTCAAAAGTGAATTGTGCATCAAGATGCTGCCCTCTACCCCACTGTCACGATAATAAGCGAAGATATCGACGTAGTTATTTTATTACTTTTTCCTGACTATACACTAACATATACTTCGAGAAGCCTGGTAGGGGCACGGCTCAATCCAAAGTGTTTCATCAAACAAAATCCGGCAACTTACTTTTGAGGAAACCCTCCTGCACGAATATTTCCCCTATTTTCCTTCTTTGACTGGGCTGTCAACGAAATGAGCTACAGCGCAGGAGTTTAGCGAGAGTGAGTTGTCGGCACCGACAAAAGTCCGCCTGCTGTCACCGCTGACGAAAAATATCCCATGGGGCATTTTCATCTGTATGTCCTACCCAGGTCCAACTCTATCTCTATCCCTCTGCAAAATTTCATCCAAATCACCTACTAATTTTTGCGTGGAAACATAGCAAACAAACCAACTTTTACAATTATATTAGAGAGAACGATTACATATTATCTGCTGCGTGACACACAGTAATTTACTTAGTAGTATTTAGGTTTGCCTTTTTTATGTCTTCCAGTGGGCGGTAAGGAGCTGATGATGAAGTAGTTTTGCATCTGTACAGTATTAGTGTAAAGAGGGCCCCAATGTCATTTTTGCCCCAGGGCCCTTTGTGACATAGCTACGCCACTGGTTGTGTTTGTGCAAACTTTGAAAATATTTTGTGGAAATATGTTGCACAAGCAATATAACTTCTTTGACTGTAATCTTCATGACGAATTTTGACAGATAACAAAATAACTTCTGGATGAGATGATTATTTTGATGGAGTCAGGAAAGAATTTTTAATATGAATTAGTAATCCTGAAAGAACCTCAGAGACTTTAGAATGAAATTCATTGAAATTCATATAATCAAGAATAGCTATATATATATATATATATATATATATATATATATATATATATATATATATATATATATATATATATATATATTGTGATGGTATCAGTCCACGGAGAAGAAATTCCGAGTTAGTAGACAAATATAGGGCTGGTTTCACTGCACAGTACAGCAATTTCAGTCAGTACGAAGCAGATCCAAGAGTTTGACAGTTTCAGGAAGTTCATAACAGGTGAGCCAGCAGTCTACTAGGACATAGCTGAACAGTTCGTTACTACACTGCAAAAACTGTGTAACCGTGAAGAAGACTTTGTACCATCACAAGGACAACAAAGTTAAGTATTCATTTCATCTTCTTTATATATGAAGCAGAGTGTTTGTTTGTGTGTATTTATTGTATACAACTCTACAGTTTTCTTGCAATGTTCATGAAATTTTCCACAGGTAAATTTCATTCCATGAGAAAGTTCGCCTAAGTGTTAGAATCACGTACAAAACATTGTTCACGAACATGACGTCGTAAATAATGAGATGTGCGACAAACTGCTGCATCAAACGACAGTGTTGCACATTTCCTCCTAAACGACTGGATCGATTTCAACCAAATTTGGTGAACATGTTCCTTAATGTGAGATAACAATGATGTCGGGGTAAGAACCACATATGACTCATGGTTCAGGGGATACAACGTCGTAAACAATGTAGTTCCAAGAAACTGCCACATAATACGACGAGACGTTATTCACATACTGTGTGAGAATGACAGTAGCGACTTGCAACCAACTTTAAACATAATTTCAAACCTTTATTGAACTTTTTATCGCTGTCAACCATAGGAAAATTATGAAAGGACTGTTCATGGACTGAAACTACGACATTCGGTATGACAAACCGTAGCCGCAGGAAATTTTACAGACAGTATACACACATATAGCTGAATCTACCTTCGAAATTGTATCACAGTACGACACATCATGATATATGACCACATAAACAGTAACGTTCATAGTAAATCACAAATTACTACTAATTGTAATGGCAACAGATTTGACAGACATACAACACTTATACAAATGAATATATACCTGAAAAATATGCAGTTGAACAACATATATCTCAATAAATATGAGATCGTGAAATTTTATGTGCCATTTGTATTTTGATTGCTATCTTTCTTTGTTTGGATACAGCTCATATCATTATGCAAGACAACCTCATTTCTTAGAAATTCTACGATACATATAGCATGTTTTTAGAAAAAAAAAGGATATGGAATAAGAGAAGGGATAGGAGAGGTACTAACTCAAGGCAAGAATAAATAAATAAATACCCGGCCAACGCCGGGTTTTTAGCTACAGTCACTACTGGCCATTAAAATTGCTACAATAAGAAGAAACGCAGATGATAAACGGGTATTAATTGAACAAATATATTATACTAGAACTGACATGTGATTACATTTTCACGCAGTTTGGGTGCATAGGTCCTGAGAAATCAGTACCCAGAACAACCACCTCTGGCTGTAATAACGTTGTGTCAAACAGAGCTTGGATGGCGTGTACAGGTACAGATGCCCATGCAACATCAATACGATACCACAGTTCATCAAGAGTAGTGACTGGCGTATTGTGACGAGCCAGTTGCTCGACCACAATTGACCAGACGTTTTCAATTGGTGAGAGATCTGAAGAATGTGTTGAGCAGGGCAGAAGTCGAACATTTTCCGTATCCAGAAAGGCTCGCACAGGACCTGCAACATGCAGTCGTGCATTATCATGCAGAAATGTAGGGTTGCGCAAAGATCGAATGAAGGGCAGAACCATGGGTCGTAACACATCTGAAATGTAACGGCCTCGGAACAAAAGGTGACCGAGACATGTAACCAATTGCTCTCCATACCATCACGCCGTGTGATACGCCAGTATGGCGATGACGAATACACGCTTCCAATGTGCGTTCACCGTGATGTTGCCAAACACGGACGCGACCATCATGATGCTGTAAACAGAACCTGGATTCATCCGAAAAAATGACGTTTTGCCATTCGTGCACCCAGGTTCGTCGTTGCGTACACCATCGCTGGCTCTCCTGTCTGTGATGCAGCGTCAAGGGTTACCGCAGCCATGGTCTCCGAGATGATAGTCCATGCTGCTGCAAACGTCGTCGAACTGTTCGTGCAGGTGGTTGTTGTCTTGCAAACGTCCCCCTCTGTTGACTCAAGGATCGAGACGTGGTTGCACGATCCGTTACAACCATGCGGATAAGATGCCTGTCATCTCGACTGCTAGTGATACGAGGCCGTTGGGATCCAGCACTGCGTTCCGTATTGCCCTCCTGAACCCACCGATTCCATATTCTGCTAACAGTCATTGGATAGCGACCAACGCGAGCAGCAATGTCGATAACGATAAACCACAATCGCGATATGCTACAATCCGATCTTTAGCAATGTCGGAAACGTGATGGTAGGCATTTCTCCTCCTCACACGAGGCATCACAACAACGTTTCACCAGGCAACGCCGGTCAACTGCTGTTCGTGTATGAGAAATCGATGGAAACTTTCGTCATGTCAGCACTTTGTAGTTTCGCCACCGGCGCCAACCTTGTGTGAATGCTCTGAAAAGCTAAACATTTGCATATCACAGCATCTTCTTCCTGTCGGTTAAATTTCGCGTCTATAGCACGTCATCTTCGTGGTGCAGCAATTTTAATGGCCAGGAGTGTACAAACAGTCATCTCATGTTGATTAGTGATTTCTAGTTTTAACTCATCAGTGATTTTGATATAAATGTAGCTTGGCTTCCTCTGTCCAGTATACACCGAGTCAAACGCCTCAATCCGGTCGGCCCTATGATGCAAACCTGAGCTGTTTGCAGAAACGTGAAATTTCGGGTCGTAGCATCGATTTGACTAACAGATGCGACATTTATCTGATCCTCTGTTGCCTTAAGGGTATCCTGATTCGTGCACAAAGACCTATGATGTGACCTTTCACAGTTAGTGCAAAGCGCCTTTCCTTTCTTCCCACAGTTAGCTGCTTTATGTCCTCTGTTCAGGCATAAGAAACGACGTTTAGAATTTTTCCTTTTCGCAACGTTTGTAACTGTCTTACAATCCTGAGCCCAGTGGTCACGAGGTTAGCAGAAAACGCAGAACGGTATCGGTTGTATAGTTACCTTTGTTAACTGTTGCTTGGATTTAGTGCGGACATGGAGAGCTGCCGCGGTAGAGATGTAACTTGATGACGTAGGCGTCATACAACGGATGTTTTCTGTGGTGAGAGCTGCCTCTACTTCTTCTCCTATAAATTCAATAAGTTTAAGAATATCACCCTCTGACAGACCTTCACGTTTAACCTGCATGTTCCAACGCAGACACATGTCGTCTGGAAATGCTCTAAGTATTTTCTGTGCGAGCACTCGGCCATAGATATTTACATCTTCTCCGAGTGCACGCAGAGCTTGAATACGGCGATTGCAGTCAATAAAGGTGGACTTAAGCACATCTGGAGTCACATACTGTATTGGCTTAATAGTTACGAGGTAATCCAAGTAAGCTTGTATAATTCTATATTTGTTACCGTAGCGAGCCTAAAGCATCTTCTTTGTCTCCTCACATGTCTCGGCTGTCACAGCGATATCTTCCACCAAACTTTTTGGTTCCCCTTCTAAATAACCGCGCAAAAATATGTGCTTGTGAGCGGTTGACATTGAGGCATCAACTGATTGCTCAAACTGTTACCAAAATCGCGCCCATGTTTCTATATCTCCTGAGAATGACTCAAGCTGTATGGAGGGAAGCTTAACTGTGGTTACTGGAGCAGCAGAGGCAACTATTGCTGCAGGTTGGGCGTCGTTAACTGAAACATGTGACATGGCTCTAGACAATTTCTTCTCCATTTCTTCTGAAGTTAGTATGAGAACACGCTTGGCAGTATCTATGTACCCATCGCATTTGGATATGTCAGTGGCGTAATCATTATCGTTAAGAAGGCTGTGAATTGTAGAAAGATATAAAAAATCCAAGATCGCTGATCATCAAGTTTTATTTAAGACGACCGGTTTCGCTGAACTATGTCAGCATCATCGGTCCAATAAAATCATTTTACAAGGCCATAATCTTGTAATGTCAATCAGTTGCTATATAACATAATTTACTGTGCGTAGGTGCACTATGTCATTATAATAAAACATAATTATCACAATTTGTTATTGACACTCACTGTGATAATTACGTTTTATTATAATGACATAGTGCACCTACGCACTGTAAATTATGTTATATAGCAACTGATTGACATTGCAAGAGTATGGCCTTGTAAAATGATTTTATTGGACCAGATGATGCTGACATAGTTCAGCGAAACCGGTCGTCTTAAATACAAATCGATGATCAGCGATCTTGGCTTTTTTATATCTTTCTACAATATCATAATTGGATCGCCTCCTAGAACATAAACAAACTCAAGGCAGTGAATTTTATCATCAAGCCCTATCAATTTATCTAAGGTCTCCTTTAATCGTTTCCTGCAATACTCCACGTTCTCCACTGACGAATAATCGGTAAATTCTATCTCCTTGACAAACCGCATAATATTGGCTTTTTCTCTCGTTTGTCGTCTTTTCAGTTGAACCGGTCGCGGTGGCCGAGGGGACTGAGACGCTTCAGTCACAGTCTGCACGGCCACTACGGTCGGAGGTTCGAATCCCCCGTCGGGCATGGATATTTGTGCCGTCCTTAGTATTAGCTAGTTCATAAGTAGTTTGTAAGTTTAGGGACTCATGACCCCGTAGTTAAGTCCCATAAACTTAACAAATTACGGTTGGGGGTTCGAATCCCCCCCTCGGGCATGGATATTTGTGCCGTCCTAGTTCGTAAGTAGTTCATAAGTAGTTTGTAAGTTTAGGGACTCATGACCCCGTAGTTAAGTCCCATAGACTATACAAACATTTGAACTTAACAAATATGTGAACATGTTTTCAGTTGATGCAAACGTATGCTTGCGCCAGCAGTTTCGTTGTCAGACATCTTGGCTATGTTATATGGTATTTCGCGATGTATGGAATTCGGAACTCAAGCAGAACAGTGAACAGCGTTCGTGACGTAAACCGACATAGATCTGGGAGCATGGCAGTACCCCCGCCAAGTCGAGAGCACGGCCGTACCATCCTTTTCTCGAAGCGATCTTGGCTGAATGAAGTGTTTTATATATATTAGCAGGTCCATTCGCCATCTGTATGATCGATTGGATGCTAGAATCAGCGGTGCATACACGCCCATGGAGCCTCCGGTATGGGTGTTTCAGCATGGAGCGACATCTGGTACCTGACTACCGCTTGAGCTATTGATCTGTAAATGTAATCATTTCATCTAGTACATATGACGTGTGTGAAGACTAAATCTTGAGTGAATTGTAAAACTTTAAGGGGGTGTACTAATTTTTATTTCTGACAGTATATGTACTAAAAACATTAGCAGACTACTGTTTAAGATAATATTTTTCTTCTCAGTTTCTGCGTGCACGCAATAAATGATTTCAATGCCAAATATTACGTCAGTGGTCTGAACATAATATTGCCGGGAAGGCAGTTTCGAACGTTTTGTGGCCTAGAATGCGTACGGTACTTGATCTAGTAATAAGACATATTTGACCTCGTTAATGCGACATTTTTTTGTTTATACATGTCGAATAAATAACAAGCACGGTATGCGACGTGAAAAGGATTTAGCTCCAGCGTTAGAATTGTTTAGAGACGTAGTTGCTTGATTAAAAAAAAATACAGATTGTGTTCTTTTAAGTTGTACTAATTATGATCGAAGTCCAAAAGCTGAAGAAATAACACTTTATACGTAAGTGCAGTAGACATTCACAAAACACAGTATGCCTTGCCACTTGGCCTTGACCTTTGTATACACTGTTTACACACAAAAATAAAACTGATGACACAGAAAAAACGTCATCGTCAAGTTTCCTGAGGGTATTACGTCCTGTTCATCAGAAAATGGAGGTGCTCCAGCGTCCACCATACTAGGACATTCCTCACCTTGCTCTGGCGTGTTTGATCCCCTGAAGAAACTCCTGACCGCCTAACGCTTTGAGGCAGGTGCAAAAGTGAAGTCAGCAGTTACAGGTGGGTTCAGGCATAAGAAAAGGTGGGATATTGATACCACGATGGAAGAAATTTGTTGAGAACCTTGGAGACTACGTAGAAAACAAGGTGAACGCTGATAGTGTATTTTTTCTTATCTTTCTTTCTTTTTTATTATTATTATTATTTCTTTTTAAATTTTGCCTGTAAACCTTTTTTTAAATAATACTTCGCACCGCTGGTGGTCAGCGACGTACAGTGGAAATAAGTAACTGTAAATGTTTATCAAATCATAGTATTTTATTATAGATTTCAACAGTATAATCAATATTATCTTTTCTTCCAGACAATGTTATCTGTTCGACAACCCTTAGGATTAATTTCTACTGTCATATTTCTGAATTTTTTCCGCGGTATATGGCAACATACAATTGTCCGTGAGTAAAAACTGGATCAGGCATGTAGATTCCAACTCAATCGTTTGACCCTGCGCTTTACTGATCGTAATACAGAACGCTAATCTAATTGGAAACTGCCGTTGTTTAAAAGAGAAGGCCACTGTAATGTTAGATGGTGTCAAATCTATGCGAGGTAGCAGTATTCGCTCCCGAATATTTACACTAGTTGCAACTTCTACATCTATGATATTGTTATATATTTTTCTGACTATTAGCCTCGTCCCAAATAATTCCTTTGTTGTATTCAAATTCCTGAGGAGCATTACAATAGCACATTCAAAGTCAGCACATTAGAACGTTAATCTGTAGACTTTTCAAAAATTCTGTGGGAAACTGCAGCCGTTCGCTTTCTTCTTCCGTTATCAATGTAATCACACTCGTGTAACATATTGAACTTTCTGGAAGTAGCTCTGGGACTACCCCATTAACTTTCTCACACTGTTCAATTTTTGGTGAAAGAATTGCAATCGTGAAAACATTCAAACTATCCTAAGGGGATGGGAATAGATATTTGCCATAAATTTCACTGTATCAAGCAATGAAAGTGTTCTAAAACTTAAATGAAAGAACCTGATCCGATTAGCGTTCTTAGATCAAAAAGAAATATGTACCTTAATTAGAACCGAATGTACCGGAAAACAAACCGATGAAACTATTCACTACAAGGACAGAAGGATATTACATTCAAGTAAATGAAGGCGAGAGTAAGTGCATTCTGATTCTCATGAGGAATTTGGGGATGAATGCCTTTCGTTTAAAACAAAAATGAAGGAAATCGGCCGGATAGAACGGCCTGACCGACTGACTTTCGTTTACAGCAAGGACATTCCCATAATAAATATACACCACGAAATCACATTTGAGTATAAATAAAGGAAGACGAGCGTTAAGTGAATTCTGATCCTTGATTTCGGATGGATACCTTCTGGTGCGCGGAATGGCAAATCAAAATCAAATCAAATGTTTGTAAATCTATCGGGCTTAACTGCGTGCTCATCAGTCCGTAGCTTACAGTCTACTTAAACTAAGGTAAACTAACCTAAAAACAACACAAACATCCATGCCCGAGAGGGGATTCGAACCTCCGACGGCGAGGAATGGCCGCTTGGTCTAAGGCTTCATGTTACGGACTAGGCGGCCGTTCGTGCTGGAGGTTCGAGTCCTCCCTCGGGCGTGTATGTGTGTGTTGTCCTTAGTGTAACTTAGTTCAAATACTCATCGGGCTGAGATGGCGTGATTCATGCGTAAAACTTTCTCCTGACGTTTCGCAGTCGAATGCGAAACATGAGGGGACAGTTTTACGCATGGACCACGGCATCTCAGCCCGGATGTTTCAAATTATAACTCCTGCCGTGAAAGCGTTCATTGCATGTTTAGTTTAAGTAGTTTGTAAGTCTAGTCCCTGAAGACATACCAATCTGGTCTAATAGTTTTAAAGACATTTCGACAATACCTTTTGTTTAAAACAAAAATTAAGGAAATTGTCCTCACCGACTGACTACAGTTAAAAGCAAGAACATTCCCATAAGAAATGGAGAGAAGTAAATCGCGTTTGAATAGAAATGAAGGAAGGCGGGAGTTAAGTGAATTCTCATACTGGGATAAATATGTGGATGAATACTTGTCGTTTAAAACAAAACTGAAGGAAATCAGCCAGATAGAATGCCCTGACCAAATGACTTTAGCTTTCATACATTTTTTTTAATACTGTATATAAGATTATGCATTACTTTCCTTACATATCATCTTCAAAATTCTATTTCGCGTGCACAAGCGAGTTCTTCCTGAACAAGCAAATGTAATTAGATTTTTAAATACTAACTTTCAACAACTGTACTTTTTCCTTGCATTACAAGAAAGAAAATACACAGGACCGCGAGAATAACACATCTCAATATGCGTTAAAAAAACAGATAAAAAAATAAAAAGTGGTGAAAGGAATATCTGTCCTAAATGAGAAGTACTCTTTCTTGAATTATTTCACGGAAAGAACCACTTCCCTTTCCAATGAGCACTATCTCAGATTATTACGTCGAAAGAAGGTCATCCCGCAATGAGGCAGGCGACCATTTTTCATTTGACTAAAGATAAAGTCACACAAGACATCGTCAGTCTCCATCCCGGTGATGGAGGAGGCAAAAGTCAAAGAGCAGCTGCCACGAACCGCCTTCGTCGTCTTCCCTTGTTAGGCAGAAGAAAAAAGAAAAAGGAAGAACAGAGGCAGCAGCAACAGCGTTTAGGTAATCTGGAGGCGCCATTACCAGATAGCGGGGTTTATATTTTGGGTGCGGGTCAAGTCGATTACAGGGGCACGACAGAGCAGGCTATTTCCAGGGCCAGCGTAGCACGCAACCCAGGCCCCGTGTTTGTGGCCAGCCTGAGAAATGTGACGGATATCTGCGTTGCTGTCGCAGCACCTCCACAGACGACATTTATCTGCCAGGGTACGATGAAAAGCTGCGGACCCTGCCCTCAAAGACAACTAGCAAAGAAGCAGACGTAGGCTGTTGGTCGTAGTGACGAATGCTCCTTGGCGTGATGGCGTGCTGCCGAACAGTAAAAACGCAGGTTAAAAGACTACTTTCCTGTAGCTGCACCTAACGATTACGCTATTTTAGTTCACTGCTAGCTCCAATTACAGTAAAGTAGCACTTCTCCTTGCATGGTTTTCTGCTGTAAGGCGCTACCACTCAAGGCACATTCGTAATTTGGGAAAACATCAAACATCGTATTTACTGCATAACCTAAATGTTCCTACAAGCGTTAAGAGCAACAACAGCAACGCCTCTGCTTGTTTTTAATAGCTAGCATTATTTTCTGCGGTTCTTTCAGGTCCGCACACCGATACTAGATAGGGGAAGGTGGGGGAAGATGGGGAATCTAGCTATAACCCCTTACAAAAGGGACAAAAATAAACAAATAGAAATAATTTTAATAACTTGTTTATTGAACGATTTAACTACGAGGCGCGTCCAGAAAGTGAGTTCCGTGCGGTAATAAAATGAAATTGTACATAGATACAGAAGAAATTTTTATTGCACAAAATTCTACAACTCTTAAACTACTTTTCCAGATAACTGCCGAAATTTTGTAGCCACTTGTCATAGCGTGCCACAAGTTTTTGCATGCAGCCTTCACATAAGGTTGTCGCCTGTGTATTCAACCATGTGGTAACAGCTCTTTATCATCGTTGAAGTGTTGACCACCAAGGACCACCAAGATTTTAGGTGTAAGAAGAGATGAAAGTCGCTAAGAAAGAGGTCCGAGCTATATGGAGGATGATCAAATAGGTCCGATTGAAATTTCCGTAAGAATTGTTTGGTCACATTCGGTGTATGAGGTCAGGCACTATCGTGAAAAAAAATCTTTTGACAGTAATCTTCTTCTTACACCTAAAATCTGCCCTTGGTGGACAACACTTCAACGATGATGACGAACTGAAAGAACATGTTACCACATGGTTGAAGACACAGGCGGCAACATTCTATGAAAAAGGCACACAAAACCTTGTGCCATGCTATGACAATTGCCTACAAAATTTCGAAAGCTATGTAGAAAAGTAGTTAAACAGTTGTAGATTTTTGTACAATCAATATTTTTTCTGTATCTGTACCCGTTTGTTTTATATAACCAAACGGAACTTACTTTCTGGACGCGTCTCGTATAATAAAACGCAAAGAAAACTGTAAACTTGTTACATTTAGTTATATAAATCTCGATTTGGAAAATAAACTACAAATTCCCCGTCTTGCTCCATATGCGGGGTAAGACGGAGAACTGGCGTTAATTCATCTCTAAAGCTTAACTAAAGATTGAAATAACGGAATACTGAGAAGATAAGGTTTCAAAATATGGTTTTGTGAATTTTAGAATCAAGTCAGTTTTCGTACTTAGGCCTATTACTGTCACATAGTAATCAAATGTGAACAGCCACAGGGGTGGAAATCATTAAAAGAAAGACGTTATTTATTCCGGCGTGATCTGTTTCCGAAGTTTGAATCACCGACTTTTACTTCCGAATGTGAAAATATTTTGCTAGCACCCACCTACTTAGGGAGACATGACCATCCCAATAAAATAAGAGAAATCAGATCGAAAATGGAACGATTTAGGCGTTCTTTCTTCCGCGCGCTATTAGAGAATGGAACGGTAGAGAAAAGTTATGAAAGTGGTTAATGAACCCTCTGCCAGGCACTTAAATGTGATTTGCAGCCGCGGTGGAGTAGCCGAGCGGTCTAAAGCGTCTCGCTGCGGAGCGCGCGGTTGCTCGCCGTGGAGGTTCGAGTCCTCCCTGGGGCATGTGTGTGTGTGTGTTTGTCCTTAAGTTAGTTTACCTAGCTTTAAGTAGTTTGTAAGCTACGGACTGATGACCACGCAGTTTGGTCCGATAGATTTACAAACATTTGATTTTTTGTGATTTGCAGAGTATCTATGTAGATGTAGATGTAGAAGAGTCTTGGGCCCAACGTTCGTATCCAATACACCGTACCCAGCCTCCTTCAGAGAAGTCGTGGCAGTATAATCAGACTGCACTCTCTTCCTCATTGTCATTCGACCTCAGTTTATTGTCTCCTGAGCATGGAGGTTTGTTTAAGAAGATAGTAACGCCCATCACTATTTCTTTGCCATTAAGTTCTATTTTTTTGTATCCTACGTTCATGAAACTTCTTTGAGAAGATTTTTAGTGTAGATGCAGAAATTTTGGGGGATTCTTTTGTTCTAATTTCTTCAGATAGTTCAATCTCATAAAGAGTTTCACTTAAAACAATTATACCTAACCCATAATTTGTAAAAAAGTAGAAAAAGTTGTAATAACGAATACTATTCTATTTAAAATTGTATTCGACATATAACGTACTTGTTCAAAACTAGCAGCTAGGTAACACATGATAGAGTAAGTACATAACGGTTGGACAAATAGTAGGGGCGAAAGGGGGAAGCTGCCCATCTTGCCCCCAAGCATGCTGTCGGGTTATGTTAAGCCCACGTCAAAGCTATTTAGTGAAAACTGACTACTGATACAACAGTTTGTTTTTAATAAGACATACTGTTCAGTGATATATGTATGGTCTCGACTATTGTCCACAAAAATTACGTATTAGGACAGAGAAAATTGTAAAATATTGCAAATCAGTATAAAAGTTTTAGGTAAAACTTTACCTACCTTGCAAAGCTAAAGAACCCGCCGCGACAATGAGGTCTAACAATGCCAAAAGGGTTGCTGTATATTGATGAAGTTGATATAGCTATCCACAGATGGCAGGATTTTGTATGTATGTATGTAGTATAGTTTATGGGACTTAACTACGGGATCATCAGTCCCTAAACTTGCAAACTACTTATGAACTACTTACGAACTAGGACGGCACAAATATCCATGCCCGAGGGGGGATTCGAACCCCCGACCGTAGTGGCGTGCAGAACGTGACTAGCGCGCCGCAGTTCCCTCGGTCACCGCGGCCGACAGTGTAACCAATTGTAAAAAGATATAAAAAAAGCCAAGATCGCTGATCATCAATTTTTATTTACGACGACCGGTTTCGCTGAACTATTTCAGCATCATCTAGTCAAATAAAATATTTTACAAGGCCATAATCTTGTAATGTCAATCAACAACTGATTGACATTACAAGATTATAGCCTTGTAAAATATTTTATTTGACCAGATGATGCTGACATAGTTTAGCGAAGCCGGTCGTCGTAAATAAAAATTGATGATCAGCGATCTTGGCTTTTTTATATCTTTTTACAATATTATAAGTGGATCGCCTCCTAGAACGTAACCCAAGTGTAACCACTATTGCAGAGATTCAACAAAGCGTGACTCCAGTGCTTCGAGCGATTCTACAAGAAACGTTTGCTGACAGTTTCCAACAGCTGTACAACCTAAGTTAGAAGTGTATTGTAGACTATGGCGACTACTTTTAAGGTCAGTAAGTGTATTTTGCTTGTAACTCTTGTTTCCTATATTTGTTGAGATAATTCATAGTACCTAAAGGGGATGGCACGGCTTGTGTTATTCATCGTTGATAAGTCTTCTGTGTGTTTTTCTTAATTTTTCTACTGCATACTACCCTAGACTGATACTTATACCTAC
Organism: Locusta migratoria; assembly: GCA_026315105.1. Lineage (NCBI taxonomy): Eukaryota > Metazoa > Arthropoda > Insecta > Orthoptera > Acrididae > Locusta > Locusta migratoria. Next base: position 80,085,665 of record CM048747.1, on the reverse strand, counting down.
TGACTCACTTCAGCGGACATTGTTTTTCCATTATTTACTCGCAATCGGAGTTTTGAAGGAATTTATTCTTAAATTTTTAGAAAATAAATGAGAAGGTGAAATTAAATTTAAAAACCTGCAATTTAGTAAGAAGACATAGCTGAAACCCTTGTTTGCTCTGACGTATAAAAAGACAAACTCTCACTTTTATCTCGTTCGTATCAGGTTAATCATTCACGACCACGGCTAGTCTCGCGCAGATATTTGTATTCTAATTAACATTAATGTAAAACTATTCATTATTTTGTAAGTTGTGCGTAAATGTGTAGACATATATTTGAAAGTCTACATAAAAAAATGTCCGGAGTTTACTGACAAAATTCCTAGTCCATTTCTGAGATAGTATTTATGTTCCTTGGTGACGAGACTTGAAAAATATTTTCGGCGGAAATGCTTTAGGACACTGATAAGCAGTCTGAATGTCATTAAAACTAAAGGCAAGTGGGAGAAAAGAAATATCTGGCATATCGTGACTAAAAGAAGGGATCGAGACATGAAAGAATCGTCACTTCAGTATGGGAAGGAAGTGTGTGTGTCTTTGTGGTATAGTAAAACATCTTAGAGGTGAACTAAAGCTGGTCCGAATGGATGTGTGTTGCCGTTGTCATTCAGGGATGAAGAGCTGCATCAAACCACTCTCCGGACTGAAAACAAGAACATTCAAATCAAAGTGTGCAGAACGGTTTCAGTACTTGCGGGAATTAGCTACTTCTTGTGTCAAATTCATGTGTTTTCCTTACTGATTTAATAAAGTGTGAAGTTGAAGTAATTTTAATTAACCAGTCTTTTATGTTTGATCTGAAGCTCATTTTATGTAGCCAATGTTCCTAATTCAGTAAGTTTGATTTTGATCATTAATTATTTTTATTTAATTGTTAATTAATTTTTCCAAGCCACCCCACCATATGATACAATATCAGTTAGGGTCTCGTTTTAAATTAGGATATTTGCATTAAGTTTAATTTAGCAGCATTGATCTGCAGGGTGTGTCAAATACAGTTTCTTGCACCTTTACGAATTTCACTTCACTCACAGGCTGAGTCTTGTAATTTTACTTTTAGGGTTGTGTGGAAAAACTTGCTTTGTACGAAATCAGGTTCCACACCGATAAACAGTTGCTTTAAGAATGACTGGAAATCGAAACAGCAGCGCAGCCACTAACGTAACGCCAGAATTCTACATAGCTAGAAGCATGGCTCCAATCGTAACACAGTTCGAAATCTCGTGTACAAAACGCTTAAGCTATCTTGGTTGCTGACGAGCAGACGCTAGGGGCAAGAGAGCGTTGGCTTTCTTATCTTCGCCTCATCCACAGACCGCGAACGACTTGTAACGTGTCTTTCTTGTGACAGACGCTGTTCCTCTGAAGTTCCTCATCCAATTCGAATTCGATTACTGAATCGGAATTTCCTGTTTCTTCCGATGCTGATCGGGTGCCGCGAGAAGGTTGCGTCAGAACAGTTGAGTCACTCATTCCGATAAAAAGTCCTCTCTCCAGGTACGATGCCACTAAAGGCTGTGAACCGCAACACCTAGCACCTTGCTAAGTATCACTCAACCTGCCCTAGAGCGTACTGCGTCGTCATACTTTTCTTTGGCACTATTTTCATGTTCTGATACTGAAGTAATCACTAAGGAAATTAGATGAGGAAAGTGAAGTGTATAAAGAAATTTCACTTTTAGTTCAGTGTACAGCTGTTAACAATGAATAAAATAAAGAACTATATATGCGGGAATATATTTCGTAAGAGAGAAAGTGGCAGCCACGTACTGTGCAATATTTGCGTTCATCCAATTCGTGTTTCAAAATGTCTGAATGGCCATGAGGAAATCTGCACCGTAGGGTAAATCACAGGCAAGGTGCTACAGTTTTATCAAAATTTTCGCTACTTTCAGCGTACCTTACGATCTAGGTGGGACTTACCCGATGATTAATTGTTATCTGGAACCTACTACTTAGAACATATTACTCAACACCGTTACACCAGACAGTTTTTTTAACTGTACTTCATTAAGCTCTGCTGGTCTGTAATAGCCTTGTCTGTTCGCACTTTGAAAGTTGCAAGTTTCTACAGGTGCGGCAGTGCCATAAACAACTGTGTGTAGGTGTGGTGTGGGATGACGCATCGCGAGGCTGCCAATGTTTGATGCAAGTATCCACGATACCCTATCCTATCTTGTTGTTACCGGTAATCTGTGAAAATTTTCCGTGTGTTTTTACAACTCCATACATTTTATATCATGCACTTTGACCACCGTATCGTGGTTCTTCCCTTTCCTTTATCTGCTCTATACTGCCAATGTTTTGAAAGTACGTCTTACAAGTCTAATTCAGGATACTGTTCACGTCGCTTTCCTTACTCTCTTACTCAAAGAATCGCCCATTTCGCCTTCTGGTGTATTCAATGACTGCTTACGATCAATACCTTCAAAACTGAGTCAGTAATTATTGAAGAAATCGAAGTTACGTTTCGTCTCCGTTACTTTCTCCATTACTTCTATTTTTCCGTCTAAGACCATGCTAGCCATTTATTAATAAAGTATTTTGGACTAACCATTGACCGGCGCCGACCGCGGTGGCCGCGGGGACTGAGACGCTTCAGTCCCGGTCTGCACGGCCACTACGGTCGGGAGTTCGAATTCCCCCTCGGACTTGGATATTTGTGCCGTCCTTAGTATTAGCTAGTTTGTAAGTAGTTTGTAAGTTTAGGGACTGATGACCCCGTAGTTAAGTCCCGTAAGCTATACAAACATTTGAACATTGACCGGCAACTAATACAGAAACCTCACTTGTCAACCATCCAATCTGCCTGTAAGTATCAAATTAGCGCATATTCCGCTGCAGATGACATAAGACATAAGATTCTGCATCCAACAGAAACCCTGTAATAATATAAAACTTGACTGAACTGACTTGGGGATCACATCCTTCCTCTTAACTCCACACAAAATATTTATCAAACACATACTTTCCTATCCAAATTTTTCGGAGATATACACCCCCATGAACCACAGACATTGCCGAGGTGGGGTGGCTTGCGTGCCTCAACGATGCAGATAGCCGTACCGTAGGTGCAACCACAGCGGAGGGGTATCTGTGGAGAGGCCAGACAAACGTGTGGTTCCTGAAGAGGGGCAGCAGCCTTTTCAGTAGTTACAGGGGCAACAGTCTGGATGATTGACTGAGCTGGCCTTGTAACATCAGCTAATGTGGCCTTGCCACACAGCTACTGCGAACGGCTGAAAGCAAGGGGAAACTACAGCCGTTACCTTTCCCGAGGACATGCAGCTCTACTGTATGAACATATGATGATGGCATCCTCTCGGGTAAAATATTCCGGAGGTAAAATAGTCCCCCATTCGGATCTCCGGGCGGGGACTACTCAGGAGGATGTTGTCATCAGGAAAGACAATACTGGCATTCTACGGATCGGAGCGTGGAATGTTAGATCCCTTAATCGGGTAGGAAAATTAGAAAATTTAAAAAGGGAAATGGATAGGTTGAAGTTAGATATAGTGGGTATTAGTGAAGTTCGGTGGCAGGATGAACAGGATTTCTGGTCAGGTGAGTACAGGATTATAAATACAAAATCAGTTGGGGGTATCACAGGAGTAGGACTGATAATGAATAAGAAAATAGGAATGCGGGTAAACTACTATGAGCAGCACAGTGATCGCATTATCATTGTCAAGATAGATACGAAGCCAACACCGACAACGGTAGTACAGGTTTATATGCCAACTAGCTCTGCCGATGATGAGGAGATCGAAGAAATATATGAGGAGCTAAAGGAAATTATTCAGACAGTTAAAGGAGAGGAAAACTTAATTGTGATGGGAGACTGGAATTCGGTAGTAGGAAAAGGAAGAGAAGGAAAAATAGTAGGTGAATATGGACTGGGCAGGAGGAATGAAAGAGGAAGTCGCCTGGTAGAATTTTGCACGGAACATGATTTAATCGTAACAAACACCTGGTTTAAGAATCACAAAAGAAGGTTGTATACATGGAAGAGACCAGGAGACACCGGAAGGTATCAGATATATTTTATAATGGTAAAACATAGATTCCGGAACCAGGTTATAAGTTACAAGACATACCCAGGGGCAGATATAGACTCTGATCATAACCTGTTAGTCATGAACTGTAGGCTGAAGCTGAAAAAATTGCAGAAAGGTAGAAAATAAGAAGATGGGATTTAGTTAAATTGAAGGAAAGTGCAGTTCTGGAGAATTTCAGAGGGAGATTTAGGCAACAATTGACAGAAACAGGGGGAAATAAAACAGTAGAAGAGGAATGGGTAGCATTGAGAGATGAAATAGTGAAGGCAGCAGAGGACAAAATAGGTAGAAAGGCAAGACCTACAAAAAATCCCTGGATATCACAGGAAATACTAAATTTAATTGATGAAAGGCGAAAATATAAAAATGCAGTAAATGAATCAGGCATAATGGAGTACAGACGACTAAAAAATGAGATTGACAGAAAGTGCAAAATGGCTAAGCAGGAGTGGCTAGAAGCCAAATGCAAAACTGTAGAAGAATGTATAAGAAGGGGAAAAGTAGATACCGCCTACAGGAAAATAAAAGAGACATTTGGGGACAAGAAGAGCAGATCTACGAATATTAAGAACTCAGATGGGAAACCAGTTCTCAGCAAAGAAGGGAAAGCTGAAAGGTGGAAAGAGTACATAGAGCAGCTCTACAAAGGAAATCAACTTAGAGACGATGTTGTGGGAAGGGAAGAGGAAGGAGATCAAGATGAAATAGGAGATTCTATACTGAGAGATGAATTTGACAGAGCCCTAAAAGACCTAGGCCAGAACAAGGCCCCAGGAGTAGATGACATACCCTCAGAGCTACTAAAGTCTCTGGGAGAGCCAGCCCTGACAAAACTATTTGAAGTGGTGTGTAGGATGTATGAGTCAGGCGAAATACTCTCACACTTTAAGAAAAATGTAATAATCCCCATTCCAAAGAAATCAGGCGCAGACAGGTGTGAAAATGACAGAACCATCAGTTTGATAAGTCATGGTTGAAAAATTTTAACACGAATTATCTACAGGAGAATGGAAATGCTGGTAGAAGCTGACATCGGGGAAGATCAGTTTGGATTCAGAAGGAACATAGGAACCCGGGAGGCAATACTCACTTTACGTCTTATCTTAGAAGATAGATTAAGGAAAGGCAAACCTACATTTTTAGCTTTTGTAGATTTGGAGAAAGCATTTGACAATGTTGACTGGAATACACTGTTTCAAATTCTGAAGTCAGCAGGGGTAAAATACAAGGAAAGGCGAGTTATTTACAACTTGTACAAAAACCAGACCGCAGTTATTAGACTAGAAGGGCATGGAAGGGAAGCATCAGTTGGGAAGGGAGTGAGACAGGGTTGTAGCCTTTCTCCGATGTTATTCAATTTGTACATCGAGCAGGCGGTGAAGGAAAGCAAGGAAAAATTTGGTAAAGGAATTAAAGTTCAGGGCGAAGAAATAAAAACATTGCGTTTTGCTGATGACATTGTAATTCTGTCAGAGACAGCAAAGGACCTGGAAGAGCAGTTGAATGGAATGGACAGTGTGTTGAAGAGAGCGTATAAAATGAACATTAACAAGAGCAAAACAAAAATAATGGAATGCGGTCTTAGAAAATCAGGCGATGCTGAAGGAATTAGATTAGGTAACGAAACAATGAAGGTGGTAGATGAGTTTTGTTACTTGGGTAGTAAAATAACATGTGATGGCCGCAGTACAGAGGATATAAAATGCAGAATGGCAATGGGAAGAAAAGCATTTTTGAAAAAGAGAAATTTGCTAACATCGAATATTAATTTAATAGTAAGGAAGTCTTTTCTGAAGGCATTTGTGTGGAGTGTTGCCTTGTACGGGAGTGAAACATGGACGATAAGCAGTGCAGACAGGAAGAGAATAGAGGCTTTCGAAATGTGGTGCTACAGAAGAATGCTGAAGATTAGGTGGGTAGATCGCATAACTAATGAAGAGGTACTGAACCGAATTGGTGAGAAATGGAATTTTTGGCATACCCTGACTAAAAGAAGGACACATTCTTAGACATCAGGGAATCGTAAATTTAGCATTGGAGGGAAGTGTGTGGGGTAAAAATCGCAGAGGGAGACCAAGAGACTCGTATAGTAAGCAGATTCAAGTGGATGTGGGTTGCCGTTCTTATGAGGAGATGAAAAGGCTTGCTCAGGATAGGGTAGGGTGGAGAGCTGCATCAAACCAGTCTCCGGACTGAAGACCATAACAACAACACCCAAACAAGTAAGTACTCCTAGATCGTTGAACATCAAGCAGAACGCTCCCTTTCCAAGTATATTTACCTTGTGTAAGATTATGGTCGGGGGTTTAGCATTCTTCTGTCATGCTAGTTAGGACTGTGTCTGGTAACCTATTGTGTCAATTTGAAACAATAAGCAGCTAATTCCCACAAGTAATGAAACCGTTCTGTTAAAAATGTTCAAATGTTTGTTAAGCTTATGAGACTTAACTATGGAGTCATCAGTCCCTAATCTTACAAACTACTTACGAACTAAGTAATACTAAGGACGGCACAAATATCCATGCCCGAGGGGGGATTCGAACCCCCGACAGTAGTGGCCCTGCAGGCCGTGACTGGAGCGCCTCAGTCCCCTCGGCCACCGCGGCCGGCAAACCGTTCTGCACATTTTGACTTGAATGTTGGGGTTTTCAGTTCGGAGACTGCGGGCCGTGATGGCCGAGGGGACTGAGGCGCTCCAGTCACGGTCTGCACGGCCACTACGGTCGGGGGTTCGAATCCCCCCCCTCCCCGGGCATGGATATTTGTTCCGTCCTTAGTGTTATCTAGGTCATAAGTAGTTTGTAAGCTTAGGGACTGATGACCCCGTAGTTAAGTCCCATAAGTGCTACAAACATTTGAACATTTTGAAGTTCGGAGACTGGTTTGATGCAGGTATCCACGGTACCCTAAGCTATGTGGAGATAGCATTGTAAAACGTGCCACAAAATCTTTTCGTTGACCAGGGGAGAGGTAATTCCCGTGGCATAGCTCGAGCACAGGTTGCGGAATTTGAGGCATGTGCTGGACATCTGGCTAAGGCTACAGCAACTGCATCAACAACCGTCGTGGGAATGGACGCCTAATTCATCTGTTTCTTCAAACTTCTTGATCATATCCTGCAGTCCAGTGTTTTTTTAACTGTGGGTTGTGACCCCAAGGTGGTCGTAAAGTCTTCTTCGGGGTGGGGGTGGGGGGGTCATGTTCAAAGGAGGAAATACTTGCACAATAAAACAAGCAGACCAGTGCACGACTGGGTACTTGGGTTACCGCAACACCATAACTGCCTAAGAAAGTGAAATTTATTTTATACGAAAATTACGTAATTCCTTGTTATCAACAATTCTGATTTCAACAGAACAGACTTTTTTGTTTACCATATATACTCCAAATTTGGTCATAATTATTGGTTTCTTTTGAGGTTTTGGAAGATCTATGGGGCACTTCAGAGACAGGGGATCTGGATAAAGGGACCGACAAAAGAACTGTACAAACAGACAGAGACAATTACAGACAACATCAGAAAAAAAGAAGGGCAAAATCCTATGGCCACATTTATACGATGATTGAAAATACGCTGATCAAGAAGATTTTTAACATTGTGATGAGTAATACGATAAAAACTAACTGGGCAAAGGAAACCATGGAAGACCTGAAGAAACTAAATATCTCTACAGAAGAAATAAAAAACGGAGAAAAATACAGAGAAAAAATCAGGAAGCAGAAATTCGAAGAAACACCAAAAGAGAAGAAACCAGGAAAGAAGTGGACAGAAGAGAGGAAGAAGAAATACAGTGAATATATGAGAGGTTTTTGGGAAGAGAAAAGAAAGAGACAAAAAAGGTGCCATGAAAATTGATTGTGCTTAAACGCTCTCCTAAATGGGGAATTAACGATGATAATATAATAATAATATACTCCATGTTAATGATGAAAAAACGAAAAGTCTTAAAACTGCTTTCTGGAACCTATCGATAGCTAAATAAAAGAGAGGCAATAAGCAATTCTGAGATATTCGATAAAAACCTCAACTTCTTTATAAATTGCCAATATAGAGTGACTTACCGAGCATAATTCGCTTCCGAATCTTATCTGCAACATGAAACATTCGTTCTTCAGCATATATTTTGCTGTCGAATTTACTGTAAAACTAGGATTCCGAAAAATAGACTAAAAACTTCGCCTTATAATGTAGAATACGGTACTTTTTTTCACAAGAATTTGTTATCGTGTTTGTTGCTATGGTCTTCAGTCCGGAGACTGGTTTGATGCAGCTCTCCACCCTACTCTATCCTGAGCAAGCCTTTTCATCTCCTCATAAGAACGGCAACCCACATCCACTTGAATCTGCTTACTATACGCGTCTCTTGGCCTGCCTCTGCGATTTTTACCCTACACACTTCCCTCCAATGCTAAATTTACGATTCCTCGATGTCTAAGAATGTGTCCTACCAAACGATCCTTCTTTTAGGCAGGGTATGCCAAAAATTCCTTTTCTCGCCAATTCTGTTCAGTATCTCTTCATTAGTTATGTGATCTACCCACCTAATCTTCAGCATTCTTCTCTAGCACCACATTTCGAAAGCCTCTATCCTCTTCCTGTCCGCACTGCTTATCGTCCATGTTTCACTCCCGTACAAGGCAACACTCCACACAAATGCCTTCAGAAAAGACTTCCTTACCCTTAAATTAATATTTGATGTTAGCAAATTTCTCTTTTTCAAAAATGCTTTTCTTCCCATTGCCATTCTGCATTTTATATCCTCTGTACTGCGACCATCGCATGTTATTTTACTACCCAAGTAACAAAATTCATCTACCACCTTCTTTGTTTCGTTACCTAATTTAATTCCTTCAGCATCGCCTGATTTTCTAAGACTGCATTCCATTATTTTTGTTTTGCTCTTGTTAATGTTCATTTTATACGCTCTATTCAACACACTGTCCATTCCATTCAACTGCTCTTCCAGGTCCTTTGCTGTCTCTGACAGAATTACAATGTCATCAGCAAAACGCAATGTTTTTATTTCTTCCCCCTGAACTTTAATCCCTATTCCAAAATTTTCCTTGCTTTCCTTCACCGCCTGCTCAATGTAAAATTGAATAACATCGGAGAAAGGCTACAACCCTGTCTTACTCCCTTCCCAACTGATGCTTCCCTTTCATGCCCGTCGAGTCTAATAACTGCGGTCTGGCTTTTGTACAAGTTGTAAATAACTCTCCTTTCCCTATATTTTACCCCTGCTGACTTCAGAATTTGAAAGAGTGTAGTCCAGTCAACATTGTCAAATGCTTTCTCCAAATCTACAAAAGCTAAAAATGTAGGTTTGCCTTTCCTTAATCTATCTTCTAAGATAAGACGTAAGGTAAGTATTGCCTTCCGGGTTCCTACGTTCCTCCTGAATCCAAACTGATCTTCCCCGAGGTCAGCTTCTACCAGCTTTTCCATTCTCCTGTAGATAATTCGTGTTAAAATTTTTCAACCATGACTTATCAAACTGATGGTTCTGTCATTTTCACACCTGTCTGCGCCTGATTTCTTTGGAATGGGGATTATTACATTTTTCTTAAAGTCTGAGAGTATTTCGCCTGACTCATACATCCTACACACCACTTCAAATAGTTTTGTCAGGGCTGGCTCTCCCAGAGACTTTAGTAGCTCTGAGGGTACGTCATCTACTCCTGGGGCCTTGTTCCGACCTAGGTCTTTCAGGGCTCTGTCAAATTCATCTCTCTGTATAGTATCTCCTATTTCATCTCTATCTCCTTCCTCTTCCCTTCCTACAACATCGTTTCTAAGTTCATTTCCTTTGTAGAGCTGCTCTATGTACTCTTTCCACCTTTCAGCTTTCCCTTCTTTGCTGTGAACTGGTTTCCCATCTGAGTTCTTGATATTCGTAGAGTTGCTTTTCTTGTCCCCAAATGTCTCTTTTATTTTCCTGTAGGCGGTATCTACTTTTCCCCTTGTTATACATTCTTCTACAGATTTGCATTTGGCTTCTAGCCACTCCTGCTTAGCCATTTTGCACTTTCTGTCAATCTCATTTTTTAGTCGTCTGTACTCCATTATGCCTGATTCATTTACTGCATTTCTATACTTTCTCCTTTCATCAATTAAATTTAGTATTTCCTGTGTTATCCAAGGATTTTTTGTAGGTCTTGCCTCTCTACCTATTTTGTCCTCTGCTGCCTTCACTATTTCATCTCTCAATGCTACCCATTCCTCTTCTACTGTTTTATTTCCCCCTGTTTCTGTCAATTGTTGCCTAAATCTCCCTCTGAAATTCACCAGAACTTCACGTTGCTTCAATTTATCTAGGTCCCATCTCCTTATTTTCCTACCTTTCTGCAGTTTTTTCAGTTTCAGCCTACAGTTCATGACTAACAAGTTATGGTCAGAGTCTATATCTGCCCCTGGGTATGTCTTGCAGTTTATAACCTGGTTCCGGAATCTATGTTTTACCATTATAAAATATATCTGACACCTTCCGGTGTCTCCTGGTCTCTTCCAAGTATACAACCTTCTTTTGTGATTCTTAAACCACGTGTTTGTTACGATTAAATCATGTTCCGTGCAAAATTCTACCAGGCGACTTCCTCTTTCATTCCTTCTGCCCAGTCCATATTCACCTCTTCCTTTTCCTGCTACCGAATTCCAGTCTCCCATCACAATTAAGTTTTCCTCTCCCTTAACTGTCTGAATAATTTCCTTTAGCTCCTCATATATTTCTTCGATCTCCTCATCATCGGCAGAGCTAGTTGGCATATAAACCTGTACTACTGTTGTCGGTGTTGGCTTCCTATCTATCTTGACAATGATAATGCGATCACTGTGTTGCTTATAGTAGTTTACCCGCATTCCTATTTTCTTATTCTTTATCAGTCCTACCATTATCAGTGATACCCCCAACTGCTTTTGTATTTATAATCCTGTACTCACCTGACCAGAAATCCTGTTCATCCTGCCACCGAACTTCACTAATCCCCACTATATCTAATTTCAACCCATCCATTTCCCTTTTTAAATTTTCTAATTTTCCTACCCGATTAAGGGATCTAACATTCCACGCTCCGACCCGTAGAATGCCAGTATTGTCTTTCCTGATGATCACATCCTCCTGAGTAGTCCCCGCTCGGAGTTCCGAATGGGGGACTGTTTTACCTCCGGAATATTTTACCCGAGAGGATGCCATCATCATATTTTCATACAGTAGAGCTGCATGTCCTCGGGAAAAGTAACGGCTGTAGTTTCCCCTTGCTTTCAGCCGTTCGCAGTAACCGTGTGGCAAAGCCACATTAGCTGATGTTACAAGGCCAGCTTAGTCAATCATCCAGACTGTTGCCTCTATAACTACTGAAATGGCTGCTGCCCCTCTTCAGGAACCACAAGTTTGTCTGGCCTCTCCACAGATACCCCTCCGCTGTGGTTGCACCTACGGTACGGCTATCTGCATCGTTGAGGCACGCAAGCCACCCCATCTCGGCAATGTCTGCGGTTCATGGGGGTGGAATTTGTTATCAACAGAAGAAAATATGGCTTTAGCTGTCTTTGAATTCACTCACACAGTTGTGATACAGTACAGTACGGTGTAGGCGGGGTCTGGGAGAGGGGACGTCAGAATATTTTTACTTGGAAGGGGGCGAACTCAAAAAGGTTGAAAAACACTGCTTTAGCCCATTTATTTACTAGGGGCCTCTTGGTAACTGCTGACGGTATACCAGCACTGTAGCGCAGCTGTTGCTGCTGTTATGATTAAACAACTTTATCAGCAGTGCGCCGTCTTTCTCCCAATACCTATTGCAGTTCGTATAGGACAGTTCAACAAACAGGAACTTTACAAACGTCAAATAGCGTCGTGAAACAACCAATATCATGCGAATGTCAAACGAGAAAACATTCCACATTCTGACTGCTTCCAAAAAAGTATGTAAATCTATCTTTCACCTTTAGTTTACTTATAACTAGCTCTATCTTCTATATACATATAAAAATAAGATGTAGGCTTTGTTCGTCCGAATATTCATAAAAGTACAATGGAAATACACTACTGGCCATTAAAATTGCTACACCAAGCAGAAATGCAGATGATAAACGGGTATTCATTGGACAAATATATTATATTAGAACAGATATGAGATTACATTTTCACGCAATTTATATTGTTTTTTTGCTGAGACTCTCCAATAAGCAACAATGATAGGGATTACATTGAAGTTTGTGTTGTGGATGGAGACATGCCTTAAGACAGTCCGTCTTATCAACTCATGGTTGTTTTGTGGTTACAGCGCTTTCCTAATAAGCAGGAAGTTTAAGGTTCGAACCCCGGTTGTGGCACAAATTTGAATTCAATTCCTTTCCATTTAATGTATTTTCATATGTTGAGACAAAATATGTCTCTGGAGAACGATTTATTACGTTACATAAAACTTTATATTTCTTTTTAGCTCGACGTGTCGTGACCAGTGAAGCAGTAATGTGGTCGTGTCTAGCCGCCTCCCCGGCAGCCCACTGCCCTCGAGGCGCCTCAGCTGGCGAGGCGAGTCTTGCGGATCGAAGCGGCGGCGGCGGCTGGCAGACGCGGCCCATAAATCCGGCCGCCAATATGTCGGGCCGCCGCCCCCCGCGCCCGCCCCCGGCCCCCGGCCGCCGGCCTTCATCAAGCGGGCCGCCCGCCTCCCGCCCCCCGTCTCCGCCCCCACTCTCGGCTGCCGGGCCGCGGCTTCTGGAACACCCACATCACTTAATCACCCCGGCTGGGCTGCGCTGGGTACCGTCCGGCTTCCACCAGCACTTACAGCTCACCGAATCAAAGTAACTTACTGCCACTAAAAACGACAAAGCGAGCCGGTTTCCCGCATTGAGATAGTTTACCAAGTAGATCGTTCTCTTTTCTGGGTGAGTCACAGTCTAGATAAACTTTTAGAAAGACTTCCATTCACTACACTGTAACTTAAAATTGTAGCTTTTTTAGTTACTAAATAGTTATGAATAAAGAACAGTCTAGAATTCAATAATTTATTTCATTCAACTAGTTTCAGTCTTATTTAGACCATCTTCAGGAATTTTGACTCCATCGATGTTGTGGAGCTGGCAGGTAGCTGGGAGCCTTCCAGTGCGTCCTGAAGATGGTCTAAATAAGACTGAAACTAGTTGAATGAAATAAATTATTGCATTCTAGACTGTTCTTTATTCATAAATTTAAATAAGAATGCTGTTGACCCAAAAATAGTGAAACGATAATGTTTCCAAAAATATGTACTAAATATTTGCTAATGAATCTCTACTTATATAAAAGCGAAAGGACACTCAGTCACACACTCACTAACTCTCTGACTAAACACGAAATCTTGGAAACTACTTAACCTATAAAGCTGAAATTTGGCAGGAATGTGGCTTATAGGTAGAAGACGTCAGCTAAGAAAGGATTTTGCGATATGGCCGATAGTGCAGGAGATATGGCGTGATAGTGTGATTTTATCAGTCCACTATTTGATAAGGAGAGCACTTAGCGACTTGCAAACTACTTTAAACATAATTTAAAACCTTTAGGAAACTTCTTCTCGCTGACTACCCCATCAAAATGATGAAAGGAAAAAAGTTTGTCGATTATTACTTTTACGGCGTCCATGCAGTAAAATTACAGAATTTGGCACGGCGTTACAATTTATTACTTGTACACTCTCAATTGCATTCGTCAGAAATGTTACACACAGTATACACACATACGACTGAACGTAAGTTCCAAATTTTATCATAGAACATCACTCAGTTCACGAGGTATGAAGTCATAAACAATGAGATGCGAAAAAACTGCTACATCACGTGACAATATTGTATATTTCCTCCTAAAACACCGGACCGATTTCAACCATATCTAATACACATATTCCTTACAGTTCCTGCAGGGTTAAGAATCACACACGACACATTTTATTTGTATTTTAATTACTGTCTTTCTTTCTTTGGATACTGCACTTATGATTTTGTACGTTGTGCAAGACAGCCTTATTTCTTAAAATATTTTCCCATAAATATAACATGATTTCAGAAGAAAAAAAAAAAAAAAAAAGATTCTCAGAGAGATAGAGAAGGGATAGGAGAAGTACCAAGTCAAGGTTGGAATAACTAAATAAATATCCGGACAACGTCGGGTTTTCAGTTAGTCATCTTATAAAAATAAGCCCCATAGAATGGCCGAGCGCTCTAAGGAGCCTTGCTGCGGAGTGTGTCGTTGCTCGCCATTGGAGGTTCGAGTCCTCCCTCGGGCATGGATGTGTGTGTTGTCCTTAGTGTAAGTTGGTTTAATTAGTTTGTAAGTCTAGGGCGTGATGACCATAGCAGTTTGGTGCAATAGTTTCACAAATATTTTAACATTTGAAAAATAACAACACATTTATTTCAATCCAAATAAAACTGGTTCCACTCCATGCTGGTGGCTGGTACAGCAACTGGTTATGAATATATCACAAAAGTCAGTCCCAGTTATAAATTTTATCTTATTACTGACGTGTTTCGCCCTTTTGAGGCATCATCCGATTATATAAATATGAGGTGAGCTATTTGTCGTCATCACAACCATCTAGGAAGAAAACTTATCGTCACGGTTTTTTTCAATTATTTTAAAATTTTGGCCTGAAATGGGAGCATGAGGGAAGATGAAAAGTGCTCTACCAAACTGCAAAATGCACTTTTCATCTGCCCACATGCTCCCATTTCAGGCCAAAATTCTTTCTTTTTCTTCCTAGATGGTTTTGATGACGACAAATACCTCATATCATATTTATATAATCTAATGATACCTCAAAAGGGCGAAACGCGTCAGTAATAAGATAAAATTTTGCAACTGAGACTGCCTTTTGTGATATCAATCCAAATATGTTAGATGCAATGTTTTCTCGACCATATCTGTACTATAACAGAGGTGGATATATCATCCTCTTAAAAATTGGGTATGTGCTTAACTGAACATCACAGAGACTTTCTCAAATAGGAGTGCATGTAGTCTGTCAGTGGTGCGTTCAGCATGCTCTTCAAGCAAGTGAAAAGTGACAGATGAAGAAAGCAGTACAATAATAGCTACGTACGATAGAATTAAAAAAAATATATGAAGGTGAAATTAATGGCAATGTTTCTTTCCGATGCTTGTAAAGCTATGGGGTCAAACTGCCGGTGGTCATTGGTTCATAGACTTAGGAACTTCTTAAACTAACATACGCTAAGGACAACACACATACACACCCATGTAGGAGGGAGGACTCGATCCACCGACGGGGAGAAGCTGCGCGTTCCACAGCAAGGCGCCTTAGACCACTCGACCATTCCCACGCATTAAATGTTTCTGACATTACCTGACATGGTAGGTTGTGGAGGCGATCTGATAGATTAATTATCTTCAAAAGTACGAAGCCAAGATCGCAATATAACTATTTTATGACAGCCGGTTTCAGTGATCCATGTCACCATCATCTGGTCATATAAAATTATACAATGTGGTCATCTTCCGTTATTTAAGAAATGGAGGTTAAAAAGCACATGCAACATAGCACTTAGTCGAAATATAAAATACATAAATTAAATCATCAACAGTTTGTGGGAGACTGACCAGATGATGTGCGCATCGCCCACTGAAACCATCGTCATAAAATACGTAATTATATTGCGACCTTGGCTTCCTACTTTTGAAGATAAGTAAATGTCTCTATAAAACAAAAATATTTTCCTCGTTTTTAATTCAAATCAGTAAGAACAAAAATGTAAAACGGTGACAGTAACAAATATATTTAAAACATTTAAAACGCGATACATAACCCGAGAGAATCATTTATGCACTGTGACTAACTTGAAGATATTATCCTGGAAAATTCTGTTGAAACGCAGTAGCAGATGAGTTTCGTTATTTAGGCAGTAAAATAATTTATGTTGAACGAATTAGATAGTGTTAGGAACTCTTTTCTCAACACATTTCTTTGGTTTGTACCTCTGTACAGGAGTGAAATGTGGACGATAAGCAGTTCAGTTATGTTAGAAGCTTCTAAAATTTGGTGCCACGGAAGAATGCCGAAGATCAGGTGGATAGATCATCTAAGTAATGAAGTAATGAACAGGATTGAGGACAAAAAAATTTCAGCATTGTGTTGACCAAAAGAAAGTATAGATTGTTTGGTCCATTCTGAGACATCAAGAAATCATCAATTTAGTATTGGAGGTAAATTGGGTGGGTAAGAAATTCAAATGTTCAAATGTTTGTTCAGCTTATGGGACTTAACTACGGGGTCATCATTCCCTAAACTTACAAAATACTTATGAACTATCTAAGACTAAGGACGACACAAATATCCATGCCCGAACCCCCGACCGTAGTGGCCGTGCAGACCGTGATTGGAGCGCCTCAGTCCCCTCGGCCACCGCGGCCGGCGGGGTAGGTAAGAGTCGCAGAGGAAGACCAAGAGACAAGCACGCTAAACAGGTTCTAATGGATGTGGGTTGTGAGTTGCCATTGTTATTCAGAAACGAAGAAACTTGCACAAGATAATTATAGTAGTGTGGAGAGTTGAATAAACTTGTTTTCGACTGAAGACCACAACAACAACGAACGCATAAAACGTGATAGGGAAAGAAGGGGGTATAGAAAGATGGGAAACTAATTAAAACGAGGCTCTGATTAGGGTAGTGGGTTGGAAGGATTTATATCAGTAGGGTGGATGAATATGTGGGTGGGAGAGGATTGGAAGTTATAGGGGAAACTGTACGGTTGTGGTAGTTGAGATTATTGATGGTGTAGATTGTTCTGGTGTTCAACGTTAGTGACGAGAGTTGGGAGTTTAATGAGATCGTAAATAATCCATATGGATGCAATGTTATACTGCAGTTTTTGTTCAAACAGACAGGTAACCATTTTATTTTTCATTTCTTAAAAATATGAAATTCATAATGGTTTACTTCCGTTTGTACATGGTTACAAATGATAGGTATGATTGTGAATCGTTTCTGGTTTGTATGTGTGTTCAGAAAGATTGTGCTACGTAACTGACAGCCAGTAGCGTGTCAAAATCACACACATCTATGGACGGGGCGGGTGGGGGGGGGGGACTCGAACTTTCGAAGGAGAGCAACCGCGCACTCCGTAGGAAGGCGCCTTAGAGCGCTCGGCCATTCCAACGTGGCGCTTAGGGTGACCCAGAAGAAAGGCCGCAGAGGACAGAACGTTTGGCCAGTGTTCTACTCCCACAGAGCTGCCATGGCGGCATCCCGTTCTGCGTGGGATCTCGCACGTAAAACATAAAGGATGATTGTAGAAACGCCCCAGCCCTGTTTCAGACCTTAATCTGGCCGCAGGTGATCGCCGATGGGATAACGATTTGCGATACTGTAATTGTTAAAGGTTTTAGTAGAGCTTTTCGTTTGTTTACTTAAATGTTTGACAAAAATATTAACTTGGTTCTAATGGTCAGTAGGGTTTTGGTCAAAGTATAGTACATTGGTCTCATCGGAGAATTCTTTTCAATTTGAGTGTAATTGGATTGGAGTTACGAGATTGGGTAAGTTAAAGTGATAATGTGGCAGCATTTGTAAGTTGTGGTACAAATAATTGGCTGGGGTAATTTATGAAGAGATTACTACGGATTCACAGGGTTATTTGAGATATTATTCAACTAGGATTTAAGTTGGATGGAATTCGAGATCTTGAGTACGACAAGAGTAACTGAAGGACTCTAAAAATCGTCGAATCCTCGAGGAATTAGTAGATGAAGTATGTAAGTTAACAAACAACCTTCTATTGAGTAATAATTTGGAATAGGTGTAACTTCCGATTTGCCTGCGGTTTATTTCATGAGATAAAATCCGCGGCGAGCGTTCTGAGGCGCCTAGCTGCGGCGCGCGCCGCTGCTCGCCGATGGAGGTTCGAGTCTTCCCTCTGGAGATGTTCTTAATACGTTAGTTTAAATAGTTTGTAAGCTTAGGGACCGATGACCAGACTAGTTAAGTCCCATAGATTTACGAACATTTCATTTTGAACAAGAGTTATTTCCCTGTTTGCTTTTCTTATTGCTGTATTACACTAAGTCGTGGGTTTATGCAAGAGTGTCATATTGTAGTGACGTACAGTTTGGAATTTGAAGTTTGTTATATAGCATCTTTTACCCAAACCTGACAAGATCCTTTACTGGAATCACAGATAGTTTCTTTGTCAACACAAATCATAATTTTAACTAAGTTTTTACGTTCGCGGCAAATTGTGGGGAGTGGCCAACATATGGTATAACACCTCGTGTTGATAAAGCTAGTTTGCTGCCATAACTTTGTCTGCATATTCCCCCTCCCTCGCCTTTTCCAGCAGGGACACTCAGAGCCTGCGTGTGTATGGCGCCGCCCCGTGCGGCCGCACGTTTCGCACCTGCCTTGCGCCGGCTCCGATGGCTGTACACTTAATGTACCACCACTGTTTTCGAAAACCTGTTTTGAAGAATATTATAATGTTTATTAATATTCATATTATAATGTAATTCTATAATATTTCACCAATTATTATTATTATTTCATATAGAGATGGGCGCAATAGGCACTTGATCGCAGAGGGGGGAAAAAACCAACACTGTGCACGCTGTGCGAAATAACTGTGGCCGCCGATCAGCTATACCACTTCTGACGTCTCTCGGTCATTGTGGGAATGACCACCATATATACAATGAGTGGTTCAGAAAACTGAACCTTCATGCTGGATTTGTCAGAGCTTCATAGTTATGAAAATTAAGATACACAGTTTTGTGATTCTTTAGTTTCTCCCAGCGTATTTGATAATCAAAATATCCCCGGGTGTACTGCCGGTCTATAGTGTCCAACGGGCACAATATTTCGGCGATCATACATGTCGCCATCATCAGGTGAACTGACGGACTGAGCTCCTGGAAACGCGCCGGCACGGAGATCCGCACGCTACGGCTGCTCGAAAGGAACTGACACGGAATCTGTGTAAAGTCATATATTGGACAGACGATGCGTACCGTCGAGGATCGATGCGTTGAACACCAGAGGCACACACAATTGATGTATCCGACCAAGTCGGCGGTCGCTGAACATTGTTTCAAAAATGTTCAAATGTTTGTAAAGCTTATGGGACTTAACTACAGGGTCATCAGTCCCTAAACTTACAAACTACTTATGAACTACTTACGAACTAGGACGTCACAAGTATCCATGCCCGGAGGGGGGAGGGGATTCGAACCCCCGACCGTAGTGGCCGTGCAGACCGAGACTGTAGCGCCTGTCTCCTCGGCCACCGCGGCCGGCTGAACATTGTTTGTCAGAGAATCATGCGATGGAGTATGAACGCACTAGGATTCTGGTACAGACGTCGAGATACTGGGACTGCGTCGTTAGAGAGGCCATTGAAATTCGCACAAGTGACGACCTCATAAACCGTGACTGTGGCTATATTCTTAGCAAAGCTTGGGAACCAGCGATTGGGTTAATTAAGAGTAAATCTAGCAAACGTAACGAAGTGACGACCACGGCGGACAGAGCCCTCACACCGACGTCTTCTCAGACGCCGGCGCAATCGGTTCCACTGCGCGACCGCGGCGCGGGGCGCGGACCGCGGAGGAGTCGCTCCGCGGGCCGAGGGTATTTAAATGGCCCGCTACCGGGCTAGAACCCAGTTCTAGAGATGGGCAAAACCGAGAACTT
The DNA here is from genome assembly GCA_026315105.1 of Locusta migratoria. Classification (NCBI taxonomy): domain Eukaryota; kingdom Metazoa; phylum Arthropoda; class Insecta; order Orthoptera; family Acrididae; genus Locusta; species Locusta migratoria. The sequence continues at coordinate 80,065,885 of CM048747.1, read as the reverse complement.
TCAGGAATCGAGAACTCTGTCCTCGAGAACCAAAAGGAATCGAATACCAGACCGAGAACTAAAAAAAAAAAAAAAAAAAAAAAAAAAAAAAAAAAAAAAAAAAAAAAAAAAAAAAAAAAGGTGGTGTTTAGACAATGCCAGTATTAACGCTCTGGACGAGTTCTGAATATGATATAAGCGTTCTCAACATTTACTTAGAAATCATGTTACCATATTATACTAAAATATCAGTTACATATGGCGCAATACTGTCCGTTTGATGGAAATCCTATAAAACTTAGGTAACCTACTATGTGCTGCAATTTTTTTTTAAATTATGTATTGTTTATGATAAATGCAACTACAACAGATACTTTGCATAAGAAAATTCACTTACCTCAATAAAGAGAATCTTCAATGTAGAGACATCCTGCACGTTACACTGCTGAATCGTGTTTTATGAGTTGCACAAAACGTTTACTATTGATACCTTATTGGCATTTTACTACAGTCACTACAATTTATGTTCAAATTATTGCACTACCTATCCATCTGTAGGAAGAACTTCATAACACGATGATATACTGCTCTGCATAATTTCAGTACTTATCTGTTTAAATGTAGTTTCTGGGGGATAATTTTTCAAATACTTTGTTTAAAACATTGCAAGTTTTATGTAATGTACACCACGAAAACGTTTTAATAATACGAATTCAGTGTTAATATCATATTCAAGTTTTTTTGTGACAGACGATTTCGTTTCATGTTTGTGAGTTGTCCAGCCTTGGAAAAAACTCTTTCAGAGGGGACAGAGGTTGCTGGAATGCACAAATATTTAGTGGCCAAGGCATACAATTCTGGGAAAACTTGTTTATGTGTTTTCCAGAAATTCAATGGATTTTCTTCTCTTCCCAAGTACGGCATTTCCAAATATTGTTTCACAGACACAAGACCTTCAGTCGTAGGTGTGGTGTGTGATTTTATTTGAGCTACTTTTTGGTCAAAAAATGCCCAAATATCCGCTGCTTGTCTTTTCTCTTCTTCTGGTGGCGTTGTAGCTCGCGAAGTGGTAGCCTCTCTCATGTTTCCAGGTTGATTTCTGGCTGTAGTTATTATCGATGTGAGTTCTTCTGTGACCCATCGTTGCGCATTACTGGCATTTTCCTCTGTGCCAAAACCTACTTTTTTAAATCTTGGGTCCAAGAATGTTGCTTTGGCTACAACTTTATTTGTTTCAAGGTTTCCCAGTCTTCTACCAATGACCTCCAGAAGCTTGGTCTGAAGTTGCTGAACACATTCAGTGCTGGGCTGGATGGTTTTTACTGTTTGTTGTAAGCCACGAATCATTGGCGGAATTAGTGACATTGTGACGTACGTTTCGCCTGACATGTAAGTCGTCACTGATTCAAATGGCTTCAGTATAGAAACACTGTCTTCGAGTATTTTCCATTCTTCTGCGTTGAGGAACTCTGGCGCTGTCATTAAACAGTTTCTCACAACTGACAGAGGGTTTTTTATGGCAATTAATCTCTCTATCATGGTAAGAATGGAGTTCCACCTTGTTGGACAATCCCGCTTTACTTTTAGAATTGGGTGACCCATCTCCTCTTGTGTTGTTTTAAGTTTTCCTGAAGCCAGAGTACTCTGTTTAAAATACATGACAATAGCTCGACATTTTTTCAAGATGTTGGAAAAAATTACATTTATTTCCAGTGCCTCATTCACAGTTAAATTAAGTGTGTGGGCTACACAAGGGTGATGATGTTTTCTCAAATGCTCATTAACAGCATTTTTCATATTTGCTGCATTATCAGTAACGACTGTTACGACTTTTTTCTGAATACACCACTCACTGAATGTTGTATTCAGCAACCTACCTAAGAAGATGAAACTTTTTTGGTAGAAATATGATGGGAATACATACAATCTTGAAATATGAAATGGGATGTCACTGCCACGTACGACTCACAGCTGTCAGACGACCATGTGTCTGTTGTTATAGCCACAAAATTCGCTTCATTTAGTTTTGACTGTATATTGCTTTTACAATCTTCATAAAATTGTGGCAGCATTATTTCAGTGAGCTGTTTTCGCGAAGGCAGTTTGTATTTTGAGTTCAGTTTATAAACTAACTCACGGAACCCTTCATTTTCAACAACAGGCAATGGTTGAAAATCTGTTGCTATCATTTTAAGTGCACAATCGATGTCCTTGTTTTCTTGAAGGCTTAATTCCGCACTGACAGCACAGAGTTTCAGTTGCCGAGGTTTCTTGCTTGCTAAATGTCCTTGACCACCTATTGTTGCTCCACCAGAACTACCAGTAGAGATCTGTGGAAAAGTTGCAGTGTCTTCTGTAACATCTTGCCCTCCTCCAGAACTCTCCATAATTGTCCTCATTACTGGAGCAGTTTCTCTGCTGTAGTTGAACAAGGGATGAACAGACTGTAAGTGTTTCTTTAAATTTGTGGTGTTTCCAAAATATTTTAGTTCTTTACGACACATGCTGCAAGACACTGAAATGGTTCGACCGCCCTGGTCCTTCTTCTGCACAAAAACTTCCCAAACGTCAGACTTATTCCTTCGTGAAGCCATAATTAATTTTAAAAAAATAGTCACAATTTGTAATGGCACTTGGCTGTCACAAACTCAGAAACTAGTAATTGTCGTACGACATCAACACGCGAAAACAGACGCTATGAAGTGCTGAACCACGAATACCGAACTCGCAAAACACAAACACAGAGAACGCTAGAACATCAATCCCGTTCCATGAACTTCTGAGTACTGGATATTCCGCCCTACACTCCGAACGGCGACAGAACTTCGACAACAATCAGTGCTGTTGGCGACTTTAATGCTACCACGCAGTGTTGCCAACTCGTTTCCACCCACGATTCAGAAATCCCTACGTTCACCATGAAAGTCCATACGGACCAAACCAATTACTAAAAATTTAAATTTAGAAAAAGTTACTTACATATTGAGTGACTTCCTCTTTATTAACATTACTGTACAATGAATTGTTACTGCTTTCAATGAAAAAAGAAAACAAAACGTACTTTCAGTCTGCATCGGCCCTGAGAAAAGTCCTTACGTTTTGCAAATCCGTCCAACGCTGCTGCCAAGAGCGGGCTTACAGAATCCCTTGCAATGCGTTTGGACGATTCTACTCCGATATAAGTATAATAATGGACGGAATATCTTTCTTGTAATGCCCTTTTCGTAGTGAATATGTGGTTTGCTATTTAGAGCTAGTACTAGAACTATTTCTGTGTAGAGCTTGTCACTAACTGCTGTTACAATGCTTGTAATGCACCACATTATGAAAAAAAGAACCAACCATTTTAACTCACTCAAAAAAGAAAAAGTAGTGATTTCTTCGCTTTGATCAGTGAACACCTGGTGTCTCGCAAGTTACCTCGCCTGGTTGGAGATATGTACTCTATGCTGTTTCATTTTTTTTTTCTTTTCTTTTTTTTTTTTTCTTTACAACGTTTATATGATGGATTATGTTTGTAGTGTGTAGGCAGGTGAGTGATGACTTTTAGAATGAAATCGAGTTCAAATATATTTTTTAATTCTTACAGCGATTCGCAAGAGTTTATTTATTTTTTTATTTTTTAATTTGGCCAACAAAGTTTTATTCGAGCTAACTTTGACACCAGACGTATTGTCAACCAGCAAAACCATGACGTGCACTGTTGGACATAAATATCGTTACTTTTCGATTAATGTAACTCTTATGCCGCGAGTCTGCCATGACAGTCATATACACTACTTGACTTACAGTAATATTTTCCTCACATTAGTTTTGTCCACACACTACAAGTGTGACAAGTCAGTCGAAATTACTTCAGGCTTTCAATGGATACAGCGAAATATACTCACATACATTGGTGTAAGTCCCTTTGTAACGCCAATTACCCCGCATTGTGTCATTTCAGTAAGACGAACTACATAACGAACATATCTCATATAGGATGATATTATAACAGTCGAACATACCGGTATGTTCTGTTTGCATATGTTCTACCAAATGGTGGCAAACGTCCCAGTCCAGCACAGATTTTTGTATGCCACCATTTAGTAGAACATTTAATTAGGTGGAGTTGTGAAAAATTCGTAACTGTCATTGAATTTCGATTCATAAAAATTACAGTCTTTAGCGGGTCCACGCGGTAATCGAACAGCGCCCTCCACAAGAATCCCTGTCGCTACCCCGAGGCCCTAAACTTGACCTTACCCACTACTTAATTTATACAATTTGTAACGAGCTATTAATGTATAGCTGATAATGTATTTTGTTTTACGACCATCTGATGTTAATGTTACGTGACAAGAGCACTTATTTCTCTAGTGTAACACGTCGTATATAAGTAATCTCTTTTAATATTTCTTCTGATGAAGACATCCTTAGTTGATGTTGAAACCATGATAAAGTATTCTACAATCCCCCACCCCTGCTGCTACAAACGATGGTAATGAATTCAGTGACTTTACCTTCAGTATTTATTCACTACAGTCTTGTATCCATCCATCTCAATCTCTCTATCTTCTCCTTCCCTCAATCGATGAACAAGTTACATCTATTTCTCTAGTTTGATGGTTATCAGTGAAACGGTATTGAATTTTAAGTTCTACACTCTCCACACAAGGACGTTAGGAGTATGAAAACGTACATTTGCCAATTTTCTTACTGATCATTAAAACGGAAACAGTGTCTACTGCAAAATATCCCCCGCCACGCACCACGCGGAGAATTGAGAAAACGTAGACTGAACGTTCATAACGAGTATAAGCGTTTACCATTACAAAATTTCAGCCAAATCCGTCCAGCCGTTTCAGTGCGAAGGAATCCCGACACAAATTTTCGAATTTATAATTATCTAGGTGAAACCCTGAAGTTACCCGGGTACGTATTTATATTGATATTAAGTTAGACATTCATCCCGGCTTTTCTCTTTGTTTCCATTGTTCATCTTCTCATCCCCATCTCTGTTTATCTCAGTGACCTTTGTGGTTGTAAAGTCAAGTGTGAAAAATTTCATAAAAATCGGAAACAAACTATAGATTTTGTGAACATCCGTAGGTAAAGTACCCTCCGCCATGCATCACACAAAATTTTACGTAGAAGGGACCTTCCACTTGTTTTGATAGTCAACCATACAAAATTTTATGAACATCGAAAGAAAACTGTAGATTTTGTCGATGTCTATAACTAAAGTACTCTCCGCCATTCGCTTTAATTCGGCCATAACGCAAAATACTTTCGTTTCACTTTGCTCAACAGAAACGAATACCATACCCGGGAACGCAGAAACGAGACATGAAGCGAGAACCTACAAACGAGAACTGAAAAGCGAGACCAGAAAAGCGAGACCTTAGAAGCGAGTACTGAGAAGCGAGAACTAAAGCGAGACCCGAAAACCGAGACAGAAGCGAGAACTGAGAAGCGAGTACTGAGAACCGAGTACTGAGAAGCGAGATCTGAAGCGAGACCCGACAACCGAGACCTTAGAAGCGAGAACTGAGAAGCGAGTACTGAGAAGCGAGATCTGAAGCGAGACCCGACAACCGAGACCTTAGAAGCGAGAACTGAGAAGCGAGTACTGAGAAGCGAGATCTGAAGCGAGACCCGACAACCGAGACCTTAGAAGCGAGAACTGAGAAGCGAGAGTTAAGAATAGTGTTCTAAGAAGCGTGAACTGAGAACTTTTGTTTGGTAATCGTCATAAAAACACGTTAAACATTAATTCTTGTTTCATTATGAGGAAAATAACGAAGAGCAGTGTATAAACAACAGGTACAGTGTTATAAATATAATTAAAGTGAAATGAGGAATACAGATAACTATTGCAACAAACATAAATATAAAATGATAAACCGGCATACATTCTGAAGTTACTGCATAACAATAATTAAAATCTCATATACCAATATTCCAGATGAATAAAGAACGATAAGAAGCATACATGAGTGGAAATGAAAAGTTACTATGCTGACTGAGATGACGTAGCGAACATTTAGATTTAAAAAAATAACATTAACCCAATCATTTCAATAAAACTAATAATTGATCATGTTTTAAAAAATGATTTTGAAGTAGTTTTGATAATAATTTAAAAATAAAAATTTTTTACCCAACAAGGATTCGAACCCTGACCCTTCAACACAGTGTCTTGGCGCTCTAACCCATTACACCAAACGATTACACAGCAATGACGACCTGTATGGCTTACACTACGAAACATAACTAAATGTTTCATTACTTATAAATTTGTAGGATTATAGATGTTTGTGTTCACAATTTCCTAACACTAAAAAGCGAATACTAAAAACCGAGAACCGGCTCAGGTTCTCGAGAACAACGAGAACTCTTTGGAATCGAGAACTTTGCATTCTCAGTACTCGGTTTGCCCATCACTACCCAGTTCTCTTCGAGCAGCCGTAGCGTGCGGATCTCCGTGCCGGCGCGTCTCCAGGAGCTCAGTCCGTCAGTTCACCTGATGATGGCGACATGTATGATCGCCGAAATATTGTGCCCGTTGGACACTATAGACCGGCAGTACACCCGTGGATATTTTGATACACAATTTTGTTTGTTCTACAGGTTTGTTTACTACGTGCATCGATTTTCGGCTTCTTAGTCCATCATCAGACATTTACTGAAGTTTAGTCAAAGAACGTGCGTTGTTGACAAACCAGAAGAGATGTTACACGCAGAGAAATATGTTATCGTCTTTGTTGTAGCAGTTACAATGTAAATAAATATTAAAATGAAATTTTTTAAATTAATAGTACTGCCAACAGGAAACATTGATACTATACATAGAGAAACAGTGCAAACAAAACAATTTCGTGGCAACAATGACTATAATGAATAAAATTAAACTAAACAGCAATCTAAAGATTGAAGGGTTGTTCAAAACACAGGGTGACACAAAACGTAATAAATGTTAGAAATCTGGGATACTGTTGTAACTAAATAAAGGAATACAAAAATAGAGGGGTAGGTGGGAGGATATGGGTGGGGTGCATTGGAGAATTGTGAAGCTTAACAAATCGGAGATATGCACTCGAACTGAAATAACGGTGAAAATAAATGTATTCAGTTATCGTGGTCACTATTAATTAAAGAATTAATGTAAGGACAAAAGTACAGAATAATTTGGAATATTAGTACTAACAAAGATGGATACAAAACAGGAGTGATACATTGGAAAGCTGGACTGGTATTAACACAGAAAGTAGATGAACATTCCTTCAAACTATAGACTGTTGTTTAATTTTATTCATTGTAGTCGTTGTTGCTACGAAATTGTTATATTTGCACTGTTTCTCAATATATTGTATCAATATTTTATTTTTGCAATTCTATTAATTTACAAATTTTATTTACATTGTAACTGCTCCATCAAAGACAATAATCTATTTCTCTGCATGTAACATCTCTTCTGGTTTGTTGACAACGCACGTTCTTTGACTAAACTTCAGTAGATGTCTGATAATGCTCCAAGAAGCCTAAAATCGATGCATGTTGTAGTGGGACGGATTATTGTTTCCACTACTACCTTATGTCAGCTCAGTTACGCAGAAGATAATGTTTATATTTTATGTTTTTAAATGATTTTTATGCAAATGTTTTATTCTATGTGAATCTTAAAAGAGTTTTCGTATGTTTCTTGCGTTTCATGTGCTGTGACGGCGATTCAACCTAAGAGAGGAACATCTTCGACGCAGAGCTCAAGGAGTAAACATCTGGCCACTTCAAGTCGCGGGTCGACGGCCACGACGCAAGAAGGCGCTGGTCTCTGCGGTTATCGTCGCGGACATTGTCATTATTATAGAAATTTGCATGGAAAATCAAAAAGATAATAAAATCAGTCTTTGTGCAACGGTCATTGACTCATGATCTGTATTGTGAGAGCGAATAAATGTCAGTGTGTCTCGAAAGTTAACCAAGTGTCAATGATCATTATTTTAATATTTATAGAAATTTTACAAGAAATATATTCATTGACAGGAACTGAAGAATTATTTACTGTCAAACCATTTTACAACTTGAAAGAAGACATTTAGGGAAAGTTATTTTGTTTGACAGATAAAGCAAGATGACTTTTATCAATTTTCAGTGTTTTAATCAATCGATATTATATATCAATCGATCATCAGTGAACAGGACTTGTAATATCTGTGTCTATAGCAACCAGCATAACTACGAACTGTTTGACAGTTCGATCTTTAAGGGAACTTTAAAACATGTAGTTCAAAGTGACAGTTTTAAAGAAGTGCAAACCTAGAATCATATGCTTCATCTATCTGCGCAAGGATCTGTCGTTGAAATTTCACAATGCAGGAAGATTATATTATTTGGATTTTTTTTCCTTGTTGACGTGCGGACGACTTTCGGATCCTGAAGTCTGACACGGCACATTAAAAATTTGGTATTTAGTCCCATGCAACAAGAGATCGTACCGCCGCAACGTAATAAACAAAATTGTTTATTTTAATTTTCATAATGAATTTGTTGTACCAGGGACCTACGGAAGAATCATTTAGCTTCATAAGTACTATTTTTTGTATCACTATGCATTTACGCGAGGCGGAATGGTGGTTCTCAAAACGTACGACCAACCCTAAAACAGATACTGCATGGTTTCATAATATTTTGTCCACTTCCTGAAGAAACAACATCAAGTTCTCGACGAATGAGTTTTCGCGAAGAAAATATTTTCGTGTGTCACTGACTGAAATGAACGATGCAGACTAGTGGTACAGATGCGTCATTTTTGTGAAGGGCTCCTAGAAGGATCAAGCGCGTTTCACTGAAGATATAAATTCTGCGGCAGACAGAGAGCCGCCATGGAGTCCTGCTGACTGAGGCGTCTACGTCTGCGTGCTGTCCGCCTTTGGCACGTCGCGCCGCCTTGGAAACAGCAGCGCCGACCTAAGAAGGGCGGAGGAATGTTCCCTGATATCCCAGCGGACACACACGCCCGCTTCCCTCTCTCCGCGGCCGTTTCGCTGCAATAACACTGCCAGCAATAAAATTCTGTTGCCGCTCCGACAGGAATTTCCAATAGCATTTCCAGCACTGGATACGAGAGGGAAAAATTCCCTTGTCCGGCGTCACACGCGATCGCCGCGATCCGAGCGTAACCGTTTTTATTTGTCGGCTTTTTCATCAGATTCCTCGACGGAGGATGAAAATGTTTCGGGATATTTAGAGGCACGTTGACTGATTTGGGCGGATTTCGATTGAATGCTGCGCGTTATGAAATAAAACGATGTGCAGCAGTTACGTCACACCACTGTCGCCGTCCGAGTGGCAGGGAGAATATTTTTTTATATGGACAAAACAGATTTATTTAGCTGTCATGACCGATTTCGGCCGAATTAAGACATCGTTACACTGCAATGAAAAGTATAGAATTATTGTTCTTCGTCCATTACCAGCTTGTTCCAAATTTCATTTTTACCTATCTAAAGGTACGGCGGGATTTTTTTTAAGGCGTATTATTTCCGTAGTTTCAAAAGATATAGTTCACCAAGACAAATATTTCTGTTTCCTTCTATGTGTCTTTGTGTAACTGTGTATGGCGTTAATGCGATGAACGATGCAGTAAATTATTACGAAGTCATTGAACTGAAATTTTATGTATCGGGTGATCAAAAAGTAAGTATAAATTTGAAAACTTAATAAATCACGGAATAATGTAGATAGAGAGGTAAAAATTGACACACATGCTTGGAATGACATGGGTTTTATTAGAAAAAAAGCGATTAATGGCTTTGGAGTTACCTGAAGTCGCAAGTGTAATGTGATCGACCGACATTTCCAGGGATGCTGAAAGCCAACATCTGACATCAATGCTTTTTAATAACTCCGTACATGCTTTACAGTGCTGTTCACAACATTATTCCTCGACTACAGCTATTGTTGAGGAATGATTGTGAACATATTTAGTATTTCCTGTGAAGAACATCATCTTTGATTTGTTATGCTAATTATTACTTTTCTGATCAGATGAAGCGCCATCTGTCGGACATTTTTTGATCTTTTTTTTTTCCTAATAGAACCCCGGGTCATTCCAAGCACGTGTGTCAATTTTTACAGCTCTGTCAACATTATTCTGTAATTTATTAAGTTTTCAAATTTATACTGACTTTTTGATCACCTTCACATTTGTTCCATTCCAAGATGTGAATTGTTTTGCTAGTCCGTTACCTTGAACATAAAGCGGTTATTAGTGAGGAGTAACGAGTTCTTTCTCTCATCAGCTTACATCTGATACTGATGGGTAAGAGGTCTTTGTGTCAAAGTCCATAACGATTTCGTAATAGAACTGAATATCCGTTACACAGATTTTTATATTATCTTATTAATTACGGCGAACTTATTTCGTCGTTATGGCAATTATCAGGGATTCTGTAAATACATACCAGTTAATTTACAAGTGGTAACTATATTAGTGTATTTGGTATAAACTCGTTTTTACATCTAATGTCGTCCTTGTTAGATCTTGTAGTTTATCTGCTGATATCGTTCCCAATATTCTAGGTTAGAGTTGGCTTTTTTTGTATTAACTTGATTGGCAATGCAGTTCACAGGGTGTCTTTATTTGGAGCTATTAATTTGTTCCTGAGATTTTGATGTTCTTCTACGATTATATTATTATTAAATAAGTTTTTTGTGTATTTTCATTGTTTAGGTCAAACAGGCAAAAACATCAACTTTGTATCTGAAGAACACACCAGAAACAATAATAATAAAAAATGGATATCCTTTAAATGAATTTAATGAAAAAACGGAACTCAAACACAAAATATACAACAAGCATTTTATTCATATCACGTTAACTATGAAATTAGTGAGCCAAAGAAGATTAGGAAAATTTATTGTAAAGACATTAATTCTGCAGAGCAAAGATATAAAATCTAGGAAAATAATAGTAATTATAGACTAATAAAAATAAGTACTCAAAAGTTAATTAATGGAAATGCAAATAAAATCGTATTGCAGAACAGAAACCAAACACGTTTCATTTAAACCAATACACGTAAAGCCAAACAGAATCTGTCTACACCACTTACCACCGGTGGTAAACATAGATTGTCGATGAAGTACTGTAACTCAAGCTTTGAAAAGCACTAATACAAAACGAAAGACATATGTGAGCCAACTATAACCTAGCATATTTGGGAACACTAAGCAGATGAAGTACAACATTTATCATTGAGGATAACATTTACTGAAAATTGTGAACAGGAAGAAAACAAGTCTGTGCCATCTCCTTTAATTATAATTACAACTTTAATGTAGCTGTTATGTATTTACAGAAAACCTGATGGTGGTTATAACGCCGAAAAGAACTCATCGTAATCAACATAAGGTAAAGCAGTCAACAATCCGAAGATTGGTTTGAACACCACAGTGCTTTACTAGGCATGGTCCTGTTTGGAGGTGGTATGCCGTTGCCTTCCTTCGACCTTCGAACTGACTTACCCAGCCAGTTATAGGGGGACCTACAGTTTAACGTGGGTTCCGAACCACGGTGCTACTCGGTATTTTTCACATGAGCAGTAGTGCCAGAGGTGAAAGAAGTGGAAAGTGACAGATAAAAATCCTAGGACCTGGCGGGGATCGAACCCGCGACCTTTGGATTTGTAGTCTGGCACTCTACCACTGCGCAACCGAGGCGCACAATAAACAGTTATCTCACTGAAAGACATATTTAACACTGTGGGCCCCAAAGAAGGGTAATCGTAGGTACATACAGATTCGTTGTTACTTTTAAATCAGTCTTTGAATAATTTTTATTTGACTAGTGTACTAAAACAGCAACTGCTTCATCAATTACACGAAATACAATAAAACGAAAATAGTTTTGTTTTGTGGCAACTCGGTGTAATTTTTTACTGTTTTTGTGCTACCTTTTGCTGAGCTTGATTTTATGCCAATTTCGGTGTTAATTTTCTTGCAGTTTCAGTACTATTTCTTTCTATGCTTGATACTATTTCAAGCTAAAAACGACTATTTTTTGTCAGCTTTGCTGCTTTTTGTCACTCTCGTATATTTTTATATGGCTTTTTTTTTTTTTTTTTTTTTTTTTTTTTTTTTTTTTAATTTGCAGCTATATTTTATCAAATTCGGTGCTGTATCTTTTGTAAAACTCGGTGTAATTTTTTTTCCCCAAACTCGATGTTTCTCCAATGTTGCATTTTCTTGTCAATTTCCCTGTGTTTATTCACAACTTCGTTATTATTTTCTGTTTCTGCTAGTTAGTGGCACGGAAAAGGAACTTTCATTTTGCATGTAAGTACATGAAAATCAGCGTTTGTGAAAAGAGTTAAACATATCCAATTCAATAATTATTGGTTACGAAACTTTCATTTTCAAATTTGTAGTATTTTTTAATATGGGAAAAATAAATTTCATGATTCTTGAAAGGTTCGCGGGAGTTACGTCGGATGGTATTGTGATACTCGCACCAGAGCTGGCGCCTGCGCCTTGGCAACAAGCCAGCTTATATACTGTCGACCAGAGCAGCAACATCGTCAGTAGCACCTGAAGATGGCGATCGGCTGTCTCGCTGAAATATTATGCGAGTATTACAATACCATCCGACGTAAATCCCGTGAACCTTTCAAGAATATATTAAGTCGGGAAAGCCTGAAACAGTACAAATTTCATTATATTTTGAAAAATTTATTTAAAACTGTAATGACGTTAACTTTAGTGTTTTTGCAGCCCTGCTCACATGTGAAGGTAGCGCCTGAATTTGGAGAGGCAGTGCGTACCAAGTCTGTGTATCTCCTTAGTATTTCTCCTGCCCGAGTGTATTTTATTCCAAACAAGAAGTTACTCTCTGATTCCACCGTATGAAAACTTTGGTGACCTGTGGAAATATGACGATATGACGTAGGTAGTGTGGCGATAGTCATAGAAGGTTTAGCTTTGACTAAAGTACAATTTAAGATAGTTTGAAGGATTTAGTGGAGAGAAATTCGGTTTACTCTATTCACTAATACTTCAAACTAGCTGAAATCCATATTATTAGTATTGTGAAATAGCACTTAATATGATCTACTTTCGTTTTCAATGCAACAAAGCTATTTGTGTAAATACGTATATGATTTCTTAGGTAGCTGCTCGGATTTAACAGTACACATGCACACGGTGGCGAAGAATTTGGTTTACTTTGGAGAGGAGTAATGTTTTAATTGTTTTTCTATATACTGCAGTGTTTTAGGGAGTGGTCCTGTTTGTAGTATTAATAACATTTTTCTGTCAGCATCGCATTGTATTTTACATCTTGTTTTACTTCTATACTAGCTGGAACCCAGGGTTTCCCAGGTATTTATTTATTCTATTCTACACTCTCATAATTCTCTCGCCTCCTCCCTCTCCATCTCTCCGTTCATCTTTCTGTTCATCTGCACCTTCCCCTCTCTCTTGGCCAATTTCTTCCACTCTTCCATCCAACCTCCTTGGTTCATCTCCTCTCCTCTCCTCCCTGCCCTCCCCCCCCAATCCAGGAAAACGTATATATGTCAACTTTCGTGATGATCAGTGAAACAAAGCAAAGTATTTTCAAGGTACCTCCGCCAAGCGCCACACAAAATTTTATGTAGACACTGAATATCCTCTTGTTTTGAGGTCAAATGTGAAAAATTTCATCGAAATCGGAACGCAATAGAAAATTTTCCAATTTTCAGGTGGATTTCCCAAACAATTTAATTGATAAAAACTTTTTTCCGAGAATTACGAACACAACAAAAAAGGATGAGGCAAATTGGACGAACTGTCCTCAAGTTATGGAGTAACAAAGGGGAGAAGGGATTTATTTTTATATATAAAGATAACCAGTTTCAACAAGCAAGCTGCCATCTTCACTACTGGCCATTAAAATTGCTACACCAAGAAGAAATGTAGATGATAAACGGGTATTCATTGGACAAATATATTATACTAAACTGACATTTTCACGCAATTTGGGTGCGTAGATCCTGAGAACAACCACCTCAAAGAGAGCTTGGATGGCGTGTACAGGTACAGGTGTCCATGCAGCTTCAACACGATACCACAGTTTATCAAGAATAGTGACTGGCGTATTGAGACGAGCCAGTTTCTCGGCCACCACTGAGCAGACGTTTTCAGTTGGTGAGAGATCTGGAGAATGTTCTGGCCAGGACAGTAGTCGAACATTTTCCGTATCCAGAAAGGCCCGTACAGGACTTGAAACATACAGTCGTGCATTATCCTGCTAAAATGGAGGATTTCGCAGGGATCGAATGAAGGGTAGAGCCACGGGTAACACATCTGAAATGTAACGGCCGCTGTTCAAATTGCCGTCGATTCGAACAGGTGACCGAGATGTTTAACCAATGACACCCCATACCATCACGCCAGGTGATAGCCAGTATGGTAATGAGGAGTAGCCGAGCGGTCTAAAGCGTCTCACTGCGGAGCGCGCGATTGCTCGCCGTGGAGGTTGGAGTCCTCCCTGGGGCATGGGTGTGTGTGTTGTCCTTACGTTAGTTTACCTAGGTTTAAGTACTTTGTAAGCTACGGACTGATGACCACGCATTTTGGTCCGATAGAATTACAAACAATTTTTTCGTAATGAATTACGTTCCTCCACGGCAGACCGTCAGTGCACAGTATTACTAATCGTTTCTGGAACATCACCTGCGACCAACTATGCGAAAGAAGCGGTACCACTTTCTGCGCAACCCACCCACTATTCTGCACGACAATGCGCGGACGCATACAGCGCAAGCTGTGGCTACTCTGTTCGGTCCATGGGAGTCACAAGGTAAGTACTTGGGCTCGAACAAACATATCTGTAGGAACATTTGCTTACAGGATCTCTACGTACACCTCAGTGTGCTGGTCGGTGTCGATTTTATGCAAAACTTTGCAATCATGCTCTAGATAGCACTGTAGATGTAATTGTAGACGTCATACGTAATGCAGATAACTATAACTTATGAAATAATCATCGTACATGTTCTATAGCGTATTGTCATCAAAAGCCGTGATGATAGTTGCAACTTTAACCTTCTTCTCGGAAGACTGTTGGTATTCACTTCCACTGCTTTCATCGCCTCTTCCCGCACTTACCGTAGCACTACCGTATCACTACCGCTTGCAATGAGTTGTTCGTCCTTATCATCCCTATTATCATCATTATGTGTTAGTGTTACAACAGTATCTAACTTATGCTCATTTTTCTGTACCATAACAGATACGAGAAAGCATGCGAATGATTCATCTTCTACACTAATACCATCTTCACGAAGAAGGGTTCTTCGCAATACATTAGCAGGATTGATTAGCAATCGCCGCCCCATCTGACGCTTCACCACACAAATAACGTCACAAAACGCAACTTCGGAGGCACACTGCACCGTTCCTACTGGCGAACCGACAGGTCAAAATGCAATATGGCAAGGCACACGCAGAGGCATCTAAAGGACGACTGCACAGTTTTGCAGACGCGGGAGTATCACTAGTGCAATAAGGGATCTTTAAATTACCTCTCATACGATTTTGGTTTATATATGTTTGTTCGAGCCCAAGTACTTTCCTTGTGAGAGCTACTGTACCATTCATCATACTCCCAGGACTAAAGTCCTTGTGACTGATTTGATTACGAAGATGAAGGAACCACTTAGTGGCATTCACACCATCAAGAGAACAGGCTCTGGTAACGGTATACTACGCTTTCCACATCACTGGCAACGAGTTCTACACAACGCTGGTGATTACTTTAAAGGAAGTAACAGGTGCAAACATGTAACGCTTCTGCATCGGTTTTCAATAAATAGTTGCCAATATTTGTTCCAACACTCTTAGCAGCAGTACATTTTCAAAGTATTGGTAACGAAATTTCTGAATTTGTTGCGGTTGATAATTCACGGGAAATCCATCTTAGGAAGCTCGTAGTGAAGCGTGCAATATGTATCGGAAAGATACATCAGGCACAATTGTAAGGATGTGTTCATTGCAGTCGTCAAAATATTGTTTCTACGGTGGTCGAAGTCGAGAGTAACTGTGAAGTTACCTGACTTAATTCAACCGGTATAGGAGAAATTAATGCTTTCGCATGAAGACCACAAAGATAGAAGAAATGCAGTCTACTACAGCGGCATACAAGCAGTCGACTTTCCTTCATGTGGATGTATGTAGAAGTACGAGGGGGAGATGGAAAATAAGTTTCCCCTGTCGACTGTGAGCAGAGTTGTTATATATATATATATATATATATATATATATATATATATATATATATATATATATATATATATATATATAAGACATATCTTTATTTTTCTACCTATGTCCAAGTACATTGAGACATTTGTCAAACCGCTTTATAAGTATCAAAAAGCCGTCCAGGAAATCAGGACGTTGCATACAGAAGAAGCGTTGATCGGTTATGGGCGAAAGACGACACAGCAAATGAACGCACACGTGCAAGGAACCGATACACCATTGGGTAAAGGTCGACTGCGATAAAGCAGATGACTTTCTATTTTGGATTGTAACAGCGGATGAAATGGGTCCACGATTACTCGCCGGAATCGAAGGCCGTATCCATGGAGTGGAAACATCCGTCATCATCTGTTCGAAAGAAGTTC
Source organism: Locusta migratoria (assembly GCA_026315105.1). NCBI lineage: Eukaryota > Metazoa > Arthropoda > Insecta > Orthoptera > Acrididae > Locusta > Locusta migratoria. Next base: position 80,049,257 of record CM048747.1, on the reverse strand, counting down.
AAAAGCACTGCGTCTGGAGGTAAAATGCTACTCACCGTTTTCTGGGACGCCCAAGGAGATTTATTGCTGGACTCTTTGGAGGATGCAAACAAATGCTGTGCGATACTATGCCAGTTTGTCGAAATTGAAAGAGATTCAAATGTTAAAATGTTTGTAAATCTTTGGGATTCAACAGCTTGGTTATTAGTCCTAGCTTACAAACTAGTTAACCTAAGTTAAACTAAACTAAGGACAACACAAAAAGCCCTGCCCGAACGGGGAATCGAACCACCGACGGCGGACGACCGCGCACACCGCAACACGGCGCTCCAGTACGCGCGGCTAATCCGCCGCGGCTTGAAAAGAGGTGATTCAGAATAAGCGGCCTGGCCTTCTCAGATCTGGCGTTCTGCTGTTGGATGACAATGCGAGACCACACACGGCGACGGCAAAGCAAAACCATATTGCAGCTCTCGATTGGGAGCATCTACACCATCCGCCATACAGTGCTGATCTCGAGGTGACTTTGTTTCCAGCTTTGAAGAAGACTCGGCGGAAGACGCTTTGGAAGCAATGCTGACGTCAGACAAGCCGTTCAAAGCTTCTTACGTATGCAACGCCCTGATTTTTTCCTGGATGGCTTTTTAATGCTTAGAAAGCGGTTTGACTAATGTCTCAATGTACTTGGGAATTATGTAGAAAAATAAAGATATGCCTTATCTTTAGTGCCCAATTCAATTTTTTTTTCTTTATACAACTCTGCTCACAGTCGACAGGGGAAACTTATTTTCCAACTCCCCTTCGTAGATGTAGTGGCGACCGAAACTTGCTGTAGTTAGGGCAACGAGGATGGATGCAGACATGCTGCACTCAAAGCCTGCGTGTGGCAGAGCTGCGCGGTGTCTTGGAGGCTCCGGGAGCAGAGGAAGGAGTGCCTTCAGTAGCGGCAGTACCGCAGAAACCAGCCAACACTCGGCGTCGGTGTATAGGCTACGCTACTGTGCCGTTCACGCAGACAACGCCTCCGCGAACACCGCCGTCTGCGCCCACACCGACAATGCGCACGCGTCTGCGCTTGAGTCCGATGTTGGCTCGAGACTACAAAGGATGGAGAGGCGGCACGTATACGAATTATGGGAGTGGCTGCTCCGTGTCCGGACACTTGCGAGCGCAGACACCAGCGAACAGCTCATGTGCGCTCTCACCTGCTCCCAGGCGATGGGTTCCCTCGTCTCCTCCTGGGTCGATTTTCACGTACAAGCGCTTGATAACGAGAGCTTCTGTCAATTATGTTACTACTTTGTGGTGAAAATGCTATGGGTAGAGGCACTGAGTGACGAATACCTTTGGAGGGTGCCACAACAAGGTAAATAATATTACTGGAAACTTGTAAGCGGCTTCTTCTGCATTTATTTTTTTAATCTGTATATAATAGCTGGGCTCTGAATTTTAGTTGGGATGTTTGTTGGAATGGTAGGTTGGTACTCCTGCTTATTATTTTGTATAATAAATTGCTGCCACCTATATTGGCACTAGAAACTGCACAGTCTTTAATCTTTATTTAGTTTCCTTTTTTTCTAACTTATATTTTTGTGGAAATCGAGCATGAAAATTCCTTGATTCAGGGGCTTGATTTTACGGTGCCACAACATACTTGACACTGTTATCTTTTCCCGGTTAGTTCGTTTAAATTGGAGCTTGTTAAAAAAATAAACAAATGAATGAAAATAAAAATAAATAAATAAATAAATAAAAAATGATGTATCACAGTTTGTAATGGTAATTCAAGCATCAGAGATATTATTTATTGTTCACTTTTCCAAAACATTCCACAAATGTTGTTAAGGGTTCTAATTATGAAATAAGCTTGTAAAACACTATTTTTATATCTCTTGACCATATATTTTCGAAAAAAAAAACTGTTCGCAATTATTACACTTGCAAACACACACGTATGATAATTAACAGTTTGATTTTCTTCTAACAAAATCTCTGTTTTCCGGCCGCGGTGGCCGAGCTGCACGGCCACTACGGTCGGGATTTCGAATCCCCCCTCGGACATGGATATTTGTGCCGTCCTTAGTATTAGCTAGTTCATAAGTAGTTTGTAGTTTAGGTACTGATAACCCCGTAGCTCTACAAACATTTGAACATTTGAATCTCTGTTTCTGTTTACAGTTGTATCTATGCTGATATTACCTAAAATGATGTTCGAATTCCCAATATCAACTATCCTTCATAATATAATTGATAAAATCTTCTGACAAAATTCATACTAAAATCGGAAGCCAGAATTTCCCATCATCTGTTATAGCCTATCCCCGATCTGAAATTCATAGATATTATTATTACGAAGAGCGCTAAACTTAGAATTGAGATATGACTTTACAGAAAACTAAACTTATTGAACTTAACTCAAAGTGAGCTGAACTCACAGAAAGAGCAAAATTTAGAGAGAGAGAGAGAGAGAGAGAGAGAGAGAGAGAGAGAGAGAGAGAGAGAGTAACCCAGCTGCAGGTACTATTTATAGTCTACAAATACTCTGACAAATGATGGCTATTATGTATTGTGTTTTGGCTATCTTTCTCCTTGCCTTTTTACTCCTCTGATTAACAAAGACGGTAATTAAATGCCGAAACTATACAAATTTTAAAAAAAATATTTACGAATAACTGAAATGTGGCGATCCTAATGCTACGATCGTGATGTGATGTTACAAACTCTCACTCCAAAATCAACTGTTGTACTTCAACAAGGACGCGAAGCTCACAATCTACATTTACATGGTGTAATGTGTTTGATAAATTATAACATTATGAAATACATTACAGTGACTATTGTTCTTCTGCCACTAAATTTCTTTGCCATTAAATTTTTGAAGTCCTAATTGTTAAATACTTCGGGTTCTTTCACGTCGAGGAACTACAAATTGCGTCTTCACGTTATATTAACTTGTTTTATTACATCAGAATGAAATTATTACCCCGAAACTGTAAATCATGACTTCACTACGTAATTTAAGTATCGGTGCATGACTTGATAATGACTAACTTTTGAGTACATGAATACATTTTGAACATGACTGACTTCCGTGCAATCACGCGCGCGTATTTACACATACTTTTGCATTATCGAATGTTCTAAAACAAATTTGTTGCAATGTCGTTACTGAATTTCATTATCTGCTAAACATAAAGAAATCCAACATAAACAATACCGATATTACATTATTCAGTATAAACCAAAAGTATTTTTAAAGGTGTTAATGTACCAAACCAAATCAGAAATTAGTTTTATAAGCAAATTACGAGAGCAGTGTCGGTTTCCTTACATAACTTAAAATGGACAATTTTATAACACTAACAAAACTTTGAGATAATCGGACAATGACAAATCGTTCATTGGATCACTAGGACCTCACGAAATCTTAGTAAGAAAATCTGTCAACATATATGAATAATTTCACAATTTCACAACCTGGCATTACGAAACTTTTACGACCGGAAGTAATTTAACAAAATAATCCAGACAGCAAAGTTACTGGTATGGCAGAGTATTTTCCTAATATATTATTTCCTGTAAGTATATTCATAGTTGTACGTAGGTAAAGCTTTTGTTACATATGGTATCCAGAAGTACACTTGACTAAATAAATATGTTTCCTAAGGCTAAATTCATTACAAAGGTTTGAGATGAATCTTGGAGAAGGGGGATAAGAAGAAATACTTGCAGCTGGGCATCATGACAAAGAATAACTAATAAAATTATGTAGACTAGAAAGGCATTGCCTACATTTAGAAAGAGTATTAAATTATGCTACTAATTAATTATTAGAAAGCTATGAAGACTACTGAGCCCTCACAGATTATTTGTATAAAATTATTAATTATAGGACAACAGTATTCGTTGTTAAACAGTGCTATAAGGGACGGCCATAACGTTAAGCTATAGTTAAAATATGGCATGCTGTAGTTCTTAAATAAAATGACATTATACATATCAAAATAGTAATTGATTGTTTATCACTTCGACACTCCAAAACCCGCGCAAAGAGTGATTGAAATCAGTCTTTCTTACATGTAAAAATTAAAGAGTGTTTCAAGCCTCACAATAGTATCTGTGTATAACTGAATAATAGTAAGATACACACAACCCTAAGTGTATATATGAAAATGAATCTCTATTTGCTTTACTAAGTTAGAATGAAACTTCTTTAACTATCTGAGGATGCTTTGCAAGGCAACTTGAACTAGTAATTTTTATATATAACAACGAATCGCTGTTTTCCTTAGTCACGTCATAACATTTAACGGCTCCTCCAGTTTGGCTGCTGTGTTATAGGTTCAGTTCGTAATTCGCAGGATAACGTTGTTATCAAGTAAAATTTTTGGAAAACGGCCGGAAAATTGAAAAACTATAGAATAACAGAAAATCAGTTTTCAGTGTCGCCGTGTCTTTCTATTGCATACAAATCTATAGTTTTGTTTCGATCATGACTAAATTTTGGGCTCGTGAGATTCAAAACAAGAGGAAGTACATTGTCTACATATAATTTCGTATGGCGTTTGGGAGAGGGTATTTACTTACCGGCTGTCAACATGCATTGTTTTGCCCCGATGTTGACGAATTTTTGCACACGCCACATTTAAACCAAGAGGTCATGTCGGAGGGTACTTCGACAAAATCCATGGTTTTGCTCCGATCTTGATGACCTTTTGCACACTTGCCCTTTAAGCCAAAAGCAAGCTCACAGTCTACATAAAATTTCGTGTGGTGCATGGCGGAGAGTACTTTACCTAACGGAATTCGACAAAATCTATGCTTTTATCCGATCATGATGAAATTACCATGAAAGTAGGTTCATGTACATATGTTTTAATAGAGAAGGTTGCTAAAAATTTCCATTCATCTCAGTAAATCATTTTTAACAAAATAATTTTCGGATAAATATAAATTTTATACTTGAAATAAATTAGAAAATTAGACATTCTTTTTTTAATTTCCATGTGCGTCTTTGTAGATAACAATATGAAGTCCGTGGATTGTGTTGCGCCAGTGGCCAAGGCAAATTGATTCTATTGATTTTGTCACAAGTGCCATTACATTCATTGCTTTCCGGAAATTTAAAATAATTGCGTTCAAATGACGTCATTTGGCACAACAGAAGTTATTCGAAATATTGTGCCTACTTTCAAACCAAGTGGAAGCTCACAGTCTACATGACATATCTTATGGAGCCTCGCGGAGATCACTTAACTTAAAACTTCGATCATCGTCAGAATAGTTTGATAATAATTGCTACAGCTATCAGCTGTTGAAAACAACCAATAATCCAGCTGTCATACTACAACTATTTTAAGTTAATGTATTGACATATGATTATATAAATCGACAGCTATCAATTATTATCAAACTATTCTGACGATGCTCTTGTGTACAGAGTGAAACCAGTTAATTGAATAAAGAATTACAGCGGTTAGTGGACGCTTATAAAATCAGATTTACGTTCAAATTTTAGTGCTCAGTAAGTCAACAGGAATGCTCTTGAAGACATCATCTGCATTGTGAAAGAGAAACCAACTTCGACATCGCGCCATCGCACCTGTTAACAGATACGCCAAGCTGCTCGCACTTCATTAAAAAATTTCTCTATTCAAAATTAACACTAAAATGAATACTGTATCTCACGTTTAAGATCTATGTTTATCCTTTTGGCAATAAAAGTAGATCAGGCTAACAACAAAACACATATTGTTTAATATATACACTAGTATTATTCTTCTTATTCTTTAAAAGTTCTCTAACTATACTTTTACATTATCAATTTACAGAATTGCCACCGCTTGCTCATTTTACAATAATCTACGCATTTTTCCTTGGATTTTCTGAGAGTGTACTTGTGTTTCAAAAGTTCTTGTGCAGTGTGATAGAAGCTGCAGAATTGTGGAAGTATGAGTGTTATTTGCTGGTTATATTAATCTTACAGAACTGTTTGTGAAGTACCAGTTTTGCAATGAGGGTTTGAGGTTTTGGGTAACAGTTTTGAGATAGCATCAAGTCCCGATCGTTACAATGGGGAGACAAGAGGAGAGGCTAGATGGACTAAGACAGTATAGAAAAAAAATCGCACTGACATGTTTTACGGCCCACTTTAGATTTGTAGTTTTATAAGTTTTTGCAAACATTTTGGACCAAAATAATAATATAAATAATAAAAAATTAATTAACAAGAGGGTCAGAAACCCTATTAGGAAAAAAAAAGTTTTAGTTGCAGGTTCCGAACGACCGACCTTTAGCGTCATAGTCCAACGTCTTGGCCACTACGCTACGGCTACCAATCAAAACGAGTACTTTAGTCTCATACTATTGATGGCCGTTGTTAACTGATGCTAATATGTTATTTGTAACACTAGATTATCATTTATCGTACGAATGACGATGTGTTTTTGCTAATTCTTCAGTGCGCCATTGCTTTGAAATGACAACGTGTAAGTTACAATAAGAAAATCATCAAATACGCAACGCAAGATGGCGTATGCCAGAGAGAGTTCTGGGCGAGGAATGTCACGTGACATCTCCGAACGGCTGGTTTTCGTTAATTCAATAGAGGCTGTCAAATCTCCGTTATTTTTGCAAATATCTCTGCAACGATGCAGGATGTGAAAAAAAGAAAAGCCACAAGGGAGCGAAGTTGTAGACATTTTTCTCTACAAATTCGGTTATTCAATTGTCGTGTCAGATGAGCGGTTTATTTGCAATTAAAATTACATTACAAACATATTTTTTTGGTGTTACTAACGTATTTCTTGTCCGAAATAGTTGAAAAAGTGAGGTTCTGGTCTCTGGTAGCCAACAATTGTCTCTGTAAAATTTGATGCTGATCGGTTGAACGGTTCGTCTTAAAAACAGGGAACACGTTACGGACAGACAGACAGACAGACATACATCCCATAATCGCCGTTATTTTTGCTAATATCTCTGAACGCAACGAGATATGAAAAAAAAACAAAAAAAAAAAACAAAAAAAAAACAAAAAAAAAAAAAACAAGGGAGCGAGGTTGTCGAGATTTTTCTCTACAAATTCGGTTATTCAATTGTCGTGTCAAATGAGCGGTTTATTTGCAATTAGAATTACATTACAAACAGATTTTTTTGGTGTTACTAACGTATTTCTTGTCCGAAATATTTGAAAAAGCGAGATTCTGGTCTCTGGTAGCCACCAATTATGTCTGTATAATTTGGTGCTGATCGGTTTAACGGCTCGTCTTAAAAACAGGGAACACGTTACGGACAGACAGACATACATCACAAAATCGCCGTTATTTTTGCAAATATATCTGAAACGCTACGAGGTATGAAAAAAACATAAGAGAGCAAAGTTGTAGAGAATGTTCTCCTCTACAAATTCGGTTATTCAATTTTTACGACAGATGAATAGTTAAGCCGTTATTTTCATTTAAATTTCGAGCTGTCAAAAGACGATCGCAAAGGCCCCCTTTTAGTGTTACTACCGTAACCTAAAGTGGGCCAACATCCGAGCAACGCCGGGTTTCCAGCTAGTGGTGAAATGAAAATATTCTACATGAAAGGCGACTTAGTGGTGCGACCGTTTCCACTCACTGTTCCGCCAATTTACTCCTAGTGTGCTGCATTTGTTTCTGTTGACAAATCAACCACCAGACCCTGTACAAAACGCTCCGCATACCTTTCAAATGTTGGTATGAACATTGGCACTGGAGAGAAGTAGTGACGAAAGGCTCCATTTGGAAAGAACACGCCACCAAAGACCAACAGGCCGTCACGTTTGCCCGCAGAAACTGGAAATGAATTTGCGGCCGTGTCCGCTCTCGGAGTATTTTTAGCGGTGTGATCGCCGCCGCCGCCGCAATTTGTACGTGTATTAACGGCCGTTTCTGCATGAGTCGCTCTTTTATTTTCAGCGGCGCGTGAAATGTATCGCAGGGCGGCGCGGACGGTGACAAAAAATTAGAAAAAAAAGGAGAGGTGGGAAAAAAGAGGAGGTGGGGCGCCGATGTGTTCCGGCGGCCTGAACAATCGCGGCACTGGCGCCAGCCCGCCGGAGCGGCACAGCACTGGCGCCAGTGGCCGCGTGCGCAGCCACGGCTTCAATTACAGCACGTCCACACTCCTGTTTACCGTCAACATTAGCAAGAAATTGCTGCTGAAGATACATACTGCGCCAAGTTTCTAGTAGTACGAATAAAACTTGTATCCAATCCGTGTGCTGTTTACCCCTGAAGAGCAAATAAAATTTCCTGCAGGGTAAAACTGAAGGAGCGATGGCGTTTCGGTCACAAAATAAACGGCATTCATTGGGCAATATTAATAACAGCATGAGGCCAATAAATTATGAGGATAAGGGATGGTTTCTGTCTAACCTGGAGGAGGTTGAAATTTTTTGTGCGTTAAGAAAAGAACCGAATAGCATATTAAATGAACAGGCGGAATTGTCTAAAGGACATTTCTGGTAATGTCCTTCTCGATAAACAATGAAACTTCACCTCGCATTCGGTTCCTTTGGGTTGGGGTTGGCTGATTTACTGTTAGAAGTTTTTTGGATACATTTTAAATTTGTGTTTTTAGACGGGTTTACTTTCGATAGTAGCAATACGATAGGTTATCTTTGGTAGTGGGTAGCGTTTGATCTATCTCTGACATAGCAGATAGTTAGCAGTCCACAACTGTGCCTCCAACTAGTAACATGTTTTACGGTGAGGAATGTTTAACTGGTGACATGGCGCATATGCCGCAAACATTTTACGATTGACGTTGCCTTAGGGCAGAAATGTTTTAGAATTCAAGGTAAGCCTGTCCAGGATGAACACACTTGGTTATATTGACATGGATCGTATTTAAGGTTTTAGTGTTTTCGTTTTAATTTACGTTTTCCTTGGCTTTCTCCTTTTAGAACTTGAGAATGGGCTAATGTAGGCCCGAAACATGTCGTTCGGGCATTTTTAAATTGTGACAACTGGAGCGGAAACTTAAGTGCGAAAATAAAGTTAAGAGGTGCATTTGTAAGGTCCCTATAAAAAGTGACAACATCTTTTTTTTTATTTATAATCTTCTGGACCCGCTGCGTCATACATGTCATTTACAGACATTGTAAATTATTGATACCAAAGACGCTGCTTTTTATTAAATTATTTAATACGAAATCAAGAACAAACTCGATCACAAAATGGACTTTAATCAAGATACAGGGTGTCCAGAAAAGGGCTCCCTGATTTCAAAATTAAATATCTCGAAGACAAAGATCGATAGAGGAATGTAGTAAACGATATGTTTATTGTGAAAGCTGTAAGAAGTTTATACGGCAGTTTGAAATAATAGTTACAAAAGCTGCTAACAGATGGCGCTGTACGCTGTACAGCTCATATCAGCATACATAACTGAAATAATCGCATCAAAACACTCTTTGCAAACAATCACATCACAAAGTTTTCAAAATGTTCACCATTGGCACCACAGCGGTGGCGCAAACGAAGAATGAAATTCGCCATCACATTTCGTACTGTCGCAATCGAAATGGATTCACATGCCACAGAGATCGCTGATTCAAGCTGCTTCGGGTGGACCATGTCTTTCACTGTGCACCGCAAAAAAAAAAAAAAAAAAAAAAAAGGAGGCCAATCCATGTTTGCACCAGTAAACTTGTGTTATCCCAATAAATTTGGGATATTCCAAAGCAATGACTCGATTCCCGAAGTATAGCTCACGAAAGCGAAACACTTGCTGTGTGGCGACAAATTGTTCCAAAATTGCAAAGTAATGTGCACCAGTGACCGTTTCTCGAAAGAAAAAAGGACCAATAATGCCTCTGCTGCATACTGCAGCCCACACAGTAACTTTTGGAGAATACAGGGGTTTCGCTTCACACCAATATGGCTTTTCGGAATCCCAAAATCGCCAGTTCTGCTTATTCACGTATCCATTCAGGTGGAAGTGTGCTTCATCTGTAAATTAGATGCAACCAACATCAAATCCTTTACTATCAATCATTGTGAGCATCTGATTAGCAAATGCAACCCTTTGTTGCACAGCTCGTACGGGGATGACCTGGTGCGTTTGAAATTGAATGGAAACATGTGTAGGCTCTTTCTCAGTATTTTCTGCGTGCTGGAACGCTTCAAACTAGTCTCAGATGCAATTCTATGAACGGATTTCGCTGAACAATACCAGAAACTGTGGCGTATTTTCAGGCGTAACTGCGGTTTGCTTGCGGCCAACATGCCTCACTAGATCATCAGTTACGCTGCCTGTTCGTTGAAATTTTGCGAAGAGCGTACGAATGGTTTTCGCATCGGGTCCTTTTGGAACATTAAATCGTGCTTGAAAACTTCGCGTTGTTTCTAACCTGTGATACTCTAGCACCAGAAAAACACGTTGTTCAATGGAGTACATGGTTTTAATCTCTTTCTTCGGTACGCTAACCTCCTTTCACGTTTCAATAGTGGAACTGATCGCGCTGGGCTTCGGATCACTATTAATACTAGGCATTACGTATGGCGATTACAGAGCCATCTGTTAGCAGCTTTTGTAACTATTATTTCAAACTACTGTATAAACTTCTTACAGCTTTCACAATAAACATACCGTTTACTGCATTCCTCTATCGATCTTTGTTTTCGAGATATTTAATTTTGAAATCAGGGAGTACTTTTCTGGACACCCTGTATGTATCTTGCACATTTAGATCTTAGTAATAGTCTTAGTCCAGTTTTATTTGATTATGTTTCAAAATTTATAATCAAATATGTACATTTTACGAGCCAAAAAGTACGTTTTACATATAAGAAAAAAATCCAAAGCCTCATAAAGAAACAGTACCCTCAAGAAAAATTACCATTAACAAAAGAACCTCCTTTCGAATTTTATAAGAGAACAATAAACTTTACTGACATTGTGTTCACTAAAGATGAACATAGTTTGCTGGATAAATGTTTAAATTTAACATTGAACCAAAATTCCACAATAGAATCATAAAACAGCTTATAGCTACAACTAAAGTAGCACTTGATGTAGCTAAATTACCTATAAAACAACAAAATTAAATCGCCATTAAAATATATACGTACCAACCTTTGTATTTATTTTACAGTACACCTGACGATGGCATTCACGCCGAAACAGGGCTGTCGTATTAAATAATTTAATAAAAAGTAGAGACTTTAGTATCAATAATTTACAATCTTTTTTTATGTATGCCACTGCAATGTATCATCATAGTCTAACACATGGGTAGGCAACCAAAAAGACTTCGTGATCTATTTCATACTACCGAATCAAAAGGATCTACATCTTTTAAAATCCAGTAACTGCTACATTTTTAATTTTTCAATACCTCTGCAACAACCATATTTAACAATTAAACTTTACATCTGCAGTATCTGTTCAATTACATTTAATTTATAACTTCAGAAGATGTTCTGTTAACAATGTCCTTGATATTTGGTGTATAACAGTCGAATACAGGGTGTCAAGTGTTCGTCAGTTAACATTGTTCTGCGTTTATTTTTAATAAAAGTCATTTCTGAAAGCAATGATTCGCACAGGCAAGAAGAAGCAAATAAGGTCTTTATTGTAATTGCAACAGTAACTCTTACAGGGTGTTTATGCTGAGGAATTACAGGCCAAGAGTTTCTGGGTTCTGCAACTGGATTCGAGACACAAATCATTTTAACGATATTATTTCAAGATAAAAAACTTCCCTGTTTATGCAAGAAACATATTCTGAGCAAGGAGATATATTCATACTTGAATTTGCACCATACGACAGATATCTTTTGAAAATATAAAAACCAGTCATTGAAATCATCCCTGAAAGTGGCAATCTTAGTCGCAAAATATCCCGTCCACACACCACAAAAACATAAGTCTGTAGTTCACCGGCTTCGAGAAAGGTAATATTGTAACCTCTTTCAACAGTACGAGGTAGCGGCCCATTCATCTGCTGGAAGAAACACAGTTTTATAGGTACACGGTAAAAGATGTTACCAATTTTACGCGTCTGTTAATAAATAAAACAAACTTGTGTCGAACAATCGTGCGCATTTTCACTGTTACGAAATACGATAACTGAAAATTTTATGCGGCAATGTTTCTTCTGCGCTCGCATTATTCACGCGATCTACCCAATAAGCACTGGCGATCTATCTGTAGATCACCATCGACGTGTTGCCGACCCCTGGTCTAACATAAAAGACACACCCACTGGTTTTCGTTATACGCTATGGCAGCAGCGTTCCAAGCGTCTAGCAGGGTACATATCTCAATACGGTATCGAATGAATATGAATAGTACCATTCAAATTGATTTTAACATACTTCTTACAACAGCGAAGGGATGTAGTGCCAAAAATATCGGTAACAACGGGAAAATCACATTTGTATTTATTAGGTTTCCTAAGAACCATTGGAAGGTATGAAATGGCACTTTGCAGGACAGTTTATTTAAGATTATTTTGAACTTTACGAATTTTGAGTCTTTTCTATTAAGAACAAAACATCGCTAATCAACAACAAAAGACCCAACCTTCTGCAGAAAGAAGTCGGTTTTCTATAATTCCAGTCAAATCAGTAAGTGTTGAACATAAGAAATTTATATGGAATGCAGTTTAATGCACCAAATCACCCACCACAACTGTGGCTGATGGAAAATCCTTAAAACGTGACAATAAACTACGAAATCAAGAAAACAGTTTCTTGACAAAGCAGAAACCAATTCCACAACTGTTGCTACATCTGAACCCAAAACGGCAAGAATCTTCAAAGCATTCGTTTTATAAGCAAAAATAATTACAGTAGAATGTATATTCGTTTACAACAAAGACGAGTGAAGTTGAAACATATTCGAATCATTAAACTCCATATCGAATTTTTACACGTCAATGAAAGTGCATATTATGTAAGATCAGATCACAGCAGAAATCGTTGTTTCTTTTCTGTTTAATAGGCTGCAAAATATACACATATACAGAAGATTCCCTCATGAATAAGTTGTTGTTTATATTACTGAATCCATGGAAATTCGGTTATTTTTACATTTATTTCAAGGTTATCTATGTCTCTCGATGTTTTACTAATGCTTGGAACGCAAAAATTACAGAAATTATTTGGTTAATTACATAGAAAAGTAATTATAAACAAGCATTACTGTTATGGTGCCTTGCCCACCGCTAGGAGCGCTAGTGTCGTTGCAGCTGTCAGTTGGTGACAACTTTCACAGCAGTCAGTGTCGCGACTGCGTATGTTAGACTGTGGTACCATTTCATCCATATATCACTGTAAGAGATAACCTTTTGCAGTATTGTAACATCTTTGAGCAGCTCAGCTGCAAGCTTTGTATCTCTGGCGCTGTTGCAGTAACAGTCGCAGTAGGAGTGAGTTGTTGAGCAGACGTTGGAAAGTGAAGACCTGTGAAGATATATTCTTTTCTTGTTATCGGGTGTTTGCTGTAATTTTTGTTTTCTTTATGTTAGTAGCAGGAAGCTATTGTAGTTTAACGCTTTTTCATTGAAAACTAATTGGTTGTAAAATTTAAATTTCATTTCTCTAAACTTGATAAATCAACCCCACCAACAATTTTGTCATGGTTGTAGAATCTTTGTTGCAATACAGTTCTGTTCACTTAAAATCATACCTGCATTGTCATCTCTTTCATTCAATTTTCAGGTAGTTAGAATTTTTTATTTCTCGACAATTTTTATCTGTTTTATCAGTTAGTAATTGAATTGCGTCACGCACTGCATTGTCAGAGTAGATAATGCTTAACAAGATTAGTCTCAAGCACAAGAACTACCTCCTTTTTATATTTGAATAATTACTGTTAAGGCGTATTACACACTTTTGAGAGAGGCATTATCTACGAAGAGAAGGAAGGAAGCTTCGTGTTGAACGTCCCGTTGACAGCGTGGTCGTTAGAGACTGAGCTTATGCTCGGAGATTTGTTAAGAATGGGTAAGGAAATCGGTCGTGCCCTTTCAAAGGAGCCATCCTGGAATTTGCCTGGAGTGATTTAAGGAAATCACGGAAAACCTAAATCTGGCTGGCCGGAGGTGGATTTGAATCACCGTCCTCCCGAATGCGAGTCCAGTGTGTTACCACTGGGCTACCACGCTCGGTTGTTATATACTATGCCAAAGTAAGAAAATATTTGTCGATAGTTAAAGTAGGATGTTACTCTGTGATGCAAAGTAAATTTTGTTCTAATTTCTAAAGATATGTTTCCTTTCCTACTGATTGAAGTCTGGTTTCTTTCTTCGTCACTGAATAATGTTAACGTAGTCTCAGATTTGTTAAGAATATATATGCCAGGATCGCTTTTTGTGCATTTTATTTTAGATGACCGGTTTCGACAGTCTTGTTTGTCATCTTCAGAGCTGCAACTCTAACTTTTTACAAAATAGCACCTCATAAGACATGGTGCTTAATGTCTAAGTTAAAAAGTCACATACTTATTTTAGGTGTTCTGCTTTAAGTACATAGAAACTAGATGTGTTAAATTTAAAATTATTTGTCACTTAAAATCAGACAACACATTACTTCTCTCACTTGTTTACACTGAAGAAGCAGCTATCTAGAGGCTGAGTATGTGTGCAGACTCCATGAAAATTTATGATTTAGTTTTGCCGATCGAAGTGTTCAAAAGATAGAAAGGCACGACGGCTGCAGATAAAAAGTAAAATCATCATATTTTCTCCTTCCGCAATTAGATATTGTTGAAATATAGCCTGTGTGTTACCTTGTCCTACAGCAAGGTGGTTTCGTGGCAAAATAGTCTTATTTTTGAGACAATGTTAAACGTGCAACAGAACTACCTCAATGTCGTCATATCTTTATGAATACAGATTTCACCACACTTTTGCCTATTTGTTCTGTTACTTTCCTACTGTCCTCTTTTCAATTAATTAATCTTCAACAAGGCGACGAAACACCTGCCAAGAGAACAAGTCCGACGCCTTTACAGTCCAAGGACAGCAGATCAGCATGTGAGTGAAAATTCCTGTCTGAGAGTAAAGTCGATAGGCAGTAACAATTCTTGCTTCATCTTCATTAGTAAAACTTCACCTTTTACACTTTCAAGCAGCACTTTCACTATAAACAAGCATTAGACGTGTTCCATTATGCAGTTTTTATCTCAAATCTTTTTTTTTTAACAATGTATATTGTAGAGGGCATCATCAGTTAACCCTTTCGTGACCATCGGGACATGTGTCCCACATATGAATGTGTGTCCCTGAGGTTACAGGGATATAAAAATCCCACATTTGTGAGGTGCTGTCATCTAGTGTTGAATGCATCAGTCTGGAGGCAACTAGCTTGTTGTTGGGCATCTACTGCCCGTGTTATCGTTTATTTGTTTGAGTTGTGCATAGTGTGCCTCGTGTTTTAGCAGTTTTTTTGTCATATTTCGTCTTGTCTGAAACACGTAAGGTTAGTAAAGATATTTATTGTTTTCTTTTCTTTGTTTGCCAGAAATGTGCAGATTTGTGCACATATTTGTGCGTAGCACAGTGGTAGAGTGCCAGAATACAAATCCAAAGGTCGCGGGTTCGATCCCGTGAGGAAATAGGATTTTTATCTGTCACTTTCCACTTCTTTCACCTCTGGCAGTGTTGCTAATATGAAAAACGCCGAGTAACACCGTGGTTCGGAACCCACGTTAAACTGTAGGTCCCCCTATAACTGGCTGGGTAAGTCAGTTCGAAGGTCGGCGGAAGGCAACGGCATACCACCTCCAAACAGGACCATGCCTAGTAAAGCACTATGGTGTTCAAACCAATCTTCGGATTGTTGACTGCTTTACCTTTTTTTTATTGGTAAATCACTTCTACATCTACATCTACATAGATACACTGAAAATCACATTTAAGTGCCTGGCAGAGGGTTCATTAACCACATTCATAACTTTTCTCTACCGTTCCATTCTCTAATAGCGCGCAGGAAGAAAGAACACCTAAATCGTTCCGTTTTCGATCTGATTTCTCTTATTTTATTGGGATGGTCATGTCTCCCTAAGTAGGTGGGTGCTAGCAAAATATTTTCACATTCAGAACTAAAAGTCGGTGATTGAAACTTCGTAAACAGATCACGCCGCAATGAATAACGTCTTTCTTTTAATGATTTCCACCCCAATTCGTGCAACATTTCCGTGACGCTTTCCCCCCCGTAACGTGATAAAACAAAACGAGCTGCCCTTCTCTGAACCTTCTCAATATCTTCCGTCAGTCCCACCTGGTGAGGGTCCCACAAGGGGCAACAGTACTCCAAGAGAGGACGCACAAGTGTGATGTAGGCAGTCTCTTTGGTGGAGCTGGTGCATCGTCTAGGCGTTCTGCCAATGAAACGTAACCTTTGGTTCGCCTTCCCCACAATATTTTCTGTGTGTTCTCTCCAGTCAAAGTTGTTCGTAATTGTAACTCCTAGGTATTTGGTAGAATTTACGACCTTAAGGTTTGACTGATTTATCGCGTAATTGAAGTTCAGCGGATTTCTTTTAGTGGTCATGTGTATTACTTCACACTTTTCTTTATTTAGTGTCAATTGCCAATTTTCGCACCAAGTAGAAATTTTGTCTAAATCGCTTTGCAGTTGCTTTTGATCCTCTGTTGACGTCACTAACCGATAAACGACAGCATCATCCGCGAACAGTGTAAGGGAGCTATTCAGATTATCTCCTAAATCGTTTATAAACACGAGGAAGAGTAGGGGACCAATAACGCTTCCCTGTGGAACGCGTGGTTTCCTTATGGCTAGCATGTATACAGAATTTATATTGTGTATTTTGTTCATATTTGTGACTAAATGTTTACAATATGTATATTTTAATCGATTGTGTAATATTATTTGATGTCTCTTTATTTGATATGAAACTGGAGGAAAAGTTCATATTATAGGTGGGTGCTTGTTGCTGTTACATACTAGAAGCCACGACATTGCATTTAGCAATTTCTTTGGAAATTAAGAACGGAAATTGAATCTGACACTCGCCAGAAGACACGAAGAAAATAAATTATGTAACTGTTAGTAGTATCTTGTCATTTCCTGTTTGTAGAAAGATCGAGATTGACGGAGTGGAAATTTTGGACTATTTGTTTTCGCTGCCCGATGATGACGTGTTTGTCTTAAGACGAATGTGGTGAAGCATCAGAAGGACGTATAGCAATGTATGACTCAAATTTGAGTGGGACAGGAGTACTTGCAAATGACAGCGAGAACTATAAAGAGAAGGGGAAGGCATTCATCACAAACTACAAACCAGGAGTTTCTGGCGTTCTTGATGATATGTTTTTATGTGCAGATGGAAAACATTTTCCAACAAGGTGCACAAGGAGGCGACGCAGACAATGCAGCACACAGAAGCAGGAGACACGGACAAACTTCATGTGTAGCTACTGCAAAATACTGCTACATATACATCCATGTTATGAAAATTTCACAAAAATGTTAAGCTCTGAATAAATAAATATGTTTGACATAATAATGGTACTAATATTCTTAGTTGTACAGATCCTAATCCCAAGTAAAAATCAATTGTTCCTTAAATTTACTCTTCCTCCTCCTCCTCCTCCTCCATCATCATCATCATCATCATCATCATCATCATCATCATCATCATCATCATCATGAGTCCAATCGAACATATACGTCCCGCTTAAAATAACTGAAAAACTATAACAGCCGAAATTTAGAAACATGGCCTGACTCACTACCCTTTCCAAAAGCAGAAAACCAATTGTTACAGTAATAGGCGAAATTTTAATGAATTCGGTCACGAATAGGTTAAAAGGTGAGGGGGTTGGCAGGAAGAGAAAGAGAATGAGTAAACTAAGAAATAATGATACAATCAATAACCAAGGATGAGTGTTTAGTGACAAGAAATGTTTAAAAACAGTAAAAAGAAAAGAAATTTGGTTAAAATATAATCTCCTAGGTTTTTTTTTTTTTTTCCTTTTTTCTTTTTGTAAATTCCACCAACAGCGACAATTATTGAACTCTTCGAAGTAAACTCGTCAAAGTGCAGGCTTGGCTGCGGGGCACGTTGGGAATTACTGTGCACACGGCCTTGTTATTGTCGGCCGTTTGCACGTGAAAATGTCACGGTAGAGCGCTTGTGAACACCTTCTATGCGAGAATAACAGCCCTTCTGCGCCGCAAGGAAGTTTGCGACCTCGTTAAAGCTGGGGACAATCGATCCAATTGTGCTAACAATCAAGAATTTGAATCACAAGTTTGAGAGAATGGCTACTGTTGGTGACGATAGTGTTGGCATTGTCGGTCGTTGTAAAAGGGTGAAAACGTCTGAAAAAATCCAAGACACGCACTGTACTTCAAATCAGTCCCAAGAAATCGATCAGACGAGCTGCACAACAGGTGGGAATCAACCGGGAGACACTACGCCAAATTGTTGCTGAAGACTTGTATCTCTTGCCATACAAAATTCATACCCATCAGCCATTAAGCACCAGGACCATGGAAAGCGGTTCTGTTTCGCCAGCACTGTGGTCCACAGAATTGAGTTTTATGTGAAAATGGTTTGGTTTAGCGACAAAGCCTACTTTCATTTGGATGGGTTTGGCCATCGGCAAAATTGGGACATTCGGGGGACGGAGAATCAGCAGTTCACGTTTGGGAAGTCTCTTCACCTTCAAAGGGTGACTGTGTGGTGTGAAATATCCAATCACAGAATAATCGGTGCGACATTCCTTGATAACACGGTGACTACCGAACGGTACGTGAAGGTGCTGGAAGATTTCATCCGCATTATCTAAAGTAACCTTTATTTCGATGCGGATCGTGCAAGACAGAGCTCGACCCAATAAAAGCAGCAGAGTGTTTGATGTCCTGGAGGTGAACTTTAGGGAGCGCATCCTGCCCCTGGGCCTCGATTGTCTGTCATGTTCTGCGGATAATAACAAATGCGACTTCTTTTGTGGGGCTATACTAAAGACAAGACTACAGCAGTAACCCCAAAACCAATGCAAAGGCCACAGGTGCTGATGTGGCGGCTTATTGATTTACGGGTTTCGAACTCGCCAGAATTTAAATCTGGGGTAAAGTTACATACAGCTGTATAACGTCAAGGGCCTGCTGAACTATACTCAGGGCCTTGACGTTATACAACTGTATGTCACTTTACCCCAGATTTAAATTCTGGCGAGTTCGAAACCCGTAAACAAATAAGCCGCCGCATCACCGCATGTGGCCTTTGTATTTGCAGTGTTTAATAACGAAAACCGGGGTAAAAATGGGCGCACACCTCATCGGTGACTTCACGTCACATTTGGAAGCCAAAAACCACTGATGAGCTGAAAAGAGTCATTTACAAAGGCATCGATGTTTCGACTCTTCAGCGAGTCTGCAGAACTCAGCTGTTCGTTTGCGCCACATCGTCGCCACAAAAGTGAGGCATATCGAGCACACGATAACCTAAATGCGAATGTCTGTAGTGACGTTTACATGTTGAAAAAAGTGTGTGCACGTCATAGTAACTAACTTACGTTATTAAAAATATAAGAGACAGCTTTTGTCACATGAAATGTTTATTGGACTACTACAAATCGATTTCGGTCATTGAGTCGCCATCTTCAGTGCTAGAATCGAAGCATCATCAGAGTTTACCTGTATACAGTCATTGTCCATCATAATTCTAATAATTAGATGTTGACTGTAGCATGGGGCTCCATATGGAGTCGTCTGTACCTAACGTGCCTTATGCTTCATATCGTTCAGTAATTGTCTCCCTGTGTCTGAATTTCTAAAGGGGGCAGATGCATCCCCCTGTCAACCCCACCCTCTGGTGACGCCCCTGTAAAGGGGCAGAGTAAAGATTCCTTTTAGTAGGACGCGTTCGTATGCTTATTGTAACAGGTCTTTCTCGTGTTGCCCTTCCTCTGCGGCTGTTACAACGTGCCACCTTCCTTGTTTGCATCTCACCTAACATTCGTCAGGAACAGAGGAGTCTCGTGATTCTTTTTGACGCCCTGCTTGAACGCTGGGCACTCAACACACTGAAGAGTCGTCGCCTGGCAGTTCATTTCATGGCAGCTGCTACCTGATAACCGAAACTTTGCCCCACTCCACATTAAGCACTGGAACTTGTCGATTGCGTACCGATTTGGAAGTTTATCTTATCAGTGACCATTAGCAACTTCATTAGTCCAGTACATCTTTCTTCTATTTAAATGGTTTAGGTGGTCAGCGATTCAGCTCTTCGCCAAGCACTACCATGATGGCTGTGTGAAATTCAGGACGTCTGCAATCTAAGTTGCTGTTAAGAAATGATGTAACATACATTATCGATAATTCAAAATGTTTTGCAATGCTAAGATGCGAAACTGCTAAAGATCATCCGTTTGGTAGGATTTATAGATAGGAGCCACGGGTTGCACCAAGTGGTGGAAAGGTCAATCCTGTGGATGCCTTGGTCAGATGGAGGGAATATTTTGAAGAATTGCTCAATGTAGGTGCAGTTGGAACCAGCGAGGGTGCGAGCTAAGGCAAGGAAAGCGGTGTCATCAGCGTATTGGAAGGGTTGTACAGCCCATAAGAAAAAATCCAAAGGCGTTAAATCCGGCGATCTCACTGGCCATTGAATGAAACCAGCACGACCTATCCACCGTGCTGGGTACACATTGTTCAGATATTCCCTAACCCGTCTACAATATGTGGTGGTGCACCATCGTGCTGAAACCAGTGCCTGAAATGTGTAGTTTTCGCTGGAATACATTGCATTAGTTACCTGTTTGACTGTAAGACCTCACTCGAACAACTACCGGACGGCCCCACGACATTGTCAGAGTGAAATCAGGAGGAAAACGTACACGGATGGCGGCATAGCTCAGTGGACGTTCGCTTGTAAGTGCACTTCCCCTTAGGACAAGGCACTAACGTATGCGGGAAACATAAAACTAAAGAGGGTGGCGTCCATGGGCAACCTCGTATAATTTGTAAATCTATCGCACTCAGCTGCAAGGTCATCCGTAGCCACCTGGTATAATCTTCATTATTCTTTTTCTGAGAGGCCACACAAAAGGAACGTTACATGTTTGCAGACAACTTCTAATTGTAATACTTGTCTTATCAAAGATCACGCGAAACATTAATAACCAAATTTTTAAATGTTTTGTCCATTGCAGCAACTGTGTTTTATACGTTAGAAACATAATAGTCACCAGTTGAAAGGTTGTAGATTTATTTACAACCGGTTTCGAGCAATTATTCCCCTTCTTCAGGTATTTGCACAAGAAACAGTTCAGAATAATTTACAAATACAAATCTTAATATTTATAAAAATTGAGGTGTTTGTGACTATATTTCACTCTGCAGCCAAAATTACACATCGCAAACGAATAGTGTTTGTTTGTGGTAGTAGGTATCAGTCTACCATTGTGTACTATGGTGGTAGTGGTTTGATATCTATAAGGGGTGGAAGATATGGGAGTGGATGTGAATATTTTGCTATTCAGCTAAAACTACACAATGAAGACGAACGATCTCTCTGTGTTGTTGTAGTACAAAGTCTCCCGTTGTACACCGCAGCAGTTTTGTGTCGATAGCTATAAGAGTGTGGAAGATATAGAGGTTGAAAGTCGTCAGCTTATATAAAATTCGGACTGAAGACAAGCGATGACGTTTGACACTATAAAAGTAAAGAAGTTATATTCAGCGAAACGTGATGGACATTCTTCAGTTGTTTTCTCTGCAACAGGCGTACGAATAAAGAAAAATAAGTGCATATTGCAGTTTGAAAAGTAAAACTATCAAGAAAGATACAAAAGCGTAAGAAAGACATTTCGCGTTCTCACTCCGTTTCTAAAGGACAGAATACGGCGCTGAAAAGTGAATCTACAGACGATAGAAACTTGACATTTGTAGACGTTGATTATCTTACACTGTAGGCTACACACAATTTTTCGATATTCCCATGACTAAGGGGGTGAAACAGAAGGTGAACGAGTTTTTGAAAATACGTTGCTATTAAGGCAATTTTGAAGCAAGACAAAAATTTTAAAAACAGGTGTTTCGATATTTTTGGAAATTCAACCATTAACCGGATGAAACAAGGGAAAACCTTTTAACGGTGCTACTAAGACAGTTTTGATGCTAGAAATGCGAAAATTTGGATTTGGAAGCATGGTTAGAAATTAAAAAAAATTGTTTCGGGATGTTTTGAATTCTACCATCAATGGTGCAATAAGGTGTGGCAAGTTGTATCAAAATGCTTTATTAGGAAAGCATTTTTAAATGTAAATAACATAAAATTTATATTTAGAAGTAGAAACAACTAATGCAGACCCAGTCTACGCGTGCGAAGCAGCGGGCATGAAGCTAGTATTACATGAAATTCTCAGTACAATCACAGAATTAAAGAAATACACTGTATATAAAGCTTCTCTTTCCCCTTAAATTCTGTGATTCTACTGCGAATTTTATGTAATATTTGTATTTTTATATTATTCTAAACTTTTTCCTGGACAGACACCTGGAGTAGGGCAATAATTGCTCCAAACCGGTTGAGAATAAATCTGCAACCTTGTAACTGTTCGCTCTTTTCTTTTCTTTTCTAAAGAACAAAATTTTTGTTGCATCTACAAGTCTGCAGTTGGAACGGATAACGGCTTACATGAACAGATAGTCGCCATAGTCGTTTATATCATAGATCGGTGAACCTATCGCCATAAAGTTTTGAAACGAAACCTGAAAATCCTGTTGGCATGATAGCAATAGGAAAATTTACTTTTTAAGTGTTGTTATTCTGAGAGAATTAACATTTTGGATACAAAGATTTTTCATTGATTTACTGGAAATATTAATTAATAACGATTTAACAGACAAGTCATGAAACTTCTAGTGGCGCCCGGAGCATCACAGACCCCCTTGCCCTTGCCCCCCCCCCCCCCCCCCCCACACACACACACTATGCCTCGGCCTGCAGGCTTCCACCAACTAATCATGGATTGCTGCTCTGCGTGCTCTAGCGGAACGGAACGGTGAAAAGACGCATGAATTTCATTGTTTACCAGGTCTGCAGGCACCTAACACCAGTAAAAGAAAACAATAATTACATAGTAGGAGACTTTGTTACCAAAAAAAAAAAAAAAAAAAAAAAAACCCTCCTTGTCAAGGAGTGTCATTTTTTCGGGTGAGCGAGAAAACGTTCAGTATAGTTTAATATCGTCTTTCCGTCAATTATACTTAAGTTGCTTCTTAGGAATGTGTAAGACACTTTAATATACTATACTAACTTACTTTTCAGTGTAACTATTTTTTAAAGTAAAGTTCTCTCTGATATAGGCTATTTCTCTTAGAAAGTATATAATACTAACTGCAAGTACCCGGCTTTGCCAGGGTTTAAAATAAGTAAAGTACTCTTTCCCATCCACCGAACGAAATTTTATGTAGACAGTAACCTTCATCTTGTATTCAAGATCAAGTGTACAAAATTTCATCAATATCGGGGCAAAGCTGTGGATTTTGGCGAAATCCATAAGTACCCTCCACCATGCACTGAACGAAATTTTATGTAGTGCCCTTCCTCTTGTTTTGAAGGTCAATTGTGCCACATTTCATCAATATCAGTGCGGAGATATACATTTACACGGACACATTGAAAACGCACTTTCACTTTTTCTAAAATTTTCCGGTTGGTTTTCCAAAAAATGGAACTAAAGCTGTTTAAGAACGTTCCCTGTGTAATTTTGTGTACATGTAGGCAAATTTCACGTTATTTGGTTGTCTGGCTGTTGAGTTACAAGAGAACAGACAGACAGACAACAAATGCGTCTTATAAGTATAGAGATCCACCCCCATGAACCACAGACATTGCCGAGGTCGGGTGGCTTGCGTGCCTCAACGATGCAGATAGCCGTACCGTAGGTTCAACCACAGCGGAGGGGTATCTGTGGAGAGGCCAGACAAACGTGTGGTTCCTGAAGGGGGGCAGCAGCCTTTTCAGTAGTTACAGGGGCAACACTCTGGATGATTGACTGAGCTGGCCTTGTAACATCAGCTAATGTGGCTTTGCCACACAGTTACTGCAAACAGCTAAAAGCGAGGGGAAACTACAGCCGCTACATTTCCCGAGGACACGCAGCTCTACTATATGAAAATATGATGATGGCATCCTCTTGGGTAAAATATTCCGGAGGTAAAATAGTCCCCCATTCGGATCTCCGGGCGGGGACTACTCAGGAGGATGTTGTCATCAGGAAAGACAATACTGGCATTCTACGGATCGGAGCGTGGTATGTTAGATCCTTTAATAGGGGTAGGAAAATTAGAAAATTTAAAAAGGGAAATGGATGGGTTGAAGTTAGATAAAGTGGGGATTAGTGAAGTTCGGTGGCAGGATGAACAGGATTTCTGGTCAGGTGAGTACAGGATTATAAATACAAAATCAGTTGGGGGTATCACAGGAGTAGGACTGATAATGAATAAGAAGATATGAATGCGGGTAAACTACTATGAGCAGCACAGTGATCGCATTATCATTGTCAAGATAGATACGAAGCCAACACCGACAACAGTAGTACAGGTTTATATACCAACTAGCTCTGCCGATGATGAGGATATAGAAGAAATATGAGGAGCTAAAGGAAATTATTCAGACAGTTAAGGGAGAGGAAAACTTAATTGTTATGGGAGACTGGAATTCGGTAGTAGGAAAACGAAGAGAACGAAAAATAGTAGGTGAATATGGACTAGGAAAAAGGAATGAAAGAGGAAGTCGCCTGGTAGAATTTTGCACGGAACATGATTTAATTGTAACAAACACGTGGTTTAAAAATCGCAAAAGAAGGTTCTATACTTCGAAGAGACCAGGAGACACTGGAAGGTATCAGATAGATTTTATAATGGTAAAACATAGATTCCGGAACCAGGTTATAAACTGCAAGACATACCCAGGTGCAGATATAGGCTCTGACCATAACTTGTTAGTCATGAACTGTAGGCTGAAACTGAAAAAACTGCAGAAAGGTAGGAAAATAAGGAGATGGGACTTAGATAAATTGAAGGAACGTGAAGTGCTGGAGAAATTCAGAGGGCGATTTAGGCATCAATTGACAGAAACAGGGGGAAATAAAACAGTAGAAGAGGAATGGGTAGCATTGAGAGATGAAATAGTGATGGCAGCAGAGGACAAAATAGGTAGAAAGGCAAGACCTACAAAAACTCCTTGGATATCACAGGAAATACTAAATTTAATTGATGAAAGGAGAAAATATAAAAATGCAGTAAATGAAACAGGCGAAATGGAGTACAGACGACTAAGAAATGAGATTGACAGGAAGTGCAAATTGGCTAAGCAGGAGTGGCTAGAAGTCAAATGCAGATCTGTACAAGAATGTATAAATAGGGGAAAAATAGATACAGCCTACAGGAAAATAAAAGAGACATTTGGAGATAAGAAAAACAGCTCTATGAATATCTCAGATGGGAAACCAGTTCTCAGCAAAGAAGGAAAAGCTGAAAGGTGGAAAGAGTACATAGAGCAGCTCTACAAAGGAAATGAACTTGGAGACGATGTTGTAGGAAGGGAAGAGGAAGTAGATCAAGATGAAATAGGAGATACTATACTGAGAGATGAATTTGTCAGAGCCCTGAAAGACCTACGTCGGAAAAAGGCCCCAGGAGTAGATGACATACCCTCAGAGCTACTAAGGTCTCTGGGAGAGCCAGCCATGACAAAACTATTTGAACTGGTGTGTAGGATGTATGAGACAGGCGAAATACCCTCAGACTTTAAGAAAAATGTAATAATCCTCATTCCAAAGAAATCAGGCGCAGACAGGTGTGAAAATTACAGAACCATCAGTTTGATAAGTCATGGTTGCAAAATTTTAACATGAATTATCTACAGGAGAATGGAAAAGCTTGTAGAAGCTGACCTCGCCGAAGATCAGTTTGGATTCAGGAGGAACGTAGGAACCCGGGAGGCAATACTCACTTTACGTCTTATCTTAGAATATAGATTAAGGAAAGGCAAACCTACATTTTTAGCTTTTGTAGATTTGGAGAAAGCTTTTGACAATGTTGACTGGAATACACTCTTTCAATTTCCGAAATCAGTAGGGGTAAAATACAGGGAAAGGAGAGTTATTTACAACTTGTACAAAAGCCAGACCGCAGTTATTAGACTCGAAGGGCATGAAAGGGAAGCATCAGTTGGGAAGGGAGTAAGACAGGGTTGTAGCCTTCCTCCGATGTTATTCAATTTGTACATCGAACAGGCGGTGAAGGAAAGCAAGGAAAAATTTGGAATAGGGATTAAAGTTCAGGGGGAAGAAATAAAAACATTGCGTTTTGCTGATGACATTGTAATTCTGTCAGAGACATCAAAGGACCTGGAAGAGCAGTTGAATGGAATGGATAGTGTGTTGAAGAGAGCGTATAAAATGAACATTAACAAGATCAAAACAAAAATAATGGAATGCAGTCTTAGAAAATCAGGTGATGCTGAAGGAATTAGATTAGGTAACGAAACAATGAAGGTGGTAGATGAGTTTTGTTACTTGGGTAGTAAAATAACATATAAAATGAAGAATGGCAATGGGAAGAAAAGCATTTTTGAAAAAGAGAAGTTTGCTAACATCGAATATTAATTTAAGTCTAAGGAAGTCTTTTCTGAAGGCATTTGTGTGGAATGTTGCCTTGTACGGGAGTGAAACATGGACGATAAGCAGTGCGGACAGGAAGAGGATAGTGGCTTTTGAAATGTGGTGCTACAGAATAATGATGAAGATTAGGTGGATAGATCGCATAACTAATGAAGAGGTACTTAACAGAATTGATGAGAAAAGGAATTTTTGGCACACCATGAGTAAAAGAAGGGATCGCTTGGTAGGACACATTATTAGACATCGAGTAATCGTAAATTTAGCATTGGAGGGAAGTGTGTGGGGTAAAAATCGCAGAGGGAGACCAAGAGACGCGTATAGTAAGCAGATTCAAGTGGATGTGGGTTGTCGTTCTTATGAGGAGATGAAAAGGCTTGCTCAGGATAGAGTAGGGTGGAGAGCTGCATCAAACCAGTCTCCGGACTGAAGACCATAACAACAACAACAAGTATAAAGATATGAAGGAACTACTCGAGAACTGAATTCAAGAAACTCATAATGTCCTAATTTTTACAGAAGTGATGGTAGCTTTTGAAATGTGGTGCAACAGACTAATGTTGAAGATTAGATCGGTAGATCACGTAACTAATGAGAAGGTGCTCAAGAGAATTTGGGAGCAAAGAGTTCCTGCATATCCTGACTAAAAGAAGAGATAGGTTGGTGGATCACTTTTTGAGATATCAAAGGAATCGACAACTTGCATTAGGAGGAATTGTGTGGGGTGAAAACCGTAGATGGAAACTGAGGAACGAATATAGTAAGCAGATTCAAAAGGATGTAGGTTGCGGTTCGTATTCTGAGATGCAGATGCTTGCACACGACAGGGTAGCGAACAGAACTGCATCAAACCAGTCTGCGGACTGAAGACCAAAACCAAATTTTAAACTGCAGTAAAGATAAACAGATCAAGTAAACTGTCTCTGGCCCTCTCTACTGTCGTCATCAAATTAAATCATATCCATCGGCCCATCTACTGCCTCTTCACAAGCATTCAGTGTGTTGAGAACATTTTGGCTATTAAAAGCTAAAAAGCCTTTTGAGGTCTTTATCTTTTTGCTTCTTAATCCTTTTTATAGTATTTTCCTTTCTTTCTTTATGTTTCTGCTTTTTTAGGCCACTGAATACGTCTTCTGAAGTCATAGAACTACAGACATTAAACAAACACTAGTCCAAAAAGAGATTGAAATAATCCAGTAAAGAACACGTAGATGGCAATGAACGTTCATGTTGCATTGTTCCCTGTTTTTAGACAAAACTAAGGTGGCCAACTTTTCCAAAACTTAATGCGGCACTTTTAAAGGATGTGAAGGACTAAGATCACGTGAACATAGTAGACCTAGTCTTTTATTTTTAAAGTAACACATCGAACATGAGTGACATTTTATTCTTAAATTGCAATCTTTATTTACAGTTCATAAATATTTTCTCATGCTTCTATTTTGAACTTTAGGCAATTTTTATGTAGTTTGTAAGTGTAGGGACTGATGACCCCGCAGTTAAGTCCCATAAGCTTTACTAACATTTGAACATTTTCATCGTGCTTCACAAATTTTGATAAGTAACGTGTCTTACACTTTCGGCTTGTGCTCTTTGACCAACAATTTTAAAATTACTGGAATGCGGGACGCTTTTGGCATTTTGCAGGGCATTTTCAGTAATTATCCCAATGCGGGACAACGAGTCCAAATGCGTGACTGTCCCGCAGAATCCGGGACGATTGGCCACCTTTGAATAACTAGCCCTTAGCAGATGACAAAGACTGTTTTTATCGGAAATTATATGGACAAAGGCAATGTTTAATGAACCATCAGAATTGTGAGCTGCTGGCCGCGGTGGCCGAGGGGACTGATGCGCACCAGTCACGGTCTGCACGGCCACTACGGTCGGGGTTTCGAATCCTCCCCTCGGGCATGGATATTTGTGCCGTCCTTAGTATAAGGTAGTAAATAAGTAGTTTGTAAGTTTAGGGACTGATGATCCCGTAGTTAAGTCCCATAAGCTAAACAAACATTTGAACATTTGTGAGCTGCGATGACTCGTTATCAGGGACATTTCTGCAGCATCTGTTAACAACAAATCGCGTCTTGCGAATGGCTACAAAAATGCGCTGGAATCGCAAAAATGAATTAAAAAACTGGCATGGGCTGCTTTCGTTAGGAAGGTCATTTTTTGTTCTTTTTTATGTAGTGAAAATTTTATGTCTGCATCTCGTAGTAAATGTAAGTAAATTAAATATTCATGTAATTTATGGTAAGTAAATACTTTTCCTGTCTTATAAATGAATTCCTTGTTCAGTCTGCAGCTGGTCTTTGCGTCTGTAGCCTTCTTCGAGTGTTTGCAAGATACGGGGCGTCGCCTCCTTTTAAGATTTAATAGGTATGTAACAAGTGAAGTGTAAAAGGTACTTGAGAAACTCTAGATCTGATCGTAGGAGCATGAGGAAAATGCAGAGAGGCGGCGTGGCCCGCCAGATGGGTTGGGCTGCGAACTGCCTCTGTGTGTGTGTGTGTGTGTGTGTGTGTGTGTGTCAGTTATCAGCGACGTGTCAACAGGGGCCGCGCCCAGCCAACATGCGTGACGTGGACACCGCAAACAGCGCAGCCGGCCGCTGCTGCTGGCGCTACAACTCTGCTGACGTCTGCAGCGGTTTAACGACACACCTACGGCAAAGTCCAGGCTACTACGTAGGCCGGCATTACACGATCGTATTCTTGATCAAATCTTTGACAAAGAAATATTATCTAATATTCATGGAATTTTTTTGACAGAAATCTTTGGCGTGGCGCTGAAAAGGGGTATTACACTGTCATCATATCTTATGTCACTTTTCAAGATGGTGCATAATAAACACTTGTTATGTGCTGCAATTTCTCCGCCACAATTACATTTTGTGCACATTTGTACAAAGACAAGTTGGGGAAAAAAAGAAAACGTACTTGGGTGAAGATGTGGATTATACGTGGTGGCAAAAAAAAAAAAAAAAAAAAAAAAAAAAAAAAAAAAAAAAAAAAAAAAAAATAAAAAAAAAATCAGAATAAATTGTAGCGGGGCTATAAGTGGCGGACGTCAAGTCATACAAATGACCTGAGAATGGATGCCACAACGTATCAGTATTTACTCAATAAATTGGCTCCTCGCATTACAAAGCGGAATAAGCGCATGAGCAGTGCTGTATCGGCAGAAGATAGGGTTATAGCGACACTGTGGTTTCATGTTACTGGAAAGATCTATTCTAGCCTCCAGTATAGCACTCTAATACCATAGTATACATGAAGCAAAATAACTCCTGAAACATGTGAATTTATAATGCATTGTAGGATGCATATCTGAAACTAAATAAATGTTTAGTGCACATGGGCATTAAGAACTATTCTTAATAATTTTAGGATGATTATGCTCCAATGAAGGCATAAACTTTATAAACAAATAATATACAATTTGTGTTCCATCACCTAACTACAACAGTTACACAAACGCACGAGATACATGAGACGCTGCTTAACGTGAGGCAGCCTGGTTTCAAAAATTAATTTTCTTCTCCATGTCGTCTGCGGTACACCCGTACCATATTTCATGCCTAATAACCTCCGCCATTTTCTTACAGCTCTCCAATCTTCTAAACCTATTTTTATTATCCGAATGGCTCACATTATACAGCGCCTCGTCCGCTGAATTTATATTAATTTTATGACTGACTGAACACACCTAGTAAAATGTTCAAATGTTTGTATAGCGTATGGGACTTAACTACGGGGTCATCAGTTCCAAACTTACAAACTGCTTATGAACTAACTAATACTAAGGACGGCACAAATATCTATGCCCGAGAGAGGATTCGAACCCCCGACCGTAGTGGCCGTGCAGACCGTGACTGGAGCGCCTCAGTCCCCTCGGCCACCGCGGCCGGCACACCTAGTAAAATTTGCAGCCATGTTTACAAGCACAGCAGTAAAATAACTGCAGCGATGCTAGCCCTCAAAACGGCAATATTTCACATTGCAGTGAACAGAAGACAAACGACTTTTATGATCTACGGCGAGTCCCTAGATAAAAGACGAGGTATGTTTCAGTTCCTCAGTACACTATCAACTTTCTTTGACGTAAATATTTGTCATATCAACTTTGACAGCACGCACATTATTTAGTGAACAGAAACAAATGAAACTGCGAAAAAAAATTAAAATGATATATGTACAATAGGGTGTATCAAAAAGGATGGCGCAAAGTAAGACAGTTGAAAGTACGCGATAATAAAAGCAAAAATATCCCAGTAAACATGGGTACGCAAACGAGCAGTTTCCGAGATAATCGCGAATGCATGGATCCAAGTCGTCACTGACGGCATTGTCGTAATATCGTACGGTTTACCCCTTGCGCACTGGAGTACGCAGCACTGGCAGAAGTAAGGTTGTGGAAAAAGACCGTGAAGCGTGGCGGGATAGCTCAGTCGCTAGAGCGCTTGCCTGCGAAAGGCAAAGGTCGCAGGTTTGAATCCCGGTTCAGGCACACAATTTCAATCTGCTTGTTTGTAGTTTGTCCAATGGGAATTCCAGAGCTTTTGTGCGCGAATATCAACAAAGACTTCAAAATTGCTAAGTGCCAGATAGCAGTGTGTTTAGCAGGGCGTTACACTGATTGCTTGAGCGTAGTACCTTTCCCAGCGTAAATGTGTCTGAACCTCCTGTACTACAAAGATCTGCTTGAAGAAAATGCTGTCACCTGACAAGAATTCTGTCAATTCAGTTACGAAAAGTGCATATGTTTATTAGAAGGTGTTTTTTTTTTTTTTTTTTTTTTTTTTTTTTTTTTTTTTTTTTTAGAATCACCAGTGGTATCACCCTTATAGGACATACCTTTCCTCAGGACTCACCGTGTAAGCCAAAAACAGTAAGATTTTTAGTTAATATAGTTTGACAGTTTTCGTATAGCAATATTCGAAAAATGCTGAGAAAGCAAAGTCAGTTGCACGATCGGTTCAAAAAAGATCAAGCAAATCAAATCAGACAAAAGTTAGTAGAGATTCGCGGGTCTATAAAAGAAGCAATGTGCGAAGCATACAATAATTATCACCGTCCAACCTTAGCTAAAGGTCTTGCAGCAAACCTAAAATATTCTGGTCCTATAGAAAATCGGTAGGAGGATCAAAGATCTCTATTCAGTCACTCATTAATCATTCTCGGGCGGTGACAGAAGACAGCAAAATGATGGGCGAAGTTTTAAATTTAACATTTAAGAAATAATTCACGCAGGAGGGCCATGCAAACACCTTTATGTGATGGTCGCACTAAGTCCCAAATGGAGTGCATAGCAACAGGCATAGCTGGCTTAGAGAAGCAACTGAGAGAGTTGAAAATAAACGAGTTGCCAGGACCAGATGGGGTACCAATCCGGTTTTACAGAGAGTACTCGGCGGCATTGGCCCCTTACTTCGCTGGCATTTATCGCGCAAAGTACCAAGAGACTGGAGAAAGGCACAGGTACCACCCGTGTGTAAGAAAGGCGTTAGAACGGACCCACGAAATTACGGACCTATATCATTAACATCAGTTTGCTGCAGAATTCTTGAACATATTTTCAGTTCTAATACAGTAAATTTACTTGAGACGGAAAAGGTTCCGTCCATGCATCAGCACGACTTTAAGAAGCATCGATCCTGCGAAACCCAGCTATCCCTTTCCTCTCATGACATCTTGCGTGCTCTGGATAGGCAGACTGCATATTTCTCGATTTTCGAAAGGCGGTTGACACAGTACCACTCTACAGAATGCTAACGAAGGTACAGGCTTATGGAATATATACCTAAATATATGAGTGGCTCGAAGTGAGAAAGCTCAGTACGTTGTCCTCGATGGCGAGTGTTCTTCAGAGACAGGTATAACATTTTAATAGATTTTTAGTAATTACATTTCATTCTACCACTTTCAAACATAATACTCAGTTTTTCAAGATTACGATGTATGGTGGTTCTGCTCCCTGCAACATTATTCTCCTGGGGCGTCGTGGTAGAAATAAATACTCGATATATACAATTTTTTACTTCTTCTTTAATTTAAATCAAACTTCTTCTCCACCAAAACATAACAAATTCAAAACAATGCGAGAGAACTTAGCCGACAGTACTTCCATTTAAAAACAACAGACTGACATAGCTTCCATAGCACTTGACAAACGACTGAAACTCGAACTCCTCCACGCAAGGCGGTGAGGCAAATATATAACATCGACAATAATGACGTTACATTATGCATTGTTCATAACAATTGAATATACTGATTTACAATTAACAAACATAACAGAAAAATATTTCATGTGCACAAAAATAATCACAATAAAAAGTGAAAACTATACATACAATAATTTTAGATGCCGCATGTATTTTTAAGACGAAATTTCCGATCTTTCTGTTGACAACAAAGTGTGATGTTAAATGTCAATTAATTTGTTAATGAGTACATCATACATGTTCCTAACATATACTGAAGTATCACATATCTCGGCCATTCACAAAATATACTCAAAATCCTACGTCAGTTAATATATATACAAAGAATAACAAAATTCAAATCTCGACAATTAGTTAACACAATTAGCTGGTCAACGCAACTTATTTATGAGCCTGACATATGTACAATGCTATTTATTTTAATGTCTTTATGTAGATACAAAAGTTTTTACCATTCGTCTGTCTATCTATTGAAATAACATACTATGACAAAACTATTGTTTATAGAACTGTCCGGAAAGCATCGAAATAAATCTCTTAATTAATGAAATCTATCACTTGTTTTAATCACAGTATCACCGAGACACTGTCCTACACTGATTCCTAGGCTGACTATTTCGTTTGTAACTTCACACGCAACATATATCACTATTGAACCACACGATTCTGGATCCGACGCAGACGGTATCGTACAATAACATTAAGATGAGGGGGGCCAGCAGTATCGTCACACAGGGTATCGTCAGGGGTGCCCCAGGAGAGTGTGATAGTACCGCTATTATTCTCTATCTACATAAATGATCTGACACACAGAGTGAGTTGCAATCGTGGCTCTTTGCTGATGATGCTGTGGGATATTAGAGGGTGTATATTAGAGGGTGTTGTCACTGAATGACTGCAGTAGGATGCAGGATGACTTGGACCAAACTTCTAGGTGGTGTGAGGAATGGTAACTAGCGCTAAATGTTCGAATACAGCAATAGTAGAGTGCTGCCTGACAGAGTCGCGTCAATTAAATACGTACGCATAACGCTGCACAGTGATATGAAGCAACGCCAGCTAGAGTGAAGGCCTCACAACAACCTTTGCCACGTCGCACCGACCAGCTGAATGGCTGGCCGCTGGGGCACAGCCCACTGCCTCGTAGTGGCCAACCAGTAAGCTGTCGATGTAGTCCCATCTTATTCTGGAATTGGGACTGCCACTGGTTTAAAAATGTTCAAATGTTTGTATATTCTATGGGACTTAACTACGGGGTCATCAGTCCCTAAACTTACAAACTACTTATGAACTACTTACGAACTAGGACGGCACAAATATCCATGCCCGAGGGGGGATTCGAACCCCCGACCGTAGTGGCCGTGCAGACCGTGACTGGAGCGCATCAGTCCCCTCGGCCACCGCGGCCGGCGCCACTTGTTTATTTTAAATCCAAATAATAAATGTATTTACCAACAGCCGTAAAGTTTGTTGTTTATTTAACTACCGGTTTGCTGTTACTTATTTTAACAGCTACTGTCACATGTGTGTATTAACACAAGCTTATCCAGAAACTGTGAGATATTAAAAAAAAAAAAAATAAAAAAACAGTGTAAAGGCCATTTCAAGAGTTTTCTTGGATATCTGTTATAACATATGACCTGAAATTAATACCGAAACCGGCAGTTAAATAGACAACAATCTATACGGCTGTTGGTAAATACATTTATTATTTGGATTTAAGCCAGTAAGCTGGCCACAACTGCCTGGTCAGTGTGACGTGGCACAGATGTTGTGGGGCCTTGTCTCTAGGTGATGTATGGAGTGGGGAAGGCAAATGGTCCACTTTCGTTTATTGGGAGAATTTTGGGAAGGTGTGATTTGTCTGTAAAGGAGACCGCATATAAAACTCTTGTACGACCTCGTTCTTGCGTATTTCTCAAGTGTTTGTTTGGGATCACCAACAGATCATTTTAAAGGGGGACGTAGAGGCAGTTCAGAAGTGGGCGGCGAAGATTTGTAACTGATAGATTCGATCAATGCGCGAGTGTTACTGATATGCTTTGGAACTCAAGTGCAATTTGCTGGAGGGGAGGCGACATTCTTCTTGAAAGAGGGCTGGAATTTGAGGCGCAGTGCAGAACGATACTAATGCCGCCAACCTACATTTCACGTTAAGTCCACAAGAATAAGATTGGAGAGATTAGGGCTCTTACAGCTGCGTAAAAGTATTCGTGTATCCGTAGTTTCTTTTTGGAGTGGAACAAGAAAGCAAGTAACGAGTAGTGTACTGAGTACCCTCCACCACGCACCTTTGGGTGGATTGCGGAGTATCTACATCTACATAGATACTCTGCAAATCACATTTAAGTGCCTGGCAGAGGGTCCATTAACCACTTTCATAACTTTTCTCCACAGTTCCATTCTCTAATAGCGCGCGGGAAGAAAGAACACCTACATCGTTCCGTTTTCGATCTGATTTCTCTTATTTATTGGGATGGTCATGTCTCCCTAAGTAGGTGGGTGGTAGCAAAATATTTTCACATTCAGAACTAAAAGTCGGTGATTGAAACTTCGTAAACAGATCACGCCGCAATGAATAACGTCTTTCTTTTAATAATTTCCACCCCAATTCGTGCAACATTTCCGTGACGCATTCCCTCCCTGTAAAGTGATAAAACGAGCTGCCCTTTTCTGAACCCTATCAATATTTTCTGTCAGTCCCGCCTGGTGAGGGCCCCACAATGGGCAACAGTACTCCAGGAGAGGACGCACAAGTGTGATGTAGGCAGTATTTTTGGTGGAGCTGCTGCATCTTCGAAGCGTTCTGCCAATGAACCGTAATCTTTGGTTCGCCTTCCCCACCATATTTTCTATGTGTTCTCTCCGGTCTAAGTTGTTCGTAATTGTAACACCTAGGTATTTGGTAGAATTTACGACCTTAAGGTTTGACTGATTTATCGCGTAATTGAAGTTCAGCGCATTTCTTTTTGTGGTCATGTGTATTACTTCACATGTTTCTTTATTTTGTGTAAATTGCCAATTTTCGCACCATGTAGAAGTTTTGTTAATTTCAGTAATACCAGAATGCTGCTTTACTTATTAGATGTTAAATACTGTTTATTAATATAGCAATAGGCCTATTTCGGCACTGTGGCCATCATCAGACTATGTCCATATGGCGTCCTGGAGGTATAATTTATTATAATAACTGAATATAATTGCAGTATAAATGCTCTTTAGATGGTATATATATATTATTTTACGCTTATCAGGTATTAGTGGAGGATATGTCAAACTGACAGAATAGCAGTAATGAATTAATACCTGATAAGCGTAAAATAATCAAAAGAATTTGGGACGAAGGAAGAAGAAGAAGTCATAATTACTCAAGTTCAATCGCTCTGTTTATAGGGAATAATCGAAAATAATAATAATATACCATCTAGAGCATTTATACTGCAATTATATGCAGTTATTATAATAAATTATACCTACAGGACATAGTCTGATGATGGCCACAGTGCCGAAATAGGCCCATTGCTATATTAATAAACAGTATTTAACATCTAATAAGTAAAGCAGCATTCTGGTATTACTTAGATTAACAATATCCGCGATGGAGTAGCCGAGCGGTCTAAAGCGTTGGCTGCGAAGCGCGCAGTTGCTCGCCGTGGAGGTTCGAGTCCTCCCTGGGGCATCGGTGTGTGTGTTGTCCTTAGGCTAGTTTAGCTTAGTTTAAGTAGTTTGTAAGCTACGGACTAATGACCACGCAGTTTGGTCCGATAGAATTACAGACGTTAGATTAACAATATGTCCTTAAAAGACATACACAATGTTACAGGCCCAAATGAAATTAATCATCATCATCATTAGAGACTGTTATGCCTTTCAGCGTTCAGTCTGGAGCATAGTACCTCTAATAAAATTCCTACATGATCCCCTATTCAATGTTAACATTGATGCCTCGTCTGATGTTATGCCTTTTACTTCAAAATCATTCTGCACCGAATCTAAGTACTTTCTTCTTGGTCTACCTCGACTTCTCTTACCCTCCGCTGCCGAGCTCATGAGTCTCTTAGGTAAGCTTGCTTCTCCCATGCGTGTAACATGATCCCACCATCTTAGTCTGTTCGCTCTAACTGCTTCATCTACGGTGTTCATTCCCAGTTTTTCTTTGATTTCCTCATTATGGAAACCCTCCTGCTATTGTTCCCATCTATCGGTACCTGCAATCTTTCTTGCTACTTTCATATCTGTAACCTCTATCTTATGAATAAGGTAATCTGTGTAAACGAAGGCTTCCGCGGCCGTTGTCATTGTATATAAAACTCTTCTGGGTTTTGGACCGCATCGTCAAAATATCAAACACTTCACCGACGTTTCGATAAATGTAACACCCAGAAGATGGCCACTTGCAATAGTGGCCGAAACGTCGGTGAAGTGTTTGATATTTTGACGATGCGGTCCAAAACCCAGAAGAGTTTTATATACAAGGTAATCTGTATCCACCCAACTTTCACTCCCATACAACAAAGTTGGTCGAAAGATAGAGCGATGCACTGCTAACTTAGTCTTGGTACTTACTTCCTTCTTGCAGAAGAGAGTAGATCTTAGCTGAGCACTCACTGCATTAGCTTTGCTGGACCTCGATTCCAGTTCTTTCGCTATGTTGCCATCCTGTGAGAAAATACATCCCAGGTACTTGAAACTGTCTACCTGTTCTAACGTTGTTGTTCCTATCTGGCACTCAATCTGTTTGAATCTCTTTCCCACAGACATTACTTTCGTTTTGGAGATGTTGATATTCATACAATAATCCTTGCACCTCTGATCGAGCTCTGAAATATTAGTTTGCAACCTTTCAATCGAATCAGCCATTACAACTAATTCATCCGCATATGCAAGACTGCTTATTTTGTTTTCACCTACTTTAATCCCGCCCTGCCAGTCTACTGTTTTCAACATATGATCCATGAATAGTATGAACAATAGTGGTG
Organism: Locusta migratoria; assembly: GCA_026315105.1. NCBI lineage: Eukaryota > Metazoa > Arthropoda > Insecta > Orthoptera > Acrididae > Locusta > Locusta migratoria. The sequence continues at coordinate 80,011,435 of CM048747.1, read as the reverse complement.
ACAGGTTACAGCCTTGTCTTACCCCTGAAACTACCCTGAACCATGAGCTTAATTTGCCATCTACTCTAACTGCTGCCTGACAGTCTACGTAAAGCCCTTTAATTGCCTGCAGAAGTTTGCCTCCTATACCATAATCGTGAAGAACTGACAGTACCTTCCTCCTAGGAACACGGTCATAAGCCTTTTCCAGATCTGTTCCACTCATAGCACTTTTCCATTACCTGCCGTAAGCTAAAGATCTGGTCCTGACAGCCTCTAAGAGAACCCACACTGATTTTCATCTAACTTGTCCTCAATTAATACTCGCACTCTCCTTTCAACAATACCTGAGAATATTTTGCCTACAACGCTAATTAAAGAGATACCTCGATAGTTGTTGCAATCTTTTCTGTTTCCATGTTTGAAAATTGGCGTGATTACCGCTTTCGTCCAGTCAGACGGAACCTGTCCCGATTCCCACGCCTTTTCAATTATCCTGTGTAACCATTTGAGACCTGATATTCCACTGTATTTGACAAGTTCCGGCTTAATTTCATCCACCCCAGCCGCTTAATTGCACTGTAATCTACTGACCATTTTCTCCACTTCCTCAAATGACATCCTATCCCATTCTACCTGAAAATCTGATACATCTTTGAACGTTTCACCTACATTGAGCAATTCTTCAAAATATTCCCTCCATCTGCCCAAGGCATCCACAGGATTGACTAGCAACTTTCCTGACCTGTCCAAAACACTTGTTAATTCCTTCTTCCCTCCCTTTCGAAGATTGCTAATTACGCTCCAAAATGGTTTTCCCGCGGCTTGGCCCAGAGATTCTAGCTTGTTTCCAAAGACTTCCCATGATTTCTGCTTGGATTCTGCAATTATCCGTTTTGCTTTGTTTCTTTCTTCAACATAACTTTCTCTGTCTGTCTGATTTCTAGTATGGAGCCATTTTTGAAATGCCTTCTTTTTCTTTTTACAGGCTGCCTTGACTGTGTCATTCCACCAGGCTGTCTGCTTCTTCCTACTTTTACACACTACTGTTCCAAGACATTCTCTAGCTGTTTCCAGTAGTGTGTCCCTATACCTTGACCATTCCTCTTCCAGTGACTGTAAATCATTACATTCAACTAACTGGTACCTTTCAGAGATCATTGTTATGTATTTGTGCCTAACTTCCTTGTCTTGAAGCTTCTCCACTCTTAGCCTTCTACACATGGACCTGACTTTCTGCTCTTTTGGCCTCACAAAACCAATTTCACTGCAGATTAAATAATGATCAGTATTATCAAAAAAAACCCTGAAAACACGTGTGTCCTTGACTGTCTTCCTGAATTCCTGGTCTGTTATTATATAGTCAATGATAGATCTGGTTCACCTTACTTCCCACGTATAGCGGTGAATGTCCTTATGCTTAAAGAAGGGGTTTGTAATAACTAATCCCATACTGGAACAGAAATCCAAGAGCTGTTTTCTGTTCCTATTGGCCTCCATATCCTTTCCAAACTTACCCATAACCTTTTCATAACCTTCTGTTCGATTTCCTATCCTGGTGTTGGAATCATCCACGAGTAAAACACTATCCTTATCCTTCACTCTAACAACTACATCACTAAGTGAGTTGTAAAATCTGTTCATCTCATCTTGATCTGTCCCTTCACAGGGTGAATACACTGCCACAATCCTAATTTTCTTGTTGGAGATGGCCAAATCTATCCACATCAGTCGTTCATTTACATACCTAATTGCAATTATGCTGGGTTCGATTGCTATCCTGATGTAAAATCCTACACCCCACTGTGCTCTTCCTACTTTAACTCCTGACAGGTCGACCTTGTATTCTCCAACTTCATCCTCTTTCTCTCCCCTTACTCTAACATCACTAACAGCTAAAACATCTAACCCCATCTTACTTGAAGCCTCCGCCAGCTCTACCTTCTTCACATTGTAATCCCCAATGATATTAATAGCTCCCCATCTCATTCCAGGTCTTTTGCCAGGTCGTATCTGAGGAGTCCCTGGTCTGTCAATTGGTGGTGGGACTCAATCACCTCCAAAGGTCCGAGGCATTTTGCTCTGATTGTTGCCAGCATGATATTGAAGTACCTGGGAAGCAGGTTGCTATCCTTACTTGCCCAGGGCCCCACTGGGTTTTACCCCTAACGGTCGAGGGACTAACCGGTGGATTTGGTAGTCTTTGCCGTCTGAGCACAAAGGTGGCCACGATTCAGAATATGTACGAGATGCCCAACCTTTTTCCAAAGTAGCTGGTATCCCAACTGTCAGGACCACTTACTTGGCCACTCATACGTTGCCCGTGGTTCACGAACTAGGACATGACTACAGGAACCCACACCATGAACCACAGTACTTAAATAGTTGTAGATTTTTGTACAATAACTATTTTTTCTGTATCTGTACACATTTGTTTTATATAACCAAACGGAACTTACTTTCTGGACGTACCTCGTATTTCTGCAAGAAATGTAGTATTTTAGATTGGCTCAGGAATGTCTGCCGACTACCACGTGATGTTCAACTGACCAACGGTAAGACGCGATTGCCGGCAATCAACAGGTAAAAAGATTGCCGCTACTTTCAATAAGTGCTGGGGAGTGGAACCGCGGCGTTGTTATGTGAGCCGGCGGTATGCGCTTCAGCGCTTCGCGGCGGCAGGCGGCGTGGGCGGCTGGCGCTCCGCTCTCGCGCTGCTGCCTCCCCCTCCTCCCCCTCCTGCCTCCTCCCCCCTCCCCCACCGCCACCCACGCCGGCTTGGCGGCGGCCGCGACCTTGGCCTCGCCCCTGACCCGCTGCCGGCGTCTCGGGAGTCGGGAGGCCACACACTTCGCGCCGAGCAACGACCTCAGTCAACAGCAGACGCCTTGTCACGGCTTCCACTCACGTGTCTACGTCTACGTCTACATACTGAAACATTTGTATACTATTTAAGTAATTACAGTTTCATTCTACCACTTTCACACATGATACTCATCTTTTTAACATTGCGATGTATGGGGGTTCTGCTCGCTGCAACATTATTCTCCTGGGGCGTCGTGGTAGAAATAAAAGCTCGTAGGTACAATTTTTCACTTCTTCTTTAATTTGAATCAAACTTCTCTTCTCCACCAAAACATAACAACTTCAAAACATGTACAAATTACAAAGCATCAGCACGGTAGTACTTCCATTTCGAAACACAGAGTCCAGTGCACTTTAGAAAAGCCAAAACTCGAACTCCTTCTACAATGTAGATGAATTTTTAGATAAAACATAAAAAAATATATATAAAAAAAATAAAAAAAAATTACAAAAAAAATTCTTAAAATATAGATTGTCAAGTATAGACATAATTTACTAAACTGACACGTTCCACATCATTACGAAATGTCGTATACATGATCTAAGGAACAAGTATTAATCTAATCTAATCTAATCTAATCTACTCCGCCACGCAAGGCGGTGAGGCAAATATATTACATTCACAATAATTGCATTACATTACGCATTGTTTATAACAATTGAATATACTGATTTACAATTACCAAGCACACAAGTAAAACATTTCATGTACACAAAAATATTCACAATATAAAATCAAAACTATGCATACAATAATTTTATATGGCGCATGTATTTTTAAGACGAAATTTCCGATCTTTCTGTTGACAACCAAGCAAAATGTAAAATGTCATATATTGAACTATCAGTTATATTGTCAATTCTGAAACTAGGTTTAAAATGTCACGTCAGTCAATATATACAAAGAAACACAATATACAAATATCGACTTTACAGTAATTAAAACAATTAGCTGATCTACACAAGTTGTTTATGAGCCTAACACACATACAATGCTATTAATTTTCATTTCTTTTGTTTTTTACAAAAGATTTTACAATTCGTCTGTTTAAGTCTTGAAATAACATACAATGACGCAACTATTGTTTATAGAACTGTCTGGAAAGCAAATATATGAATCTCCTAATTAATGAAAACTATCACTCGTTTTAATCACAGTATCACCGAGACACTGTCCCACACTGATTCCTAGACTGGCTATATCGTTTTTAACTAACTCCACACGCAACTTTTATCACTAATGAACCACACGATTCCGGATCCGACGCAGACGGTATCGTAGGATGACATTGAGATGAGAGGACCAGGCAGACGGTATCGTACGATAACATTGAGATGAGAGGGTCAGCAGTATCGTTACAATACACATTCCGCAAAACACCGTACGGTGCGTGAAGGAGGGATCCTCTTACCAGATTAGATTAGATTAGTTTTTCGTTCCGTAGATACATGTTGAGGAGATCCTCGTGGATGTGGAACATGTCAAGAAACAAAATTTACAAGTTGAAAAATAGATAATACTAATAATATAAATACAGATACTTACATTTTTAAGTTTTTTTTAGCTGATAATATTATAATACTAATATAGTATGAGTACATGCATCATTTGGTACAATTTAGAAATTCAGTAATGGAGTAGAAGGAGTTGGCCACTAGAAAGTCTTTCAGGTTCCTCGTAAACTGATCTTTATTTGTAGCTAAAGTTTTTATACTTGATGGTAAATTATTGAAAATGTGTGTTCCTGAGTAGTGGACCACTTTTTGAACTAAAGTAAGTGCTTTTAAGTCCTTGTGTAGATCATTTTTATTCCTAGTATTGTATGTATGAACTGAGCTGTTTGTTGGGAAAAACGAAATATTATTTATGACAAATTTCAAATTTTATGACTATAGTTAGAGGTCTGCGCGGATAAGAAAAGTGTTATCCGCAACCGCACCACACCCGCAAGGCCCACCATATCCGCAACCGCATCCGCAGCACTTTATCCGCATCCGCAAGTTAGTTGTCCGCATCCGCAGGTATTAAAGTTTTGAATGGGGAAGAGTAATAGATAGCAGTATTTAAAACCATGATATGTAATGATATAACCATTTTTGATTTGATTTGATTTTCTCAGGAAAGCCAAAACAGACTTGGTCCAACCCGCCACTGCCCGCACCGAAACTAAGTACGGTACGGTATGGCTCCCTGTATATCTATTAAAGCCAACCAATGCCCTTGAACAGTGCAAGGAGTCCCTTTACCAGTTCTTTATTAGACACAATTTCTTCGGATCTGGTTGTCCCAAATGCTCTGTGTCTTTTACTCTCCAATGCAATGCATTCGAAGATTAGATATGATGCAGTTTCATCACCGTCATCACAGATCCTACATTTAGGGTCCTCTTCTGTTATTCCCATTGTACGTAGGTGTTTTTTGAAATTCCCATGGCCTGTCAGCAATCCAACCATGAGTCTAATCTCTCCCCTGTTCAGGCCCAGGATTGCAGAGCTTCTTTTAAAACATGGCTTTGGCATCATTACCTTGCCATGTTTTTGTTAATAGACTTTGGTCCAATATTCTACGTGCTGTCTTCTGAGCCAGTTACGTAGCTCCAATTTGATCATTGCCTTGGTGATTGTCAGGACAGGTTCCGGTCCAATAAATGGAGTCTCTGCCCCCATCCTGGCTAATTTGTCGGCATGTTCGTTGCCACTGATCCCGGAGTGGCCAGGGGATCCCCTAGCTCCACCAGAACCCTGTGACATTCTGCAACAATTTTAGACCTTGTTGCAGGAGATATAACCATTGTTAGAGTGACATTCCTGCGACAACTTAACTACCTTTGCCTTCTCGAATCACGGTAACTGTTATATACCAACTCCAGAACAGGCTACTCCAATCAGGAAAACATTCGCGCTTCGGACGCACACAGTAGCGCTTCGGAACCCGTGTGGTCGGAGCACTACGTCAGCTGTTTCATACAGGCATTTTCTTAAATTTCAGTTGTTAAAACTGATCGACAAAGACGAGATTTAGCTGTGTTTACATTAAAAAATAAACGATTTTACAAAAGGGATTCTTTATTTTCCCTGTATTAACCTACAAGAGGTTATGTGACACTAAGCAAAGCATGTCATCTCAAATGTTAAAACTGCCGTCTACTTGTAGTTAACTGTCAGCAGAAAGAGACAATGTCGGCTACAGCTACGGCCAGCCTATACCATCCAAATACGTTACTTTTACTGTACACCGTATCTGATTATAGAAGTTGCTATAAATGCTATTATCAATTTTCATTACTTCAGTCACCATTTATCTAATACATAAACAGGAATGTTTGTATACTTGTTCGTATTTTACGCGCAGATGTACCGTACATTCAGCTGCGATGATAGAGTGTAAGAATATACTTTTTTACACGCACAACAGGCCAGTATAACATACAATGTAGGCTTTCACGACCGGCGTCAACTTCACTTACAATTTCCGGGCTCAATAGGTTAATCTTTCTCCTAACGTTTCACCTTCGGAAGACATCGTCGGAGGCGAAATGGCAAAATGTTTCAAAAATGTTCAAATGTTTGTATAGTCTATGGGACTTAACTACGGGGTCATCAGTCCCTAAACTTACAAACTACTTATGAACTACTTACGAACTAGGACGGCACAAATATCCATGCCTGAGGGGGGGATTCGAACCCCCGACCGTAGTGACCGTGCAGACCGTGACTGGAGCGCCTCAGTCTCCTCGGCCACCGCGGCCGGCAAAAAACGAATTGCGAAATGGCAACCACAGTTTTCCGCAGCCGAAGACGAAACGTCAGGGGAAAGTTTTATCTATCGTCCACGGCGTATTAGCTTGGAAATTTTAAGTGAAGGCCACAATTCGTTTATCTTTTGCTAGCCATGAAATATATATCAAATATTTGTTCCAAATTGACGATTTCAAATTCGTTTTCCTTCACTAATATCGAATCGATACTTTTCACTTTACACGATATAGTATCCATCGATGTCGTGTTCATTTTAAGAACTGTCACTGTATTCACTAGGATATACGTCGTTACCCGGTCACTACAAAGCGCTGACTGAAGGCAGCGTAAATTTGGCATGGCACCTCTGGTGGGCAGTGGGCCGGTTTGCCACCCAGAAAGCTCTTGATAGATCGCAGATAAGACAGGGTCGCGTATACGGATTAGGCGCAGGTCCTTCCTGTACAGCTACGTCCGCTGTGGCCAGGGGTGAGGACAACAGACTTCCGTTCTATCTGGGCCCTGAAAGGATTCCAACAATGTCCAAAGGTGCAAACGTAGGCTTCCGCGGTTGTTGTCACTATCAATAAAATTCTTCTGGGTATGAAACCGCGTCGTCATTTTATAAATTCCATCGACGTTTCGGCCACTGTTGCAGGCGGCCTTCATCAGGGTCTGTGTCTGACCAGACCCTGATGAAGGCCGCCTGCAACAGTGGCCGAAACGTCGGTGGAATTTATAAAATGACGACGCGGTTTCATACCCAGAAGAATTTTATTGATAATGTCCAAAGGCTTGAAGTTTTCAGCTAACATTTCGATAGACGTACTGGCCAGATACCTCGCTCTTTATCCACATATAACACGCGGATATCCACGTCGCTTACAATTTTACCGCATCCGCTTAGACCTCTATCAATTCCCTTTCTTTGTGTCGTATAGGACGCAGGCGACAACACGTACATTAATCAGTATCACTGCAAGGAAACTGAATAGGAAGGTCAATCAAATATAGCTATTAATTATAATACGTGAATCACTAGAGCTGTGAGTGTAAGGAAAATAAGTCTAATGAACATACGAGTATATGGAATAGGTTCACAGATTTGTGACTGGCTGGAAGACTTCCTAAGTAAAAGAACGCAGTACGTTGTTCTCGACGGCGAGTGTTCATCAGAGACGAGTGTATCGTCAGGCGTGCCCCAGGAGATTGTGATAGGACCGCTATTATTTTCTATCTATATAAATGATCTGATGGACAGAGTAAGTTGTAATTTGCGGCTGTTTGCTGATGATGCTGTGGTGTATGGGAGGGTGTCGTCTGTAACTGACTGTAATAGCATACAGGATGACTTAGACAAAATTTCTAGTTGGTGCGAAGAATGGGAGCTAGCTCTCAATGTAGAAAAATGTAAGGTGATGCGCATGAGTAGGAAAAACAATCCCATAATGTTCGAATACAGCATTAGTAGTGAGCGTCTTGATGCAGTCGCGCCGTTCAAATATCTAGGCGTAACATTGCAAAGCGATATGAAATGTAACGAACATGTAAGGACAGTTGTGAGTAAGGTGGACGGCCGACTTCGGTTTTTGGGAGAATTTTAGGGAGATGTAATTCAACTGTAAAGGAGACCGCGTCTAAAACGCTTGTACGACCACGTCTTGCGTATTGCTCAAGTTTTTGGGACCCACAGCAGATCACTTTAAAGGAAGACATAGAAGCAGTTCAGAGGCGAGCAGCTACGATACTGGTAGGTTCGACAAATGCGCGAGTGTCACGGAAATGCTCCGGCAACTCAATTGGGGATCGCTGGAGAAAAGACGACGTTCTTTTCGTGAATTTCTGTTGAGGAAATTTAGAGCGCCGGAATTTGAAGCTGAATGTAGTACTACCGTGCTGCCGCCTACATACATTTTGCGTAAAGATCACAAAGACAAGAGAAATTAGATCTCGTACAAAGGCGTATAGACATTCTTTTTTTTGCTCGTTCTATTTGGGAATGGACTAGGAAAGGAAATGCCTAGTAGTGGTGCAATGTACCCTTCGCCACGGACTTCACGGTGGATTGCGGAGAATTATGTGGATGTAACCGTATGTATTCGTTACAAAAAGAAACAGTGCTCATTACAAACATATCGTTACTCGTTACTATCGTTACCAGTGCCACCTAACCGGCCTCAGTGACTGAGCAGTCTGCGCCGCGCCAGTCACAATCTGCACGGCCTCTACGGTCGGGGGTTCGAATCCCCCTCAGGCATGGATGTTTGTGTCGTCTTTAGTATAAGGTAGTTCATTAGTAGTTTGTAAGTTTAGGGACTGATGATCCCGCAGTTAAGTCCCTTAAATTAACAGACATTTGAAAATTTAGAGATATTACAAACTCATAAGTCTGTGAGTCTCACTGCTAAAACCATTACGTTTAGATTTGCATGTTCAAATTTTTTTTTTTTTTTTTTTTTTTCCCCGCAAAGTACTATATTTATATATATAAGTCCACTGGCAGATTTCAACTTAAGAACTTGTCTTCGAATTAGCATTTCTGGAATAGTTGTATCCGACATTGATCCTTTAGTGAGAAGGAAAACAATATGAATTGATATTCGGGTGATTTTAAGTTTAATATTTAAATAAAGTTACATTGAAACATAAATTTGTCAATTTAAATGTCGTACTAAAACGACAAATTTCCTAAGGCTGTAACAGTCGTAAGAAATACGAGATGTTACGCACTTGGCTTCTCCCCTGTCCTGTGAATGATCAAAATTACTACAACGGTCATAAAAATAAATTTGCCACGAAACGCTTTAGTGAGCCACCTCGAAGCGATATACGATTGCTCAACTGGAACGGTGTGAGCGCCAGCCAGCAAGCCGGAGCGGTTGTGCTGAACTGCTGGACATTTTAGTGGTGTGTACTAGGGATGGGAAAAACCGACCGGTTAAAACCGATACCGGTATTTTAGTTTTGAATAACCGGTGTTTTTCGATATATTTTTCGTATCGGTTGTAACCGTTTCTTTTTAGATATTGCGAAGAACCGGGTAAGAAACCGGTACGACTACTTCCTGTAGTAGTGATTCAAAATGTGTTTTTTGTAAATAATTTAAAAAAATTAAAACTAGTAGATCCTAATATTTAGGGCTATTCATAAAATTTCCACTGCTGTGAAATATTAGGTCATCGCAGTAACTAAGAAAAGCGATCAGTGATAATTTAAGAACAATCCCGGCAGTCAGAAACGCACAACAAACGCGTGGCATAAGAACTTATGAACCGGTGCAACTATTGAGGCATCGATGCACCTGTTTCCGTGTGGCGTGGCCTATTAGATGTCGCGCGTGCACCAGCAGTGTACAAGACTCGCCTCCGTCTGGTGATGCGGCAGTTCCTTGCTGTCGTCGCCAGACATCGGTTGTCTCTTAAATGACACCATCCCGAGTGTGGAAGAACTTCACGAAGTACGGGAACAGTGAGGTACAATGCTCCATTTGCTTTAAAAAGCTGAAAACGGGTGGAGGTACCACAAACATGCTGTGTCATTTAAGGAGAAAGCATCCAAAATGTTTCTTGGAAGACAAGGTAAATTCGATTCAAATACCAATTATGTAAGCTTGCAATAATAACTTTTAATGTATTATCATATTGTTATGCTGACAAGTTTTATTCAAAAATGTTCAAATGTTTGTGTAGCTTATGCGACTCGACTATGGGGTCATCAGTCCCTAAACTTACAAATGACTTATGAACTACCTTATACTAAGGACGGCACAAATATCCATGCCCGTGGGGGGATTCGAACCCCCGACCGTAGTGCCCGTGCAGACTGTGACTGGAGCGCCTCAGTCCTCTCGGCCACCGTGGCCGGCAAGTTTTATTAATGTGATTCCTTGAAAGCGAGGGGCTTTTTGAATAACCAATATGGGTTTAAGTAACATTGATCATGTGGTGTCTCGCGAGGTAGCTGTGCGGTCTGAAGCTCCATGTTACGGACTGCGCGGCTGCTACAGTCGGAGGTTCGAGTCCTCCATCCTCTCTGTCATGGGTGTGTATGTTGTCCTTAACGTAAGTTAGTTTAAGTTAGATTAAGTAGTTTTCAAGTCCAGGGACCAATGACCTAAGCAGTTAGGTCTCATAAGAACACACACCCGTTTGAACATTCGTTGATCATGTGGTACACAGCTTTCCTAGTTCAGTTTGCCTAAATTTACACTGACAACAATCTTACTGTTAGTCGGAACTGTGACTTTATTTTTCGAAATTCTTCTGCAGCACTGATTGCAGTTCATTTACTGCCTGAAATATATAACGAGATATTCGTATGAGCTGGCTCACAAATCCAACTTACGGAGTGGTTGGCTCAATATTCGCAACTGCCGGATGGAAATACTAGGCCAGTAAATCTGTATGCTTCGTATATCGTCTTCTACGGCCTCCTAGCTAGGCTTACACACACACAAGAAGGCGTAGTATTGGGAGGGGATCTTGCAAAATATGGTAAGACTACTATTTTATCGTAAATTTACCTAAATTTTAATTAAATTTCGTAAGTTTCGGTTTTGGCCGAAACTAGAAGAACCGAAAATTCGATTACGGTTTCTGTTTTGGCCGCAAAATATGTTTCGATCGAACTCTACTGGAAATAATAGCAATAAGAAACCGAAAACCGGTTATTTAAAAAACCGGTTATTTTGAACAGTTTTTACAGTGCGGTTAAACTGGAGATGAAAAGAACCGGTATAACCGAAAACCGATTGTTTCAGCAATAACGGCCATCCCTGTGGAAAGCCGGTTAGGCCGGCAGAATCCCCAGTCTCCGGTTAAATGTCTCTGGGCAAGTGTCACTCCGGGCAACTGTTCCCACCCCCTTGAAATACGGCCGCTATCTCTCGTGACGTAAGCTCTATAAACCACAACAAGCGTGCTGCATGTTTTCTGCTTTTACTTGTCTGTAGTGGTTCGAAGATTGTGAAGAAATCTTTTACTGTTATTGTTAATACTATTTTAACAGCAGCCGCCGACATGTGAATCGTATTTTAAGAAACCTCGCACCGTTGTTACGGCAATATAGGGAGCACTGAACTTCACATCTAAATTTTACAATGTAACAAAAATAAAAACATTAGTGAGCAGCGGTAAACGAACAGGACCGCACTGGTAACTTTTAAAAAAAATGTCTTTTATAATCATTGTTCCAGTGATAGTGAATAAACGGAAGAAGAAATTGTATAGGTGCCGATGGAATTCCCAACCCAACCAGGAAAAGAAAGCAATCCCAGGTTAAAAGGAAATCCACCCAGTTTGTGGAAGGCAAGCATCCATGTAACGAAACAAACACCCCTGACAGTTCTTGGAGACTTGGCATGCAGTTCACTCATGAAAGGTTCCATATATTGAAGAGATCAGGAGACACCTGAAGGTACAAAATTGATTTTATAATGGTAAGCGACATATTTCGAAATCCGGTTTTTAACTGTAAGACATATCCAGGACTCTGACCGTAACTTATTTGTTATGAACTGTATATGAAACTTAGAGACTGCAAAAAAAGTAGAAAAGCAAGGAACCAGAGATTGTCTAAAGTTTCAAAGGGAGCATTAGGCAGTAATGAAGTAGACGAGGAATGGTTAGCTTTGAGAACGCAGTGAAGGTTGCAGAGGTTCGTATAGGTAGGAGGACAAAGCTTAACACAAATGATACGCAGTAGATTAAATTGATCAAAGGAGGAAAACTCCAGCAAGTGAAGCAATCGAAATGAAGTACAGACGGCTAAAAAAATGACAGGAAGTACAGACTGGCTAAACAGGAGTGGATAGAGGACAAATGCAAGTCCGTATAATTACGTATAACTAGTGGAAAATAAAAGAAACGTTTGGAGACAAGAAAAGTAGCTGCATGAATATCAATAGCTCGCAGGGAAAACCAGTATTATACAAAGAAGGGAAAGCTGAAAGGTGGAAAGAATAGACAGAGGGGGAAATAAAGGCAGTATTGTAGAAATGAAAGTAGATGTCGATGAGGTAGGAGATACGATACTGCGAGAAGAATTTGACAGAGCACTGAAAGATATTAGTCAAAACAAGGCACCTCTGAATTGCCTGGGAGAGCCAGTCATCTTGTGTGCAATATGTATGAGACAGAGGAAATACCCTCAAAATACAAGAAAAATTTAATAATTCCAATTCCAAAGAAAGCAAGTTCAGATAAGTGTGAAAAATACAGATATAACATTTTAATCATAGTTGCGTAATACTTTAGACTTCTTTACAGCGAATGGAAAACCTGTTACAATGCTACCTTGGAAAAGAATAAATGTGGGAACACGCGAGGCAGTACTCACATTCCGACTTACGCGTATCCTAGAAGATAGGGTAAGGAAAGGCAAACCTACATTCTAAACTTTTGTAGGTTTAGAGAAAGCTTTTGATAATGCTGACTGAAATACACTCTTTCAAATTCTGAAATTTGCAGGAGTAAAATAGAAAACGAAAAGTAATATACCACTTATCAGGCTTGATTCCATGTTGGAATAGGTGCTCCACGACTGTATTTGATTTGTGGTCATTCTTTCAGCAATCAGTCGTAAAAATATAAATTTTTATTTGTTTGCAAATCCAGATTTCGACCACTGTGTGGTCATTATCAATGCTTAAAACCAATTAAAATACTTAAAATATCTCGACCTCCATGTTGGAGGTCAGTACAAACGCAACCTCCAACATGGAGGTCGATATATTTTAAGTATTTTAATTGGTTTTAAGCATTGATAATGACCACACAGTGGTCGAAATCTGGATTTGCGAACAAATAAAAATTTATATTTTTACAACTGATTGCTGAAATAATTACCACTAATATACCACTTTTAGAAAACGCAGATAATTTTAAGAGTCGAAGAGCATGAAAGGTATGCAGTGATTGGGAAAGAAATAAAACTGAGTTGTAGCATTTCCCCAGTGTTACTCAATCTTTGTACTTAGAAACCTGTGAAGGAATGCCAGGAGAAGTTTGGAGAAGGAATTAAAGTTCAGGGAGGAGAAATAAAAAGTTCCGGTAAACCGATGACATTGTAATCTTGAAAGAGTGCTTGAAGAGTACTTGAATGGAATGGAAATGGTCTTGAAAGGAACGTATATGATGAACATTAACGAGAGCAAAACAAGGGTAATGGAATGTAGTGTAAGAAAATCGGACGATGCTGAAGGAATTAGACTAGATAGCGAGACAATTATAGTAGTAGCTGGATTTTGTTATATGGGTAGCCAAATAGCTTCTGATGACGGCGGTAAGGAAGATATAAGATGCAGAATGGCTATGGGAAGAAAAGCGTTTCTGAAAAGAGCGAAAATTTTTGACATCTAAAGTTAATTTAAATGTTAGAAGGTCGTTTCTGAAGCTTTTTCTCTGTAGTATAGCATTTTACGGTAGTGAAAAGTGATCGGTAAAGAGTCCATAAGAAAATATGATAACACGACAAAACCGAGATATGGGCACCAGCTAATCGTACTTACAAATATAATTAACCTCGGCTTCTCTTAATGAGTATGTCATTGATCTAGCTAGTAATATAAATTAATGAGAGGTGGATAGATAATAATGCTACGTAAATGAGAGCATTATTATTAATTCAGTATCGTAACAGAAAATACGCGCTTTCTGTACTGACACAGTGAATATACAGGCCATTGTTTCAGATCGCGGTTTTCTGTGCCACTTCATTTATGGTTTTCAGACTATCGTTAAAATACAGTAACGCGTGGCTCTGCGCATTATGTCTAATTGTTTATTGCTCTCCGAAAGACACAGAACGTATTCATCACTTATGTAAAGGCTTTTGATAAAGTAAATAGAAAGCCATTGTGGGAAAATATAGTTTAGTAAGAAGAGGGATACCAATGCACATTGCACAGGCAATTCAAAAGATCTATGCTAATACAAGAATCAAAATAACTGGGGATTATGAGGAAACAACAGAGACTATTCATTTAGGAGCTCGACAAGGTTGCAGCCGCCCTCCACTGCTTTTAAATATACACATTGACGACATTATACTGCAATGGAAACTGAAATTGAAGAACTATAATTATAACTTTAAACAGAAAGATTACACATTGACTTTTTAATTCGCAGGTGACCAAGTGTTAATTTCGAATAATGATACCAAACATGCCATATATATAATATGTCAACATGAATACCAAAAGCCATTACTTTCTATAAAAAAAATAAAAAAAATAAATAAATAAATAAAAAATAGTTATACACAACAAGATTACAAAGCAAGGAGATAGATTCAAATTCATAGGAACCATGTTATACTACAGGGAAGATCTAGGTCAAAAGGCAAAAAATAAAAAAAAAATTGAGAATTTCAACTACTTATATGGCACTATCAGAAGATCCCTCTAGCGTAAAGTAAGAACAGAAACATATCTAAAATTTTATAAAGTTATGTCAGTACCAACATTACTATATGGAATTGAATCTTGGGTAATGAAAAAGAAAGATAAAACAAGATTACAACTGAAATGAAGTTCCTCAGATACACAGCAGGACACTCTGAGCTAGAGTGCAAAAGAAATACAGATCTCGGAAAGGAAGTTAATAGTTTCGATATAAACAGCAAGGTTGACGAATACCGACAAAAATGGATATCCCATCTGCTACGAATGGACGAAAAAGATTACCACTAAATTTTTGGCGTTACACTCCGCAAAGAAAAAGATGCGTTGGAAGACATACAAAAAGCTGGAAGGACCAAATGTAGCTGCAACAGGCTGAGGGAAAACCTAATGCATGACGGAAGAAGAAGAAGCTCTCCGAAAGACATTAGGATGGTGTAACCTATGCTGAGGTCACTTTTTGGCTGAAGCCAGAGAGACAGGTTTTCGTGAAATCTGCCCTGCGAAAAACACTAAATTTACATTTATATGTAGCTAGACATTTCGATTATTATAACCGCAAAACACGCATTACGCCCCATGTTTGATGGCGTAATTTTCTGGAAACATGTTTTCGATGTTGGGGCGCCTCCTCCGCATTACAGATTCACAAAAAACCACGTCTGCAAAATGAGGCCACAACTCCCTCGCACTGTTCGAATGCGGCTAAGTTATGAATTAAGTAGCATATCTTCAGAGGGCTAATATTTTAATATAAATAAAGAAGATGAGACATAATGGCACAGAAATAAAGCGTTTTAAAAATATTTCTGTCTGTTTCAATCTTCACTGACGAATCGTGATGTCCACGGGTTGCCGGTCGCGGTGGCCGAGGGGACTGAGGCGCTCCAGTCACGGTCTGCACGGCCACTACGGTCGGGGGTTCGAATCCCCCCTCGGGCATGGATATTTGTGCCGTCCTTAGGATTAGTTAGTTCATAAATAGTTTGTAAGCTTAGGGACGGATGACCCCGTAGTTAAGTCCCATAAGTTCTGCAAACATTTGAACATTTATTTTTCCACGGGTTCAAAAAGATCGAGCGTGGTTAAGAGACACTGAAATAAGTGGCAAGATGTACTGAAACCAACTTTTTCAGCTTATTGGACCGGCACTCTGAGTTCGAGCAACAGTATAAAAATCACAAAAAAGAATTGTTGTAATACAATGCAAAATGAAGGAGAAATATTGTGAGATACTGTTGAATAAAGCTACAACGCTCTAGCGTCACCTGAGCTAGCAACGTAATGTTTATATGTTTATCAACTGAACGAGCAACGATGTGCACGAAACGATAAGCCCCTCAAAAACTGATCCTTTTGGGGCTTCAGTACATAGGGACACTTCTACAACTTGGACGCCTAAACTGTTGGTCTCTGTGGCCCAGAGACTGCAACACGAGCTAATTTCATCGCAGTGGTACAAAAGGTTTGGTGACTGGTCGATATGGTTGGGTGCTGTCTGAAATCCCGAGTCCCACAGAAAACATTCGACACGCTTAAGTGCCACTACTTCTTATGATTAAACTGCTTTTTTTTTTCAGCAGTCGTGGAAACTCTAATCTGGAACGTTGAATGGCCGGGCAAGTTCGTATTCTAATTGCCAGTTTCACCTGTGAATGCATTCAGTATCACACAAAGAATTCGTTTCAAAGGAAATCTATTTCTTAGCGACAATTAAATCATCAATACACACTGGGAGCGAAACCAAACGTAGTTACGGATATTACGCCAGTTTAGATGGCTCCATGCCTCATAGAGGCCCCCTGTGTACTGACCGGCCGCCGTATCATCCTCCGCCCGAGGGCGTCACCGGATAATTTTTTATTGCCTCAAATTTTAGCTTTGCGATTTATATCATTGTCCAAGCTATTTCACTATATGTTGACTACTGATGATTACTCGCCCTAAGAATTTCTGGGTAAGATGAATTTTTCTTAGTCTGATTTGCCCATGGTTTTCCTTTATATGTCATCTTGCATATACCTTTGCACAATGTATTTTTATTTCAGATGGTTGCATTCACTGTGATTCTCACTTTGTTCATACATCTCACTGCAAAACATTATATATGGGCACATGTCACACCAAATTCACAAACTTCACCCAAACAGGTGACAAAGTAATTTATTACACATTTATTTTACAATTATTTACTTACTTGTGTTTTTTTGTTCCGACATAAATATCGAAAAGCATGCACAAACTTTAAATAATATCTCATTCAAGCAAAAATTACCGCATAAGACAGAATAAAGTGAAACTAAATCAGTGAAAAAAAGACTAGTAAAAGGACTCATTAAGCATTAGTCATTTAAAAAATAGTTCAGAATTTCTTTCTTTTAGGGACAATAATAATAATAAAGACACTTGAATAGAAAACAAAATGAGTGATGTAAATGTTTATCTCATATAATGACGAAATATATTTATTTATTCGTGTCAGAAGCACTTAGAATGTATAAACTAATGTACAATATTTACATGTTACGTGAATACATCATATTTACAAGACAATTATATACACTTTTGATCCCCAGAAGTTAGCGACCTGTACAGCATTTGGTGTTGCATGTAGCAGATCTTGTGGTGTGCATGTTGCTGGACACTGGGTACACTGGAGCAGGTGGGAGGTCGTCTGCTTGCTCCACATTCACAGAGTGCCGACTCCACTAGGAAGCCCCATTTAGCGAGATTACTCTTACATTTTGTGACACCTGAACGTAGTCTGTTGAGTGATCTCCATGTACTCCACTTCTCTGCGTAGCCGGGTGGTAGTTTTTCACACGGTGTAAACCATCCTGCAGTACCGGTATACCTTGCACGCCATAGTTCGCTTCGGCATTGCTGCGATGTCCCAACTAGAGCCTCCGTAGATCTAAGGAAGCTCTTCCTGGATTTTAGTCGTTGGTTTGCTGGTTGATGTCCATATAGGGGAGGGGCTTCAGAAATTTCTAATTTTGACCTCTCACTTTTTGCTGTGAGGTGCAATGCCCGCAAGACTGTACAGTATTATTCAGAGGAGTGGGCTTGATGCATCCAGTGATAATGCGGCATGTATCGTTAAAGGCGACATCTACTATTTTGCCATGGCTGGATTTGAACCACACTGGACTTGCATATTCTCCGGCAGAGTAGCTCAGTGCTAGGGCAGAGGTTCTTACAGTGTTGGGGTGTGCTCCCCATGTTGTGCCTGTCAGCTTTCTGATGACATTGTTTCTAGCTGCCACTTTTTGCTTAGTATTCAGGCAGTGCCTCTTGTAGGTTAATGCACGGTCCAGGGTGACTCCTAGGTATATGGGATATGTACAGTGTTCTAGTTTGGTATTTTCCCAGGTAATTTTGAGGGTTCTAGCTGCCTGACTGATTTTGAGGTGGAAAGCAGAAGTCTGTGTTTTCACTGGATTTGGTCTCAATTGATTCTCCCTGTAATAAGCTGACATTTCTCTTATGAGTTCCAATGACGAAATGTAATACATAAAAGAAAACACACTCATGTAAAATCAGTGTAAATGTTGTTATTTGTAAATCAAATTTTAATAAACGTTATTTTAGAATATGCGGTATGGAGGGGGACGTGGTCAGCGCCCGCATTCCCAGACGTCATGTCAGTCTTCATGACCGGAGCCGCTACTCCTCATCAAGAAGCTCTTCAGCTGGTCTCAGGTGAGTGCACCTCCTTGCCAACAGCACTCGGCATCACGAGCGGTTGCCCATCCAACTGCTAGCCAAGCCCAAATTGAAACTTCCTGGCAGATTAAAATTGTGTGCCAGAACCGGGACTCGAACGTGGTACCTTTTCCTTTCGCGGGCAAGCGCACTACCGACTGAGCTACATCGACACGACTCACGAGGCCGACTCCCAACTTTACTTCCGCCAGTACCTCGGCTCCTACTTTCCATACTTCACAGCTCTCCTGCGAACCATGCAAGACTAGCACTCCTGGAAGAAAGGATATGGTGGAGACATGGCTTAGCCACAGCCTAAGGGATGTTTCCGAAATGATACTTTCACTCTGCAGCGGAGTGTGCGCTGATATGAAACTTCCTGGCAGATTGTGTGCCGGAACCGGGACTCGATCCTGGGACCTTTTCCTTTCGTGGGCAAGCGCTCTACCGACTGAGCTACACCGACACGACTCACGATGCCGCCTCACAACTCTACTTCCGCCAGTAACTTGCCTCCAACTTTCCAAACTTCACAGAAGCTCTCCTGCGAAACTTGCAAGCCACAGCCTAATGGATGTTTCCAGAATGAAACTTTCACTCTGCAGCGGAGTGTGCGCTGATATGAAACTTCCTGGCACATTAAAAGTGTGTGCCGGAACCGGGACTCGAACCTGGGTCTTTTGCCTTTCGCGGGCAAGCGCTGTACCGACTGAGCTACCCCGACACGACTCACGATGCCGCCTCAAAACTTTACTTCCGCCTGTACCTCGCCTCGTACTTTCCAAACTTCACAGAAGGCAAAGGTCCCAGGTTGGAGTCCCGGTTCCGGCACGCAATTTTAATCTGCCAGGAAGTTTCATATCAGCGCACACTCCGCTGCAGAGTGAAAGTTTCATTCAAGCCCAACATTGCTTAAGTTCGGTGACCTAACGGGAACCGGCGTGTCCATGCGGCACGGCCCTTAGCCTATAGACATCACGCATACTTCAAATGAGCTGTGGTCTGGCATTGGGCGGTTTTAGCAACGGTAAAAAGAAAAAAGGGAAGTCCAAAATAGGACATGTTCTTGTGCAAACGTAACTCCATTGCTTCATTTCACCATGATGAAAGTTGCAAGATGTGTCTCTCTAAGCAATCATAAGCAAAGATTCTTCTACCACCGGCGAGCCTTAGAGAGAGACTGTGCTTTCCTCGAAATGCTGAAGTAACTTTCTCAGCCTTTGCAGTTTGTAAGCGTGTCACTGGTAGATTGCTGTGCAAACGGGAGCCTCCTGGTGGGTGGTAAACAAGAGAACGTTAGCACGTGAAGTGGCAAACGCATCGAGCGGCCCGGCGCCGCTGACGGCTCTAATTAAATTTGCAGCCCGTTGTGCCTGCAAACACAAACACAAACACAAACGCGGCCTAAGCCGGTGTCAACACGGAGCACCGCTCAGCCCAGCCGCCGCCTCAGCCGCCCACCCAGCCGCCCGTCCGCCGTCGCCCCGCGGTCTTCGCTGATTACTGAGTGACAGTGGCGTAACTATGGAGGGGATGAGGCGGATAGAACCCCCCCCCCCCCCCTAGAACCCGAAATAAAGAGAGAGGAAAAATAAAAACAAAAAAGAAATCGTATAACAGCAATCTGGTAAAGGTAAAGATTTGAAACTTGGAGTGTTTTACCATAAGCTTTCATTGGAAGGGAGTGAATTAGTTTCTTCAGCGGGAGTGGTAGATGGTAGTCTGTCTGGAAACTGACTAAAATTTTCCTCTTCAAGCAGATCTATCCCCCCCCCCCCCCAAAGCCAAGTCCTAGTTCGCCACTGCTGAGTGAAGAAACCACCACACACCGAGCCGACAGCGACGAAACAGGGAGTGAAAGAAAAGTGTCGAAGGAAAATGAATGCAATAAACGTGGGAGTGTGGGCGACCATTACCCTGTTGTAACAACGCATCATCTATATCTATAAATGTGAATGTCTGTTCGGTGTACGTTTATCACGCCTGATCCACAAGACATAATGAGCTAAAAATTTGTACAGTTACTAATGTCTACTCGGGAAAAGCTTTAGGCACGGTTTTATGGCGATCGGACAGCTATTTATCTATACATATTGACGTGAATTTCTGTTCAGTGTACGATTATCACGTCCGAACGACAAGACGCAGAGACTTCAATATTTGTACAGTTACTAATTTATACCTGGCGAAGGTTTTATGCACGGTTTTATAGCGATCTGATAGATATTTAGTAATTTGAAGAATATAACGTGGGTTGCTCGCCGTGGAGGTTCGAATCCTCCCTGGGGCATGGGTGTGTGTGTGTTGTCCTTAGGTTAGTTTGCCTAGGTTTAAGTAGTTTGTAAGCTACGGACTGATGACCACGCAGTTTGGTCCGATAGATTTACAAACATTTGAACATTTGAATATAACGTGAAATGCGGAATAATAATGATTCTTTGAAAATTATATTTACTCTTTGAAAATGGTTTTATTGGTTGCATTGTTGCCTGAGGGCTGATAATGATAAAAGGGTGGAGTATATTGGGATGGAAAGTTATCGGTGTATATAAAATTCCACGTGTGTGTGTGTTAATATGTCGCTCTGCAGCGAAAATTACAGAACGCAAAGGAATGGTGTGTGTGTGTAATTGTTGTCCGAAGTCTCCCGTTGTACACCGTAGCAGTTCTATGGCGACAGCTATAAGGGGGTGGAAGATATGGTGGTTGAAAGTCGTCAATTTATAAAAAAAATCCGACTGAAGGCCAGCGATGACGTTTGCGACTCTGTAGAAAGGAGGTTACGTACAGCGAAACTTGATGCCACAGACCATATATTTGGTCTATGCGTGCTACAGCTCTCTCTCTGTAATGATAAGCATAGGAATAAGGAAATATAAGTCTAAAGTGCGCGCCGCCTACTTTCTCTACTATATATCTCGTTCTAATTTACTCTAGTGTTTCTAGTTTCTGCTGTCCCACTGGCTGGTCACCTCGGGGTTGGAACACTTGTGCGGAGTGACACTTGCGCGGAGTGACACTTGCGCGGAACCCGGGGCCCTTGGGGCGGCTAATGCCTTTCCTGGGTACAGGCACACCAAGAAGTCTAGCACTGCTGTTGTCAAGTTTCCACACTCAACATAACACGAAACTCAGTGAAATTGCACAACCCTTTGCAAGCTGAAGAGCAATATAGTAACTTGTTCTAACTACATATTAATTTGTTGAGTGTTCCTCCTGTAACCAAAAAGGTATTTTAATAGTGATAATATTTGGAGAGTTATTAAGACATTCTCTGCTACTACAAGACGATGACTTTCCACAGTCATACCTCCTAAAAGCATATTATTCAGAACACTAAGCATATCAAGACACCTGCGCAAGCAATAAATATATTAGGCGTCCTGCACAGATAAGTTGATGTAATTGACCGCTATGTAGTTAACCCCATTATCACGTAACTTCCATCTCTTTAAAAATAGCTACTATGCTTTTTAATAAGAGACGCAACCTTAAACCTTCAATTAAAAAACGTTAATAATAAGTCAATGAATATTTTATATACTTGAAGCGTTTATTCGTAGACCCCAAAACGATTTGGCTGTATTCGATTTACAAATACATCTATGAATGTATGAAATGAAATATGGAATGTGTAAGGGAATGTCACATATCGAAAACTGCTAAAGATAAATTCTATTTTATATCACCGTAAAAAAAAAAAAAAAAATAAATAAATAAATAAATAAAAAAAAACTTTTTTCATTCTCCACTCCGAATATAGAACCATTTTTACTCCGAACTTGGCATAAACTAACAGGGAGAAACAAGTTGCAAGACTTCCAGGTAATAGGCAGTGGTTTACAATTAGATATCCGTATCACTCTCCTCCTCAAGAAGTCTGTGTGAAGATTTATATTCAGAACATTCAAGAAAAAGGTGTTGAAACTATAAGAAGCAGCTCATTTACTCAGGAAGGGAAAACGTTATGGTGCCCGTAAATTTGAATGGCTGTATCTCTTGTACTAACATTTAATTTTTGATAAAATGTTAAAATCCAATATACCAGAATTTTGTTTTTCTAAACTCAGTGCCAACTTTTTTTTGTCGAAATTTTTGCAGGAAGTAGTCTTGACGTGATTTCATACTTCTATGCATTAATATTATCAAACATGTAATTTGTGTCACAAATTGCGCGGCCGGTCCGGTCGGAGGTTAGAGTCCTTCCTCGGACATAGGTATGTTTGTTTGTACTTTGCCTAAGTTATTTTAAGTAAGATTAAGTAATGTGTAAGTCTAGCGACCAATGATCTAAGTAGTTTGGCCGCATAAGACTACACATATACACGTAATTTATTTATTTCATAACCACATTTAAGTACTAATAATTAAAGAAACTTAAAAGAGAAATTTGAAGTAAACACTGAAAACAAATGATTGATATTTCTCATAAGATGAATGCACACAACCGTTGACTTAGGTCTTGTGAATGTACCTACAAATTCTGCCATATGAAAATTGTAGTGTGAGTCCCAAATATGTTTTTTCTGTAATAACATTAAAAACATATTAAAAATTCAGAACTCGAAAATCAGTGAAGTTTTGGACTTAAAGCGTTTTGTGTTGCTACATCTTTACATAGTAGACACGATTTTAAAATTTGGTTTCTATCGCCAAAATAGACGAAACGTTAAATTTTTGGTGTAATCTTCGCCGTGTAGACTGTATGTTGTAGAAGTCTACGTCGAACCTAATCATACCTCTGAGGAGAGAACGTTGTTTGCACTTCTCCTGCGTTTCCAGTCGGCTGTGCTGTGCTACGTACCGACATCGTACCGTTCCACTTTACCGAGAGCTATATATGTATTGGAGTAATGTCTGTTCTTTCGAAATAAGACATCACACCAATATATATATCATTTAGACGCAAAGATTCTGGGTTCTGTTTTCATCGCTAACGCGATTAACAACGTTAGACCTCGTGTGTAAACAAAATGTTCAAATGTTTGTATAGTCTATGGGACTTAACTACGGGGTCATCAGTCCCTAAACTTACAAACTACTTACGAACTAGGACGGCACAAATATCCATGCCCGAGGGGGCATTCGAACCCCCGACCTTAGTGGCCGTGCAGACCGTGACTGGAGCGCCTTAGTCTCCTCGGCCACCGCGGCCGGCGTGTGTAAACACTTAAATGTTATGAGTGCCACTGGAAATATGAGTAAGTAACACCTGTTGTTTGAGACTTGAAGATGACCTGAAATTAGCCGAAATCGATATCTCATAATAAACATAAGGTGTAGCTGTCTATATTTCATAATGCTGTTCCTAACATATTTAAAAGCTGCTCAAAACCACCTACAAAAAAACTTTATAATGAGATTGTATATAATTCCACGATCAAATTGTGTTTTAGTTATTTGTAGTAATACACCCAAAGATCTGCCCCTGCTTTTAGTGCCTTGATCAGCTGTTTATTTTTAGAGGTATTACTAGGGACAGGAAAAATTCGCATTCGCGATAAATGCGAATATAGATGCGAATTCTGACTCAAAATGCAGTAAATCCGAAATTGTAGTTAGCAATGGTTGCGCTCAATTCCGATTTCATCACATTGCTCTTCACATGGTGCTGTATTGTAAATCGAGTGATATTTGTATGACGTGTTATCTCCCTGTTGAATGAGGCTGTGATATCTCCGGGCCGTTACTACTGCTCCACCTCGCTCGGTGGGACTTTCCCTGAATACGGCACAGGTAGCGGCTGGAGGGCGAGGAGTAGGGGTGGTGTATCCCTACTTCTGGAACACCCTGTTCACTACCTGCAGCGTCCGGGTCTCCGCGCAAGTGTCTACACATTCCCTTTCCGCGCAAGTGTCACTCCCCGCAAGTGTCACAAACTCGGTCACCTCCTACCTGCACAAGCGTGCATCCTTTATTCCTGTGTCGGTCTTTCTACTCGGCCACCGACGGCTACGACGGAAACGAGACACAAAAGCGGCGACGAGGCTGGAACACAAAAATAAGAATAAATAAATAAAGCAGTAAAAAAGAAATTTCTTTAAATACATCTCTTTAAAAAATCGATTTGACGTTTCACCCATTACATCAAGTGATCCATCTGTGATATTATTACAATCATTATTATTGAATTTCGTGATTGGATTCTTCGAAACGAGTGCATTTTTACCTGTGATTTCTTATATATTCTCTGATAAATGCAACATGTTTTTAGAAAATAAGAGATGGACACAGAGAGAGAGAGTGGATAGGAAAAGTACTATCTCAAGGTTCGAATAAATAAATAAATACCCGGGCAACGCCGGGTTTTCAGCTAGTCTTCTCATAATGGTAAAAGAACAAGTCTTGCAACAGCGCTGGCCAGCTTTTCCTCTACAAACACCAAAGGTAAAAAACAGTTTTCTTTAATTAATCTTTCTTTAGTGAATTTGATAACTGGTGGGGGCAGGGACTATATATAGAACCATCAGCCCACTGTAAAAGGAAGCTGGCTCTGCAACTGGAACGCCTAACACCTCTGATACTTGTTCCCACGACACTAGTTTCGGGCCTTGTAAGATGCCACTATAATTTATATTAGCATAAAGAACTAATGTGAACTTTGCTGTGTTAACCCCTTACTGCATATTGTGGCAGATATGGCACATACCACTTTACTCTTTATCAAACTCATATCTGAGCATATACACTACTGGCCATTAAAATTGCTACACCAAGAAGAAACGCAGATGATAAACGGGTATTCATTGGACAAATATATTATACTAGAACTGATATGTGATTACATTTTCACGCAATTTGGGTGCATGGATCCTGAGAAATCAGTACCTAGAACAACCGCCTCTAGCCGTAATAACGGCCTTGATACACCTGGACAAACAGAGCTTGGATGGCCTTTACAGGTACAGATGCCCATGCAGCTTCAATATGATACCACAGTTCATCAAGAGTAGTGACTGGCGTAATGTGACGAGCCAGTTGCTCGGCCACCATTGACCAGACGTTTTCAATTGGGCAGAGATCTGGAGAATGTGCTGGCCAGGGCAGCAGTCGAACATTTTCCGTATCCAGAAACGCCCGTACAGGACCTGCAACATGCGGCCGTGCATTATCCTGCTGAAATGTAGGGTTTCGCAGGAATCGAATGACGGGTAGAGCCACGGGTCGTAAGATATCTGAAATGTAACGGCCACTGTTCAAAGTGCCGCCGATGCGAACAAGAGGTGACCGAGACGTGTAACCAATGGCACCCCATACCATCACGCCGAGTGATACTCCAGTATGGCGATGACGAATACACACTTCCAATGTGCGTTCACCGCGATGCCGCCAAATACGGATGCGACCATCATGATACTGTAAACAGAGCCTGGATTCATCCGGAAGAAAATGACGTTTTGCCATCGTGCACCCGGGTTCGTCGTTGCGTACACCATCGCAGGCGCTCCTGTCTGTGATGCAGCATCAAGGGTAACCACAGCTATAGTCTCCGAGCTGATAGTCCATGCTGCTGCAAACGTCGTCGAACTGTTCGTGTAGATAGTTGTTGTCTTGCAAACTTCCCCATCTGTTGACTCAGGGATAGAGATGTGGCTGCACGATCCGTTACAGCCATGCGGATAAGATGCCTGTCATCTCGGCTGCTAGTGAAACGAGGCCGTTGGGCTCCAGTACGGCATTCCGTATTGCCCTCCTGAACCCACCGATTCCATATTCTGCTAACAGTCATTGGATCGCGACCAACAACGTCGCGATACGATAAACCGCAATAGCCATAGGCTACCATCCGACCTTTATCAAAGTCGGAAACGTGATGGTACGCATAGCTCCTCCTTACACGAGGCAACCCAACAACGTTTCACCAGGCAACGCCGGTCAACTGCTGTTTGTGTATGAGAAATCGGTTGGAAACTTTGTATGTGTCGCCACCGGCG
Organism: Locusta migratoria; assembly: GCA_026315105.1. Classification (NCBI taxonomy): domain Eukaryota; kingdom Metazoa; phylum Arthropoda; class Insecta; order Orthoptera; family Acrididae; genus Locusta; species Locusta migratoria. The sequence goes on along the minus strand of CM048747.1, from coordinate 79,984,816 downwards.
CCAACCTTGTGTGAATGCTTTGAAAAGCTAATCACAGGCATATCACAGCATCTTCTTCCTGTTGGTTAAATTTCTCGTCTGTAGCACGTCATCTTCGTGGGATAGCAATTTTAATGACAAGGAGTGTATTTTGTGAAATCGTGGGTGCATAGGGCAGGTTGGTACTATTTGGTCAGAATAGGAATCTTTACGAAAAGTGTTGTAGGAGATGTTGTCATCAACTATAGTAAAAGTTAAATATAGAAAATTTAACTGACGGGAAACATTTCCAAGTTCACAGGTGAAAGTATTTTTTCGTGTAGTCCATTGGAGTCAATGCCATCGTCCGTTCCTACACAATTAGCTGTAGTCCTGTTCCATTAATTATGGAAAGACTCTAACCTCTCTCTGCCCTGCTTCCAACTTTTCAATGGCTCTCCATACCACAGCATCGGGTAGGTCACGTTATTGTTGCATTGCACTATCTGCTACCTGAAGCCAACTTCTGGGAAATTTGTTTGCCATAGTTAACGCAAGTCAACACGAACCCCCTCTGCAGCAACTTTCGGTAATTACCACTACCTCCATTACCGTAATGTTGATGTCTCGACGCCGCAGAAACGACAGAAAGACGACGAACCATTTTAGTTCATTCTGCTGATGACAATACTTCAGAATCCGGATATCTTATCCTTTCTTCCAGGAGTGCTTCTTGCATGGTTCGCAGGAGAGCTTATGTGAAGTTTGGAAAGTAGGAGGCAAGGTAATGGCGAAAGTAAAGATGTTAGGCGGCATTATGAGTCGTGTCGGTATAGCACAGTCGGTAGTGCGCTTGCCCGCGAAATGCAAAGGTCTCAGGTGCGAGTCCCGGTTCCGGCACACAATTTTAATCTGCCAGGAAGTTTCATATCAGCGCACACTCCGCTGCAGCGTGTAAGTTTCATTCTGGAAACATCATTTAGGCTGTGGCTACGCCATGTCTCCACACTCCGCTGCAGAGTGAAACTATCATTCTGGAAACATTCTTTAGGCTGTGGCTAAGCCATGTCTCCACCACATCCTTTCTTCCAGGAGTGATAGTCATGCGTGGTTCGCAGGAGAGCTTCTGTGAAGTTTGGAAGCTAGAAGGCGAGGTACTGGCGGAAGTAAAGTTGTGAGGCGGCATCGTGAGTCGTGTCGGGATAGCACAGACGGTAGTGCGCTTGCTCGCGAAAGGAAAAGGTCCCAGGTTCGAGTCCCGGTTCTGGCACACAATTTTAATCTGCCAGGAAGTTTCATATGAGCGCACACTCCGCTGCAGAGTGAAAGTTCCATTTTGGAAACATCCCTTAGGCTGTGGCTAAGCCATGTCTCCACCATATCATTTCTTCCAGGAGTGCTAGTCTTGCATGGTGCGCAAGAGAGCTTCTGTGAAGTTTGGAAAGTAGGAGGCGAGGTACTGGTAGAAGTTAAGTTGTGTGGCGGCATCGTGAGTCGTGTCGGGATAGCACAGTCGCTAGTGCGCTTGCCCGCGAAAGGCAAAGGTCCCAGGTTCGAGTCGAGGTTCCGGCACACAATTTTAATCTGCCAGGAAGTTTCATATCAGCGCACACTCCGCTGCAAAGTGAAAGTATCATTCTGGAAACATCTTTGAGGCTGTGGCTAAGCCAAGTATCCAACGTATCCTTTCTTCCAGGAGTGCTAGTCTTGCATGGTTCGCAGGAGAGCTTCTGTGAAGTTTGGAAAGTAGGAGGCGAGGTACTGGCGGAAGTAAAGTTGTGAGGCGGCATCGTGAGTCGTGTCGGGATAGCACAGTCGGTAGTGCGCTTGCCCGCGAAAGGCAAAGGTCCCAGGTTCGAGTCCCGGTTCCGGCACACAATCTGCCAGGAAGTTTCATTTCAGCGCACACTCCGCTGCAGACTGAAAGTTGCATTCTGGAAACATCCGTTAGGCTGTGGGGAAGCCATGTCCACCATATCCTTTCTTCAAGGAGTGCTAGTCTTGCATGAGAGCTTCTGTGAAGTTTGGAAAGTAGGAGGCGAGGTACTGGCGGAAGTAAAGAAATGAGGCGGCATCGTGAGTCATGTCAGTACAGTCGGTAGTGCGATTGCCCGCGAAAGGCAAAGGTCCCAAGTTCGAGTCCCGGTTCCGGCACACAACTTTAATCTGCGAGGAAGTTTCATCTTATCTGATGTCATAATTGTTTTCACCAGTGTAGCTGCGCCAGCTACAGTGACTTCGGCGCGGCGTTTGCGGGGTGGCGGCGTCAGCCTGTCTGGAGCTACAGTGTTTACTCCTCGACGCGCTCCTATTCCGGGTGCGGCTGGGATGACGCAGCGCGCCCGGTCTGAATGCAGCCACCACACACGCGCATGCGTGATGAAAGCGAGCGTTATAGCCGGCCCGGTCGCGACCCCTCGTTTATTTGCCTCGTAAATCTCGAGGCGGCAGTCGACGCGCCGAGTCGGGAGGCCGTTTGACGCCTCCGCTAACTGCAACTGTCCTCACAGGCGGGGCGGCGTCTCTGTGGTCGTAGGCGCGGCCGCGTGATACCGAACACTTACGTTCTGCTACTTTTTCTGACGACGACGTTCCGTAATTGAGAGGTCGTTTCGCACTAGCCGTACAATCCACACAATACTACAGTGTTTCAACTCTCGACTCTTTATGAGGGGAGAGAGTAATAAAATTCTTAACACATTCAACACATGTGCCTCCACTCTTTACTGCGAAAGAGAAATAAAAAAAAAATAATAATTAGCAAAAAGGCAAGCATCTCAGGGACATGTCTAGTATCTTTTGGAACCCCCTGCCTCGTAATCTTGCAGAAAATCCTAAGAAATTCTGGTCATATGTGAAGTACACTAGCGGCAAAACACAAACAAGACCTTCATTACGCGATAGCAATGGTAATTCTTTCACCAAAGAAGACGAAGTGAATACTCCAGAATTCAATCCAAAAACAGCTGCCAGCATGCGAAACTTAGAAGCAGATGTTCCTGGAGTAGTAAAACAACTTAAAGTCACTAAACAAAAACAATCTTCCGGGCCAGAATATTCGAGCGAAGGTGAGGCAGGCTGAGCGTCGCTTGTCCCGCCCAGCTGGCCAACATGTCATTTGGCACTTCGTGGCCAGCCCTGGTCTGCAATTCACACGTCCAACCAATCCAGGCGCGAGAACACAAGTAGAGAGAAGACTAACAGCAGACAGCAGGCTGTGAGAAAGAAAGAAACGGCGGCAGTTTGAGACAAAAAGAATGGGTCAAAGGCAATGGCAGGCAGGCAGTTAGAGTGGAAAACACAAATTAGATAAGTGTTTTTTCAATCTTTTCGAATATGGGACCCCCTTCCAAGTAAAAATATTCTGGTGACCCCTGTCCTCCTCATGAACCGGAAAAAAACTATGTTATGTCAAAAGAGCGGTGGGAAAGATTAGTTCTGAATGCTTTTTCTGAAAACTACTTCGAACAGCTAGTCCATGAACCCACTAGAATAGTAAGTGGTTGCGAAAATACCCTTGATCTCCTAGCAACAAATAATCCTGAGCTAGTAAAGAGCATCAAAACAGATATAGGGCTTAGCGAACATCGTGTTGTAGTAGCGAGACTGAATGTCGAAATGCCCAAATGCAGCAAAAATAAACGAAAAATATATCTATTCAATAAAGCAGATAAAAATTCGCTACATGCTTTCCTGAGTCTTTCAAAACTAAAAATGCGAGTGTAGATCAGTTGTGGCTTCCTTTCAAAGACATAATATCAGTAGCAATCGAGAGATTTATACCAAATAAATTAATAAAAGAGGGGGCTGACCCCCCGTGGTACACAAAACAGGTCAGATCACTGTTGCAGAAACAAAGCAAACGCATGCAAAACTTAAAAAGACACAGAATCCACAAGACTGGCAATCTCTTACTGAAACTCGCAACCTAGCGCGGACTTCAATGCTAGAAGCCTATAGTAGTTACCACAACGAAATCCTGTCCTGTAATCTTGCAGAAAATCCACAGAAATTCTGGTCATATGTGAAGTACACTAGCGGCAAAACACAAACAAGACCTTCACTACGCGATAGCAATGGTAATATTCCCAATGACAGCACTGCTAAGGCAGAATTACTAAACACAGCTTTCCGAAATTCTTTCACCAAAGAAGACGAAGTGAATACTCCAGAATTCAATCCAAAAACAGCTGCCAGCATGCGAAACTTAGAAGTAGATGTTTCTGAAGTAGTAAAACAACTTAAAATCACTAAACAAAAACAATCTTCCGGGCCAGATTGTATACCAACTAGGTTCCTCTCAAAGTATGCTGATGCAATAGCTCCGTACTTAGCTATAATTTATAACCGATCACTCAGCGATAGATCCGTACCCAAAGACTGGAAAGTTGCCCAAGTTACTCCAATATTCAAGAAAGGCAATAGGAGTGATCCCCAAAATTACAGGCCAATCTCATTGACGTCGATTTGCAGTAGGATTTTGGAATATATACTTTGTTCGAACATTATGAACTACCTCGAAGAGAACGACCTATTAACCAATAGTCAACACGGATTCAGAAAGTATCGCTCTTGCGAAACACAGCTTGCACTTTATTCACATGAATTGATAAGTGCCATCGACAAGAGATCTCAAATCTATTCCATATTTCTGGATTTCCGGAATGATTTGGCACTATACCCCACATTGTGTGCTTGTGGAATATCTCCCCAATTGTACGATTGCATTCACGATTTCGTATCAGAAAGGACACAGTTCGTTGTAACTGACGGTAAGTCATCGAGTGAAACAGAAGTGATATCTGGCGTTCCCCATGGAAGCATTATAGGTCCCCTACTCTTCCTTGTGTTTATAAACAGGAGACAATCTGAATAGCTCCCTTAGACTGTTCGCGGATGATGCTGTCGTTTATCGGTTAGTGAAGTCAACAGTGGATCAAAAGCAACTGCACAGCGATTGATTTAGACAAAATTTCTAAATGGTGCGAAAATTGGCAATCGACAGTAAATAAAGAAAAGTGTGAAGTAATACACATGACCACTAAAAGAAATCCGCTGAACCTCAACTACGCGATAAATCAGTCAAACCTTAAGGTCGTAAATTCTACTAAATACCTAGGAATTACAATTACGAACAACTTTGACTGGAGAGAACACATAGAAAATATTGTGGGGAAGGCGAAACAAAGATTACGTTTCATTGGCAGAACGCTTCGAAGATGGACCACCTCCGCCAAACAGACTGTCTACATCACACCTTGTGCGTCCTCTCCTGGAGTACTGTTGCCCATTGTGGGATCCTCACCAGGTGGGACTGACGGAAGATATTGAGAAGGTTCAGAGAAGGGCAGCTCGTTTTGTTTTATCACGTTACGGGGGCGGGGCGTCACGGAAATGTTGCACGAATTGGGGTGGAAATCATTAAAAGAAAGACGTTATTCATTGCGGCGTGATCTGTTTGCGAAGTTTCAATCACCGACTTTTAGTTCTGAATGTGAAAATATTTTGCTACAACCCATCTACTTAGGGAGACATGACCATCCCAATAAAATAAGAGAAATCAGATCGAAAACGAAACGATTTGGGTGTTCTTTATCCAGCGCGCTATTAGAGAATGAAACGTTAGAGAAAAGTTATGAAAGTGGCTAATGAACCCTCTGTCAGGTACTTAAATGTGATTTGCAGCCGGCCGCGGTGGCCGAGGTGACTGAGGCGCTCCAGTCACGGTCAGCACGGCCACTACGGTCGGGGGTTCGAATCCCCCCTCGGGCATGGATATTTGTGCCGTCCTAGTTCGTAAGTAGTTCATAAGTAGTTTGTAAGTTTAGGGACTGATGACCCCGTAGTTAAGTCCCATAAGCTTTACAAACATTTGATTTGATTTTGTGATTTGCAGAGTATCTGTGTAGATGTAGACATGATAGATTGTATGCTTGCTTTTACGTGCGTTCGGTATAACACTGGATTATCTGCACTGCCAAAAACAAGTTAGATCCGTCTTCTTTTCCTCCACCCATCTCCGCCAAATGCCTTATTTCCTCCCTAATTTTTAGGATGCGGATAACGTACTACTTGCACTTCTGAAGGAGTATTATTTGACACAATATTAATACCTAAACTAAAACTGGATACTTGAGGACATTGATGTATTAATTTAATTTACCTGCTTCCTAAGCCTTTTCAATAAATTGATCGTATACAAACAAGTGGAATCGAACCTTGGGAAAGATTAGTTTGGATTTAGGAGAAATGTAGGAACACGGGAGGAAATACATTACGACTTATCTTACAAGATAGCCTAAGAAAAGGCAAACCTACGTTTTTTTGCATTTGTAGATTTGTGAAAGCTTTTGACAATTTCGACTGCAATAAACTCTTTCAAATTCTGAAGGTAACTTTGGTGAAATTTAGGGAGTAAAGAGTTATATTCAGCTTCTTCAAAAACCAGACAGCGGTTATTAGCGTCGAAAGGCATAAAAGGGACATAGAAGTTGGGAAGGTAGTAAGACAGGGTTGTAGCCATTCCCCAATGTTCTTCGAAAATGTTCAAATATTTGTTAAGCTTATGGGACTTAACTGCGGCGTCATCAGTCCCTAAACTTACAAACTACTTATAAACTGCCTTATACTAAAGACAGCACAAACATCCAAGCCCGAGGGAGGATTCAAACCCCCGCAACGGGGAACGGCCTCGCCCATCGGAACATAGCGCCTAAATGCGCTCGACCGCTCCGCCGCGGCCCCAATGTTGTTCAATCTGTACATTGAGCAAGCAGTGAAGGAATGCAAGGAGAAATTTGGAGAGGGAATTAAAGTTCATGGAGAAGAAATACAACTTTGCGGTTTGCCGATGACAGATGTCAGAGACCGCAAAGGACCTGGAAGAGCAATTGAATGGAATGGACAATGTTTTGAAAAGAGAGGCAATGCTGAAAGAGATTAGGTAATGAGACAATAAAAGTAGTAGATGAGTTTTGTTATTTGGGTAGCAAGATAACTTCTGATGGACGAAGTAAAGAAGATATAAAATGCAGAATGGCTATGGGAAGATAAACGTTTCTGAGGAAGCGAAATTTGTTGACATCCAATATTAATTTAAATGTTAGGAAGTCCTTTCTAAAAGCATTTGTCTGGAGTGTAGCATTGTATGGGAGTGAAATGTTGACGATAAGGAGTTCAGACAAAAAGATGATATAAGCTTTTGAAATGTAGTGCTACAGACGAATGATGAAAATTAGATGGGTAGATCAAGTAACTAATGAGGAGGTGCTTAACCGAATTGGGGAGATTAGGAGTTTCTGGCATATCCTGACTAAGAGAAGGGATGATTGGTGGGACACATTCTGAGACATCAAATGTTCAAATGTTTGTAGAACTTATGGGACTTAACGACGGGGTAATCAGTCCCTAAACTTGTTAACTAGCTAATACTAAGGACGGCACAAATATCCATGGCCGAGGGGGGAGTCGAACTCCCAACCGTAGTGGCCGTGCAAACTGTGACTGGCGCGCCGCAGAGCGGTCGGCCACCGCGGCCGGCGAGACATCAAGGAATCGTCAACCTAGCATTAGAAGGAAATGTGTGGGGTAAAAGCCATAGAGGGAGACCGAGGGATGAACACAGTAAGCAGATTCAAAAGGATGTAGGTTGCCGTTCGTATTTTCATATGAAGATGCTTGCACAGTACAGGGTAGCGTGGAGACCTGCATCAAACCAGTCTGGGGACTGAAGACCGCAACAACAACAACAACAAACAGTTGTATATTATAGACATTTAGTTTTAATTTTCATTTTCATCTTGCATTACCAAACCATCAGGAGTTGTACATTTCATTATAAGCTACTCAAAACAAGTGGGGTATGAGACAAGATATCATGCACAATATACATAATATGGTAACATATTTTATTCATATATTGGCTACAACTGTAATTTTTGTGTAATAAAGTACGATATTTTGCTGTGTCAGCTATTTACTTGAGAATTACATAACCGTTACTTAGAGCTAGGCACCATAATATTAAAAAGTCATTCTCGGTGCTCTCTAATATGGTCTGCAATCACCTCGGATGGTCAGTGCAGTTGCACACCTATGTGGCAAGAACAGTATGAGGTTATCAATTGGCTTAATTAGCCATTCTTCCACGAGTGCAATATCCAGCTCTACAATCGTTGTGGGAGGTGCTGCTTTAGGTGGAATGCTTCTGATAATTGCATCCCAGACGTCATCAATCGGTTTTAAGTCCGGTGAACAAGCTGTCCACGCCATTCGTTCAATTTCAACTTCAAGCATGTTGTCCACCAGTGCAGCTACGTTACGACAAGCGTTATCATCCACCAGAAGGAAGATTTCCTATAGTATCAGCGTAGGGCAGAAGGTCGAAGAAACTCTATACCTGTGAGCAGTCGAAACGCCATTCTGAACGACATAGAGGTCCGTACGTCCGGCACCTTAATATGTGTAGTGGTTTGTAAATCTCTTGGTCATTGAACCAAATTGCTATGGTCATCTGATCCCTATACTTACTTAGACACACAAACCCGTGCCCGAGGGAAGATTCGAACCTCTGGAGGAAAACGGCCGTCCAGTCCGTAACATGACGTCTTATAATCCGCGGCTATTCCGTGCGGCAGTTGTCTTAGGAAGAAGACTAAAGACGTCGTTGTCATTTTTTAAAATTTCGGTTTAACTTTAATCACATTTAAGGTAAAAACTTTGCGGACTCAGGACCTTTGTCTCCGTGTGCACGCCTCGTCCGCGCCAGGAAGTTTCATGTCAGCGCACGCTTCGCTGCAGAGTGGAAATTTCATTGCTGAAACATTCCCTAAGCTGTGGCTAACCCATGCTTCCACAGTACACTTTCTTCCAGGAGTTCAGTCCTGCAAAGTTCGCAAGGAAACTTTAGTGAATTTTGGAAATTAGGAGGCAAGGTACTGGGCGGACTAAAGCTGCGAGGAGTTCCGTGTGGCGTGTACGGCCAGGTCAGTAGGTGGAGCACTTATCTAGCACACAGTTTAATCTGCCTGGAAGTTTCATGCCAGCGCAGATTCCACTAGAGAGTCAAAATTTCATTCTCAAAGCATTTAAGGCTGATCTCGTAAAAAAGGAAAATCCCTATGGAAACCGATTATTAAAAAATATTGAAAATACAAAAATACACAAATTACTCTTTTTTATTTAAAATGTTAAAATAATAGCGGTCCTATCACACTCCCCTGGGGCACGCCTGACGATTCACTCGTCTCTGATGAACACTCGCCGTCGAGAGCAACATACTGCGTTCTATTACTTAGGAAGTCTTCCAGCCAGTCACAAATCTGTGAACCTATTCCATAAGCTCGTTACCTCTGATGAGCACACTGTCGACAGGGCGTTAAACCATAATCTTTCCTCCTTCCTTCCTGCCATTGCGGCTTGCCTTTTAATTTGCGTCATGTAGGAAGGCGCTTCTGTGCAAAGAGCCACAGCCATAGGGGAAGCGTGGAGGGGACGAGCCACGACCGAGTTCCAACAGTTGAGCCTTTGGGAGAATCATTTCGTAACTCGCGGCCAGCTAAGCAACTAGAGAATGAATATTATTGTCTGCCAGTGTGGTAATGGAGGGGGAAGCACAGAATGGCTGAAAACTGGGGCGCCTTCCTATAGGCATGCATTATATTGTTGGAATACTGCCAGACTCATTATGTAAAAGTGGAAACTTCTTCAGGTAATCCTTCGTAGAATTCCTATATGGTTTTAACGTAATGAAACGTGTCTTTAAATTGGGAAGTACACTACAAATCTATCAGTTACATCTGCAAATGGAGAGATTCAGTTTTGAGTGGTACAGCAAATGGTCCCGAAATGTCTCAAACTGAGGTTGGTACTATCCAGGAAAAGACTTTATTCCTCCGTTTCTTCCAAAACTGAATTTTTAAAAATTTGTATTTTCCTTAACAGCAGAGAGGTTACAGTCGGCGCTAGAAGTCTGAAATATACAGCACAGAGCCGCATCTCAGTACAACATGAAATTTCAAGGTGTAGCCAGTACTGCCTAGAAGATTCGAGCAAAGGTGAGGCAGGCTGAGCTTAGCTTGTCCCGCCCAGCTGGCCAACATGTCATTTGGCACTTCGTGGCCAGCCCTGGTCTGCAATTCACGTGTCCAACCAATCCATGCGTGTGAACACAAATAGAGAGAAGACAAACAGCAGACACCAGGCTGCAAGAAAGAAACAGATGGTGGTAGTTTGAAACAAAAAGAATAGGTCAAAGGCAATGGCAGGCAGGCAGTCAGAGTGGAAAACAAAAATTAGATCAGTGTTTTTTCAATCTTTTCGAATATGGGACCCCCTTCCAAGTAAAAATATTCTGGTGACCCCTGTCCTCCTCATGAACCGGAAAAAAAACTATGTTATCTCAAAAGAGCGGTGGGAAAGGTTAGGGAGGTGGAGATGGAGGTGGGAGAGGAGGGGTGAGCCAAGCGGGGGAGGGAGAGGAGGGGGATAGGGAAGGAAAGTTGGTAGAAAGGGTAGATGTCGGAACAGAGAGAGTCATCCATGACAGGAAGGTGATGGAAACTACCTTCGGAAAGGATATGGAGAGTGTGGAGATAGATGGAGGGATAGCTTGGTAACAGCATGGTAGATGCCCGGTATGTAATACGACGTGGGAAACCAGCTGGTGTTGGGATCGAATTCTGTGAGGAATGTAGCGGATTCAAGGTGTTCAAGGAACTTTAGCAGGTGAGGGAAAGGAATGAGGTCATATAGGACCCACGTGGCGTAAGGGAGGCAGATACTGTACGTGAGACGGAGAGCATGCTGTTCAAGGATCAGAAGGGATTGGTAGTGGGCGATGGGAATGCCCAAGTGAGGTGGAAGCAGCATAATACGGGACGATTTAAGGAGGTGTAGGTGTACAGGATAGTAGAGGGGTGTAGTTCCCATGTCCGGCCAGATAGGAGCTTGAGCAGGTTGAGATGAGAGAGGGCTTTTTGACGGACGGTCCGGGGTTTCCTGGAAAGGGAGCGGTCATTGGTGAGGCCAAGGTACTAGAGGGTTTTAGTTTGAGGGATAGGGTGGTCATGGAGTGTAAGGTGTAGATCGCAATGGAAGAGGGAGGGGTGATGTGACCTACGATCATTGTCTGGGATATGGGTTGACAGTAAGGAGGCACTGGTTGCACCAGGTGGAGAAATTGGATAGGCGAGATTGGAGTAGCTGTTGAGAGCGAGCAAGGAAGGAGGCGAGGGCTAGGAAGGGGTGTCCATTTAATTATCTGAAATAAGTAAGGAAGAGCGAGAGAAAAGGTCGAAGACAGTGATAACAGGAGAGTCAGGAGAAAGTGCTAATGGAGACACCGGGAGAGAAATTAGAAGTACGATAACTTCACTGCAATGAGAGATTGGGTAAATGATGAAGCATATCCTGTTTGGCGGAATGATTTGGTTCCTCATTTTTCTGTCAGAGTTTTTTTTTAAAGAGAAACATATTTCCATTTTTTCAGCTGCAGTGTGTCTGACTAAAGCTGCAATACGATAATAGTGCTGCAGCACTTGGCCTATAATTACGTATGAGAAACACGAAAAATGTGATTAGAATACGAAGCGACGGGCGGCGGCTTTTGAGCAGAGAGCGTGTACAGCCGGCCAGAGAAAGGCGCCTCCACACGGCGCGAACACAGCGCGGTGACACTGCTCATGCTCAAACAGCAAACATTTGCTCGCCGCTGCCGCTGCCGCGACCCTGGGCGCTGGCGCGGCCGCTTTATTTGCACGCAGCCCAGAGTGGCCACTCGTTGCCGCGTCTCCCGTCCACTGCGGAAGCGTCTGACGTCACGGTCAATGTTTCTCGGGTTACGCTGATTCCTCGAAGTTGTGGCAAACTCGCTGCTCACGCCAGCTATGTACACCTCTTACGGGTACACCGAAGCGCTCCTGTGGGAGAGGCGGCAGAACGCCGAGTCGGGCAGTTCCGGCAGCGGAGTTGTGTGCCGTGGGAAACGCCGACTGTGTGTTTTCGTTTCGAGTAGGTCACCTGACAGCGTTCACTTCCTCCACGACCGCGTTAAGGCACTTGCCATTCGGGGTAGCTCTTCAACATTCTACCGGGTGATCGAAAAGGCAGTATAAATTTGAAAACTTAATAAATCACGAAATAATGTAGATAGAGAGGTGAAAATGGACACACATCCTTCGAATGACATGGGTTTTTATTAGAACACGAAAAGCCGGCCGCGGTGGCCGAGGGGACTGAGGCGCTTCAGTCACGGTCTGCACGGCCACTACGGTCGGGGGTTCGAATCCCCCCTCGGGCATAGATATTTGTGCCGTCCTTAGTTGTAGCTAGTTCATAAGTAGTTTGTAAGTTTAGGGACTGATGATCCCGTAGTTAAGTCCCATAGACTCTACATACATTTGAACATTTTTTTTTGTTGAACAAAAAAAGGTTAAAAAAAGCAAATATTATGTTCTTTACAGAAGATGCTCAATATGTTCACCATCATTCCTCAAAAATAGCTGTAGTCGAGGAATAATGTTGTGAACAGCACTGTAAAGCATGTCCGGAGTTATGGTGAGGCATTGGCGTCGGATGTTGTCTTTCAGCATTCCTATAGATGTCGGTCGATCACGATACACTTGCGATTTCAGGTAACCCCAAAGCCAATAATCGCACGGACTGAGGTCTGGGGACCTGGGAGGCCGAGCATGACGAAAGTGGCAGCTTAGCACACGATCAGCACCAAACTACCCGCCCAAGAGATATTTTTTGAACTTTTCTTTTCTCTTTTTCCCCTCTACTAAAACCTCATGTCATTCCAAGCATGTGTGTCAATTTTTACCTCTCTATCTGCATTATTACGTGATTTATTAAGTTTTCAAATTTACACTGACCTTTTGATCACCCAGAATATGACGTCATAAAACTGCAACGTGGTCGTTTTGTACAAACCAACAAATGTGCCATGTAGATCCATACCATGAAAACTACTGTGACGTGCATGGTTGTAGAGGGTATGCATGATGTGTACACGGACAAGAAATAATTCCCGGATTTCCTGCTTCTATATCTACATGGATGCTTAGCAAGTCACATTGATGTGCATGGCAGAGGGTTCATCGAACCAATTTTATGATATTCATCTATAGTTCCATTCTCTAATAGCTGGCGACCGCAGTGGCTGAGCGGTCTGCGGCGCGCCAGTTACGTTCTGCACGGCCACTACGGTCGGGCCGTCTTTAGTAGTAGCTAGTTCATAAGTAGTTTGTACGTTTAGGGACCCCGTACTGAAGTCCCATAAGCTCTACAATCATTTTAGGGACTGATGACCCCGTAGTTAAGTCCCATAAGTTCTACAAACATTTTAACATTTGAACATTTCTCCAATAGCTCGCGGGAAAAAGGAACACCTAAATCTTTCTGTTTTCGATCTGATTCCTCTTATTTTATTCAAAATCAAATCAAATCTTTGTAAATCTAAGGGACATCAGGCTTAGAAACTACTTACACTGACTTAAAGTAACGTATGCTAAGGACAACACAACTGAGGGAGGACTCGAACCCTCGAAGGCGAACGTCCACGTGCACCGCAGCGGCGTATCGTAGTGGGCACGCCTATTCTGCCGAGCGCATTGAGGCGCTATGCTCTGATGCGCGAGGCCGTTCCCCGTCGGCGGTTCGAATCCTCCCTCGGCCATGGATGCTTCTGCTGTCTTTAGTATAAGTTAATTTATAAATAGTTTGTAAGTTTAGGGACTGATGACCCCGCAGTTAAGTCCCATACACTGAACAAACGCCGCGGTGGAGTAGCCGAGCGTTCTAAAGCGTCTTGCTGCGGAGCGCGCGGTTGCTCGCCGTGGAGGTTCGAGTCCTCCCTGGGGCATGGGTGTGTGTGTTTGTCCTTAGGTTAGTTTAGCTTAGTTTAAGTAGTTTGTAAGTTACGGACTGATGATGACCACGCAGTTTGGTCCGATAGATTTACAAACATTTGAACATTTTTGAACTGAACAAACATTGAACACTATTCTGCCGCAGCTCTTATTTTATTATGATGATCATGGTTCCTTATGTAGGTGGGTGCTAACAATGTATGTCCGCATTCTGAAGAGCAAGTTGGTGAAAGAAATTTAGCATATAGATTTCGCCGCAACAAATAACGCCTTTCTGTTCATGATTTCCACCCCAACTCGTGACACTCTCTCCTCCATATCGCGGTAATACAAAACGAGCTGCCCTTCTCTTCTCTAAATTATCCGTCAGTTTTACCTGGTGTGGATCCCACAATGCGCAGAAACACTCCAAAATAGGACGCACGAGTGTAGTGTAGACAGTTTCTTTAGTAGAAATGTTGCATCTGCTGCCAATGGAACATGGTCTTTAGTCCGTCTGCCCTGCAAGATTTTCTATGTGTTCTTTCTAGTTTACGTTGTTCGTAGCTGTTACTCCTAGGTATTTAGTAGAATTGACGTCCTCAAGGTTTGACTGATTTCTCTTGTAACGAAAGTTTAACGGTTTTCTTTTACTGTTCATATGGATGACCTCACATTTATCATGAATAAGGGTCAATTGCCAATTTTTGCACAAGGCGGGCATCTAAATCATTTTGCAGTTGCTTAAGAATAGGCTTTTTTCCCGGGTGAAAATACACTTCTTCTGTTTTAAGTCACACTATACTTTCTCTTCAGTGAAACTTTTCAGGTGCAAATAGTCAGTGAGAATGTTGTTTCTCACTTCCTCTATTTCGTAAATCCAGCTCATGTACATTTCAGTTTTTTCGTGATGGCAATACGTTGTAATTAATGGGAAGATAGTTTACTATTTATTTCGTTTTGCAAAATACTTCGCCGATTTTTACGAACTTGTTATGATATTCAGAAGTGTTACTAAGCTTGAATTCAATAGAAGAGTTTTAATTGCGTCATCACATTAAACTCTTTTCTTGTCAAAATATTTAAACAGACTCTTCGAATGTGTCACCTAAATTACACAGTGAGAGCACACAACGCACAATTATTTACAAACTCCTAATTGGCTACCTTCTCTTCCCGTAATCCTTTTGACAATAATTATACTTTTTTATTAATATTAGATGAATTGTAATCGGCGGATTAACTAAAATAAATATGAAAAGATAAATCTTCCATTAAAATTTATAATAATGGCGTCAATGGCTAGTATACTGAGCCAGAAATTGTCGCTGGTCCCCAAAGTGTTAACTTTTGAATTGGAGTTCAACGGTTCGTGACTTAATAAATTCATGACACATTCTGACTGTTATCGCAATTTATCTTGCGTAAAAGGCCATGTATTTTGAAAGATACGCTTCTCAAACCACTATTCGCCTTTTTTTCCCGCACTCTGTTAGAAATGTAGACAGATGAGTCATCACGCTAATTAAAGCAGCTTAATGTTACGTAATGTCATAGTCTTCGTTCTAAAGCCTTTGACACATTCTCATATCGGCAAAAGCTTGCGTGTAAAGTGTTTTATGCTGTAAATCACGCATTTACTTTCGAACTTTGGTATGTTTTTGGTGATATTCTCTCGTTTTCGGTTTAATTGCCGCAGTATTATACTGCAGTAGAGGGCTGAAGTACCGGTCAAAATTAGAAAAAGTAGCTGATAAGTGAAACAATGAAAAATTCCCTGGCATTTTCCCGATTTGTCGCGGATGAAAATATTCCCGGACCTTTCCCCTGACTCCCGTTTGGACTGCACCCAATACACCCTGTTATGTCCATTGGTACCAGTTATGATGATATTATGATCATTCTTTTTCAGATATCTCGTTACATTTGAGCTCAGTGGTTGTGAAACCCTGGGTCGCGATCTGTTGGTGGCTCGAGGGTTATTTTGTTAGGTCACAAGACGACGTTAAAATACGGTACCTAAGAAAATGTCTTACTGACAGAAAAAATATGGAAGTCTGTTTCACTAGCAAAGTTTTATAATCTGAAAAGTTATGCGCGAAATCCGTTCTAAACAAGAGGCCAATGGCGCTAATAACACACTCAGGGCGATACGAGAACAATGCGTAATTATGGCATGGCAACGCCGTGCCCTCTTTTTACTTGCGACAAGTGTCATATGAGTAAACTCCCAATGATTTAGTTCTATCTCGGACTGCGATGTCTTATCTTATTAGCTCATTGTTTAGTGTGCTTACGGAGGCGGCTTATTTTACTATATACTATGTTTCTAATTTGTATTTATTTCACTCCGGCCGCGTTAATTAAGACTGCATCGTCTCATACCGAGATCAGACAGAGAGTATACAGTGTTTACAATTACAGCACTAAAGGAATTGATAGTATCCGCAAATATTTAGCTATCGGACATACATTTTCTATTTATTTTTGCGAAATAATAATAATAAATAAAAAATACGTAACAAATGAATCACTCCTACAAATAACAAGTTTCAATTCAGACATCGAAGGTATATGTGAGATAGAGAAAGAGAAAGAGAGAGAAATAGTTTTACATGTATGTTACCTTCACAAGTGTCAAAAGCCGTAATCTTACAAAGCAATACGGTCGCGAGAATTTTTACAGAAAGATCGTGGGGCCCCACTACAAAACTAGTTGTAGAACAGTGATCCCAATCTGGTTGTCAGTTCTCGTAGACTGGTTGGACCTTTTTTATTGGCCTTTGAATAGTCTCCATACAACCACTGACACAAATAATCATAATAATATACAGTTATAGTTATGAAATCAAGTTGATAAAAGCAAACAAACAAAGGTTAAAGATATGACCGAAAATAAAGGCAAGAGAATTTTGAAATAACATAACAAACCTTAAGGATAAGGACAAAGAGCAAAGACAAGAGCAATTTGAAATAACATATCGTGATTAACATGGTTTTATCTTTTACATATCAGTTCATAACTCTTTCTTCGCTGCCTTTAAAAACAGATACGTTCTTTGCACATTACAAAGTCTGTGGTCGCCAATAATGTTGACACAGATGTTGGTAACTGGTAGTTCCTGCTCACAACATACCTTAGCAACTTTGATGTGAGATCCCACATGTTGAAGCATAAAAATATGTGATTTGTGTCTTCCACATGGCCGCAGTCACAAAGTGGAGATGTCATCATGTCGATACGATGCAGGTGCTACGCAGTTCGACATTGGTTGAACTTCATTCGCACTATGATGACCGCAAGCTTCCATGAAAACTTAATTCCATTATACCAAGGTATGGTTGGTAGCGCTGGTGTTATTTGTACGTAGTATTTTCCTTTAGCTGGAACTTCGATCATTTCAGTTGTTTCTCAACATCTCTGATTTCTATTTCGCTAAACTTTTCAGTGGTACAACAACTAAATTGGTGCATTACTCATGGGTTCTCTTTCAAATTAGAGTTCAGTATTTCGGCTCTTGATTTGCTGCTCTCAAATTCTGTCTCGTCCGTGAGTGGCTGGATATTAATTTTGAGCCATTAAAAAACTTTAGATATGACCAGAATTTCTTTGGCATTTGTGAGAGTTTAGTAGATCCACGTGCATCCTGCCCTAAGCTTTTATTTCTTCGTGATATGTGACACTAATCCTTCTTTGTCTATATACAACTCATTCTTCATTGTTAATAAAACTGATTCAAGCAGAGGGCGTTGCTGGAAGTAAATGAAGTACATATGATAAGAAAATAATTTTGTTGTGTTGTTGTCTTCAGTACAGATACTGGTTTGCTGCAGCTCTCCATCCTACTCTATCCTGAGCAAACCTCTTCATCTCTCCATAACATCTATTTCAACCTAATTAATGTATTCATCTCTTGGTTTCCCTTTGTGATTTTCACCCCTCACATTTCTCTCCAATGCTAAATTCACGATTCCTTGATATCTAAGAATGTGTCCTACCAATCGATTCCTTCTTTTAGTTGTATGCCAGAAATTCCCGATTCTGTTCAGTACCTCCACGCGATCTGTCTACCTAATCTTCGGGCTTCTTCTGTAACACCAACTTCCTTTAAAGCCAAATGTTGTTAAGCTTAAGGGACTTAACTGCGGTGTCATCAGTCCATAAACTTACAAAATACTTATGAACTACCTTATACTAAAGACGTCAAAAACATCCATGCCCGAGGGGAGATTGGAACCCCGGACCGTAGCGGCTGTGCAGACTGTGACTGGCGCGCCGCAGACCGCTCAGCCACTGCGGCCGGCTCAAGACACTATCCATTCCGTTCAGTTACTCTTTCAGGTACTTTGCTGTCCTACTCCCTTACCAAACAATGCTCCACTTTCATGCCCTTCGAGTCTAATAACTGCTGTCTGATTTTTGTACAAGTTATGAATAACCTTTCGTTCCCTATTTTTTAACCCAGTTGACTTCGGAATTTGAAAGAGTGTATTCCAACCAAGCTATAAATTTATGTTTGCCTTTCCTTAATCTAAGATATATCGTAAGGTGAGTATTGCCTGCCACGTTCCTACATTTCTCCAAAATGGAAACTGATCCTCCTGAGGCCACACTCCACCAAATTTACAATTCTTCTGAAGATAATTCTGCAACCACATTTATTAAACTGATGGTTCTGTAATTTTAACACGCCTGCTCCCGAAATGAGGGTTATTACATACTAGCTTAAACCCGCGGCGCCGCTCGCGTGTTGGTTGATTGTGATAGACAAAAAACGTCAAATCGATTATTTTAAAGAGATGTGTTAAAAGAAATTTCTTTTTTACTGCTTTATTTATTTATTCTTATATTTCCGTATTCGTATGCTTACAGAGAAAGAACTGAAGACATTGTAGTATGCATAGACCAAAGATATGGTCTGTGGCATCACGTTTCGCTGTCTGTAACCTCCTTGCTATACAGTCGCAAACGTCATCGCTGGCCTTCAGTCCGAATTTTTTAATAATCTGATGACTTTCAACCACCATATTTTCCACCTCCTTATAGCTATCGGCATGGAACAGCTATGGTGTACAACGGGAGACTTCGGACAATTACACACAGACCATTCGTTTGTGTTCTGTAGTTTTCGCTGCAGAGCGAAATACTAACACATACACACGTAGAATTTTAGATACACCGATAACTTTCCATTCCAATATACTCCATCCTTTTATCTTTATCAACCCTCTAACAACAATGGAACCAATAAAACCATTTTCAAACAGTAAATATAATTTTCAAATATTAATTATTGTTCCGCATTTCGCGTTATATTCTTCAAATTACTAAATATCAGATCGCTATAAAACCGTGCCTAAAACTTTCCTCAGGTATAAATTAGTAACTGTACAAATATTTAAGTCTCTGCGTCTTGTCGTTCGGACGTGATAAGCGTACACCGAACAGACATTCACATTAATATATATAGATAAATATATATCCGATTGCCATAAAACCGTGCCTAAAGCCTTTCCCGGGTAGAAAAAATGTTCAAATCTTTGTAGAACTTATGGGACTTAACTTCAGGGTCATCAGTCCCTAAGCTTACAAACTACTTATGATCTAGCTAAGACTAAGGATGGCACAAATATCCATGCCCGAGGGGGTATGCGAACCCCAGACCGTAGTGGCCGTGCAGACCGTGACTGGAGCGACTCAGTCCCCTTGGCCACCGCTGCCGGCTCCCCGGGTAGACATTAGTAACTGTACAAATTTTTAGCTTTTTATGTCTTGTGGTTCAGACGTGATAAACGTACACCGAACAGACATTTACATTTATAGATATAGATTTATTAAGGCCTGAGAGTATTTGCCCGTAACTTTATTGCACTGAGTACAATATATCATGAAATAGACATGGCAATCGGTAGATGCAGGTGGGCTTTGGCGCTAGGCCAACACGGTGTAGTAGGCTCTCTGACAGCAGTGGGTGTTCTTATGCCGTTCGGAATGGTGCCAAAGAGCCCTGATGCAAGTTTGTCCACAGTTGATGCAGGTGTCCCTACTGATCCCGCATCTTGATATTGTGTTGAAGTCCCGTTTCAGTGACTCCTCACACATGCTGGACGGTGACAAGGTCTGGAGATCATGTTGGCCATGAGAGGACCTCAAAATGCTGTAGACAGACGAGTCAACGCGGAAGTCTGTGATGTACAAGGGGCAAAACAATTAGGGGATCAGCTGAGATATCTAGGTTCTGAAGCGTTGTCATCGGCAGAAAGAACTAAAAAAGAGGGGACTGATGACCTTGTAGTTTATTCCCCTATAAAACAACAACAACTAAAAAAGTTCAACGTCTCTCTGTTGGTTCTACGGAAGACAACATTACATCAACTAAGATAGTGGTGATAAGAGAGAGTTGCTGTAGAGGGGGTTGGTGTGAACTTCTGTTCCTCTACCAAACGAGTTACACAAGCACTTGAGTTCAGATAGTGTAGTGAGCACGTAGTGCAATCCAACAATAACGTGACGTACCCAAACCAATGGCATGGAGAGCCGTAGAGAAAGAGGGAGTTAGACGAGATTTAACAGGAACCGTTACAAGAATGCAAGGGCACGGTCACCCAAGGGTAACCACCAAGAGATGGCCGATATCGGTTAACAGTCCGTCGAGACAGGAGGATGAATGTAACGGTTCAAATGACACAAATTGGCGCGAAAGACGCAACTCTGGCGCAGACGAATTCAATGAAAGTGTATGTAATTATCGTACACGGGATAGTTCTCGTGACAGAAACGTGACACGAGATTCAAGAAACCAAAATTGGCGTGATAATGTCGCCCTTAGTCCGGAGCAACGGGCCGATATCGTCGAAATTCGACTCACCCGTTACGTCCAAGAAGGTAAAGGAAGTGCAATATCATCACAAACACTCCGAAATCGCCTGCGGGAATGTGGTCGCCATGCACGGACACCTATAGTGTGTTTCCCATTAAAACCACGACACCGATTTAGCCCGCTGAAACTGAACGGAGCACCATCAGGATTGGAGATGTAACGAATGGCTCCGCGTTCTCTTCTTAGAAGACAGAAGACATTTCAGCCGGACAATCGTCGTTCCCTCATCTCGAGAGAACGTGGAACTTGGAACAATCCTGCGTATGTGCAGGAAACATCAACATATGATGGACGGAAGGTGTGTGCAGGAGTCAGTATTGGCTTGTGTAAGACCTCTATATGGCGCTGTGACTGCTCAGAGGCAAAGAATTGAGATCCTTCGACATTATTTTGTGACCGACGCTGATGTCACAGGAGATGGCTTCCTTCTGGTGGACGATAACGCTCGTCCCCACAGAGCTGCACTGGTGGACAACATGCTTGAAGCTGAGGGAACTGAAGGAATGGAGTGGCCAGTGCGTTCACCGGACTTAAAATCCGATTGAGCATGTCTGGGATGCACTTGGCGGACGCACTGCAGCCAGATCAGCTGGCTTAAATAGCAACCTATATTTTTTATTCCAGATTTTGATACTCCGTGAAAAAAATATGCAATTTTTGTGTGAAACAAGGTTTTCGCTTCAAGATAGATGGCGCTGTAATTGGAAAAACTAAAAATCAGTTGAAAATTGTTGGTAAACGGTGTTATCTCAAACAAATACACATCTCATTAGGAAAATCAAAGTTCAATTTTTGATAATGCTGTCATGTGACACCTCTCACAATCAAATGAGTCATAGACTGACATGCTCTAAATAGTCAATTTTTTAAATTTGTGTATTTTTTTATTTTTAATTAGTTAAGTTTTTGTAACTGTACGTTCGTTTTTTGAAGGTGTATTGTTTATCGTTGTTCACTGTACGCAACTTTCCCGCCGCTAAGCGGAAGGGATTCCACTGACATTTGACAGAAGTTCTCTGGGTAATTTCCTAGAAGCTTGTCTCTCGAAACTGTAGCGGTATATATATATATTGATTTATTTGAATTTTACGAATTCCTAACTTCAAATGTGTTTTCACGCCTGATATGGTGCTACTAATCATACATATTGCTCTGACAGAACGAGCGATATATATGGAAAAAGTGACGCACGCGTGGTGGACAAAAAACGTTTGAATCTGAAGCCGTATTTTTATGCGTGTAGTGAAGAAAATATTAACGAATGTGGAAGTGCTCTTTCGTGATTACAAATACAATTTTGAGACAGCTTACCTTACAGCTAAGTAAAGTTTTCTTCGAATGCCGGGTGTAATAATTAATGACTGAGATAGGTTTTAGACTTCGCTGGTTCCTGCTTCGTTTCCATTACCGGATGTACTATGTGATGCAGGTGTGAGACCTGTTTTATCGTAGCAGGGATGCACTCTTGCTATGTCTTTGTAAAATGCGTTAGGTTTTTCTAAAAGTCTCATATTATGAAAATACAGAAATTGGAACAGATACATCTCTGTAGCCGAGTCTTTTCTCTGTCTTAATTGTTTCTTTCACAGATTTCCACAGCCTTTCAATGTTCTGAGTGTGCACCGAAGGATCATCTGAGGAAACAAACTGAATGATTCACAAATTCGTGATCTATACCTCCTTTCCTTAAATTTTGTAAGATTTCCAACCAGCGATAATTACTTTCGTTCCTGGCAAGATGAACTTCTTTATTAGCGGTACAAGTGCTGCTTTTGATCTTGATTCCACACACAGAATGAAGTACTTTCGGGTTTCCCTCTCAGTACCACCGAAAAGCCATATATATTCTGTTTCGTTGTTCAGTTTTCGTCCTCTCCCGTATTTTCTGGTTGAGATGTGGGTTTCATAAACCTCGACAACTTTTCCTGCCCCACCAATAGGAACACAGTCATCTGTCACAATCACACAACAAATTTCGCGACAGAAGCCGTAATAATCGCGAACGATGTTAATGTTAACGTCAGTCTCTGCAACGCAAGCTTCTAACGTATACTGCCGTATCCAACACGCAACTATTACGAGACTTTTTTCGATACTCAGTTTTGTGTTGCCAATCCAAGTGTTCTTGCACTTGGAACAAATGAGTTGGTAATGGAAGTCAGCTTGTGAAGCTTCCTTCTGTTCTTCAACAGTACCCTCAGTGCCACAGTCCACACAAAGTCTACACTCACTATTTGGCAAAAGTTCCAATTCCCATCCAAAGTAAACAAACTTCTCCTCAGAAGAAATCCACGGAATCAACTCGCGCCTCGTTAATTCATCCATCTCAATAAACTCACAACTAGCGAATAATAATTAGGTCACGCGATAAATTAATTCCGAATAACGCAATGTCAAATCCCGATTTTTTTGTCCTTCGCGCGTGCGCCACTTTTTTTCCACATATAACGCTCGCACAGCTAGAGTGATATGTGTGATTGGAGCGATATATTTCGTTACAGTTTCGAGATACAAGGCTTCTAGGAAATGACCGTTCACTGCAGTATCGATTAGCACAAGTGTAGTGACGAAGTGGGCCGAATTCGGGAGTGAGCTGGTGTTCGGGGCCGCTACCTGGGCAGAGGAGATGGTGGTGGTGGTGGCGGATGTTCATTAGCGAGAGCAAGCAGACGCTAAACGAATGCGGCTCCAGGGGCGCCTGGTAAATATTTAGAGGGCTGACCGCGGCCGCTATCAGGGCTGCCAACGAAGCCACGGTATGTTACGCGGCAGACGGCTAGTCGTTTTATCTTTAGCATACCGGTAGCGCTCGTGACATCTTTAATGGATGACTTACGTACATCCCGCGAAAAACAACTGATCCTCATCTCGGACTAGGTTGTCAGCGTAGATCCATATTACAGAAATGTGTCCGAGAGGTAGGGACCAGTATCATAGTGCTGTAAAACACGGAAAATTTATTGAAAAAGTAACCTGTCCCATTTATGTATGAAAAATTACATGCCCTACACCACCAAGTAAGGCTGCGTGGCAACGTGGAATGCGTTCAGTGAAGTTCTCCATGACGCGTTCACAAACATCTTGCGGAATGTCTTTAATAAATCCTTTAATATGATTAAGTTTAATTCTATCCATAATTGATGGACTGGGACACATCTGATGAATTTGACCACAAAGATAAGATCGGGCAGAATAGGGTTCGTACGGATGCGGTACAAGCATTCGTTTTACGTTCGTTCTATATGAGAGTGGAACAGGAAAAAAAAGTAACTAATATGATTCTGTACTCCGCTACGCACCGTTGGATGGATTTCTGAGTATGTATGTAGATGTATATGCAATAGAAACACACACACGGGCACTATTTTATACATTACGATGTCGCGATACTACCTCCATCTGTATTTGTGACTATCGCTATCCCGTGACTTGCGTCATAGCAGTGTAGGATCGACGCCTTACGTAACTGGCGATCTGCAGCGGATACGAAATCAGACGGAAAATCTTACTAATCGTTCGCGACTGGTAACACCGCGGACAAGTTACTATTAGTTTCATTAGAAACAAAAGCAGAATCTTGTGGGAAAAAACTGACGTGGTCGAGTTTACATCTTTATGTAAACAATTACTTGTTGTAAATGCTACTCTCGGATCGAAGAAGTTACAGAAAGGCGAGAGGAAGACTTTTCCTATGAGTTTTACGTAAAGAACTGCACCAGTGAAGGAGGTCGTATATATACTACTGCTCAGAAAATGTTACACTACTTTCATGCCTGCAAACATGTGACGGTTTAAATGCAAGGTGAGCAGAGAGTGAAATAAGAGTTGTGGAAGAATACAACGCAAAACAAAAACAAAACTACTCTTCTCCAAAGCGCTTATCTTTACACATCGAAGAGACTGCTAAGTGAGCGTCCAGTAGCATGTTGCTCCAGTTCGTGTGCTGTTTACATAAGCTTGGACTATAGTGACATGCTGCTACTAGATGTTGGACAGGCTGAGCCGTGTCCTACTGTCTGGCAACTGCACTCTTCAGGATTCTGTGTTAGACAATGCATTGTCAGTCTGAGCTGGGTCCCAGGTTTCAGGCCAACGGAGCGTCAATTCTATTCGATGATAAAGGATGCAGGCTGAATCATACCTGTGCAGCTTGCACTAAGACCAGCATTCGAACCAAGTCTTCTGCTTACTAGGTAGGTGCGCTACCGATGGCGGCAACATGATACAATGTCCGGCAACGCTGGACGAACCAACGTAGTACGCATATCTCCCAACACAGACATCAAAGCCTCCTTCGCCCACTTTAACTTTCCTTTTCACTGGTATAGTACTGCCGAGGCTAAATCTGTTTAGGAAATTGAATTATTGTCGATATTTATGAATTTCATTAGGTAGTTTAGCGCCTCCTGGAGCAAGTTGTTCGCGAACAGTTCGTGATGCACTCGTCTTTTGATCACGTGGGAAGATTCAATGAATCGATTATTGTAGAACGGGAAAATGGATTATCGGAGTCTGTATTAACAGTGCACTGTTTCAAATTACTTTTTTATGGCATCTAGGGGCATCCAATTGCTTTACATGTGTTACATCCAAAATATGACTCAACTACCTGCCTGTTGCTCTTAAAGGACATTTTATCTGAAAAGTGCATTAGTATGGTACGTAGCCACCCCACAGTCGTCTACGACAAATCCCACGCTAGTTGAAGAAAAAAAGAAGTCATCGATCTATTCCAGCAGGAAGGGACAGGGGACGAGCAGGGGGTTGTTTTATTGTTTTTAATGGTGGACGCCTATAGACGAAATCTGGAGACACTCGTGCACTGTATTGTTTAATATGGACGTCACAGTTTCCTCCAAAAAGCCAATGCCTATAAATCTTCACGTTTAGCAAAAGCACAAAGGCACGGATATCAGAGTACTTCACTGCTCAATTGAAAGTTTCGTTTCTAGCGTAAAAAGCGAGCTAGGTGGCGCATTGCTAACGCAATGGACACGAAATCAAGTCCACGTCCGATCATCCAGATTTAGGTTTTCCGTGATTTTCCTAAATCACTCCAGGCAAATGCTGGGATGGTTCCTTTGAAGTGGCACGGCCGATTTCCTTCCCCTCATCGCCCACGATCTGATTTTTGTAAATGTTTGTATAGTCTGTGTGACTTAACTACGGGGTCATCAGTCCTTAAACTTACAAACTACTTATGAACTACTTACGAACTAGGACGGCACAAATATCCATGCCCAAGGGGGGATTCGAACCCCCGACCGTAGTGGCCGTGCAGACCGTGACTGAAGCGCCTCAGTCCCCCCCCCCCCCCCCCCCCCAATGATCTGAGCGCAAGTTCTGTCTCTAATGGCCGCGCTGTCAACGGAACGTTAAACCGCAATCTTCTCTCCCTTCCTCCTAGTGCTGAAAGTGTTCAGCCAGGACTGGATAAAGTTCAAAAGCACCGTAAAATTCGCGTTAGACAAGTATGAGCCGGTTAATTGACAAAAGATGCGAAAAATTCCATCGTGGGAATGAAATCTATATGTGAATATTAGGAAAATAAATATTTCATATCGCCCGAAGAAACTGAAACGTCTTATTTTTATTGCTAATAACAGTACATATCAAAGACAATAGCTAGGTGGCTTAGGCGTAATCATTTGTATATCAGGTAAAAAATATTGACGTCCACATGGCCTTTATCAATCGAAGAAGTGACACGTGTCCTCTTGTATAATACTGTGAAGTACGTTACCTCCTGTCCACTGGTACCTAGTACAGCCACCACTAGCTGGACGACGTCCCACAATTTTGATGTTTCCAGGATGAAACTTTCACTCTGCAGGGTAGGACACTGACAGGAAACGTCCTGACAGATTAAAATTGTGTGCCGGAATCGGAATTAGAAAATTGTTAGGACGGACTGTGAAGCGTACCGGGATAGCTCAGACGGTAGTGCTGTCGCAGGTTCGATCCCACTTCCGGATCACCTTTTTAATCTGCCAGTAAATTTCATATAAGTGTACAATCCGCTGCAGACTGAAATTTTCATTCTGGGAACATCGCTTAGGCTGTGGCTAAGCCATGTCTCCACAAGATCCTTTCTTACAGGAGTGCTAGTCTTGCATGTTTCGCAGGAGAACTTCTGCGAAGTTTAGGAAGTAGGAGGCGAGGTACTGGCGGAAGTTGTGAGGACGGACTGTGAAACGCACAGGGATAGCTCAGTCGGTAGAGCGCTTGCCCGCGAAAGGCAAATGTCCCAGGTTCGAATCCCGCTTCCGGCCCACAGTTTTAAGCTGCCATGAAGTAACATTTCTGATGCTTCAGACACGTTTCAAGGCAGCCGCGCACACGTCTTAGCCTGCCAGTCGCGGCGTCAG
This sequence comes from Locusta migratoria, assembly GCA_026315105.1. Lineage (NCBI taxonomy): Eukaryota > Metazoa > Arthropoda > Insecta > Orthoptera > Acrididae > Locusta > Locusta migratoria. The sequence continues at coordinate 79,957,759 of CM048747.1, read as the reverse complement.
TGGCCACGTACGGCGGTGTCTGAGGCTGCGGCAGACCGGCTGCCCTTTACGTGCCGCGTTCTTTCCGAGGCGCTAATGTAGCAGCATTCCAGCTCTCCCCAAGACACACGCCAGTGGCGACGCGTATTTTCCCTTCTCTTCAGTTTCCCAACCTACACAACCGTTTGTGTTGCTGTCTTCAGTCCGGAGTCTGGTTTGATGTAGCTCTCTACACTACTGAGCAAGGCTCTTCATCTCCTCATAAGAACAGTATCCTAAATTCATTTGAATCTGCTTACTGTATTCGTCTCTTGGTCTCCCTCTGCGACTTTTCCCCCTCACACACTTCCATCCAATGATTCCTTGGTGTCTAAGAACGTGTCCTACCAATCTTTTAGTCAAGGTATGCCAAAAATTCTTTTTCTCCCCAATTCTCTTCAGTACCTCTTCATTAGTTAGACGATCTATCCACCTTATCACCAGCAATCTTCTGTAGCACCACCAGTGCTTTAGTTGGAAAAACGTTTTAGGCGGTACTCTGCTCGGCGGAAAAAAAAGTAGGTGGTACTCCGCTCATTCCACATGAAATGAGTCAAATGGACATTTTTAGAAAATCAAGAAAGTAAAGATTTAGGTATGTGAATACACTAACAAAATATAGCTGTAATTTACAGATTTGAAACTCATTTTTATTCTATTCAAGGGTTTAGTGTAGATGAAGATACAGTTCATCAGCTTTGGACAACGACTTCTTATCGAACTTGTATCACACGAAAACCAATACAAAATTCGGACACTGGAAGTGCGTAAAAATTTTAGAGACGGAACCAATCGTTTACCTCCGTAAGAAGCAAAACTGGCAGCATTACCAACAATTGAACATGTACATATCCAGCCGGTTGATGAAGCACTGGTCAAAGAAATTAAAATTCGCTTCTATTTTAGTTCCTACTAGTGCTACAACACACTAAATATAATATTTTCGGTAAATATTTTATTTTGACAGTGTGTCGTTCTCAAAACGTGTCGTGCTAAGCATGAAACCATATTTAACTCGTCCAGTGTTATATGATTCAATCAATGGAAATTAAGTCAAAAGCCTTCCGCGGTGGCCGAGGGGACTAAGGCGCTCCACTCACGGTCTGCACGGCCACTACGGTCGGGGGTTCGAATCCCCCCTCGGGCATGGATATTTGTGCCGTCCTAGTTCGTAAGTAGTTCATAAGTAGTTTGTAAGTTTAGGGACCGATGACCCCGTAGTTAAGTCCCATAGACAAACATTTGAACATTTGATTTAAGTCAAAATGTTGCTATGAACTGTCCCTTAAATTTTTAAAAGAATTGCCGGAATTTCGCACTTGCTTTCTTCAACGAATAGGCAACGATGTATCACACAAAACACTTTGCGTATGTAGTGGCTTATCTCTTTGGAGCAAGGTTAAACGCTTAGGAGTCGGTAAGAAGCATTTGCTCTGTCTCGGTTCAGACTAGTCGGAACTCTCCGTTGGCTAATTCGAACATTTGACCGCCAGTCAGATTCCATTGGAATTGTGCGAAAGTGCATTTGAACGATTCGACGGATATGATGGCAACTCGAATGAATCTAAAACTTTCCAGTTTTTCTTTTCAAAATCCATTCGACTATTTACATTTAGTCTATTTTTTACATATTTAGGAAAGAATTTTAGCCGGTACGCTAATAGCGAGTTTGAATTTTAGACTGTACGCCGTACCGCCCCATACCAGCCCAACTAAAGTACTGAGCACCACATTTCAAAATCCTTTCAACACACTGTCCATTCCATTTAATTGCTCTTACAGGTCCTTTGCTGTCTCTGATAGTATTATAATGTCATCAGCAAAACGCATTGTTTTTACTTCTTCATTTCTTTTTGCTTTCCTTTATAGCTCGCTCAATGTACAACTTGAATAACATTGGAGAAAGGCTACAACCCTGTCTTACTCCCTTCCCAACCAGTGTGTCCCTTTCATGCTCATCAACTCTGATAACACCTGTTTGGTTAATTTACACGTTCTAAATACCCTTCTGCTCCCTATGTTTTACACTGCTGACTTTGGAATTTGAAAGACTGTGTTCCAATCAACAATGTCAAAAGCTTTCTCCAAATCTACAAAAGCGAGAAATGTAATTTCCCTTCCCTTAATCCTTCTTCTAAGTCGAGACTATTGCCTCTCGTGTTTCTACATTTGTCCTGAGTACGAACTATCTTCCCCGAGGTCAGCATATATCAACCTTTCCATCCTTCTGTAAGTTAATTCTGTAAGTTAAAATTTTGCAACCATGACTAATTAAACTGATGGTTCTCTAATTATCGCACCTGTCTGCGCCTGCTTTCTTTGGAATGGGGTATTTCTTTGGAATGGGGTATTTCGCTTGTCCCATACATCGTACTCACCAGGTGAAACAGATTTGCCATGGCTGGTTCTCCCAGAGATTTCAGTAGCTCTGAGGGAATGTCATCTGCTCCAGAGGCCTTAGGTCTTTCAGTGCTCTGTCACATTCATCTCTCAGAGTAGTATCTCCTCTTTTCATCTACTTCCTCTTCCCTTCCTACAATTATTTCTTTTGTAGAGCCCATCTATATACTCTTTCCACCTTTCAGCTGTCTCTTCATTACTCAGAACTGGTTTTCGATCTGAGTTGTCTCCAAAAGTCTCTTTTATTTCCCTTTAGGTGGAATCTATTTTTTCCATAGTTATGCATTCTTTTACAGATTACAATTGCCTTCTAGCCACTCCTGCTTGCCATTTTGCACTTCCTGTCAATCTGATTTCTTAGTCGTCTGTACTCCATTTTACCTGCTTCATTTACTGCATTTTTATGTCTTCTCCTTTCATCAGTTAAATTTAGTATTTCCTGTGATATCCAAGGATTTTTTGTAGGTCTTGCCTTCCTACCTATTTTGTGCTCTTCTGCCTTCACTATTTCATCTCTTAAAGCTACCCACTCCTCTTCTACTGTTTTATCCCCTCCCCCCCCCCCCCCCCCTGTTTGTGTCACCTGTTGCCTAAAGCTCCCTCTGAAATTCTCAAGAACTTCAGCTTCCTTCAATTTATCCAGTCCCATCTCCTTATATTCCTACCTTTCTGTACTTTCATCATTCTATAGTTCATAAGCAATAAAATATGGTCAGTGTTTACATCTGCCTATATCTGCCCCTGGGTATGTCTTGCAGTTTAAAACCTGGTTCCGAAATCTATGTCTTACCATTATAAAATCTATCTGGTACCTTCCGATGTCTCCTGGTCTCTTCCACGTATACAAACTTCTTTCACGGGTATTGAACCAAAAGTTTGTTATGTTTAAATTACGTTCCACAGCCGCGAATATCCGAGAGGTCTGGAGCGCCACATTGCAGATAGCGCGGCCTCCTGCGTCAAAGTTAGAACTCTCCCTCAGGCATGGACGTTGTCTTTAGTATAAGGTAGATTACAAGTAGTTTATAAGTTTAGGGACTGATGACCTCGCAGTTAAGTCCCATAAGCTTAACAAACATTTGAACATTTTGTGTGTACCGCACAAAATTCTACCAGACGGATTCTACTTTCATTCCTTTTGCCCAATCCACATTCAACTACTATTTTTCCTCCCCTTCCGTTTCCTACCACCTAATTCCAGTTCCCCATCACAATTAAGTTTTCCTCTGCCTTAACTGTCTGTATTATTTCCTTTTCTTCCTCATACTTTTTTTTTTTTCGATCTCCTCATCATCGGCAGAGCTAGTGGGCATTTAAACCTGTGCTGCTTTGGTCTGGATTGGCTTTGTATCAATCTTGACTATAATAATGAGCTCAGTGTGATGCTCATAGTTGTTTACCCGCATTCCTATTTTCTTATTCATTGTTAGACCTACTCCTGTAATACTCCCAACTGATTTTGTATATATAATCCTGTATTCGCCTGTCCAGAAATCCTGTTCCTCTATGCACCGAACTTCACTGATCCCTACTATATCTAACTTCAACCTATCGATTTCTCTTTTTAAATTTACTAAACTCCCTACCCGATTAAGAGATCTAACATCCCATGCTCCGATGCGTAGAAAGCCAGTGTTGTCTTTCCTGATGAGGACATCCTCCTGAGTAGTCCCCGCCCGGAGATCCTAATGGAGGACTATTTTTCCTCCGAAATACTTTACCCTAGAGGATGCCATCATCATATATTCATACAGTAGAACTGCATGTCCTAGCTTCTCCTTGCTTTCAGCCGTTCGTTCAGATTACGTTTCCTTCTGGCTCCTCCCTATTGCGCTTTTTATCTGCCTGTCTCATTGCTACAAACCGAAATACCTTGGAGTTAATCTCGACCGTGCTCTCACCAACAAGAAACACTGTGTGGACTCACAACTGAAAGTAAAAAATCCACCCATGTGGAACAAATAAATATAGTCCAGAATGAGGCAGGACGCATCGTAACAGGATGTCTCCAACCGGCACCCACAAATCAGCCTACCAACTCATTGGCATAGCCCCATGAGACATCAGAAGCAAAACAGCTTCAGAAATCTAAAAGCTTAAACAGGAAACATATCACAGTCCTCCACTGAGTGGTCATAATCTCCAACCTACTAGGCTTAAATCAATGAAATGTTGTTTTACAAATAACGAAATCACCTCTTCATCACCTAAAGCACGAAGGGAGAAAATGTGGCGAAAGTTGGAACCAGGAAGGCCAGGGAATTGCCCAAGAGAATAACCTGCAGCTGGTTTCGAACTTCCATATACGATCTGGAAAGCAAACTACGACACGGAACAGAGTAAACCTGAATAAATGGGGCCACGTCAGTGCATACGAGTGTAAAGAGCTGCAAGACCCACAACACCTACTCCTCTGCACAATGGAGGATTTACTCGCAGCGAATAACAAAGCCATTCATACTGCAGCGTATTTGGCTTCAGGTGGAATATGAATTTTGTAATCCTCGATAGAATTACATCAGCTCTTTTAAATATTTTATCTTCTGTTTTTTTTATGTTTTCCATGTTACTGCATTTAATTTTCATTTTCTCTACTACTATGTATTATAACTAGTTTATATCTTTATCTTCTATTGTAAGATAATTTTGTAAAGTGATGCCGGCCGCGGTGGCCGAGAGGACTAAGGCGCTCCAGTCACTGTCTGCACTGCCACTACGGTCGGGGTTCGAATCCCCCCTCGGCATGGATATTTGTGCCGTCCTAGTTCGTAAGTAGTTCATAAGTAGTTTGTAAGTTTAGTCCCATAGACTATACAAACATTTGAACATTTTGTAAAGTGATGCCATGGGCACGATAAATAAATAAATCGTTCCAATCTGGTACGGATCCAACCCTAACGCGAAGTAATTCAAGTATTGGTCCAACGATGTATTATAAGCTACTTTCTTTGTTGATGGACTACACTTGCCGAGCATTCTTCCAGTCTGGCCTCTGCCTGACTCATATGTGGTCTTTCAACGTCAGATCACTCCGTATGGATACCCGCTAATATTTAATGGTAGCGATAGTACTGTACTTGCGCGATCGTACAAGAAATGCTCCCTGTTTTCAGGTATTCGCAATACGCTACATTTGTTTGTATTGAGGGTCAATTGCGATTCCCTGCATGATGCTCGAATACCTACAGAACCTCCTGCATTTCGCTACAGTGTATTACAGCATCATCCCCTAAAGGCCTTAAGCACATTCCCACGTTATCTACTAGATCATGTACAAATACTTTGAAAATTGATCTGCAACACTCCCTTGACGCAAGCCAAAAACTCACATCAGCTCTTCCTTCGGTATAAAAAGCTGAGATTGTTCCCTAGAAACCCTTCAATTCAGCCTGTATTTTGTTCGTTAGGCGACAGTGCGGAACCGTATCCAAGACCTTCCCAAAGTGAAGGAACACGGCCATCTACCTGGAAACCTGTGTGTACTGCTTTCTGTGTCTCGTGGACGAATAGAGCGGGCTGAATTTCACACGAGAGTTATATTCGGAGTCCATGTTGATTCCGTCTTATATAAATGTAAGCATACAACGTGTTCCTATCTTCTACAACAGACCGACCTCAGAGATTATAGGCCTATAATTTGGAGTATTTTTTCAACAGACCTTCTACTACTACTACTAATAATAATAATAATGTGATTCTTGAGTTTCTCCCGGCGTATTTGATAATCAAAATATCAATGGGTGTACTGCCGGTCTACAGTGTTCAACGGGCACAATATTTCGCCGATCCAGTCCGTCAGTTCACCTGATAACGGCGACATGTATGATCGCCGAAATATTGTGCCCGTTGGATACTGTAGACCGGCAGTACACCAATTGATATTTGCAATAATAATATTAAAAAACTGAAATCAACTGCTGTTTTTTCCATCTGTTAGGAATGTTTCCCTCTCCTAGCTCCACTGAACAAAAACCCAGAAGAGAACAAATAACAGGTTAGTGGTTGTTTGTTATAGGATATGTGGAAAGAAGCAGCAGAGGAATAATTTTCAGAGATCCAGGAATTTCCATAACAGGTAATATATAATGTTTGGTACAGAAGTTGACAAAGATGGAAAGATTAACGCCTGATAGCTGAATAAATTTAGAGAATTATCTTTAACCCTCACGAATCAGTGAAGTATTGTACTGCCTAATAAATTATACCTACCAAATAAACCACACATAACTCTGAATGCGGTGAGACGTAATTACTGAATGTTTATGCAAGATAAGTCAGCATTGTGAAATTAATGAATACGCTTTCATTGTCAAAACGTAGCTTGGTGCCGTCGATCAGCAGGTGTACCCAAAATATGGTGTACTGTGTATGTCCGTAATAAATCCATTAATATGCAAACTTCCACATTTTAATTAGCAATGGCACTGTTTCCGCCCAGAAGCAACTCAAAGGTTCATTAATGAAACGTAAACAAATCTGTAGCCCTGCCCTGGAGGGCAATCCTGTATTGGATTTTACTAAATGAAACACATCGGGAACACCTGTAGCCGGCCGCGGTGGCCGAGGGGACTGAGGCGCTTCAGTCACGGTCTGCACGGTCACTACGGTCGGGGGTTCGAATCCCCCCTCGGGCATGGATATTTGTGCCGTCCTAGTTAGTAAGTAGTTCATAAGTAGTTTGTAAGTTTAGGGACTGATAGCCCAGTAGTTGAGTCCCATAGGCTTTACAAACATTTGAATTTTTTGAATTTTGAACACCTGTAGCGCACCTGGCCGGGGAGAAGCGTAGGCCCCGGTAATGATCCGTGCTACACTGTCCCTTACTGAATCCCCTACTACATCACAGCAACTACGACAACAGCCGCTGGAAGGCCAATTTTCAGCTAATAACGTTATATTTCTGTTTTTACATATGTTAATGATAAATCAGTGTAATCGACTATAGATGACTGTACCAACGAAGTTTCACTCTACAGACGAGACTGCCTGTGTACTGGATCGAGACCCAATCCCGAGACGTTTGCGTTTTTCTGGTAAACGTTCTACGAACAGAGCTACCGGAACGCGAGCCACGATCTGTCACGAGTAATATGTACCTTTGAACATCGCTTTTAGCTACTCATCAGAATGGCAAAACACAAATTATAATAAATCCATCAAGCGAAACTGTGGCACTTCCATAGTAGTGAAAAATAACTTGTGACTCTTAGTACTTACCTTCCATCACAGACATTAGGTGCTGTACATAAATGCCTCTTTCCATGTTAACATCATTCTCTCGGACAACTTTGTTACATGATTCCAGACACCCAGATTAACAAAAAACTGTTCAAATGTTTGCAAAGGTTATGGGACTTAACTACGGGGTCATCAGCCCCTAAACTTACAAACTACTTATGAAATAGCTAATACTAAGGACGACACAAATATCCATGCCCGAAGGGGATTCGAACCCCCCGACCGTAGTTGCCGTGCACAATCCATCTCAGAATAACTGAAGAGGAAGAAAATATTCAAATAAGAGGTGCATGATTCATCATGGATTCAGCCATCGTGAGTCGAGAAGGAGGGGGGGGGGGGAGAGATCTCAGATAAGGGTTAACAATGTCTTAAGTCGCTTAATATGGCATTCTTAAGTAATTACGAAATCTCAAGCACAATAGGCAAGCACCATGAACTTTCATCCCAAGTGTAATTCATGCCTCGATTAGAATCACACATGAGAGAAGTAACTAATGTTTTGACCGTCATCTCGGAGAATTGCATACATAAGAAATAAGTATTGCACCACCATGATTCTAAAGTTTCATAAAATGGAATATACAAAAACACCCCTAGTCCCCAGTTACATATCCTCTTGCACTGGTGCCACGGCGGAGCGGCCGAGCGCATTGAGGCGTTATGCTGCGATGCGCGAGGCCGTCCCCAGTCGGGGGTTCGAATCCCTCCTCGGGCATGGATGCTTGTGCTGTCTTTAGTATAAGCTACTTCATAAGTGGTTTGTAAGTTTAGGGACTGATGACCCTGCAGTTAAGTCCCATAAGCTTCACAAACATTTGAACATTTTCTTGCACTGATGCACGCCTGTATTCGTCGTGTCATACTGTCCACTAGATCATCAAGAGATTGTTGGTCCAGATTTTCCCACTTCCCAATGGCGTAGATCTCTCATTTTGTTTGGCGGTACGTCTCATTCAAAAACAGCCCTTTTCAGCGTATCTTAGACGTTTTCGATAATGTTCATGTTTGTCGTTATTATGAACGCATTCACAAGATGTATATCCGTTTGATTGCCTTCTACAACCACCAGTGGTGTACAGTGACCCCACGTAATGTCACCCCAAGGCACAAGGGAACCACACTCTTGCTGCAGTCGCTGGATGGTGTGTCTAAGACATCCAGGCTGTCAATTCTGAAGAGTTCATTTAACAACATGTTGGGTCCATCTGTACCGTGCTGCATGCTGACTAAGCGTCAAAGGTGGACCTCGCCATGAACGTCAGGAGAGAATTTGCATATCATGCAGCATATTGCGTACTGGTTGAGTCGAAACACCACGTCCTATGACTGCAGGAAAGTCATTATCCAGAACGTCTGTAAATAACAGCAGCTGTAAAAGCACATGTTGGACACTGGTAAAGTGTTGTTTATAGTGCAATGTAGAATCCAACAGAAAAAAGTGATGTGTTACTGTAACTTAAACAAAAGAAGATGCAAGAAGTGGAAATTAACCACAAAAATCCGGCCATACAGTCGCAAGCCAGCATCCATCATGACGCCTAAAATGTTATTGTAACATGATCCATCTGATGATGAACCTGAAAAGGTTTGAAAACCGGTTCATAGAATAAATATCATTTCAAGAAAAAGTGACTGGAGCAGTTTTTCTTAAATCATTTGAAAATAAGTCACGGGTTATAAAACATCCATAATGGATAATCTAAATAAATAAATTTAAAAAATATTTTTAAAATTATCATTCAGCATGGTGACGTTCCTCTGATCTGAAATCCGTAAGTAGCGATCATCTGCTGTTGTAGTAGCCGGGCGGGGGGGGGGGGCGAGGTAAGTCATCAACTGCAATAAACATCCACTCTGCAGCGGAGTGTGCGCCGTCATGAAACTTCGTGGCAGATTAAAATTGTATGCTGAAACCGGGATTCGAAGCTGGGAACTATGCTTTTCGCGGGCAAGCGCTCAACCCTCTGAGCTATCCCGGCACGCTTAACGGTTCGTCCATACAACTGTACTGCTGCCAGTACCTCGCCCCCTACTTTCCAAACTTCACAGAAGTTTATGGTGGAGAAGGATATGGGTGAGACGTGCCTAGGCCACAGCCTAAGGAATGTTTCCAGACTAAAACTATCACTCTGCAGCGGATTGTGCAATGATATGAAACTTCGAGGAAGATTAAAATTGTGTGCCGGAACCGGGATTCGAACCTGGGACCATTGCCTTTCGCGGGTAAGCGCTCTACCACCAGAGTTATCCCGGCTCGCTTCACGGTCCGTCCTCACAACACGACTTCTGCCACTGCCTCACCTCCTATTTTCCAAACTTGCACACAGTTTTAATGTGCCACGAAGTTTCATATCAACGCACACTCCGCTGCAGAGTGAAAGTTTCATACATACAGTAAGCAAATTTAATTGGATGTAGCCGAAAGTAGTTACGCAGGGATGAAGACGCTTGTACAGCATGTCTTTAAATGGAAGTTTTGTGCAACTCCGGCTGAAACAACTATACTAAATATTTAGTATCGAAGTAATTTTTTATCTCTGAAGCGAGACGATAGCACGGATAACAATCGAGGCATTACGGATATGCGATTACCCCACACATTGTCAGGTGTGGGGGGGGGGGTCATTAAAAAATAAAAAATAAAATAAAAATAAAATCATCTTTTTTTCCATCTCCAGTTTCCCGGGTGTGGCTAACAAGCGCTCTCCAATCCATCCTATCTTGATGTAGCATTTGGCCTTGGACACCATCCCAGTTAAAACCGTTCTTCTCCACGTTTGACTGTACTGCCTCTCTCCATCGTCTCCTTGGCCTTCCTCTTGATCTTCTTCCTCCCACTTCCATTCTGAAGTATTTCTTAGCTGTTCTTGTGCTATCCATTCTCATTACTTAGGCATACCACTACAGTCTTCGTTTCCCCAAGATGTTGGCAATAGGAACCCTGATCACAGAAGAAATGCAGATCTAGGAACTATCGGTATAACAGTTGTAAATTGTCGTAGCTGTGTCGGGAAAGTACCAGAACTCCAAGCGTTAATAGAAAGCACCGGATCACACATCATTGTAGGCAGTGAAAAGGTGGCTCAAGCCGGAAATAAGTTCAGCAGAAGTTTTTTACAAAAGATCTAACTATTTTTAGAAAGGATAGATTAAACATAATAGGTGGAGGCGTGTATGTCGCTGTCAAAAGTAGTCTTTCGTGTAGCGAAGTTGATAGTTCCTGTGAGTTATTATGGGTAAAGGTTGTACCTAAAAATCGTAAGAAGTTAATAATTAGTTCCTTTTACCGGCCTCCCGACTCTGACGATACAATAGCAGAGAGGTTCAAAGAAAACCTGAGTCAAATTACAAAAACGTGCCCGAATCATGCGATAATAGTAGGCGGAGATTTTAATTTACCCTCAATCTGTTGGCGAAATTATATTTTCAAATCAGAAGGTACGCATAAAACATCGTGCGAAATTCTACTCAACGCTTTCTCTGAGAATTACTTCGAACAATTAGTTCATGAGCCAACTAGAACTGCAAATGGATGTGAAAACACTCTTGATCTCTTAGCAACAAACAATCCTGAGCTCATAACGAGCATCAAAACGGATACAGGTACTAGTGAACACAGAGCTGTCGTGGCGAGATTGAATATCGAAAGTCCCAAAGTTACCAAAAATAAACGAAACATATATTTGTTCCGGAAAGCAGATAGAAATAAAATACATTGCTTCCTGAAAGATAGCCTCCACTCGTTTCTATCACTAAATGTAGGTGTAGACCAAATTCAAAGCCGTTGTATCAACAGCAATTGACAGTTTTATACCAAATAAATTAATAAAATAAGGAAGTGATCCTCCTTGGTACACAAAACAGGTCAGTACACTGTTGCAAAAGCAACGGAAAAGGCATACTAAATTTAAACGAACACAAAATTCCCAGGATTGGCGATACTACACAGAAGCTCGAAATTTAGCGAGGACTTCAATGCGACCCGGCCGCGGTGGCCGAGGGGATTGAGGCGCTCCAGTCACGGTCTGCACGGCCACTGCGGTCGGGGGTTCGAATCCCCCCTCGGGCATGGATATTTGTGCCGTCCTTAGTTATAAGTAGTTTGTAAGTTTAGGGACTGATGACCCCGTAGTTAAGTCCCATAGACTCTACAAACATTACAAACAAACTTCAATGCGAGATGCCTACAATACTTATCACAACGAAACTCTTTCTCGAAATTTGACTGAAAACCCTAAGAGATTTTGGTCATATGTTAAATATACTAGGGGCAAAACACAAACAATACCCTCACTACCTGCCGATGACAGCGCTACTAAAGCAGAGTTACTAAACATAGCTTTTAGAAACTCATTCACCAAAGAAGACGAAACCAATATCCCAGATTTCGAATTACGAACAGAGGCCGTAATGGGTAACGTAGAAGTAGATATTACCGGATTAGTGAAGGAACTAAAATCACTTAACAAGAACAAGTCTTCTGGTCCGGATTGTATACCCATTAGATTTCTATCTGATTATGCTGAAGCGATAGCTCCTTACTTAACAGCCATATATAACCGCTCTCTCAAAGAAGGAACTGTACCAAAAGATTGGACAGTTGCACAGGTCACACCTATATTCAAGAAAGGCAGTAGGAGTAACCCACTAAACTACAGGCCTATTTCATTGACTTCAATTTGCAGCAGGGTTTTGGAGCACATCCTGTATTCAAATATTATGAATTATCTCGCAAAGAATGATCTATTGGCCCAAGGTCAACATGGATTTAGAAAATATCGTACATACGAAACACAACTAGCTCTTTACTCGCACGAAGTGATGTTTGCTATCGACAAGGGTTCACAAATTGATTCAGTATTTCTTGATTTCCAGAAGGCTTTTGACACCGTACCTCACAAACGGCTCTTAATCAAATTGCGTGGTTACGGTATATCGTCCCAAATTTGCGACTGGATAGGGGATTTCCTATCAGAGAGGACACAGTTTGTAGTAATCGATGGAAAGGCATCGACTAAAACGGAGGTGATTTCGGGCGTTCCACGGGGTAGTGTTATTCGTCCTCTGCTGTTCCTTGTTTACATAAACGATTTAGGTGAAAATCTAAGTAGCTCTCTTAGGTTGTTAGCAGATGACGCCGTCATTTACCGTCTAGTAAAATCATCTGAAGATCGAAACCAACTGCAGAACGATATGTATAAGATATTAGTATGGTGTAAGAATTGGCAGTTGACTATAAATAATGAGAAGTGTGAAGTCGTCCACATGAGTACGAAAAGAGATCCGTTAAAATTTGTTTACATGATAAATCAATCAAGTGTGAAGGCCGTAAACTCCACAAAATACCCAGGAATTACAATTACTTTTGACTTAAATTGGAAAGAACACGTAGATAATGTCGTGGGAAAGGCGAACCAGAGACTGCGTTTTATTGGCAGAACCCTTAAAAGATGCAACAGAACTACTAAAGAAGTTGCATACACTACGCTTGTCCGTCCTTTTATGGAGTATTGCTGCCCAGTGTGGGATCCTTATCAGGTGGGTTTGACGGAGGCCATCGAAAGAGTCCATAGAAGGGTAGCTCGTTTCTTATTGTCACGATACAAGGGAGACAGCGTTACGGAAATGATACAGGATCTAGGATGAGAATCATTACAACAACGGCGCTTATCGCTGCGGCGTGGGCTACTTACGTAACTACAATCGCCAACATTCTCCTCTGAATGCGAAAATATATTGTTGACTCCCACTTACATAGGTATAAATGATCATCAGAATAAAATACGAGAGATCAGAGCCCGAACGGAGAGATTCAGGTGTTCATTCTTCCCGTGCGCTATTCGAGAATGGAATGGCAGATAGATAGTATAACGGTGGTTCGATGAACCCTCTGCCAGGCACTTTGCAGAGTATCCCATGCAGATGTAACTGTAGATACCAGCTGTTTTCTGTGTATCTCATTTCTTGATCTTGTCTCTCCTAGTACTTTGATTCATAGTCCTGATAAACCTCATTTCTGTTGCTTGGATTCTGCTGTGATCCTCTATTAACGATGTACAAACTTCATGTCATATATAAGGATCGGAGTAAAGTAAGTGTGATACAAAGTTAACTTTGCTGCCTGGGGTACTTTTTTGTCCCAGAGTAGGTTCCGAACTTCCATGTAAAAATTTGATGCTTTTTAGGATTTCTTGCCGGATGGTGGTGTCCTTGGAGAAAATACTTCCAAGGTACTGAAAGTGGGAAACTGATTCAATTTTTGTTCTCTCCGAGTAGATATTTGAACTTGTTCCCTCTCTGTTTATGGTCATCTCAACAATCTTGGTCTTGCTGATTTTCCCGTTAAATTCTTTAAATTTATTGTTTCAGACTGTCAGGCTCTTCTGCACTTCTTTTTATGTTCTACCCCATATTAAAGTATCATCCGCAATACCAGTGATCTCGACTCATTTGCAGTTTCCTTAATAAACCTTACAATTCTATTTATTACAGTAATAAACAAGAGTGTTAATAATATCGTGTGGCTCTTGGCCTGGTGCAGTCTTTCAATTCGACGCGTAGCCTACCCCAATTAACCATCCGGGGAAAGGGGACCTACAGCTTAACGTGGAATTCGAACCACGTGTCGTTTCTGGCGACTCCTTACATCGTTGAGAGGTGAAGGATGGGTTAAAGTGCAGTCTGAAAAAATCCGTAGTCCGACCGGGTTTCGAACCCGCGACCATTCGGTTTCCATTCGAGCGCTTTAACCCAAGACCACCGTGCTCGACAACAAGAGTGGTGATAAAACACTTTCCTGCGACCATTTCCTATTTGCAAGTTTGATACAGCATCTTTGTCAATCAAGTAATTGGACACTTTTAGATCTTCCAGCCATTTCCATATTTTATTACGAGGGACTCTATCATACGCCTTCTCAATGTCCAAGAACACAAAGTTTTTTCAAAAATGTTCAAATGTTTGTATAGTCTATGGGACTTAACTACGGGGTCATCAGTCCCTAAACTTACAAACTACTTATGAACTACTTACGAACTAGAACGGCACAAATATCCATGCCCGAGGGGGGATTCGAACCCCCGACCGTAGTGGCCGTGCAAACCGTGACTGGAGCGCCTTAGTCTCCTCGGCCACCGCGGCCGGCAAAAGTTTTTTCCACGTTCCCAGTATTCTCTGCCAAAATCCTTGCTGCAAAGATGAGATGTATAGTACTTTGTCCTTTCCTGAAACCAGGTATGAGGTACCATAAGCTGACGGTGCTGTCTGATGAGGTAGGTTATGGGAAGGGGCAGTGAAAAACGCAGCGCAGCGATTACCCGCAGGTTGGCTTCCAGGCGGAACTCTGGTGTGGCGAGGCGGGGGACCTGCTCCTTGAGCGAGGGCCTCCTTTGTGTGCTGATGTCGGCTCCGAGGCTGAGCGTCTCCCTGACAAAGGAGTGTGGTGATTGGATTAAGTGCCGCGGCGCTGTAATTCGGGAAGAGGCGCGCCGGGTAGGGGTTTGACAGGGGAGGGTGGGGGGTGGGGCTAATAGAATAGCCCGCTGCTGGGCGGGGCCCAGAGATAAGCCGGGCTCTGGCCTGCCCTGCACTCCTCACTGCAGCAAGAGTCATTCTGTAGGCGTCTCTCTGCCGGCGCTTCAGTGCGGCCAAAGCTTTATACACGACCAGGGGAGTATAAATACTAAACAGAAGGAAGAAAAAAAAAGCTGTATTTTTTATGATTTTTATGTCAACAAGTGCGGCTCGATGGCACAGTTATAGAGTGCTAGACTACAAATCCAAAGGTCGCGGGTTCGATCCCTGCCAGGTCCTTGAGATTTTTACCTGTCACTTTCCACTTCTTTCACCTCTGACAATGTTGCTAATGTGAAAAATATGGAGTAGCGCCGTGGTTCGGAACCCACGTTAAACTGTAGGTCCCCCTATAACTGGCTGGGTAAGTCAGTTCGAAGGTCGGAGGAAGGCAACGGCATACCGCCTCCAAACATTGTGGTGTTCAAACCAATCTTCGGTTTGTTCACTGCTTTACCTTTTTTTCTTTTTTTAAATGTCAACAATGAAAAAGCTTCATCTCTGTAAAGCAGAAGGCACTTCAGAGCAAATTATCCTCTGAATACGACTAGCGAAACTGATACAAAATAGCATGTTGTGTCTATCTAAAATTACTTACCGTATTTGCCGGCATATAAGACGCACCCCACCTTTAAGACCTTTTTTTAAGAAAAAATAAGTAACTTCTAATACATCTATTGTTATATAATTGTAATCTAATATATAAAGCAGTGTGTCTGTATATTTGTACGTGTTGCATACAAATATACAGTTTTGTTCCAATCTTTATGAAATTTTGTACTCGTAAGCTTCATTCCATGAGAACGGTCGCCGTACGATACATAGTTCACGAGATATGACGTCATAAACAATGAGATGCGCAGAAAACTGCTGCATTTAGCGACAATTCTGCTCATTTTCTCCTAAACCACTGGACCGATTTCAACCAAATTTGGTACACACACATTCCTTACCGTGAGGTACAATTGCTGCAGGGTTCAGAAGATTTGACGTCATAAACGATAGGAATCACAGAAAACTGCCACATAATGTGGCGAGACTTTAAAAATATGCTATATGGGAATGAGAGTACTTATCGACTTGCAACAAACTTTAAACATAATTTCAAACCTTTATTAATCTTTTTCTCTCTGGCAACCATAGCAAAATGATGAAAGTAAAAAAGTTTCTCGCTTACTACTTTTCCGCTGTTTATGGAGTAAGACTACGGCATTCGGTATGACGTTACAATTTATAATTTGTACGCTACAAATTGTAGCCACTGGAAATTTCACAGACAGTAAACACACATATAGTTGAATGTATCTTCTAAATTGTAATACATTCCGACACGTTGTTCATGAGACAGTAACGTTCATGGGAAACCGCCCCTTCTCTCACCAAGTTTTAATCTATTACTCCTTTACTATTGACTGTATTCCCAAGAGATTTTAAAGACATACAGTCCTTATACAAATGAATATATACCTGAAAAATGGCAGGAATAAAGGAATAAATACCCTGGCAACGCCGGGTTTTCAGCTAGTACATTTATATAAGGAACTTGTTATTGGGGGCGATCTAGAATTGTTTAAAAACAGGTTTGCAGCCAAGATAGCTAACTTCATTTAATTACATTACCGGTTTCGGCGTGCTAGACGCCACTTCAGACCTGTAGTAACAGCAGTGAATTCATGTAGAATTACTACAGGTCTGAAGTGGCGTCTAGCACGCCGAAACCGGACATGTAATTAAATTAAGATAGCGATTTTGGCTGTAAACATATATATATGTTCACGTGCATAAAATATTTAAGGCAGCGCCTTCAAGTAATACGTTGCTTGCAGTGGCCATTTTGAGCAGCAGCTGAATTGTATTTCACTGTAAGGTTTTAAAAGTAATGTTCATAAACTTTACGTAGTCGAGTTTCTTGACATTTTGCGCTTATTAAAACGGATATTTCGCCTATCGCTGTTTACACTGCGCGCCGACTATATGGCGCCATGGTTGACGATAGCGTCGTAATAAAGACTTACGATACATTTCATTCCATTCTATGATGGTGGTGGTGGTGGTGGTGGTGGCGGCTGGTGCAGCAACAGTGTTGAATAATTAAAAAATGTTCAGTCTCTGTTGCAATAACTGAACATTTTTAAAGACTTACGACATTGACACCTAGGTGGCTCTGCTTACAATTAGATTAGACCCCGCGCCGAGTATCAGTTCGCGAACTTCGCGCGACGAGGAGGGTGTTTTCATGTTTAAAATGACGCTTTTTGAGAATTTATTGTGAAGCGCAAATGTTTATGTAAGTATTTTTGTGATGTTCCATAAACTGTGAGAATGGTGGATGGTTTGTGTCTGTGTATTGGTCGACGAACTGTATGGGACACATCAAGGGGCACAACATGTTATAACCTCAAAAATACAACTGTGAGACGAGGAAGCTGTGCAAACAGCACAAAAAATGTTGGGAGCCTGTCGTCGAAAATCGGACGGATTCTGAACAAACACAAAGTTAAGGTAATTTTTCGGCTCCTACCAAAGATAGCAGCACTTTTGGGTTCTATCAAAGATGATTTGGAGCTTCGGAAGGCCGGGGTTTACAAGATCCCTTGTGAATGTGGCCTTTCGTACATAGGACAGACGACACGTACAGTCCAGGAAAAATGCACGGAACACCAAAGATATACCCGTCTCTTTCAAGCTAATAAATCAGCAGTGGAAGAGCACTGTATTGATACTGGACACTCCATGACGTACGAAAATGTCAAAATTTTAGCCTCCACTTCATCTTTCTGGGACTCTGTGGTGAAAGAAGCAACTTAAATTCGCTTGGGGACGAATTTAATTAACAGAGACAGCAGCTTCAGTTTAGTTACATCTTGGAATCCGGCACTTTCTTTAATAAATTTACAAAGACGCCGCCACAGCACAGATCGTTACACATCTATTTCTCCGCAATAATCGACCATGCAGCCATAGACATAATTTACACACACGTGTACTTCCTTGTAACGTCTTTGGCGCCTTGTATCTGTGGTCGCATGTGCAGTAGCGCGGTCCGCGCGTTTATAAGCACAAAACGCGTGTTGGAGCGTCAGTCTTCGACTCTCTCTGAAGAAGGCTGAACGGTTCTCAGCCGAAATTAGAAGAAGTCAACTTTATGAGGCTGTAAGCCCGAAATTTCTTTAAAAATCACAAAAAATACTTGTGTACATATTTGCACTCGAGAATACGAATAAATTCTCAAATATCGTCAGGCGAGACATGGACAAACACGTGAGCAGTGTTTCATTATTCAAATAATGAATGACACCGTTACAGGATTGCCGAGAAAATCGATTATGATGAATGACATTACGTCGAAAGTTTCTACTTCCTCGGATATTACCAGTTTCATTTAGTACGCTTGGCACGAAAATAGTACAAAATTCAGAAAATCTTTACTACATAATAAAGCTCCTGAAGGGTATTTTGGTGCGAAAAAACTACGAAATTGTAAGAGAGAACCTTACATGCAAATTTTCCTGCATAAAACTTTATTTTCCCGCTTACAACATTATTTCCCGCATTTTCCACAATTTTTTTAATCCCTTGAAAGAAACCGAACTTGTAGGTACTTACTGTAACTGGCAAACAGCGTATAAGACGCATCCTGTCTTGAGACCAATTTTTATATCTTATACACCGGCAAATACGGTAATTTGTATTACTGTGGTCTTCAGTCCGCAGACTGGTTTGCTGCAGCTCTCCACGCTACCCTGTCCTGTGCAAGTCTCTTCATCTGAGAATACGTAAGGTAACTACATCCTTTTGAATCTGCTTACTGTACTACTCCCGCAGTCTTTATCCTCCTAAGATGACGATTCCTTGATGTCTCAGAATATGTCCCACCAACCTATCCCTTGTCTTACTCAGGATATGCCAGAAAACTCCTTTTCATCCCAATTTTATTGAGCACCTCGTCATTAGTTACGTGATCTAACCCAAACGGGTCACAAAGTCTTGTTCCATGGGGAGGGGGCGAAGGGGGGCGGGGGAGGTCGCCGTTACAAGATGAAGTAGGCCTACTTGCATCACAAAGTAACTACGGGATCAGTAATACAAAAAACGTATGCCTAAGTAAAATTTATTTAATGTTAAAAACGGAGTTTCTTGATAACAATGATAACGCATTTAATTAGAATAGAGTTTTGGTCATATTGATTCCGTTTGAGACACGGCTGTACGAATGACAAATGCTCCAGCAATGAAACATCTGTCTTTCTCATAAAATGCATTCTAGTAGCGTGTTTTAATGAACTGTTACCTTTCTGTTGGCTGCTGTAGCACCAGTAAGAACACTGTCATCAACGTGGTCCTCGCTGTTGCTGACTCGTCCATCGTCCTTGTCCCTCTAAGCCTTTCTCGAGCTCATCAGCGAGCAGCGCTGCGCTGGGAAAAACGCCTGTATCCTGTGTCCTCGCACACACAGATTACTGCTACCTCTTACTCCTGTGAACAGACTTGCAGCCTGACACATTGTATTCATTATCTTGAAATTACATCTTCAACAGCGCCGACATTACGTGACCTTCTGCAAAACAGTTTTGGTTTTCTTTGCCTTCTTTCAAATGTTGTTGGACTGTTTTGAGCTGTCCCAAATGTAACAGATTGCAGCCTTGTACGACGCGTCCTTCAGCCCGTTTCTTCCTCGGCTTGATGTGCGCACAGTTAATAATAAAACACCTTACGTTGCTCTGTAAGTTGCGCTCATCACCTCGTGTATGGCCATCTCTGCCGTTATATGCTGGCCGCGGTGGCTAAGCGGCCTGCGGCGTGCCAGTCACAGTCTGTACGGCCACTACGGTCGGGGGTTCTTTTGTGTCCCTATTTGCCACATTGATGACACGTTGCATTGCGACTAGGACATTGCGCACGCGTATGGCGAGATACACACTGAGGGCAAGACATTCGAAAATTTTTCTGAAATGAACGTTGGCACCGGTTATTCAAATTACTGTTTCTAACACGACGGGCGACCTGGCTACTGTTCACTGTCTGTTCAGCACAGCCGGTAGAAAAATAAGAATCACTAGGGCTAGACTGAGAACTACGGCTAGGAAAGCGTCCGTTACGGCGCACTGCAATAACACTGTGGCTTTGCATTTCTACATCTGCTAAGTCAAAGGTATCATGCGCTTCAATAAGCTGCAGTACACTATCTAATGAGGGGTCAGACTGTTTCAGAATCGCTGCCCTAATTCTGGGCCCTGAATGTTCTGAGTAATCGCATCTCTTAACATCACGTCACTATAAGAAAGTCCACAAGAACAAGTAAATTTACATTTGCGGGTTAAGCCCTTCAGTTCCGTAATCCATTGCTGGTATGACTGCTCAGGTGATTTTTTTTAGTCTGAAAAATCGGTACCGCGCTGCTGCTACCAGAACTTTTCTCTTGTAATGAGCATTCAGTGCATCCACTATTGCATCAAATTCTAGATCATGAGGAGATGCGTGGGGGAAATGTTTCTGCAGTAATACAAAGGTTTGAGTGCCCACGACGGAGAGGAAGAAATGTTTGATAGGCTGATCTGTAATTTGATGAGCCGCGACGAGTTCTTGAAATTGGGCAAAGTAGTCGCTCCATTCTTCCTCACGTTCATTGTACTGGCGAAAGGTAGGAAGCGGTGTGGCGGAAGATGTAGGTGGCTGAAGCGACAGCTGTTGTTGGTTAGCTGCCTGTGCCGTTAACTGCGACACCGCTTGGAGTAGTTGCGTGATTTGCGCTGTCTGTAACTGAATAATTTCCATTAAGTTTGGGTTCGGGGTAGGGGCCATGCTGACTGATTAGCCGCCATGCATACGAGTAAGTTATAACAAAACACAAATGCAATATGAAAGGGGACGCTCTGCAACAAAAAAGTCCACAAAACACGGAACAAAATATCTTAACCCAAAATTCTTATAATAAGGGTGGGTGGGCGGGAACAACTTCTGCGTGCAACGATGCTGCTGTCTGGCTGCTGCAAGCGGGCTGGTCCACGGTTCTTCTATCACTCCTCGTCGCAACTTTTGTGTCCCAGTCTCGTCGCCGCTTTTGTGTCTCGTTTCCGTCATAGGTGTCGGTGGCCGAGTAGAAAGAGACCGACACAAGAATAAAGGATGCACGCTTGTGCAGGTACAGAGGTGAGCAGCCAGTGGGACATCAGAAAGTAGAAACACTAGAGTAAATTAGAACGAGATATATATATTGCACAGAATTTATACAATACTCAACTTTTACATAGTTCTTGACTGCAGAATGCTGATACATAGTTTATAAAAATAGAGGCCTGCCTACTGTTGATTCCTAGTGCCTACCCAATAGCCAAGTCTTAACTGGTGCCTATCTGATTGCGAAGTGTTAGCTGGTTCCTATCTCAGTCCCAAGTGAACGATGTCGTTCAGTGGTGGCCACGAGCGGAGTTGTAGGCAGAGGGCGCCACTGAACTCTACTCGGCCACCGACACCTACGACGGAAACGAGACACATAAGCGGCGACGAGGCTGGGGCACAAAAGATTCGAATCCCCCTTCGAGCATGAATATTTGTGCCGTTCTTAGTATTAGCTAGTTCATAAGTAGTTTGTAAATTTAGGGACTGATGATCCCGTAGTTAAGTCCCACAAGCTCTACAAACATATGAATATTTTGCCGTTATATTTCGACATTCTTCACTAAAATGCTGCATGTGCTGCATCTGTTTTAAAAAGGGTCTAGTCTCACAATTTTTTACAAATAGTCTAATGTTTTCACTTTGGTTCATATCTGAATGATGATACGCAATTACAACTAGTATTGCCTCTGATTGAAATTCCACCAATTGTTTTTACAAAGTAACGAAAATTTAACTGGGATTTATTGGTATGGAGATTCTTTGTTTCTACCTGAGCCCTGGAAATTCTAGGTTTTATCTGAACGCTATGAGAAAAGGAGAAAGAAACAGCAAAGAGAAAACCTGAGAGAATGAGGAAGTCGTAGCTATTCAAAATTAAGTAATTAAAAATTGCTACTTACTCGAATTTTTTGATAGTAGCAGTAGATGACCGAAAAGTAAGTATTTCCGCATAATACGCGAAATAGTGAACCCAAGAAATAACGTTATTTCGTTAACGCAAATATCTCATTTACACTGTTCACTTCTGACTACGCAGTTCACCTCGTAATAGCACCCACTCTATCCAACGGCGAATACAGACGGGCGGGAGCAGGAGGCTATGGGGGTGCAGCCCCCCCCCCCCTCCTTCCAGTGAAATAACAGGTTTTGATCATTCCAATTAACCTGCTCAGATCACAAAAGGTATGTAACATCATGATTACTTTCGTATTTTACATTAAGTGTTTCCGTAATATATTCTATCGCTAATGTACCTTTATGTAAACAATGTTCTGAGCCATTTTCTAGATCGAAATATAGTGTCTGTATAACTCGTGAGAACTTCACAAAAGTATAAGGTTAAATTGTCTCTTTAATTTATAAAGTAATAATATACCGAAAATCTGATCGTTCTTAATGTGGTAGTGAACAGTTCAGTTAGCAGTTGAGGTCTTATAGGCTGTTATAACCGGCTAAATTGATAACACGTTCAGATGAGTAAATATATAGTCATATCGTGTAATATGATTTAAAACGCCACTTGCGAAAATGCGATTCTACGGAGTTCTTGAGATCTGTTTATCACAGAGATACGGGGTACAGTGTCAAAACTGAAACGTTACACACTTCACGCAGTCTGGCCTAAGTATACAGATCGGCTGATTTGTTTACATCTTCTGTGGTCTATGCTGGGCTTTAATATGGCTTACAAAGTACCACTTGACCATGAGGGAAAAAAACTACGAATTGAGGAGTTGGCCAATTCTACACGTTTTATTCATTGTAAATGGATAAAAAATTTGTCATGCGCTCTTAGGATCATTTTTCTGCACTATGGTCTGATAAGCAACGTATCGACATTTGCTCAAGAACATCATAAAAGTTGATGGACTGAGAGAACTATGGTTACAATTCCCTCATATTTTCCATTAACGAATGACCCAGTTGGAGGTATACTGCTTCTGATTCACCCTGTTTAAATGGGCTCCCAAAACCGCATTTCGTAAACCGATTTTCCAAATCCGATTTTGGTTGGTCATGTAAACATTCCAAAATCGATTCTGGAAATCCGCTTCTCTAAAGCGGTTTTCCAGTTCCACAATCGATTTCGTGCCCATGTAAACGCAACCGATTTTGAAGCGTTCTTGGCTTGTCACATTGTGTTTTCTTGTTAAGAATTTTCGGAACATATTGAAAGAGTGATATTTTCTAATGTGAAATAAAAGTATAAATATTAAAGTGAACATGAATCTGTGTATTTAGATAAAGAAAAATAGCGATTTTGCTGACTAAATCAGGAACTGAATCAGCTGTTTTTCAGCCGCCATATTAAGTGGGCTAGGAAATCCGATTCAGGCTATGCCATGTATACACGACAGCGAAAAACGGTTTACGAAAATCGGTTTTCGTCTTCCGAAAGATGTGTTCCATGTACACGTAGTGATTGTTGATTTATTCAAAGATTAAAGTGGGACACGATGCCAATCGTGTATCGAAATTTTAGTGAAGCAGAATACAACTGGATTTCCTAGTTTTGCTTTGTTCATTTTTTTCTTTTTTTAAATCTGGTTGTACAACTACTGTTGTTGTCGATTTGTTTACGATTAGTGGCACAGAATCTGCATTTGATTTTACCACATTAATCATGCCTTTCCTGTTTTGTCTTCACTTACGTTCACAGACTGGTTTCTGTGTTACGAAGAATTTAATTGCCTACTCCAACGAGGTAATATCATTAAGTAACAAGAAGACATAAAAGGTTTCTAGTAAGGATTGTCAGTCGAGCATGCAAGAGTAATAACACGCCATTAAGTGCGTGACGTGTTTGAAACCGTGCCAGCGTTGCGAGGCAAACGAAGGGAGCAGCTGTCTGGCAGAGACAAGCTCCGCTTCCTGCGCAGGGCTGCCTACCGCCAGCTCTAGAGCTGCCGCGCTGGACAAAATAAACTCAGCACCCCGCATTATACGACAGCTTGTAGCAAGTTGGCACCCCTGCGTACGTGTTAACACTGAGACGAGACGGCAGGACAAAGCTCACAAGTCCCGATCGTCAACTCGTAATGTATTTTTATTTATTTATTTATTATTGGCTTCTGGCATAGTAAAATACTTTTTAGCCATCAAAATTTACAATAATGATATACATTTTAGAGCATACATTTATACATTTGTCTGTATTGACTTATGAACTAGACACTTGTTTGTAATATATATTAACTGCAGTTCATAAATTAAATTTCCATTTGCTTGTTAAATTTTGATGTCTTCTCGTGAAATAAATCTGGCTATGACATCATATCCTCTCCTGGTTGTGTCCCCTAAAAGTGAAGTAGTGCAAAGCGGCTGGCAGTGACCAAGTCTCAAGAGAGCCTTCAAAAATTTGTCTCTTCCTTCCTCGTACAGTCTGCACTGAAACAAGATGTGATTTACATCACCAACCGTTGCTCCATCACATTGACAATACGGTGTCTCCAATAAGCCCATTCTGTGTAAATGGGCAGGGAAAGAGAATATTTTGATTTTGCAAACCATGGTTGTCTAGGTATTAATGTTTGTATACTAGCATAGTTTCTTCCTCTTGTTTTTTGGCTTTCGTTCCATTCTTCCTGCCACAAAAGAATCGCCTGTTGTCTGATTTTTTGGAAGTAGTCTGTATATGGGATTTTAATGTCCAAAGGTATTCCACTACTAATTGCTTCTTTTGCTAGCTTATCTGCTTTATCATTGTATAGGACATCAGAATGAGACTTTATCCATACAAATTCGATGATTTGACCTATCTTCTTTGCTTGATGATAATGCTCCACTAAGTCAAGCGTGATTCTTCTTTTGTCCCAATTCCTGCAGCTAATTGATTTCATGTATTCAGTGATCTCAATTATTAACACTGGATAGTTGTATCCATAGACCAAAGATAACATAGACTGTGTGTGACGTCATTATACTGAAACCCGTAGACCAAGGATAACATAGACTGCGCATGTCCCTATCTCTGCTGTGATGTGGTTTGAAACCAACATCTAATTGCCCCGAGTCACGTGGCTGAGTCTTTGTCAGTACGAACCACAGTGATTCTATTTTACAGGTGAAGTCAAGCGTTGATTTTTAACAATAAAACGACTTCTCGTATTCCTATTACACATGTAATTTGTAAAGGTAACGTGTTTTCTCCGTATTACTGACATTAATGCGGTGAGTATCGTTTTTACATGTGACCAGTGGAAATTATTCAGTTGCGTTTACAAGCAACAGACAGATCCTCAATGTTTGTGTTGCACTATGAATTTTTTTACTTTTTTTCCAAATCACCATGTGATTTTTTTTAATGGAAGATTATTTCAGCGTGTCTTGACTGAGTATACATGTCAGCAAGTATGTAATTTCTGGTGTAGATTTGCCATTAATAGCGATCCACAACGCTGAAGATGAATACACACTGTTTATTATCCCTATAATATATGTTTATCACTTTATTATTTAATGTAAATAGCAAATATTTTTCTTGTTTTACGTTTTGGCTTCACTGTATGTGGAAAAAGTCATAAAATATAGACGCTTGTATTATATTACAATCGGGCATTATGTATGCAAACCGATTTCAGGTATATGTAAAAGCATGACAAAACATTTCACATATATTGTTGAGAAATTGTACGAAAAGTGATGCTGCTTGTTAAACTAATATTTCGTCTCCTGTGTAAGCTGCAAACTAAAAAGACTCACAGTACAACAGAAACAATCATTCACTTAAGAAATGCAGTTCTGCTGCTTATAAAACGAACTGTGAATACCTACTTTTCATCTAGGCACAAGTAAAAACTGTAACCGTTGCATTAATATTTCGAAATATGGAGAACTAACGCTCATTGTACTACTGAATGTGTTATAAGAATATTGTAAGACGTTTTATAGTCGAAATCTACGCTTGATTTCTACTAACAAGAAGAAGGACTGTGACTCTCAGCTGCACTTGTAATGATGAACAACGTTCCCTGGCTAGGGATGCAAACGATACATCGATGTTTTGAAAACATCGATGTTTTGTCCGTAAACATCGATATTAACATCAATGTTTTGAACAGCGATATATCGCCGATGCATCGACGACAGAAGTCCAAAACTATCGACATCGTTCAACAATTGATTGGCAACTACATTGTTACTTTATTAGTTGCTCAGCCAGCGTCAGCTCAAGTGTGGTGCTCCTGCTGTCGTCGCTCGTCGCTGTTTTCATACTTTTGAAATAGTAGGTAAGTGAAATATGAAACAATCTGATGATTAATCTGATGTTTGTCCAGCACGGGCTGCTGGCATTACTGAAATTTCACCCTCCAACATCAGTGGAATCGAATCTTTGACAGTTTTACCCAGTCAGACTGATATCGTACTGACAAAACGTCAGTTAAAACATCAAACAAAAGTCGACAAAAAATCCGAGACAAAAGCCAACAAGCCAAGTATAAGATAGATTTTCATTTCAGCAAGGTACATGATTTGATAAACGTCATTGATGAATATTCATTTTAAAAATACATTATTAAGTAATAAATGAAAGATGCATAATGTTTAATTTTCTCCACGTCGACAGCAAAGAAAAATTTAATGTCAACAAAACACACGTTATTTCGCATGTAATGAACAAATCGATGTAAATCCCAAGTAAAATCAGCGTAATAGGTAGCGAAACCTTATTCCCAACTTCTTTTTCATTCGCTGTTTATTCGTAGCCTAGTGAAAGAACATAAATAAGGCAGATACTTTCTGGCAACACAGCTTCATTTCAGTGTGTTTTTCCTAATATTTCTTAAACGTAGGGAAACATCGGAAAAACATCGATATATCGTTTTTCAGAGCGATCGATATTTTTCCGCAGGAACCTCGATGTCCGAACATCGATGTTTTTATCAACGATTTTGCATCCCTATCACTGCCCCGAGTCATGTGACTTAGATGTTGGTTTCAGTATAATGACGTCACGCGCAGTCTATCTTATCTTTGGTCTATGCTGAAACCAACATCTAAGTCACGTGTGTGTGTTGTCCTTAGGTGAGTTTACCTAGGTTTAAGTAGTTTGTAAGCTACGGACTGATGACCACGCAGTTTGGTCCGATAGATTTACAACCATTTGATTTTAAGTCACGTGACTCGAGGCAGGAAGCCGTTTTCATTATTATGAGTAATGCGAAATATAGCTGAGAGTTGCACTTCTTATCCTTTGTAGTGGAAATTAATCGTAAATTGAACAATAAAACGTCTTGGTGTATTCTTATTACATCTTTAGTGGTACAATTGACGTTAGTTCTCCGCAATTGCAAGAATTAATGCGGTAGCTACAGTTTTTACATGTTCCTAGATGAAACGTATTGACACTCGTTTTACAAGCAACAAAACAACAGATTTTAAGCGAAAGATTGTTATCGATGCACTGTGAGTCTTTTAGTTTGTGTTTTACACAGGAGTAGAAGATCAAATATTAATTTGAAAGGAGCATCAGCTTCCTTAAGATTCCTCTGCAATACATGTGAAATAACCCGTTGTGCTTTTATAAGAAACTAGCTGAAAACGCGGCGTTGTCCGGGTGTTTATTTATTTATTCCTGCCATTTTTCAGGTATATATTCATTTGTATAAGAGCTATTCGTCTGTAAGATCTCTTGGGAATAATATTAGTAGCAAAAAAGTAATAGATTAAAACTTGGTGCGTGATGGGGCGGTTTTCCATGAACTTTACTGTGTATGCGACCATATCTCATGAACTACATGTCGTACTGTGATATAATTTAGAAGGTACATTCAACTATATGTTTGTATACTGTTTGTAAAATTTCCTGATGTTGCAATTTGTAGTGTACAAATTATAAATTGTAACGTCATACCGAATGCCGTAGTTTTATTCCATAAACAGCGGAAAAGTAGTAAGCGAGAAACTTTTCTCGTCTCATCATTTTACTATGGTTGTCAGCGAGAAAAAGTTTAATGAAAGTTTGAAATTAAATTTAAAGTTTGTTGCAAGTCGATAAGTACTCTCATTCTCATACAGTGTATTTCGAAAGTCTCGCCGCATTAGATGGCATTTTTTTTTGCGATTTCTATTGGTTATGACGCAATATCTTTTGAACCATGTGCCGTATGTGATTCTTAACCATGCAGCAATTATTACCTCACAGTAAAGAATGTGTGTACCAAATTTGGTTG
The DNA here is from genome assembly GCA_026315105.1 of Locusta migratoria. Classification (NCBI taxonomy): domain Eukaryota; kingdom Metazoa; phylum Arthropoda; class Insecta; order Orthoptera; family Acrididae; genus Locusta; species Locusta migratoria. Next base: position 79,929,236 of record CM048747.1, on the reverse strand, counting down.
AAATCGGTCCAATGGTTTAGGAGAAAATGAGCAGCATTGTCGCAAAATGCAGCAGTTTTCGCGCATCTCATTGTTTATGACGTCATATCTCGTCAACTATGTATCGTACGCGATTCTTACGTTTACGGCGACCGTTCTCATGGATTGAAGCTTCCTTGTATAAAATTTGAGAAAGATTGGATCAAAACTGTAGATTTGTATGCAACACGTACAAATATACGGACACTCTGCTTTATATATTAGATGAAATCTGATTGCATCCATAATGTCCGATTTTAACAAAATACAACCGTTTATATTTTAAGACTTTTGCCACAGACCGTGATGCCAAACGTAACACAACCAAAGTATTGGCTGTTTACATTAAGTAATATTGTAGTGAGGAAACATTGTCGATGTACTCGTCAAGAAGTGACTTTATAGGTTTAATGAATAGTCTGTATAAATTTTTAGATTTGTATAACATTATTGAAAGCCGATTTTCTCCAGAAATGACTTACTTTCTGACACATAAACTCGCTCAAGAGCAGCTTGAAGTATCCTCCCATCGATAATCACATTCAGAAATTGCAAAAAGTAAAAGATTCACAGCGTAACAAAAACAGCGAGGATATATAATTCTATTGTCTAAAAATAACTGACAATACGGTACTTTCTACCTGGGCACATGTAAACTCTACAATCACTGCATTGATATTAATAACAAGATGAAATTACGTTACCTTTACTAGTAGATGTGTAATATTAGGAATACGAGAAGTCATTTTATTGTTAAAATCAACGCTCGATTTCACCTGTAAATCAGAAACATTTTTGTTCGTGATGACAAACGTGACTCGGGACAATGTTAGATGTTGGTTTCAAACCACAACACGGCAGAGATAGGGACACGCTCAGTCTATGTTATCTTTGGTCTATGGTTGGATCTATGAAAATCGTGACAGTATTTTATTGTTAGGTTGGTATGGTCGTCTTGCTACTCAGAGCTTTGTGTTCTCTGCAAACAAGTAACGATCGATTACTTAAATAAATACATATCGGTGAGGTTTGTGTCACGTTTGTTGAGAATTCAAAGAAAAGGAAATACGGCCTGGATCCATGGGTGAGCTATATTTCTATTCAGAATTATTTTTGTTATTTCGTTTACTGAAAACTGCGCTGCTGTAAGACGGTATGTCTTGTTTGCAATTTTATATTTGCCTCAAGTATATACTGATTTCCGTTTGAGTTCATTGGATGAGCACGCTCTATGGAAAGTCGTTCTTATATCGGACACTTCTAATCTGTTGTTTTTACAACTTTATTTATTCGGTCGCAATAGTGTGCAATAGTAGTGCAATTCATTTCGAAAATACAGTGTGGTTGAAATACTAGTTCCGAATAAAAATATAACTGCAGTACACGTTTTATATCACTCACTCCTTTTTCTGCTGTTTCGTTGCAGAAGTGCGGTTTTGTTACATGTCACAACTAGTATTCAAATTTTAAGAATATTTAGAGCCCATTATATATGAGTTAGGTTTTACGAAAGCAACTAGAATAAAAGAAAAGAAATTTCAGAATATTAAATTCTTTGTAAACACATAAAACTAGGGAGAGTATGACAGATACGGCGTGGAGCGCCACGACTTTGTAATACACAGTAATGACTCCAGATTATCTTTGAATGTATTAAACCTTTCGTTCCGCGACAAAGAAGGTATGTGATCGGTGAAATGAGTGATATCTCAGTCTTCCAGAGAGGCCAACTCCGTGGTGAGCAGTTAGTGGGAGCATACTTGAAAACGGTTGCACAGTTTAACGTTCCACTAGCGACAATATCCACGGTATCTAAAACAAGGTAAAACATCATATGTGAGGAACAATAGTGGGCAACACACGAACTGACAACGACCGATTATTATTAGAAACGATTGTGGGAGACAACGTAAAAATACCACGGCAAAAGCGTCTGCAGAACTCAACACCCACTTGAGTGATACAGTTTGGATAACAACAATACGGCTGGAGCTTAACATACAAGGAAGGGAGGGGACTGCGTTTAACGGAATCCTTAGTAACGAAAGACAATGCAAAGCTGCAAGGAAGTACTTCCACTATCATAAAACCGGGACACTTGATGAACGGAAGTATGTGGTGTAGCGATATGCTTCGTGATGTCATCTGTACAGGTTCAAATTGAAGCCTGCGTAAGAAAGAGAATGAAATTCGGATAAGCTTTACAGGTTAAATTTTAAAGGGGGGAAATCAAAGGAAAAGCGGGATTTATTGTTGCGGTCAAGACAAAACTCTAAAATATCACCACAGAGGAAATTAGCGAAAAGATACTTTTTCCTGCAACATTAGCTCGGTAAGGCTGAGATGAGCTGAAACTGATAGCTTCGGATAATTACGTGAATCAAATAACTTTCCACCGTAACGAGATACTTGGTTACTATTACGCTTTGCATGTTAAAGTTTCGCGACCGTGTTTAAAGATTATCAAAGTAGGTGAACAAATCAAATAATTATCGAACAACTCGAAGGAACTAAACATTGATTTGCAGGCTCTGCAAAAACAAAATCAGAGTGAAAGGAAAGTTAGACGAAATTAAGCTAAATTTGTGTGCCATCTCGAAGTTAACCGTCATGGTGGCCAAGCATCTCTTTACGTTAGAACGAGGCTTGCTAAAGACAATTAGAAGGAAATAATTAGTTGAATGATGGAGTCATTTTGACATGAGAAAAAAAGAAGGTTAAGTTATTTTCTTTAAGTGATTTACTGCAATAAAAATGAGAAGTCTAACCCACAGTTACGGAAGAAGAAGAGGCGTCCGTTCCGTATCACGGTAAAGATGTAAAAGACGAAGTGCGCTTCCTTTCTCTCTCCAAGTCAGAGAAAAAAACGGACCATCTAAAAGAAGTAGTGGGCAGAGACATACTAGTATAACATATACATTTACGACACTTCCACTGACTTTTGTTATATACTGCGACAACAGCGCTCCAAGCGGCCGGAAAGCTACATTTCTGAAAACGATATTGTATGACTACGAATATTATTTTTATATTGATTTTTAGATACTTTTTACATTAGGTAACGTATGTAGTCTCATAAAAAAGGTAGTAAAATAGTTCCACATTTACCTTTCTTTAGTTTCCTAAGATCCCTGACAAGGTACGAGACGGTGCAGTACATTACAGGACAGTTTATTTATAATTATCTTGTAACCTACGGTCTCCCACTGAAGAATTTCATTTACTACAAAAAATAAAAAATAGCCAGTAAACACCAGAAGACTTGCCCTTTGGCAGAAATACGTCGCATTTCTACTCAGGAACAAGTTTTTTACACTACATTCCAGTAAAATCACTGAGATTGAAACGTAGGACTCGTATATGGAATGCAATAACTACAGTATTTAACATACCAATCAGCCACCACAGCTGTAGCTGAAGGAATAACATCCTAGACGTGGCAAAAAAGGGCAAAAAAGTTAAACTGTTATCCAACAAAGAAGAACTCAAATCCACAGTTGTTGCTGCGGCTCACCAACAAACGGCAAGAATCTTCAAAACATTGACTTTTTAAGCTTAAGTACTTACACTCAAAAAAATATGCGCGTATAAGAAAGACGAGTGAGGTGTAAAACTGTGCGAATCATTAGACTCCACACCGAATTGGTACATGTCAAAATATTACCTGTCATAGTAAGAACAGACCACAATAGAAATTTGTTTCTCTTATGTTTATATTTACTATCAACGGAATAAACTTCAAATAGACACATATTCGTAAGTATTTGTCCATGGCGATGTTGTACTTTATACCACTTCTAACGTCCATCACCTCTTTTCGGAATGACTCAAACTGAGCCCTAATATATTCCTGAATCACGGAAATGTTTATTAGTTCTCAGTCTATAACGAAATCATTCCACTGTAGGTGAAGTTGAACTTATCTTATATGCTGGCTGAAGTCCATTGCGTTGTGATTTGTCTTCGGCATTCACTAAAGAATTTGATTTTACAGGATATTTTCATAAAGTAAATCCATCTTAGTTGATATGGAAACGATTTTATTTCCACTTAAACATTGCACATTCAAGAAATGCAGCAGCAAGCCAACACAGCTGCTTACAGGTTTCTGGCCACTCAACAACTCTATAGCAGACTGACAGTGACTAAACAAACAATGGTTTCTCTCAAACATCTTTCTGCATAACTGCATAATAAGATTGATGACAAAGTTTTGTAATTCACAATTAAACAATATTCTTTTACATAAAATATGCCAAAATACAGAAATTTAAACATTACATTTAAGCTTCGACTATTTATGTCAATGTATGTACTTGTTTCATGAAATTTGTATTTAAATGTAGTGCACAAATTTAATGTCATCCTTTTGACTAGTGTTTACTGTGCTCAAATTATTTACATTATGTGTGTTTTCGAAATGCACACATATTTGTTTTGCCAATATTGTGTAGGCGTAATATTATTATGAAAAGGAAATTTTAATGAGTTTCAGTTTGCGGTCAAATTATTTATTAATACGGATTTGTATATGGTTGTTGTAGTATTGTTAATTTCGAAGATAGTTTCTTAGTACGAAACGGATTATTAATTTTAGTGCATGAAAAATTATCAGTATTTAATTTAGGATCTAGTGATATATAAAATATGGTCTGCCCTAATTTATTTAAACAAAAGGTATATATGAAATCATGTTGTGCAATAGTTTATAACATGTAGCATTGTTGTTTTTATACAAATTAGTGTCATATAGGTTCAGCAATTTCCGAAACTAACTGTAATGCATTTTTAGTGTTTGCAGCTATTTTTTTACGAAAGTATAAAGAACTGAGAATTACGTAAAAGGTTAGCCAAAGTTATATTTAAATCAATGTACTATTTCTTAAAGGTAGTTTACTAATAGTCTTAATAGAATTCCAAACAGAAGGCGAAAATGTAAATATCACATGTCCGGTAATGAAGTTTTACTTTAGGTATCAGATATTTCGTGTTTCTATGTTGGCAACTGATTTTTAGGAGTTTGCAACATAGCAGAAACGTTACACACTCTATCAGTTAAATGTTCAAATGTTTGTATAACTTATGGGACTTAACTACGGGGTCATCAGTCCCTAAACTTACAAACTACTTATGAATTAGCTAATACTAAGGACGGCACAAATATCCATGCCCGAGGGGGGATTCGAACCCCCGACCGTAGTGGCCGTTCAGACCGTGACTGGCGCGCCGCAGACCGCTCGGCCCCCGCGGCCGGCAGTGTGTCTCAAAGTAAAGCGAAATCGTATACTGTTCAAAATTAATAAAAAGTCGGTGTCCAACATATTGGGCGCCAGGTCTGAAAGGGTTAATGTCATAAATGGTAGCACGTCCAACACTGTAAAATTAAGCCAAATCGTTAATTTTTTAATAATCAAATTTTTAAACTGAAGTCTTTGTTTGTGCTTCTGTTTTTCACTACGTCCTGCTTGAGACAATATTGAAGGAAAAACACGAAACACTATCAGAGTCAAATTAAAGTGTGTTTTTCAATTGCACAATGTACGCAATAATCAATAATTGGCGGCTGACTATGTATTGTTTACTAAACTGTTTACCTGAAGTGACCCCAGCCATCCATGTCACGTGATATCAGCTCGTTGTGTCGGACTGGCGAAGTGTCGGATTATGGAGACTCCATTCTAACAGCATCAAAGGTAGCGAGTTTTGCTCCAGGCCTGGATTCTGAAGATATTATTTATGATTTTTTTTATTTGGCTTTTCAGATGGAAAATGTTTCCTAAAGGTTTGAAATTATGTGTCACTAAGTGCTCTCAATCTCAAATAGAATATGAATCAAGTCTCGTTATTCCCGCTTAAGGGGCTGGGACAGTTTTCAGTGATTGTGACGTCATTTCTCAAGAACGAAGTGTCGTAGGTGCTTTTTACCCCCACAGCGATTATTTGCTGACGGTACAGAGAGATTTGGTGCTAATCAGTGGATTAGTTTAGAAGGAGGTGTGGAAAACTTCGCATAATGTGGCAGTTCTTCACTAACTTCGGTTTTTATGACGTCTTATGTCCTGAACTATGTGTCGTCGTTATCTGATAGTATGGACTATATGTATCAAGTTTGATCGGTTCAGTATTCTAAGAGGAGATGTGGAACATTTCGTCTCTCTCTCTCTCTCTCTCTCTCTCTCTCTCTCTCTCTCTCTCACACACACACATACATCCACTTCCATAATACGTATAGATTCTGTGGCTGGAAGCTCTTTTGCATGCAGACGGTTTATCTATTTTCCTATATCGTATTAGGCATGGTATTGTGTTCCGTTATTGTCAACCGCTCTCACCCTCCCCCCTCCCCCCCCAGTAGCGAACTGACAGGGTGGTGCCTATTCACTCAGATTCCAATGTTGCAAATCAAGCAGTACGATTATTCACAGTCAGGTATGTCGTTTTTACAGCAAGCGATCGATTGAGAAAACTACTTCTGTTGACAGTCACGTGGTCATAATGGATAAACTCCAAAAGTTTTTAGTTTAATCTTTCACGACTCATCACCAAAAAATAAAATATAAAAGAGCTGAAAGTGCTAGATAAAGAGGAAGATAAATGTATACCAAGTACGTGATTGCAAAAATAACACGTCGAATAGTACTTGACATCAAGAACCGTGTACTGTATTTATGCAACGTACATATAACGGACAGGTATCTGTGTAGAGGGAGTATCAACATGCTCCATTAATATTTATGGAACTGTGTTATAATCATCCATAATTCGGAGTATTAAAAGAAACTAAAATTCTCGATTATTGAAGCTTTGCAGATAATTTTTCTGAACAAACGAAACGAATATTACGTACCCTTACCTGGTGTAGTGGGACAGATTTGTGAGCCCCTAGTCTCCCATATCAGCTTTGTTTTGCAGCATATGAAAATGAAATACTGCGTATTATTGAATATTGAGTAATGATTTTTATGATGTGATACTTAAAAAAATGGTTTGTGTTTGTTTCATGGTCGATCAAAGTACTTCAATAAACAGGAGCAGCGTCGCCGCAGCACCGACCGGCATCACAAAGCTGGCAGTTGTATGAAGTTAGCCGACGGTCACGGGGCAGTGGACGTCTCTGCGCCTTCTTTATTGCGGGACATCAATCGTCCTCTAAGAAGATTATTTAACATTATTATTGCTATGAATGTTCGTCAGTTTAGTTTATGTCCTTGTAAATGTATGATTGGATCAGAAGCAAATAGTATATGCTTGTATTGCAAGTGGACCAATAAACATGTAATGTTTGACTGAAGAAGAGTTTTAAATATTACATCATCTATATGGAATGATTTATTATTTAATGTGAAATATGGAAATTTTCAAGACTTTATATAATCTTCTACATCTAGGAAGAAAACACCATCAGTTTGAAAAGTTTATTACAGGCTACTGAATTTCAAGACCCATTCAAATGAAACAGTGGTATTTTAAATGTGAAACTAAAATATAGTAGGCTGTGGATTTTCACTCGAACGCCAGTTTCATGACTGAACTTTGACTGAAACTTTGAATGTGAAGTTACATACTGGCCTTTTATCTTTCTGGGCATGGGTGTGTGTGTTTGTCCTTAGGTTAGTTTACCTAGGTTTAAGTAGTTTGTCAGCTAAGGACTGATGACCACGCAGTTTGGTCCGATAGATTTACAAACATTTGAACATTTATCTTTCTCCCGCGGGTATAATGACCTGTTTGTGTTTTAAGAAAAGATAGAAATATAATTAGGCGGTGGACATAGACTTCGGAGGGAAAATCGGTGCCACGGTCCACGACAGGTGTTAAGTTGCTAGGTGACGTTAGAAAACTTATAAATATTTACTTAGCAACGGACCATAAGAGCTATAAACAAGTTTCCTTAATAAGACTGAACCAAATTTAAGACGAGTTTGGTATGATACGAGATTATTTTGACAATTTAAAGTTCTTCACCACCTTTTCCCTTTGTTCCACCGCACTGGTTTGTAAAGATGTACCACAAAAAAGTAAAGGAGTGTTATACCAAAATTATTATGTTCCGAAATTGACATATGCATCGGAAACTTGGGTGACAAAGATAGGAGCAAAATACAAGCAGGGAAAATGAAATTTCTACGATGCAGAATAGGGATAACAAGAAGAGACAGGATGAGGAATGAGAAGATCAGTGAAATAGTGAGAGAGGAGCCGTTACAGGATAGGATAGAGAGATCAAGACTGCAGTGGTATGGCCATTTAAAGAGAATGGAGGAGAAGAGGATCCCCAGGTAAATACATGAAATGCAGATACAGAAGAAACGACCAAGAGGAAGACCAAGGGATAGATGGTTGAAAGGAGTGGAGGATTGCGTCAAGAAGAGAGGAGAGGACTGGGCCAGAGTGAAAACAGAGATGGTGGGTAGACAGGACGAAGTGGCGAGGCTTGTGTTCCAAACAGACCCAACCTGTGGCTGCAAACTGTGCAAGATGATGATGAGGGTGATGATGACCTGTTTTATGAAGATAAAAGTTGCTTGAGATTTAAGCTACTTTAAGTGTTTCAATGCCCATGAGCTATTGGCAGAGTGCTCCTTGGCTATTGTAACGTGGTAAATGTCCTGTGATTGCAGTTTCCGGCCACGTCTAGCCATGCTATTGACGTCACTAGTGCACTCTCCAGCGAGATGTTAAGTAACATTATCATTGCGTACTCTCAGCGTCCCGAGCTGTGTTCGCTTTAGATCTCTGTATTTATTGAGGGTGTTTTTTTGAAATACTTAACCTCGATCGCTTCTTTTATAACGCAATCCCAAAAACCATTTGACCGTTGTACTATAATTTTTAAGATTAAATTGCTGGAGTTTGTATTTTGTAATATATTTCGTCAACCAATATGCGACAGCAAGATGTGCAGAAGACTTGGTAAGTGAACGATAATACCAGGATCGACATATCGAGTGTTAAGTCGAAAAGAGCTTTGTTTTGTTCAAAATGTTCAAATGTTTGTTAAGCTTTAGGGACTTAACTACGGGGTCATCAGTCCCTAAGCTTACAAACTACTTATGAACTACCTACAACTAAGGACGGCACAAATATCCATGCCCGAGGGGGGATTCGAACCCCCGACCGTAGGGGCCGTGCAGACCGTGACTGAAGCGCCTCATTCCCCTCGGCCACCGCGGCCGGCGCTTTGTTTTGAGTGCCATCTTGTTTTTATACTTGAAAGACGACCGTCTGTCGTCTTCCATATATTTTTTTGTATATTTCTGTACAGTTATAATATGTTTAATGTCGCTAGATTATCATTTTGTTAAAACTCGAACCCCACTCTTTTCAAGGCTTGAGCAATAGCATTTTTGAATTTATTTTAATGGATTTTTTGTAACAATATATAAAATTTTTTTGTACATACGCCCATAAAAGCGGTGATCGAAATTTAATTTACGTGATACGTCCAAAGATAATGTTTACAAATCATACCATCGATATTACAAATACTTAGCAATAATATCTTTGCCGCTGTCACTATCAGCTGTAGAAAACGTCAGATTATCCAGCTGTCAAATTATATTTTGAATTAATGTGCTTATGATTATGTAGATCACATGTAAGTTTCCAAATGAGAAGTATAATTCGTAATTGATGTACTATTAAGGTAAAAAAAAATCCGTTATATCGACATCAATTTTTACAGTATTCTGATGCTGCTCTTGTATACAGAGTAAAACCGGTAAATTGAATAAATAATTATAGCAACTTGTGGCTGCTTATAAAATCAAATTTAAATTATTTATATATACTATTTACATCTTTACTTTTTTGCAGTGCGATTTTAATTTTTATAATTTCTGTACTCAAATTTTTTCTTAATCCTTTCACAACAGTTTATTTGTAGTTAATTTACTTAGTCTATTATAGTAGAAGGGTAACGCCACTACGAAATCAGGGTACCCGAAATGCACAGCACGATGTACAATTACCCCCCATCCCCCCCAGCTCAGACACTTGCCTACTGATCAAAGGAGGGCGCCACCCTTAATCAATATTGCACTTCCCGGAAGGACAGGAAGATTGACATCGAACTTGAACTTGCACTTAGTAGAACAATAACAACTTAAGGACGAATGACAGACAACAAGTAACCGTCATATGGATAATGCAGTTACCTGGAATAATGACTGATAATATCAATCATGTACTTGCAGTTAACACAGGTGTCTCGTAAACAACTTGACCACCTCTGCAACTAGTCACTTGGGCAACCACCGCCCCACCCCTCGCCTACCGCCAGGTCCGCCAGCCGCCATCAACAGCCCCCTATAAATTTTTATTCCTAATTTGCATATCAAATTGTAACTTCGTAGGCTTTCCCAGTGTGACAAGTCTCTGCGGGTTTTCTGCCGGATAATAAAATCAAATTCAATATTTCGACGGTACAACTGTCCGTCATCTTCAGGAAACCGCTGCTGCTGAGTCCCGCTGAATACTGGTGCAAGATCCAAGTACCGCGTCTTAATAGCCGTCGGTTGCGTGCACTGCGCATGCGCCGGCCATCACAGTTGCTACCTCCTAGACAGGGCTGGTGGCGTCGCCCCTAGTGGAACAGGGCACAACGATATATCGCACCTTACGTTAATCAGTCACATGTGCTGCAATCCGGGTCGAACATTGCAATTTGATATTATTTAATAATGGATTCCATGTTCTACTAACAGGAAACCCCATGTCTCTAGTTATTAGATTGTCCGTCAACCTGATTTCAATGGCTTCTCTGTAAACACTGTTCCAGAAACCGGAGGTATTGGTTACTATGCGGGTCTCATCATATAGCATCTTGTGTCCATCCGTTAACAGTGTTCTGCTACCGCCGATTTATCCGGCTGCAATAGTCTAGTGTGGTGGCAATGTTCCCCGCATCTATCATGTACAGTTCGAAGCGTACGGCCGATGTATGCCTTCCCACACTCACACAGTATTTTGTAAACACCGGGTTTCTTGAGTCCGAGGTCATCTTTGTCGGAGCCAATCAATGCCCTAATATTGGACGGCGGACGAAAAACAGTCTTTATGTTAAAACTTTTTAAAAGTCTTCCAATTTTAAAAGAAACACCCCTGGCGTAAGGAATGTAGTCAAGAGCTCTATACTCCTCTTCAAGCACTTCTAGAGATGGTCCAAACTCCAGAGCACGGCGAATCTGTTTTATAGAGTAGCCATTTTACTTAGAAACAGTCGTCAGATATTCCAGTTCCGATGGTAAACTGTCTGCATCTGCAATGGAATATGCTCTGCATACCAAGGACAGAAGAAGATATATGAAGAGACCCGCATAGTAACCAATACCTCCGCTTTCTGGAATAGTGTTTACAGAGAAGCCATTGAAATCAGGTTGACGGACAATCTAATAAATAGAGACATGGGGTTTCCTCTTAGTAGAACATGTAATCCATTATTAAATTATGGATTGCAATATTCGACCTGGATTCCAGCACCTATGACTGATTAACGTAAAGTGTGATATATCGTTGTGCCCCGTTCCACTAGGGGCGGCGCCACCAGCCCTGTCTAGGAGGTAGCAACTCTGACTGCTGGCGTATGCGCCGTGCCCGCAACAGACACCTATATAGGATGCGGTACTTCGATCTTGCACCAGTATTCAGCGGTTTCCTGAAAGTGACGGATAGTTGTACCGTCGAAATATTGACTCAATTTGATTTTATTATCCGGCAGAAAACTGCAGAGACTTCGAAGATGCATATCAAATTAATTGCTACATCCTATGTTTTTGAATTAGCAATTAAAAAAAATAGTGTTCTCTCAGAAATCTTCAATGAGCAACAGTAGATGTCTGGCTGTTCGTAAGTAATGTTTAACAACAATTGTTTATAAACATGCTGAGGGGGGTCAGGTAGGGACATTGAATCAAGAGCCTGAACAAACACACTTTCGATGTCCAGATGTGTAAGAACAACAACGGAACACATTCTTTACCTTAATCAATTTCTCTCGATACGTGTGGTAGACACCAGGGAAACGGGTAATATGTTATCACAAGAAACGAACAATCTAAACTTCATTTAAAAAATAAAAACGCCTAACAGTAACATGAATATAGACTGAAAATTTCACTCTGCAGCGGAGTGTGCGCTGATATGAAACTTCCTGGCAGATTAAAATTGTGTGCCGGAACCGGGATTCGAACCTGGGACCTTTGCCTTTCGCGGGTAAGCGCACTACCGACTGTGCTATCCCGACACGACTCACGATGCCGCCTCACAACTTTACTTCCGCCAGTAACTCGCCTCCTACTTTCCAGGAGTGCTAGTCTTGTATGGTTCGCAGGAGAGCTTCTGTGAAGTTTGGATAGTAGGAGGCGAGGTACTGGCGGAAGTAAAGTTGTGAGGCGGCATCGTGAGTCGTGTCGGGATAGCACAGTCAGTAGTGCGCTTGCCCGCGAAAGGCAAAGGTCCCAGGTTCGAGTCCCGGTTCCGGCACACAATTTTAATCTGCCAGGAAGTTTCAACATGAATATAGCTTGTGTTGTGGCGTAATTTCTGCTCCACACGCCAGACGTACGAAAACGATCGTGAAGAAGGCATCGGGTGACCGGCAGCCAATCACACGCCGGCGCCGCGCCTCTTGGAGGGAGCAACCGAGAAGCGCGCCCTCTACAAACAGATTTGTCTAGGCCGACATGCGTCTGGACGGGCACCTCTGAACTCGGAACTAGGAAGTTACTATGAGTCAGCGCAGCTAGCATCGTGCAAGAAGATGCCTCCCCGAGAACAGACAGACAAAGTTGATTATTTTGTATACCTTAGTAAATAAAACTTCTATTACTAATCTGTGTAGCTGTTTTAGCTGTCCACGCATCCCACGCGTCCTGATCTGATCCTTTCCCGAAAGATAGGCCGAGGAGGACAAAACAGCTTGAACTCCAATGCGATCGCAAACACACACACAAACACACGCACACACACGGTGTTCTCTCTGCAAGCTACATAAAACAAATATCACAGTTTTATCGATAAACATATGCTAAATGTTTAAACAAAATATCATAACGTTTTATCATTATTTAGAAGCATTCTCATTCAAAAAAACATCTAAGTTACATCTCCAAGTGATCTAAGAGGCAGCAACACCTCCTTTCGATACCTACACGAGACCTCTACAGACTCCACTTTGACGTGGCTAGCGTGCCTTGCATTTAAGCAGTGTTTATTTAAACGTGCCACGATGGAGCTGGCGCCCGACGACAGCTGTCAGCGTTGGGCCCCCCTCCTGAACGCAGGACGGCGAGTGACAGGAACGGGCAACTTTTAGTAGCCATTAGATGGGTACTCTAGAAAGGACAGTTAATCCCACACTCGAAGTGGGCAACTTCCGCTAGCAGGTAGCAGGACGGTCCGTCCCAACATAGTGGTTCGTTTTGTACTTCAGTTTAGTCATGGAAGCGAATAATATGGCAGAAAGTCACTATATGCCACCTGTTATTAGTGATCGTGGTAATACACGATCTAATACATTTGATCTGTGACGGTTGTAAATTCAAACCTTACAGAACAGTTGTAGCAACGGAAGCCGCGGATGGCGATGCTGCGGCAAACGTTCAGAGTGTGCTGTTAAGTTATTTACAAGAGGCAGCGAACACACATTTTCGCGTTTGGAAGACACTGATGACCACGCACCTGTTGTAGATGACTTGTTAAACAGGAGAATGATATCTAATTCTCTAAAAACAAAAGGCGACGCATTGTTTGAAAGACCGTCAAAGCTTATACGCAATGTATTTGATGCCAATCCAACAACCTCGAACACCTTAACAAGGAAGGACATAAGGTTTTCCGTTACAATATTATCGCACTCGTCTAAAATGTGGAATTTGCCGATATTGGTGATGGCAGCAGATTACTTTGTCATAGATCGAGGTGACAACTACAAAAGGCGAGGACTTTGTACTTAATAATATGGAAAATGAACATGTTGTTTCCACACCCGACTCAAATCTACAGTTTTTGTGTCAACAGGAAACTATATTGATGGATGGTACTTTTCAGTACGTAGAGAAACACTTTCTTCAGTTATTCACGATCCACAGTTACTCTGGTGGCTCTTATACACCGTTAGTTTTGAGTCTTATAAAAGATAAGAAGAAGGAAACATATTAGAAAATTATACAGTATATTCACGATGAATGTAGGGTTTTTTGTTGATCTGGTCAGCATACAACCACAAGATGACAACATCACAAAATTTGCGAATTACGTAAATGAAAAGTACATTGATGAAGAAGCTGCAGTCTTTCTTCCAAACATTTAGGCAACAGATTGCGCCTCCTTGTGAAGGACGACTAACGCTTGCGAAAGCTTTCATTTCCGATTCAGTGCTTCATGTGAATCTCCTCGCCCAAACATCTTTCAGTTTGTGTAAAGTCTGGAGCATAAACAAACTGATACTTGTATAAGAATCAACTCTGCAAAATAAAATATCACCATCCAAACGGACTCATAAATCAGGAAGAGGCACGCTTTCCTGCAACAGAAATTAGAATTACTTAGGAGTGGTGAAATGCGCAAATTAGACTTTGTAAAGTACGTTTCATACCAAGCAGCCGTGATAAAAATACGAGCCAAATTAAATACATTTGTTTTCTGCAAATATTTTGTATGTGAAATTTGTAATAAAATCTTTGTATTTGTATATAATTTTTTTTAATCTTGTTCCTTGGCACAGTATTGACATTCTTCCTTGAGAACTCTACAAATAGGGTCAGAAGTTGAGCACTAGATTTGGAAGCATTTTGCGAGATTGTGGAGTTGGATTGTCAGAAGCAGGTTCGTGCGCGCCTGTCACTCTAGCAGGAGCAGGTAAAAATTGCCGAGTTCGTGCGAGTCACTCAGGGGACACTTTGGGGACAGTTGCTCAGTTCGAGTCTTCCGTTTATCACCAACAGGTAGAAGTTGCCCAGTTCGGACTAGCCCACAGAAACACGCCTTAGCATACCTGCTCCAATGTATAGACTGACTAGCGACAACCTGCACTCTCTTAGAAATCATACCAACCGCACTTTGTCGCCTCTCTTAAAACAAAATTATCAAGTTTTGAAATTTAATACTCTCTCTCTCTCTCTCTCTCTCTCTCTCTCTCTCTCTCTCTCTCTCTCTCTCTCTCTCTTATTTATTTGGCCTTCTGAGTGTTAACTCAATGTGACCATCTACAACACACAGTGGAAATGTACATATATTTAAATAAACAGGCAAAACAGAAGTACATTTTGTCAAAATGGGAAAGTGGAAACAAAGAGAAAACTGCACTACATTACAATTTAAATAATGTTGGAACTTTTTCACATATTCACAAGCAAAACCTTATATTACCAAAACACTTGATGCTTAAAGATTGTGTACAGTGATCTTAATAAACTTAATTATGATTTTATATACACGAATGATACCCTTCCCGAGGACATGCAGCTCTACTGTATGAACATAAGATGATGGCATCCTCTCGGGTAAAATATTCCGGAGGTAAAATAGTCCCCCATTCGGATCTCCGGGCGGGGACTACTCAGGAGGATGTGATCATCAGGAAAGACAATACTGGCATTCTACGGGTCGGAGCGTGGAATGTTAGATCCCTTAATCGAGTAGGAAAATTAGAAAATTTAAAAAGGGAAATGGATAGGTTGAAGTTAGATATAGTGGGGATTAGTGAAGTTCGGTGGCAGGATGAACAGGATTTCTGGTCAGGTGAGTACAGGATTATAAATAAAAAATCAGTCGGGGGTATCACAGGAGTAGGATTGATAATGAATAAGAAAATAGGAATGCGGGTAAACTACTATGAGCAGCACAGTGATCGCATTATCATTGTCAAGATAGATACGAAGCCAACACCGACAACAGTAGTACAGGTTTATATGCCTACTAGCTCTGCTGATGATGAGGAAATAGAAGAAATATATGAGGAGCTAAAGCAAATTATTCAGACAATTAGGGGAGAGGAAAACTTAATTGTGATGGGAGACTGGAATTCGGTAGTAGGACAAGGAAGGGAAGGGAAGATAGTAGGTGAATATGGTCTGGGCAAAAGGAATGAAAGAGGAAGCCGCCTGGTAGAATTTTGCACAGAACATAATTTAGTTATAACAAACACCTGGTTCAAGAATCACAAAAGAAGGTTGTATACGTGGAAGAGACCAGGAGACACCGGAAGATACCAGATAGATTTTATAATGGTAAGACATAGATTTCGGAATCAGGTTCTACAGTGTAAGACGTACCCAGGGGCAGATATAGACTCTGACCATAACTTGTTGGTTATGAACTGTAGGCTGAAACTGAAGAAACTACAAAAAGGTAGGAAAATAAGGAGATGGGACCTCGATAAATTGAAGGAACCTGAGGTTCTTAAGAATTTCAGAGGGAGCTTTAGGCAACAATTGACAGAAACAGGGGAAAATAAAACAGTAGAGGAGGAATGGGTAAAATTGAGAGATGAAATAGTGAAGGTAGCAGAGGACAAAATAGGTAGGAAGGAAAGACCTACAAAAAATCCTTGGATATCACAGGAGATACTAAATTTAATCGATGAAAGGAGAAAATATAAAAATGCAGTAAATGAAACAGGCAAAATGGAGTACAGACGACTAAGAAATGAGATTGACAGGAAGTGTAAAATGGCTAAGCAGGAGTGGCTAGAAGGCAAATGCAAGGATGTAGAAGAATGTATAAATAGGGGAAAAATAGATACAGCCTACAGGAAAATAAAAGAAACATTTGGAGATAAGAAAAACAGCTCTATGAATATCAAGGATCCGGATGGAAAACCAGTTCTCAGCAAAGAAGGGAAAGCTGAAAGGTGGAAAAAGTATGCAGAGGGACTCTACAAAGGAAATGAACTTCGAGACAATATTGTAGGAAGGGAAGAGGATGTAGGTGAAGATGAAATAGGAGATACTGTACTGAGAGAAGAATTTGACAGAGCCCTGAAAGACCTAAGTCGAAACAAGGCCCCTGGAGTAGATGATATTCCCTCAGAGTTACTGAAGTCTCTGGGAGAACCAGCAATGACAAAATTGTTTCACCTGGTGTGTAAGATGTATGAGACAGGTGAAGTACCCTCAGACTTTAAGAAAAATGTTATAATCCCCATCCCTAAGAAAGCAGGTGCAGACAGGTGTGAAAACTACAGAACCATCAGTTTAATAAGTCATGGCTGCAAAATATTAACGCGAATTATATACAGAAGGATGGAAAAGCTGGTAGAAGCCGACCTCGGGGAAGATCAGTTTGGGTTCAGGAGAAAGGTAGGAACACGGGAGGCAATACTCACTTTACGGCTTATCCTAGAAGATAGATTAAGAAAAGGCAAACCTACATTTCTAGCTTTTGTAGATTTGGAGAAGGCTTTTGACAATGTTGATTGGAATAAACTCTTTCAAGTTCTGAAGCAAGCAGGAGTAAAATATAGGGAACGTAAGGTTATTTACAACTTGTACAAAAACCAGACAGCGGTTGTCAGAGTTGAAGGGCATGAAAGGGATGCAGTGGTTGGAAAGGGAGTAAGACAGGGTTGTAGTCTTTCTCCATTGTTGTTCAATTTGTACATTGAGCAAGCTATAAAGGAAAGCAAGGAGAAATTTGGAGAAGGAATTAAAGTTCAGGGTGAAGAATTAAAAACATTGCGTTTTGCCGACGACATAGTAATTCTGTCAGATACAGCAAAGGACCTGGAAGAGCAATTGAACGGAATGGACAGTGTGCTGAAAGGTGCATATAAGATGAACATTAACAAGAGCAAAACTAGGGTAATGGAGTGCAGTGTAAGAAAATCAGGTGATGTTGAAGGAATTAGATTGGGAAACGAAGCAATAAAGGAGGTAGATGAGTTTTGTTACTTGGGCAGTAAAATAACAAATGATGGTCGCAGTACAGAGGATATAAAAAGCAGAATGGCAATGGGTAGGAAAGCGTTCTTGAAAAAGAGAAATTTGTTAACATCGAATATTGATTTAAACCTAAGGAAGTCCTTTCTGAAGGCATTTGTATGGAGTGTTGCCTTGTATGGGAGTGAGACATGGACGATAAACAGTGCGGACAGGAAGAGGGTTGAGGCTTTTGAAATTTGGTGCTACAGAAGAATGCTGAAGATTAGGTGGGTGGATCGCGTAACTAATGAGGAGGTACTGAACAGAATTGGGGAGAAAAGGAATTTCTGGCATACCTTGACTAAAAGAAGGGATAGATTGGTAGGACACATTCTTAGACATCAAGGAATTGTGAATTTAGCGTTGGAGGGAAGTGTGTGGGGAAAAAATCGCAGGGGAAGACCAAGAGATGGATACAGTAAGCAGATTCAGACAGATGTAGGTTGTCGTTCTTATGTGGGGATGAAGAGGCTTGCTCAGGATAGAGTAGGGTGGAGAGCTGCATCAAACCAGTCTCCGGACTGAAGAC
Source organism: Locusta migratoria (assembly GCA_026315105.1). Lineage (NCBI taxonomy): Eukaryota > Metazoa > Arthropoda > Insecta > Orthoptera > Acrididae > Locusta > Locusta migratoria. The sequence continues at coordinate 79,910,768 of CM048747.1, read as the reverse complement.
CACAACAACAATACACGAATGTCTTTCGTAAACAGAATGGAGGAAGCTGACTGGGGAAGGGGATATCCCATCTTCACCAATGTCTGCAGGAAGTTCAAACGTTCTAGGTCAAATTTGGGGCACCTGAACAGGATGTGGTTAACATCAGCTTCCGTTTCAGGATCACACTCACATGCCGCCGAATCGTAGATGTTGATCCTATGTAGATGTTTTGGATAAGAGGCGTGATTGAAGCGAAGACGAATAATGGATCGGATCGGTCCAGATGAGTCCCCATAAACCATGGCTGCATATAAATCCGAGGTTGCAGCACAGCGTAAGAAGCGCCTTTCGATTCTTGGGAAACGTTCCACATCTGTTGCCACTGTTGTTTTGCTCTCTCTTTAGCGACCATGCGCTCTTACAATATAAGACAATGCAAACAATTCTTTTCGATGTGTACCATGTCTTTACAACATTTCCTTAGACCGACATTGTTGTCTTCTATTTCCTCCTCCCAACCAGTATTTCGACAGGTACAGGGAAGGTAACTTTTCAAACGCCATGTCTTCCTGTATTCCATCTGCTTTATGGCTTTAATAACCAGCCCTGCACCTTCCGACAATTCGTCTAGCCGAGAGCATTCGGGTATCTTAATTTTACCTTTTATTTCCTGCATAACACAACTGTTAAAACATTCCACATCTTCTTGCTTGTACATTTACTGCGCTTCTAGACCGCACTCCTGTGTAATTTCTAGGTGGAATTTTAAGTTTGCAATTTTTGCAAATAGACATTAGTTATATGTAGTTTTCGATCAATCTCTGCAGACAGCTTCTCCGATGCTAAATGTACAACATCCAGTCTACCGCAATTAGACGCAAAGTAACCATCCCTTTTTAAGCTGATTGATGTGGGAAAGGAGCTTTATCAATAGATTCCTTACATGCTCCTTAATACAGTATACTTGTTAGTATCCACCATCTTCATCGAGTACTCTAACGTATGACCATGTAGCACATCTATTAACAGTATATGCTTTTGATCATATGCTTTCACGGCCGGCGTCAATTTCATTTAAAACATCCGGGATCATAAGCCGTGGTCGATTTATAAAACTTTCCCCTAACGTTTCATCTTCGGCTGCGGAAGACATCCTCAGAGGTAGAGTGGCGAACTGCTATTATCTTAAAAACTCCAGTTATAGCTAAATTTACCAATACTCTATGTTTAAAGGCACACGTGAATCACGCTTGCACATAAGCAATAACCTCTTCTTTTTAACTGGTATTCTTCCTTTAAAGCAGTTGTCGTAGGAGTATATTCGAGTGTACTTTTCTTGGCTTGATCTCTTCCATTTCCAGGTTTCTTTTTCTTGCACATAAGACATTAACTGCACATAGCGGTATAATTTCTTTAATGGGGAATGGCTTATGTCTGTGTAATGGATTTACTCTTTTTCGCTGTACTTGTGGAATGATGTTGTTTGTAGGTACCAAACCTAAATCAGCGATATCTGTATCTGGAAGCATTGGGAGAACAAAGTTCTGGATTAGGAGAAACATGTTTCTGCTGCTTTAATGTCCCTCTTCTGTGTAATACCTTTTGTCCTTATTGGTATCACAATTACGTATTTCTAGGTAATTTACACGTAGGCAGTTGAAACTAGAGGCTGACAGAACACAATGTACAAGCTTTTCTTGTTCTTTAGCGTCTGGGAGATTTACGCGCACACCAATCGATTTTTGAGTATTCTTTTATCCCAATAAACAAATTGTAGACCACAAACACAACCGGCCACTACGGTCGGGGGTTCGAATCCCCCCTCGGGCATGGATATTTGTGCCGTCTTTAATATAAGGTAGTTTATAAGTTTAGGGACTGATGACCCCGTAGTTAAGTTCAAACGTTCAAACGTTTGTTAAGCTTATGGGACTTAACTACGGGGTCATCAGTCCCTAAACTTACAAACTACTTACGAACTACCTTATACTAAGGACGGCACAAATATCCATGCCCGAGGGGGGATTCGAATCCCCGACCGTAGAGGCCGTGCAGACTGTGACTGGAGCGCCTCAGTCCCCGCGGCCACCGCGGCCGGCCGTAGTTAAGTCCCATAAGCTTAACAAACATTTAAACATTTTGAACAAACACAACACAACAGCTGTTCTGTAGGGAATTCGTTAAATGCATTCACATGGAGGAGTTCGCTAGATTTACGTGCACACCAGTGGATTAACACAGAAAACAATTTACAGAACGCGATTAAACAGAACTGTTCTCTAAGGAAATTGTTTGCTGAGACCACATGGATAGTACTGACACACTGTACAGGAGAGATTTTTGTAAATATTGGCTATCATCGTTTAAAACACTTAAACAGTCCGTAGAGGGTCAAAACCACGATCAATTCGGGAATTGTACATTGTAGCCCCCAGCCAGGTAATACCATATTCTCGACCAAACGAAGGAATAAACGTTTCCCACAAACGGCTGTCTGGAAACTTTATAAAACGGATAAGATGATTAGCGGTAATTTCATTGACACCAGAACACGTGATTTGAGAAATAAATTTATTATATACTTTTACTCGGCAATTCGACGTCAACTATGTTAAACAATCGATTCCAACTGTCTTATCATTGTCCACAATCACGTTGATGTTCCCCGTACATCTCCTTCCATGCTAATGTCATGGGTAGATTCTAGGTACACACGCATTTCCAGTGTGTTAAAAGCCACTGTGTAATCTTGCGGGATGCCCAAATCCAGGAGAAAGATGTCACCTACACGACGTTGTTGTAGTACAGATGGGGCACACATTTTCAGATTGTTAAAAACACCTGTGGAATCTTGTGGGATGCCCAAATCCAGGAGAAAGAAGTCACCTACACGACGTTGTTGTAGTACAGATGGGGGCTACTCCATTACAACATGTAGTTTAATATCGGATAGTTACACTTTCTAACGACCATCACCCCTTTTCGGAATGACTCAAACTGAGCCCTAATATTTTCCTAAATCACGGAAAGTTTTATTAGTTCACAGTCTCTATAACAAAGTCATTCCACTGTAGGTGAAGTTATATGCTGGCTGAAGTCCATTGCGTTGTGAGCTGTCTTCGGCATTCACTAAAAGATTTGACGTTACAGGATCTTTTCGTAAATCATAAACATGTCAGTTGATATGGAAACGATTTTTATTTCCATTTAAATAAAGTTTAAATCAATCACATTGTTGCACAATCAAAAAATGCAGCGGCAAGCCAACAGAGCTGCTTACAGGTTTGTGACTGCTAGAAGACTCACAAAACATGGTTTCTCTCAAACATCTTTCTACGTAACCGCGTAATAAGATTGACTACAAAGTTTTGTAATTCACAATTAAACTATATTTTTTTACATTAAATATGCCAAAATACAGAAATTAAAACATTACATTTAAGATTTGACTACTTATCTCAATGTATGTACACGTTGCATGAAATTTGTATTCAATGTGGTACACAAATTTAAAGTTATCCTTTGACTAGTGTTTAAAGTGCTCAAATTATTTACATTATTTGTGTTTTCGAAGTGCACACATATTTATTTTGCCAATATTGTGTAGGCGTAATATTATTGTAACATGGAATTTTAATGTATTTCAGTTTGTGGGCAAATTTTTTTATTAATACGGATTTGTATATGGTTGTCGTAGTTTTGTTAATTTCGAAGATAGTTTCTTAGTACCAAACGGATTATTAATTTTAGTGCATAAAAAATTATCAGTATTTAATTTAGGATCCAGTGATATATAAAACATGGTCTGCCCCAATTTATTTAAACAAAAGGTATATATGAAATCATGTTGTGCAATAGTTATAACATGTAGTATTGTTGTTTTTATACAAATTAGTATCTATATAGGTTCAGCAGTTTCTGGAACTAAGTGTAATGCATTTTTAGTGTTTGCAGCTATTATTCACGAAAGTATTAAAATTTTAAAATTATATAAAAGGACAGCCAAAGTTATGTTTAAATCAACAAACTATTTCTTAAAGGCGTTTTACTAATAGTGTTAATAGAATTTCAAACTGAAGGCGAAAATGTGATATCTTACATGTCCGGTAGTGAAGTTTTATTTTAGGTGTCAGATATTTCGTGTTTATATGTTGGCAACTGATTTTTGTATGGAGTGTGCAACATAGCAGAAACGTTACAAATTTATAAGGTATAGCCACAGGATTTGCATGTTCCCTTCAGATGTTCTCAGGTGCCTCCTTGCCAAGTTTCTCCAGTATTCCTTGTGATGTAACAACGCTGCTGCCAAGTAAGAGAAATGGTAATTTCGCCTTTATCTCCATGGCCTGCAGTGACGAACTTGTCGAATTTACTCTGCAAGAACAAGTTAAAAGATCAGCAATAATTTACCACCGTAAGTATCTCTGCTACACTACAAATTGGAACAATTCATAAACACCACAAACACACAATCAAACGGGCAATGCTTCGATGAAAGATCAGGACACGTACACAGTGCAAAGTTTTTACAACCACATGAACATAATCCTAAACTGACTTCTTTTAGAACTCGCAACACAACATTATCCACAACTGGAAATAGACAGTGCATTGCGTATGTAGAGTATTTCAAACACTTTTTACTTAAAATCTATCCAAACTAGCCCGCGACACTCTCTGTAAGCCTTGTAACAACAACAATTTCCAACCCAGCGACCGGACTACATCTGCAGTCAACACTAACCTACAACAGACGGATCTAGCCATTGTAGCTAGATGATTCACACACACACACACGCACACGCATACGCACACACACAGAACAGCTAACAAGGAATGATCCAGATCAAGTTTATATATATATATATATATATATATATATAATCCTTACAACCAACAACGAAAAATCGTCTACACCATTTCGAACACCCAATACAACACCCGAAAAATGTTATCGAATGCCAACAACATTCCTTTAGAGGCTAAACATACGATTATAAGCACCTCCCAAAGAAGGTAGCTAGTCAACTTTAATTCACCTTATATAGGGTTTATTGAACTCATTGCTTCTCGAGCAAAGAACAATAATTTACAAACGCAGGCATCTTCAGTACGCTAACGAGAGTCTTTCATTCGTAAACACGACTAAAAGACGAGATAAATACGCCCCAACTGTAACACATAACCATACTACTAAGTATCAAAAAAATGTTCAAATGTTTTTAAATCTATCGGACCAAACTACGTGGTCATCAGTCCGTAGCATACAAACTACTTAAACCTAGGTAAACAAACCTAAGGACAACACACACACCCATGCCCCAGGGAGGACTCGAACCTCCACGGCGAGCAACCGCGCGCTCCGCAGCGAGAAGCTTTAGACCGCTCGGCTACTCCACCGCGGCTACTAAGTATCAATATGCATTTCCTCAAATGTGGATCACCTCTGTTTTGGAACGAATTGTACGACTAACCAGTTCGAAATGGGTGTTTCGCACAAGCCAGGATACATTGTCCGCACCAGGTTACTGGTACGGCCACGCCATGAGAAAGCAGTACGCCTCAGTTGCAAGAACAGCACTGCACATCAACACAGGAGGAACAAGACCATGAGGAAGGCCGCAAAGAGATGGACTGACATCAGGGCAAACATGCACGTTGTTGGCTTAAGACCGGAAGATGTCAACGACAGAAAGAAATGGAGGTGATGTAGCAACGCAGCAGACCCTGGAAGTCGGGATTAATGCTTGGAAAGAGAGAGACAGAGAGTGAGTGAGTCTGCTTGAGTACATCAAACGCCCCTACAGGGATTAATGGTGTTTAATTCATTCGTAAGTGCATCACCTGTAAAATGTTATTTTCAACACCTGTATTTTTAAAATTTGAGAGTTCCAAAAATTATGGATGATTTTTTGGCAGTGGTTGCTCTTGGTTTAAAATTGTTTGTTTGAATAGCCTTTCGATACCTTGTGGAGTTCTGTAAATGTTATGTACTTAGAAGTCTCGTCGAGGTCTATGGATCTCTTTCTCATGAACCGTCTGTTAACGTTTTAAATATTTTTTTAGAAGTCTTTACAGTAATAGTTCACCCATTTTTATTTTACATCTTGACCCTTGGATCAAATACAAAAGGAGCATGTTAACAAGTCCTGGCAATGGAAATTGATAATTATTTATATTTTTCAGAAATATTAGACAACCCAAAAAAAAGTCCTGAACTATACAATAACGGTATGCTTCAAATTTCGAGTACCTATAACTGCGTGATCGATGTGCAGCTGTCGCTCATTCGGATAAGGTATAACAGATGAACCTGTCGCGTGCCGGAGATTGCTCTGTGTCGGTCCCAGTGTGCTACAACTATGGAAATCGGGGTTGTGATGATGATATGCGGTCGGACGAGGCAATACCACGCACACTGAGTGCCTGTCTATTGGCCGTTCGAGTTCGATTACTGCAGATCTTGTCACTGGGCGTTAATGGCGCTGTCTGTCTGCTAAAGCCTCATGCGGGGACTGTCCTGGAATTTGCGGAAGTTTGTGCACAAATTTTTTGTACACCTACCTTCGGCGCAAAATAGCTCAATTCCTGAAGCAGCGTTGGTACGCCTCTTGCCGGAGAATTTTCTTTCATCTCGCCTGTCGTTGTACAGTTTCGTCCTTTCAAACGATTTTTCAATTTTGAAAATTAAGGAACATCTCATTTCCGAACTCACGAACTGTGAGGCGATAGTCTTTGTGGACTAATGAGACTTTGGACGAACATGGTGGCAACATGATGCATTGCAAGATGCTGTGTCAAGATTTCATGACATTCGACTGAAATATTATATTCTGAAGGCAATCGTGTGGAGTTTTGCCTTGTATGGGAGTGAAACATCGACGATAAACAGTGTGGACAGGAAGATGATAGAGGCTTTTGAAATGTGGTGCTACGGAATAATGCTGAAGATTAGGTGGGTGGATCGCGTAACTGAACGGAATTGGGGAGAAAAGGAATATCTGGCATAACTTGACTAAAATAAGGGATCGATTGGTAGGACACATTCTTAGACATCAAGGAATTGTGAATTTAGCGTTGGAGGGAAGTGGGTGGGTTAAAAACCGCAGAGGAAGACCAAAAGATGGATACAGTAAGCAGATTCAGACAGATGTAGGTTGCCGTTCTTATGTGGAGTTGAAAAGGCTTGCTCAGGATAGGGTATTGTGGAGAGCTGCATTAAACCAGTCTCCGGACTGAAGACCACAACAACAACATATTCTTCTCAAATCCCTTGGACAGTCAATCTTCAACTGGCATGCACAATTTCGCGTACTTTTTTGAGTATCCTCGGTAGACGTCGAAGGGTGTCCTGAAAGAGGTTCATCTAAGTTTTTTTTTCGTCATTTTACGCCAGCATGGGCAGGCTGGCATCAGCATACTATGCTGCTCTTCAGTCAGAAAGATACAATGGGTGGACAAGAAGTTAAAAAATCATACGAACGGTGACAATAGATACAGATTTTTGAAATACAATGGTGGTACCGGCGTATATATAAAATGAAAGAAGATGTTTACATTACCTGGCATCGAAGGTTTTGGAGGCGATCTGATGGATTAATATTCTTCAAAAGTGAAAAGCAAAGATCGTGAAATACTTATTTAATGACGACTAGTTTCGGAGGACTATGCTACCATCATCTGGTCATATCACATTTTATAAGTTGGTCATCTTATTAAAAATGGAGATAAAATAATAACACTTAGTTTAAATATATAAATTAAAACATCAAGAGCTTGCAAGATGCTCCATTTGCTTGCGAAGGAAGCAACAACTGGATCCCACAGGAACGACGGTGACGAGGCAGGTCCAAAATGACGTGGAGACGATCAGTTACCATACATTAGGAAGCAAACACAGAAAAGCTTGAACCACAAAATTATCATTCCCTCACTAACATTCGCCTCAGAATGCGAATTTTTTTTTATTAGCAGTCACCTACACAGGGAGTTATGATCACCACAATAAAATAAGAGAAAATCGGAAAACTAAAAAGTTTCCTCAAGGCTCACTCTTTCTATTCTTTCGGGGAATTTCTAGAAAAAAATAAAATAAAATAAGTTAGTTTCTGTTACGGTCGCCAACTGGTTTTTTTTTTTTTTTTTTTTTTTTTTTTTTTTTTTTTTTGTTTTTTTTTTGTTAAATCTAGCGCCTATTGGTTGTTGGGGTTTGAGTCGTTAACTAAAATATTACGTGAAAGCTTTGAATCGGGGAGAAATGGTGGATGTGATTTTAAATATTCTTTAAATAATTTTAAATAACGTCAGGGAAAGAGGAATGTTGGCGGCAACTACATCATAAAAAGATGACGGAGTTTACCTTCAGTTTTACCAGACATCATTTCGACAATATCAGCACAGGAACCTATAAATTTAAATTAGAATTAATTAAAGGTAATACACCGTCGTGAACTGGAATTGGACGGGTGGAATTCTGATGTGCAGTGGACCGTGTGTTAAAGTTTATTTGTGGACTCCGCTTTTGCGGCTGGTAAAATATTGAGGGGATAGAAAATTCGGACTTCGTGATATACTATTGCTTAATAAAAATGACTGCAGATTCTAACAAATGAGTATTATTGTGAAGGGGAAAGACTGGAAGGAAATGATAATAAAATGTTTAACAATCACTGCACTGTTATTCGTCACCCGTAATGGCGTCCAATTCCGTCACACGTAAATTGTGTGAATTATCTACGCCACAGGGAGGCGGGAAATCAAAGAAGAACACACCCGCCTTTTAACTAAGGAAATTATATATTTCAAAGAAACAAACTTTACACATTTAGCAGTATACTTACAACAATTTTCATGGTGTTCGGGGAGAGCTGCTGGTAATGCGTCTTAACTCGACGATGGCTACAGATGGACAAATGAAGCGGTTCGCTGTTCTTTCTCTCCGGCGGTGAAACGCGGAAATGTAAGATTTTCAGAGATGAATATTTTTAAGAGAGGAAGATAATCGATCCTTGGTGGTATCTATAATCTTCGATTCGCGAAGGTCATTATTGTGTATTTATTTATATTTTTATTTGTAGCGTTATAACCTGTCCTCGTCATATGATTGCTATACGTTTTACTTTATCAACTGCTACTCCTTCGCTACAGTGTGGTGTACTGCCTCGTTTCATCACCATGGAGACATGCTCTTCAATTATGTCCTGCAAAACATGATAGATATAAACAAATGAATAAATAAAACCGAAAAGATTTAGGGGTTCATTGTTACCGCGCTCTATTACAGAATAGAAGGGTGGAGGAATATTATGAATACAGTTCGATAAACCACCTGACAGGCACTTAAATGTGATATTCAGAGTGTAACGATACTGTTGGCCCCCTCATCTCAATGTTATCGTACGATACCGTCTGCCTGGCCCCCTTCATCTCAATGTTACCGTACGATACCGTCTGCGCCGGATCCGGAATCGTGTGGTTCAATAGTGATAAAAGTTGCGTGTGAAGTTAAAAACGAAATAGCCAGCCTAGGAATCAGTGTGGGACAGTGTCTCGGTGATACTGTGATCAAAACAAGTGATAGATTTCATTAATTAAGAGATTTGTATAAGACGTTTCCAGATAATTCTATAAACAATACTTTTGTCATTGTACATTATTTCAATAAATAGACAGACGAAGGGTAAAATCTTTTGTAAAAAACATAAAGACGTTAAAATAAATAGCATTGTATATATGTTAGGCTCATAAAAAAAGTTGTGTTGACCAGCTAATTGTGTTATTTCGACTATTACATTAATTATAAATATTATGATGCATTGTATATATGGACTGACGGGAGATTTTAAACCTAGTTTCAGAATGGACAAGAGATTTGATAGTTCATTATATGTTAGGAACATGTATGATGGACTCATTAACTAATTAATTTACATTTTACGTTTTGCTTTGTTTTCAACAGAAAGATCGGAAATTTCGTCTTAAATATACATGCGCCATATAAAATTATTGTATGCATAGTTTTCATTTTATATTGTGATTATTTTTGTATACATGAAATGTTTTTCTGTTATGTTTGTTACTTGTAAATCAGTATATTCTATTCTTATGAACAATGGATAATGTAACGTCATTATTGTCGATGTTATATATTTGCCTTGCGTGGGGGAGTTGGAGTTCGAGTTTTGGCTTTTCTGAAGTGCACTGGAAGCTATGTCAGTTTTTGTTTTTAAATGGAAGTACTACCGTTCTGATGCTTTGTAATTTGTATATGTTTTGAAGTTGTTATGTTTTGGTGGAGAAGAAGTTTTATTCAAATTAAAGAAGAAGTGAAAATTTGTTCCTACGAGTTTTTATTTCTTCCACGACGCCCCAGGAGAATAATGTTGCAGCGAGCAAAACCCCCATACATCGGAATGTTAAAAAGCTGAGTATCGGTAGAATGAAACTGCAATTACTTATATAGTATAGAAATGTTTCAAGAGTAAGTGTGTACAATGGTCAAAATAATTGAGGAATCAGTTGAGATATCTAGTTCTGAAGTCCTCGGCAGAATGTACTGAAATGGTTCGACGTCTTTCTGTCGGTTCTACGGAGTGGAGACAACAACAATACGGCAACCGAGAGAGTGGTAATAGCAGAAAGTTGCTGAAGTGGAGGTTGGCGTTGTGTTTGTTCTACCAAACTAATTACACAAGCTGTTGTGTTCAGATAGTGTAGTGAGCAGGTAGTGCAATGCAACAACAACGTGACATACTCGAAACTATGGCATGGAGAGTCATAGGAAGGTTGGAAGTGGGACAGACACAGAGGGAGTGGCTGCAGCTGTTGGAGACGACGCGGACGTGGGACGCGGTTGCAGGCAACAGGAAACGTTAAAACAAGGCAAGGTCGAGGTCGTTTATGGGTAGCATCAGCAGGAGATGACCGTTGTCTTCGGTTAACAGCCCGTCCAAACAGGAGGCTGAATGCAACTCAGCTGCAACGTATCCTCCTGCCACCTCTATGCACGGAATCCAATGCTGTATGTCGAATTAAAACCATGGCATTTTTTAGCCCGTAGAAAATGGATTGGAGCCGCAACGGTTGGTGCCGGTTTCTGTCATCTCCCTCATCTGGAGAGAACGTGCAACTCGGAACAAGCCAGGTTATGTGCAGTTATTATCACCATATCATGGTGGTGGACGAATGGGTTGGACAATGGAGCTCTATGTCGCTGAGAATGGCGTTTTGTTGCTTTTTTTTTGTGCACTAAGCTGTTGCCATAGCAGATGAGTTCCTTTTGGTGGACGATAACGCTCTTCCCCACAGAGCTGGACTGATGGACAACATGCTTGAAGCTGAGGGAACTGAACGAATGAAATGGCTAGCTTGTTCACCGGACTTCCTCCCTGCGGCATGGATGTGTGTGTTGTCCTTAGGCTGGTTTACCTAGGTTTAAGTAGTTTGTAAGCTACGGACTGATGACCACGCAGTTTGGTCCGATTGATTTACAGACATTTGAACATTTGATCACCGGACTTAAACCAGATTGAGGATGTGTAGGATGCATTTGGCAGACGTATTTTAGCCAGACCAGCACCTCCCACAACGCTTGCAGAGCTGGCCAATACCCAAATACCCTGATTGATAACCTCATACTGTCCACTCCACGCAGGTATGCAATTGTACTGGCCGTCCGTCTGATTTACAGATTTATTTATTTATTTTTGAAAAAAAAAAAGAATTGATTTTAGTGGAAGAAAAGATGCTGAATTTAAAGATGAGTACTGGCGGTAGACTAGGAAAGAATAGTAATCACCAAATAAGCGTAGTGACAAATATGGCCTTACCTGTATTGCAATTCTTCGATGCTGGCGGTGGAATTTCTGCTCCAAATTTTAAATCAGTGTCCTATTCCTTTCTTAATATTTTTCGTGCCGATTAACGTCAACATTCGAGCACGAAAGAGAGACAAAATTTGGATTAATTGACATACGATGTTAAAATAACAAAAAACTTTTATCTTTACTGTAAAATTTGATTTTTAAAAATAGAGAAATTTGCAACCACTTATCGTTGTCCTGTCCTCGAAATCGCCAATTCTTTTGTAGTGTTGCTTTCGTAATTTTAGGTTTGGTGTTGTAAATATTTAGATTAAATGCCGCTTATAGAATTGAATGAATTTCGGAATATATGCAGATGATGTCAGACTAGGGAAAGGATAGTATCGGCGATAAAAACAAGCAGTAGTTACGACAACTCCTGAAAGCACTACTAGAAAAGAAAGTCGGCGAATAGTCACCTCAGGATGAGGCGTGGTTCAATCGTAGGCATGCTTTTGTGCTGGAATAGGGAATGAAATTAAACTATCCGCCGTAAATCGATGCTTGTCGATCTCGCGCTTCGCGTAACAAAAATTCATGATACCATTAAGTTACTGACACAATATGGGAATAAAATTATAGAATATCGGACTTCGCCGAATCGGGAAACGAATCGTAATAATGACCAAGCATCTCTTTACGATTGACTGCAGATTGCAGATTTCACATTGCTATTAACGAAACATTATTGAGAATAGGAGAAGGTCACTTAAAATATAAAAAATGTTTGAAATCAAACTGAGGGGTTTATTAAAATAAGAATAAATAAATGATGCTCACACTTACATTGGCGTAGCAGAGAGTATGAAGAGGCGTCTTATCGCCTCAGGAATGCAAAACGGAAAGATGAAGAGCGCTTCTGTTCTCTTTCCAGGCTGGTTTAAAAAATTGAAAATCGCAAAAACAAAAGGCAGAGTTTGGAGGGAGAACGGATATGCAAGCGACAAAAATATATTTAATGTATTGCTACATGATCACACCATATTAGGGGCCAAAGAGGATTTTCACTATTATGGTAGCCCTTCTCTATTATGGTGCGTTGCTCAAAATAAACTCCGTGTGAACCTTGTAAACCTCAAGTAAAAATTTGAGACAGCAAAATTCCTACTCTATGACACAAATTAAACTGTGACCAATATCGGAATAAAATACGTTATTGTGTTGTTTTTTTTTTTTTTTTTCTTTATTGTAATTACAATTCCCCTAAAACGGGCGGCTGTCAGTGCACGCAGGCGCTCTTTAGCCGAGAGAGATATAAAAATACAGATGAGTATACAAGAAAGGAAAGGTGATAAAATGGGAAGATAATTAAAATGGGCATGGTGTCAGTGTTGGAGGAAAGTACATGAGTTTTAAAATGGAGCAAAGATAGGGTGATAAAATGAAGATAAAAAATAAGTAAAATAGACTCGGATATCACATAGCACATAAAACATCTAAAAGAAAACACAAGGTGTCGGCTGCGGATTGGCCGTTCACTGTTCATTGAAATAAAATACCACATTGATACGAAACCAGAGTCATGGAGCACAAATTAAAACACCGAAGATGATAGATGGGTGGAGAGGGTAAAAGGAATAGAGGGTGGTGGAAAAAACACAGTCGATTTAAAACACACTCGGCGTCGGCTGCAGGTTGGGCGTTCGCTGTTCGTTTTTAAAAACACACTTTGTAAAAACAAATGTGATTCTGAGTTTGTTTGTATTACAAGGAGGCGATCCAATTATGATATGTTCGAAAAACGTTACAGCCAAGATCGCTGGTAATTAATTTTATTTTGGGCGACCGGTTTCACTGGTCTCTACCAGCATCATCTGGTCCAAAAAATCTTTTTACATGGCCATCATCTGGTAAAGTCACAGTTGTTATACAAAATAATTTAGACTGCTTAGGTGCACTATGTCATTATAATAAAAGTGTACTTATCACTGTGACTGACAGTATGATACTACTGTAAAAGAGGCAGGATGTCCCATGAAGCCTGGAGGGTTGGGAGGTGGGAGAATTGAGAGATGCCAGAGGGACAGAGAGAGAGAGAGAGAGGAGTGGGTAGGGATGGGCCCATTGGGAGGGATAGGTGGAGGGAAGGTGGTGGAGGATCACAGCTGGTAGGAAGGATAAATGTCAGGGCAGAGGGCATCATCCGGGAGGAGGGGGTGCGGAAATTGCCACGGGAGAGAAATCGGAGGGTGGACAGGGGGGAATACAGTGAGGAAGGCGCGGCAGTGAACCAGGATCCATGAGGACGGGGTGGATGAGAGGATTGTGTGGGTCTAATTTACGGGAAAGGTAGCGGAGGTGGAGGTGTCCAATAAAGAGGACAAGGCGTGGAAAAGGGATGACGTCATAGATGATTTGTGTGGGGGATGGGGGATAAAGGGGGACACGGAAGGCAAGGCAGAGTGCATGGCTTTCTAGGATCTCAAGGGATGTGTAGAAGGATGGGGAGGCAGAGATCCAGGCAACATGGCCTACACAAAGGACGAGGCATATGAAGGATTTGTAGGTGTAAAGGACTGTGGAAGGGTGTACGCCCCAAGTTCGGCCAACGAGGAGTTTCAGAAGGCAGAAATGGGAGCAAGCTTTATCTTGGATAGTGAGGAGGTGGGGAGTTCAGGAGAGGGAGCGATCTATCATTAAGCCTAGTTATTTAAGGGTGGGAGCGAGGCAGATGGGTCGACCGTGTAGGGTAAGTCGTGGAGGGAGGGGGTGGTTCGACCTACAATGATTGCCTGGGTTGTGATGGGATTGATAAGAGCCACTGGTTACACCAAAAGGCAAAGAGGTCATGTTGATCCTAGAGGAGACGATTGGACCAAGCAAGGGTGGGAGCCAAGGTGAGGAGGGTCGCATCATCAGCGTATTTGAAGAGGTGGACAGGAGGGGCAGGTTTTGGCATGTCGGAGGTGTAGATGAAGGATAGGAGGGGAGAGAGGATGACCGCAGTGGAGTAGCCGAGCGGTCTAAAGCGCTTCGCTGCGGAGCGCGTGATTGCTCGCCGTCGGAGGTTCGAGTCCTCCCTAGGGCATGGGTGTGTGTTGTTCTTAGGCTAGTTAACCTAGGTTTAAGTAGTTTGTAAGATCCGGACTAATGACCACGCAGTTTGGTCCGATAGAGTTACAGACAGTGAGGATGGAACCTTGGGGCACGCCGGCAGAGGTTATAAGATACAGGTGCCAGAATCATGGACTGTGACGTAGGTAGGGCTGTGTGTGATAACTCACCTGATCGTTTAATTGTTTTGAGGGTGTTACAAAAAGGTGCGGCCAAACTATCAGGAAACATTCCTCACACACAAAGAAAGAAAATTTGTTATGTGGACATGTTTCTGTAAACGCTTAATTTCCATGTTAGAGCTAATTTTAGTATTTCTCTTTAAATGTAAATTGAAATAATTCGTGCAGACAATTGTCAAAATACCCAATAGTTTCGTTAGTATGTACTGTACTTCCTCGATTCAACGCCAGCTGGCCCAATTGTTGACCTCAGAGCTTGTGTTGACACGCGTCTCATTGCTCTACAGTACTAGCATCAAGCACATCAGCACGTAGCATCAACTGGTTAGTGTTCATCAGGAACGTAGTTTTACAGTCAGTGCAATGTTTAGAAACGCGGAGTTGGCAGATGCCCATTTTATGTATGGATTAGCACAGGGCAATACCCTTGGCATGGTACGTTTGTATCGAGACAGATTTCCAGAACGAGGGTGTCCCGACAGGAATCCATACATCAAATGGGCATCTGCCAACTCCGCATTTGTAAACGTTGCACTGACTGCAAAACCACGTTCATGATGAACACTAACCAGTTGATGCTACGTACTGATGTGCTTCTTGCTAGTACTGTAGAGCAATGAGTCGCATGTCAACACAAGCACTGAAGTCAACATTACCTTCCTTCAATTGGGCCAGCTGGCAGTGAATCGAGGAAGTACAGTACATACTAACGAAACAATTGCGTATTTTGACAATTGTCTGCACGAATTATTTCAATTTACATTTAAAGAGCCGGCCGCGGTGGCCGAGGGGACTAAGGCGCTCCAGTCACGGTCTGCACGGCCACTACGGTCGGGGGTTCGAATCCCCCCTCGGGCATGGATATTTGTGCCGTCCTAGTTCGTAAGTAGTTCATAAGTAGTTTGTAAGTTTAGGGACTGATGACCCCGTAGTTAAGTCCCATAGACTTTACAAACATTTAACATTTAAAGAGAAATACTAAAATGAGCTCTAAAATGGAAATTAAGCGTTTCCGGACACATGCTTACATATTTTCTTTCTTTGTGTGTGAGGAATGTTTCCTGAAAGTTTGGCCGTACCTTTTTGTAACACCCTTTAGATGTAGAACAAAAATTCTCAGAATCGTTTACGATGTGGTGTAGATGCACGAATTGGATTCATAACATGGGCAAAGAGTAATTAAATAAGTTTGCAAAGGCAAAAGTTGCTTACGCACAAGAGAGAAAGTGTTGCCGATGGAAACGTCACAACGTCTTCCTAGGATGGTGCGCAAGTTTCACGGGTAGACCGCGCGGCTGTGGAAGATACGGCGAGACAGGGACAGGTAGCTGTGTTCATTGAGCCGCCTGCTGCCGCCACCGCTTGCTGAGAGCGGCGACCTCTGGGGTTACGTGTTCAATTAACGGCGGCGCATTTATCTCGCGGGACACTCGGCTTTACGACACGTCGCTGGCGAGCACATGTCGCCCTGGACAGCGGCCAGCGCCGCCGCTCAAAATACTCGCCACGTTTTTATGCCGCTCCCCTATTTACATACTCGCCGGACAGCACTAGCCGGAATACTACGAGTCGCGCATTTGCATGTCACTCTGCTCTATTTGTATCTACTGAACACAGCGGACCCTGTTTCCAGCACCCGTGTAGTAGCTGCGGAGATGCTAAAGGATCGCGCGTGTTGAAAATGACGTGATTTACATATACATGCCGGCAGATGTACTGTAATTTTCACAACTATCAGTTTAATAAGTCATGGTTGCAAATCACTAACAGGATTTCTTTTTATGGATGAATGGAAAAACTGGTGGGATCCGATCTTGGAGGAGATGTTTCGATTTAGTAGAAATGTAGAAACACGGGAGGCAATACATTACGACTTATCTTAGAAGACAGGTTACGGAAAAGCAAACCTACGTTATTGGCAGACTGCTAACGAAGATACGAGCTTATGGAATAGGTTCACAGATTTGTGACTGGCTGGAAGACTTCCTAAGTAATAGAACGCAGTACGTTGTTCTCGACGGCGAGTGTTCATCAGAGACAAGTGTATCGTCAGGCGTGCCCCAGGGGAGTGTGATAGGACCGCTATTATTTTCTATCTATATAAACGATCTGATGGACAGAGTAAGTTGTAATTTGCGGCTGTTTGCTGATGGTGCTGTGGTGGATGGGAGGGTGTCGTCTTTTACTGACTGTAATAGCATACAGGATGACTTAGACAAAATTTCTAGTTGGTGCGAAGAATGGCAGCTAGCTCTCAGTGTAGAAAAATGTAAGATGATGCGCATGAGTAGGAAAAACAATCCCCAATACAGCATTAGCAGTGAGCTTCTTGATGCTGTCGCGTCGTTCAAATATCTAGGCGTAACATTGCAGAGCGATATGAAATGGAACGAACATGTAAGGACAGTTGTGAGTAAGGCGGACAGCCGACTTCGGTTTATTGGGAGAATTTTGGGCAGATGTACTTCACCTGTAAAGGAGACCGCGTATAAAACGCTTGTGCGACCGCGTCTTGAGTACTGCTCAAGTGTTTGGGACCCGAAGCAGATCAGTTTAAAGGAAGACATAGAAGCAGTTCAGATGCGAGCAGCTAGATTTGTTACCGGTAGGTTCGACCAATGCGCGAGTGTCACGGAATTGTTCCGGTAACTCAGTTGGGGATCGCTGGAGGAAAGACGACGTTCTTTTCGTGAATTTCTGTTGAGTAAATTTAGAGGGCCGGAATTTGAAGCTGAGTGTAGTACGATCTTGCTGCCGCCTACTTACATTTTGCGTAAAGATCACAAAGACAAGAGAAATTAGGGCGCGTACGGAGGCATATAGGAATTCTTTTTTTCCTCGTTCCATTTGCGAGTGAAATAGGAAGGGAAATGCCTAGTAGTAGTACAGTGTACCCTCCGCCACCCACCTTACTGTGAATTGCGGAGTATGGATGTAGATGTAGATGTAGCATTTGTAGATCTGGAGAAAGCTTTTGACAATGTTGACTGGAATACACTCTAACATTCTGAATGTAGCAGGGGTACAATATAAGGAGCAAAGACTTATATTCATCATCATCATCATCATTAGAGACTGATTATGGCTTTCAGCGTTCAGTCTGGAGCATAGTATCTCTAATAAAATTCCTCCATGATACCCTATTCAATGCTAACATTGATGCCTCGTCTGATGTTATGACTTTTACTTCAAAATCATTCTTCACCGAATCTAAGTACTTTCTTCTTGGTCTACCTAAACTCCTCTTACCCTCCGCTGCCGAGCTCATGAGAAAAAAAGAAACGGTTATTAGAATTGAAGGGCATGAACGGAAGATTCTCAGGAGACTATTAGGACCTCGAAGAACAGAAGACGGTCAGTTTAGAAATCGATCCAACCCGGAACTCTATTCCAAAATAGAAAAAAATATCCAATGTCGTTAAGAAAAGAAGGTGCGAGTTCCTTGGACACATTTGCAGAATGGACCAGGGGAGGTTAACACAGCAAATTTCACAATTCTTGTTATACAAGAAAAACAAAATACAGTGGATCCAAGAAGTACAAAGAGATCTGGAAGAAATACACAACAGGGTGATTTTTAAATAAAAAATTCAGGCATTTGCAGGATTTCAGGACAGAACTAGTCCGAGAACGAAATCATCGTGGACAGAAGAGCGAAGAAAGATGCAAAGTATGAGAATAAAGAATACTGGAAGAGGAGGAAGGACGGAAGAAAGGAAGCTGATGTGCATTAACGTGGTCCAAAGATGGACGAAACGAAAGAAGAAGAAGAAGAGCATGAAAACGACGCGGAGATTGGGAAGGAGTAAGACAGGTTTGTAACCATTCCTCAATGTTGTTCAATCTGTACATTGAGCAAGCTGTGAAAGAATGCAACGAGAAATTTGGAGAAGGAATTAAATTTCAGGGAGAAGAAATAAAAACTTTGAGGTTTGCAGAGGACACTGTAATACTGTCAGAGACAGCAATGGACTGGAAGAGCAGTTGAACGGAATGGACAGTATCTTGTGAGGAGGATGTAAGGTCAACTTTAAGAAGAACAAAACAAGGGTAACGGAAAGTACTCTAAGAAAATCAAACGATGGTGAAGGAATTAGGTAGGAGACAATAATTGTAGTAAATGAGTGTTGTTATTTGGGTACAAAATAACTTCTGGTGGGGAAAGTAAAAACAGATATAAGATGCAGAATAGCTATGGGAAGAAAAGCAACTCTCAAGCATTTTGTTGATGTACACATTTAATTTAAATGTTAGTAAATCCATTCTGGAGGTATTTTTCTGGAGTGTAACATTGGACTGTAGTGAAAATTGGACCGTAAGGAGTTAAGACAAAGAGATTGAAGGTTTTGAAATGTGGTACTGCAGACGAATGATCAATATTATATGGGTAAATCGTGAAACTAGTGAGGAGACGCTGAATAAAATTTAGGATAAAAGAAGATTCTGGAATATCTTAACTAAGAGAAGTGTTTGGATGGTGGCACACGTTCTGAGACATCATGGAATCGTCAATTTAGCAATGGAGAGAAGTGTGTGGGGTAAAAAAAAAAACACAGAGGGAGTACGAGAGATATAAGCAGTAAGGAGATTCAAATGGATGTGAGTTGCCGTTCGTTTTCATAGAAGAAGAGGCTTGCTCAAGATAAAGGAGGGTGGAGAGCTGCATCAGCCAGTGTCTGCACTGACGAGCACAACAACAACAACCTAGATAGCTTTGAACTGCTCACTGTGCCCGTCTCTGTCTCCCTCTGCGATTTTTACCCCACATACCTCCCTCTTTTGCTTAACTGAATTTTCCTGTAAATGAGTATTACTAATGTATCCCTTCTTTCACTCAAAATATGTCAGGAAATTTGCCATCTCCAGTTATATTTAGTACCTTCTCATTAGTTACTATCCATCTGATCTTCACGATTCTCCGCCCGTTAGCGGCCTGGAAGTCGGCCGCCCACGGAGCTATAGCCGGGCCGCTGAAACATTGCACTTCAAATGTTCAAATGTTTGTTAAGCTTATGGGACTTAACTACGGGGTCATCAGTCCCTAAACTTACAAACTACTTATCAACTACCTTAGACTAAAGACGGCACAAATATCCATGCCCGAGGGGGGATTCGAAACCCCGACCGTAGTGGCCGTGCAGACCGTGACTGGAGCGCCTCAGTCTCCTCGACCACCGCGGCCGGCAAACATTGCACTTGACGTTTACAAATAACAAGTGAAGAGCAAGAAGCGCAAGGCGCTAGTCGCTAGGAACGATCCAATCACAGCGCGATAAACACTTCCAGTGATCACGTGCCGTGACGTCAACGTTCCCGCGTTGCCGGCTTTGTTCATTGCTACCGTAAACAAAGTTGTGTATCGTGTTTCTCGCGTGTTTATGGTGTTTGTGCTTTTTTCGCTGCGGTTTGTTTTACTTTGAGTGGTTTAACTTGACTTTCCCAGTTTAAGTAATTGGATAATGTCACCGAAAAGACGTTTGTCTAGTGACGTTTCCTGAGTAAGTTCTCAATTTCGTATGAACTTATGCTCTGAGCAGGAAGTTCATTCTCGTTTCAAACGATCGGAAAGAAGTTATGGTGCAGTGGTTACAAGAAAGAAATATTGCTGTAGATATGTCAATGTCAAAACTTCTTTTACAATCGCTCGTGAAACAAAATAAGCCTATTACACCCACATATGGCAGTAGACGAAATCGCAAAGGAGCAGCATCACACTGTAATAAATCTGCCACCATTTCACTGCCGTTTTAACCCTATAAAATTGGTATAGAGTGACGTGAAGAATTACTTAAGAAACAATAAGTCTTTCACAATAGCAGAGGTCGAAAAGCTGTTGCATGAAGCTGTTGCCAAAGTGGTTGCTACATCTTGGGGGAAAAAGGGTCGAGCACGTTGAAAACCTGATTCGGGCAGCGCAAACAATGGAAAGGATCACCAGTAATCATTAACGGTCAATGATTTGTCTTGGTGATACGACGATTTTGGCATTGACGACAGCAGTGAAGATGGAGAGATGGATGTAATTGTACAATTGTCGCCGTAAATTGGTGAGTGAAAAGCATTCTGATTATAAAACGTAGAGAAGTTACTATCTTGATTATTGTTTATTTCGTATCTGTCGTGTTTCAGTTAGGTTTACTAGATGTCCGTCTTCAGAAAAGAGGACATTTCTAGATTAATAAAAGAACCTTCTCTCTCTCTCTCGTATTGACAACTCGAGTACTAGTGATGTCTCTACTTTATTATCAGTCGTGTTTGTAATACATCTTACGCAATTTGTTCATCTTACAAATTAAGAAGCATGAAATGTTGAGACCCGTAGAACGAATTACAGGACTACAAATATTTCATCACTGCAACCACTTGTAATTACCGTCTTACGTGCTGAACATTTTTTTTCCATACTTATAAGATACCTTGCCGATCACCCCTGTTTTCACCTGAAATTTTTGCGATGCAACATTTACGGAAACCATAGTAGTTTACTGTAAAATCGTCACGAATACAGTAACAGTAAAAATTATCTAAGCCTTCCTTGTTATAGCTATGCTCCCATTTCGGATCAGGCCGTCGTGACTATATTTATGATTAGCATCTAGATTTATTTACCGTACAAAGGCTCGCAATTAATTATTAAAAAACTACTCAGTTTTTAGGACAAAAACTTTAAATCGATTTTTTCAATACACTGTTTATGTAGTTACGTTACGTTACGTTGTAAAACGGCAATGGTTACTGTGGAATCTGACTTTATTTGTGAAAAACTTTGAACTAGGTTTTAACTTATGTATAACGAACACTGCACTAGCTTTTGATCTTAAAGTCATAAGTGTGGTTGACAGAGAACACGATATACTGAACGTCTTATTTTTGGGTCACACAACACTCCGACCAGAAAAAAAAGGGGGAGGGGAGAGTTTCATATTATACTACGTATATTGCACTGTATTGCATTGTTGCAGACGCGGGTTTTTAATTGGACGCTTCAATGCTTGTATTCCGCGACATTTGCTGTGCCATTTATTTCAATTGTTCCGAAGTAGCTTGACTTCAGAGCAGCGGCGGCAAAGAAACGTGAAATTAAAAAAAAATCACATTGTTTAAAGAAAAGGTAAATTCTATAGAGATAGTGATTGTGACAGTCCAGAGAGTTTTATTTACGCACTTTCAACTTGAAGCAGTTGCACAACGCAAAAAAGAGAACATTTCCCCATTTTGATAAAAACCCGGCCGGACCATTTTTAGGGTCCAAAAAAGGGGACATGTCCGGGTAAAAGAGGACATCTGGTAACCCTAGTTTCAGTGCTTAATTTCTATATTTCTTTGCTCCGTTATTGAAAGCGTGTGCATTGTTGTGCTCTGGTCTTCATTAATATGCCGTTAATTAATTGCTGCTGAAGAAAGAATTATTATATGCACTTTTATTGCTCAGTAGCTTACATTTACTAGATAAAATTGAGAATCGTTTCGTCTGCTGTGAGTATAGAGGCTAGTGTTGCAACGTCGCTAAAGCAGTATAGCCAACTTAACTCGCCGTAACGCGAAACGTCAAGTGCAATGTTTCAGCGGCCCTGGTATAGGGCCGCTGCTTCAGCGGTGGCTGGCCGGTATCTCGGTCGTGGGTAGCTGGTAGCTGCACGACGGAGAAGGTAAGAACGCCGTGCCGCCTCGGTTCTCGCGGCGTTGCGGCCGCTTTACTCGTAGCAGTGTGAGGTGGACGAACTGTTTCCTTCGGCACTTAGAAAATACTTCAAACGCATATTCGTTGCCCAGTGGTGTTCATTACGCTGGTGCAACCTAACACTCACAAACGTCAAAACATACAAATACAAAAATTACACGGATAATTTATAATCAAATAGGTGAAAACATTAAAGTATACAATCGTAAATAAACTTCAATATTCGGGTCAATTAGTCTTTGCAAATCGTGACCTACACTTATCAAACAAAAGTTATAAAATATATGAGAAATGTTTAAGAAATTTCCTAACACTATCACAGGAACTTAAACAAAGCTAATTTAATAGTGCCGATGCTGTGGCCACAGTCGGACAGAGAACACTCACAGTTACACTCACGAGAAGCCGCCAGCGGGGGAACAAAGGAAAACCATTGACAATCAGCAGATATATGAATAAAGAACAGTCCAGAGTGCAATAATTTATTCCATTCGACTAGTTTCAGTCTTATTTAGACCATCTTCAGGAAATTTGACTCCATCGATGTTGTGGAGCCGGCAGGTAACTGGGAGCCTTCCAGTGCGTCACTGCTTGTATATATATATAAGGGAAAGGATCAAGGATACAAACTTTATTTAACTTCTGTAATAATATACAAGATCACCACTCAATTTTATTTTAAAACAATTGAGCAGTGACGCAGTGGAAGGCTCCCAGTTACCTGCCAGCTCCACAACATCGATGGAGTCAAAATTCCTGAAGATGGTATAAATAAGACTGAAACTAGTTGAATGAAATAAATTATTGCACTCTAGACTGTTCTTCATTCATAAATTTAAATAAGAGTGCTGTTGACCCAAACATAGTGAAACGAATATGTTTCCAAAAATATAATCAGCAGCTAGCAGACGCAAATTGGCGCGGCGCTGCAATACTGATTCATAATATCAAATTTACTATGCAAACTACATTTTGAGCTCAACGCATGCATCTGCTGACCACAGTTTAATTCCCGACCACTTGCAGGTTACCGGATTGTTGTCTCTCTCTGGCTAGTTCCTGTAAAATCTTAATATAAGCAACAGACAATTTATTAAGTTTGTTGGCACCCCACCCGCTTACTGCCCATTTGAAGCAGCAGCGTCAGAATGCGATGACTGCTCCAGCGGTTCCTCGATTCCTAAGAACATTCTCTCTTCAAAATGTCAAAATACATACACGCTTGGTATTAAAATAAACAAATGGATAAATTAACATCCTAATCCCATAATCAAAGAAACACTAAAACAAGACATGAAAATACATAAAGACTTGGAACAATAAAGAAAATAAAACATAGTTTATTAAGTCAACATCTAAACCACAGAGTCGCCTGAAAAACATAAATCAAGACACACACTAGTTATTACATGCGCTAGTTGAAGGTTCATAATAAAAAAAAAGAATGAGTATCATAAAAATTAAACATGTTACCTCGGTCGTATTAAAATTTACAAAAGAAAGTGATTATGAAGTACATATACCTAATCTGTACCACGCGTAGTTTTCCGAATTCGGGCATTCATCTCGCACTGTTGTCGCAGTAATCATGGGCTTGGCCTTGTACTTTGGGCTGCGTACTTTTTTTGTTCAACAAAACTCAAGTGGGCTTGGTAAGGTAGATTCTTCAGTATGTCCTTCTCTATTATATGCGCCAAATACAGTTTCCTGTAAAAAGACAACGGGAAATTCC
This sequence comes from Locusta migratoria, assembly GCA_026315105.1. Taxonomy (NCBI): domain Eukaryota; kingdom Metazoa; phylum Arthropoda; class Insecta; order Orthoptera; family Acrididae; genus Locusta; species Locusta migratoria. The sequence continues at coordinate 79,886,276 of CM048747.1, read as the reverse complement.
ATTAGGGATGCACACAGTTAAGTTCCTCATATTAAAGCTTGCGTTGCGGTTTGTCGATTAATTGGAAAAATAGATACGTCAGCCAGTTGGCATTACAAACCCTTGACACAACTACGCACAATATGTTCCTTAACACCTTTTACACTTCACCAAGCGCAAACCCGTTTCTGTATGGAAGGCGGTACCATCACGGCGACTTACAAAAGGCAACACATTGGCAATTTCAAGGACGCAGGGCGCACACATACTGGCGGTGGCTGTACTAATTACCGTCCTCCCTGCTCTGGAGGAACACGCCTTTCCCATTCGTTCACTGACGGTACTGGATATCAATACACCCTAAAGACATTAAATTTCCGTAGCACAGCTGAAAAGAAAAGTACACCTTAAAATATTACGCTTTGTTTTGGTACTAATTGTACTTATTTCGCATATCTGGTGCGGCAGTCGAACAACACGCACTAACGTCTGAAAATTAAACTAAATTTACCCATTACATAGGCGCTCCACGGTAGAGTAGTATTCAAACTTCTGTTTAGCAGAGCAAATGTTCAAATGTACAAATGGTTGTCAAGCTTATGGGACCTAACTACGGGGTCATCAGTCCCTAAACTTACAAACTACTTATGAACTAGTACGGCACAAATGTCCATGCCCGAGGGGGGATTCGAACCCCCGACCGTAGTGGCCATGCAGACCGTGACTGAAGCGCCTCAGTCCCCGCGGCCACCGCGGCCGGCTTTAGCAGAGCCAACATTACTGACGGCGCGACAACATTTAAGCGCACGCACCGAATCAGCAGGCCTCACACGTCTGCTGATTGTACAGAACACAACTCGTTTCACCCAGTGCTGCACATGCTGATATGCAGGATAACAAACATTATAAATGCGTCTTCTACGCGACACATTGTCGACGCGTTCTTTAACGCCATAAAACAGTGGAAAACACACAAAATAAACAATTGTAAGTGCACCTTCTATGCGGGACATTGTCGGCGCGTTCTTTAACGCCGTAACACAGTTAAAATATACTACAAAACATGGAACCTGTAACCTATATAAAATACACAAGAAAACACACAATAATTCTTTTAAAATGTCTAACAGTAGATACATAGTACACACCGCGAGACTTTCGGATCCGAATTGTTTCCAGTTCGACCACGTTTTCATGAACAATCCGCCTTATGCGGAAGGGACCAACAAAAACTGGAAAGAACTTCCGCGTCAGAACAAGACGCTTGTTGGACAGACGACGGGAACGAACCAAGACTTCCCGATCACGAAGAAGTAAAAGTCCTAACAGCATGCCTTACCCTCAGCATGATTCGACGGAGTACTTACTTCCTCAGTCGTCAGAGCCAGAATGAAGAGACCGGACTGAAGCTCTAAGGCCTCGGAAAAACCTCCGCTGGCCATACATCGGATGCTGAGCGCACTAAAAGCGACGCTGAGTGCGTTCAGAGACTAGTTAGTGTTTACCAACCCTTGCTACCTGGCCAAGACAATTCCCTCTACAACCGCTCCCAGAGAGGTCTCCTGTCACCTCTTTCGTCGAAGATTAGGTTGGTACGGCACTAAGAACACGGCGACCTCGCCATCTTGCCTAGTAAGCTTGTCTTTGGCCAGCCAGCAGACGCCAGCGCAGACGACCAACAAAGCCATGTGTTCTTAACTACAGCAAAACGAGGCCTAAACTAGGAGGCGTTCATTGTAAGCCATTGCGCGGCAGTCAGTCAATATTAAGAGCACACATTCACATTCACATGAACTCACCAGTTTAATCACATGGGTGGAAACATTTATAAATATGGGGCAAAAATATATAAACATGGGGCATTGATCATTAGTAAAAAGAATAAAATACTTAACACACAGATAGATAACATTAATGGTGCAGAAACAGATTAGGTTAAGGAATAAATCAAAATGGAACACGACCACACATTCAGTGGACTTGTTTCAAACTCCCATATCTTGCACTCCTTATCGTTATCAACCGTCTACTACGACAGTGCACAATGGGAGATTGATACCTACTACCACATACAAACACTATTCGTTTGCGATGTCCAGTTTTGGCTGCAGAGGGAAATATAGGCACAAACACCTCAATTTTTTATATATTAAGATTTACAGTGCAACAAGTCTGTAAGCGTACTGTAGTCAGTGCTTGCATTATCGAACGCTAGCATCGATAGTCACGCGGTCCGCAAGTCACTTGTTTTTGGAATGTTCCGGCGTTGGTGCGATTACGAGCCCGCGCACTCAGTTGGAGTTGGCAGGGGGGCGCAGTAAGCGATGCGCAGTAGGAAACGCGTTTTCGCCGTTCTGCGCATGACGTCACTGTGGGACACCTGGCAGTGTTTGATGCTAACTCGTGTACGTGTGTTTTACCGTTTCTGCTGTATTTGCTTAGCCCTTTCATTCCCAGTGTTGTTCTTCGACAACAATGTATTAAACGCTGATTTATTTTGTGTATCGGTCCTTAAAGTCGCATTGTTGTTGATGAATAACATGCTTCTAGTACGACATTTTGCCATTTGGTACGGCGTCTAGCCACTTCTGAGACAATAATCCATCCGTCTTGGAGGTTGTGTTACGTTGTCTTCTTTATGTTGCTGTGAGTGTGGTTAGTGTTATTTTATTTCGGCAGTGAATTCTCTTGACTTTGGTGCTGTGGCGAATAATATGCTAGCATTATGATCCGGCAGTGTTGATTATCAACAGAATTACGTCCTAAGTAATAAAATACTTCGATACAAACGTCTGTGTTGTGCATAAAATGTACAACAAAAATAATAGTTTCATAAAAAATTTTAAAACACATATTTCGATGTTTATTGTGTTGTATTAATACAGACAACACAGACTTCTTATTTTTCCAAAACTGAATTCATAATACGGAAATGAAAGGGTAGTTAAATAGTTTGTTTCGCTTCATAGTTTGGAAGTAAAAAGTTTACAGTGGAAAGTATATTGATTTCCCGAGTGCTTGTCGCACATGCTTTTGCTTCTGCTGTAATTCTTTGAAATTCAGACTGTTATTACGGGTTCTAATTCCCACACTCCGAACACAAAGGGAACTGAAATAGTTTTATATTTTTCCTCGAGCTGAAACGAAGAAAGTGTGACTCTCCAGATGCTACAAGAAGAGACTGTAAACTTTGCACATTGTCGAATATGCTCCTGGCATTTCGAAGACACTGATTATGTAAGGGATGTACAGTTGCCACGGAAAAGAGTTTCAAGATTGCTGTTCTTTTTCAGTTTGCAGTTCATATCATAGACGTCGATATGTTTACATCTGATATGTTACTGATACGTAATGCGTAAATCTGCAATAGAATATGACACAGCAGTGTGAACTGCAATATTTTAGAGCAGAATAGCACTTTGTATTTAAGGTAGAAACAATATCTTGCGTCAAAAACTTGATATAAATGCACATCCTGTGCCAAAGCGGACTAAGCCTGTGCAGGGCATTTGGTAGCGCGCAGTCCCACAGTGACGTCACAGCGCCAGCCAATGGCAGAGCAGAGCGCTTACTGCCCAACCTTATATTTATTGGCCTTGGGAGTTGGGACTAGGAGTGACACGATACATGTCCGAGGAAATGAGCAAAGTCGTCGTGAAAGAATCTTATCAAGTGTGCTATGAAGTAAAGTGGATCATTTCAGTACCCTATCGTGTGGAAGTACAAGTGAAACATATCATCATTTCGTTACGTTTGTCGTTCCCGTATTGTTGCTGTGATGTCTCAACCGCGCTACGACGGTAATGGCCATCGTCAGAATATGTGAATTTGAGCTTAAGTTAATTAATTAGTGCCACGGCTGGAACCTTCGTACCGCCGACCGCACATCAAGATTTTCGGACAGCCGCGCCGCTGGCTGAACTCGATTATTAACAAACTGTGATTTTAATTATCTTAACGAACACAGACTATCGTAGCGCCATCCGCACATCAAGAAAGATCGGGCAACCGCGCCGCGAAATAATGAACTGCCAATCTGTGTGAAAGTGCAAACTGGACTACATGAGATTATTGTCATCGTTACCCATTCATGGAACGTGTCTGTTTAATTTGAGGTGCATCGTCTTTCTTTATACAAAGTGATTTATTGCTGTCTACTGATTAAACATTTCACTGTAGCCGTTATTAAATTGTTGAGCGGAGCAACCACGTGTTTGTGTGTATTATCTAATATATGCTGTGACTTTAATCGTGATTAGTGTTATATGGCCGGCCGCGGTGGCCGAGGGGACTGAGGTGCTCCAGTCACTGTCTGCACGGCCACTACGGTCGGGGGTTCGAATGCCCCCTCGGGCATGGATATTTGTGCCGTCCTTAGTGTTAGCTAGTTCATAAGTAGTTTGTAAGTTTAGGGACTGATGACCCCGTAGTTAAGTCCCATAAGTTGTGCAAACATTTGAACATTTTTGAGTGTTATATGAGTGATTAATCGTCTCTCGATAAAGTCTGCCGGCGGGATTAGGTGCACGGTCATTATAACAAACATTTACGCCTTATTCACTCCGTCGGTATGTAGTTAGCATTAACAAATATATTCAGTGCAATATTATAAGAATATTTTACCGGGGCGGTTACAAGTCTACCTGATCATATTATCTTATTTCACACGTTATTCATGTCTCTGAATAAGGTTACATGCTTTAAATGTATTTAAAAATATCAAAAATAAACTGTTTATAGTGAAAGCATGATAGCGAAATTACGGGTGGAAATTGTACACAGATCCAGGGAAAATGACAAAGAATGGACTAACATACAGTAAGAATCGATTAAATACTAGGATACAACGCTGCATCGCCTGGTACTATGGCTAGTAAATAAATAAATAAAGCACATTACTGGAAGTCATCTCTTCTATCGGGGCAGTTTGTATCACGACACACTTTTTGACATACAGGCCATATTTCTGGCGCTTTCCTAAACACCGCAGCTCGACTTAATGAAATGTCAACTGCTTGGAAGCCGTTATCGCGGTAATCTGTGACGTCACAGAAGCGCTGTGCCCACCACAGTGTGCCAGCCAGGCCTCCTCTCCAATTTGTTAATGGCTCCCGATTACCGTGCACGGCCAACTGTCCGGGGAAATTAAACGTTTCCGCATCAGCGCTATCAGGCGCATCTCGTGATCGTTTCCGGAGACCTCTCCAAACATTACGTCTGCGTGCCGCACGTTCTGTACGTACGCCACGCTTCTGTCCATAAGAGATGCGAGATAAAGAGGCCTTGGCACGCGTCACAACTCGTCGGCTGTGAAAGTTAACAAGCAAGACTAATGGTCCGATTTGGCTGCAGGTCAATTACGACGTAGTCTTCTGACGTCGTCGCCACTGAACAGCTCCTTTAACAACTCATTTGCATTCCTAGCGGGGCAGTGACGTTCTGGAGGGGGTGGGGGGGGGAGTATACTGCGTTCCACTGGTGGCCACGAGCTGCAGAGATCATGTGAGCAGGAATCATGTGTAACTGGATACATGACTAGGCTATCATGTTTTCTTTAATGGATAAAAGAAAAATTGAGATCGACTCACCAAGTTACCAATCCAATGCTATATAAGAGTTCGAATAATAGTAGTTTCCCTTTACTGCGACGATATCCTTGTCAGCGAAACACACAGCGAGTGAATGGTCACGAGGTCTAAGGCGTCTTGCTACGGATTGCGCGGTCGTTGCCGCTGGAGATTCGAATCCTGACTGGGGTATGGTTGTGTGTATTGTACTTGGCGTAAGTTTGTAAGTCAGGACCGATGACCCAAGCAGTTTTGTCCCTTAAATTCACAAACACTTTATATAGATTATGTATGGTACTCATTGTTCGTTGGGGCGATCTAAATCAATTTATACAAGTTTCCAACCAAGATCGATTTTTTTATTTATGGATGACCGATTTTTACGTTCACAGACGTCATCTTCTGATCTCCTATATTTTATAATAGGTAAAACCATATAAGATATGGCATTGTAAAATATAGGAGACCAGGAGATGACTCTGTGAACGTCGAAACCATAAATAAAAAAAAACAAAAACGCAATCTTGGCTGGAAACTTGTATAAACTATTATATATGTGTATATATACAGGGTGTCCCAGCTATCTTGTCCACCCAAAATATCTCTGGAACAATAACAGCTATTGGAAAACGACTTTCACCGGTATCAATGTACGGCTGGAGCCCATGAATGTACATATTTGGAAACATTATAAAATGAAAGCAAATGTGTTCTTTAACACAAACTTATGTTTTTTTTTTTTTTTTTTTTTTTTTTTTATTTTTTTTTTTTTTTTAATGGACATCCTATATTTTTTCTTCAGCAGTCCATAACATGACAAATCACATAAACAATGGCGTTGATTGCATCGCAATGTTCCAATTACATCGCGAGATATTGCAACGCGAAGTTGACGCTTGAAAAACCCGAAATGCGCTGCTAGCGCACGTCCTGAGGTTCAGGCGTGAACCCCGTGCTGCCCGTAATCGCGATGTGATTGACATGCGTAATCGCACTTCCATACTTACCAAGAGCTCCGAAACGAATAATATGGTCTGCTGCCATCCTGCATTAAAGTCGTACATTCCAGTAAGTATTTATCCCATAGACTGGGGGTGATGCGGTTCTGTAACATATCTGTGTACCGCAACGTTAGTCACAAAGCTAACTTCGCTTATCGTTAATCCGTTACTAAAAAGGTAATGCCGTTCAACGTTAAGACTTTACTGTAGATCTAGCGCAAGTGACAGTGAATCATTCACTCATAATAATAAAATTCATGTTGATGGTTTTAGTGAAACGAGCAAGTGGACTAAAGGTTTTACCGTTGTTTAGGTAAAAATGTTTTGATTTGGGAAGTTCAGGTAAGACATAGAAGATGAATGTAAACATGTTTAACCAATTAGTTTTATCACATAATTATCAATGTTATGTTTATCTAATGCGTTACATGACAAATTGGTTCAAACAAATGTTTCTGAACATCACTGGGTAAAATGGCCCTTTGTAGAAACTTGCACTGTGATACCAGCACTAAATACTAAAGATAGCGTTCACATATCATACTCAAAGTGATAACCATTGGCTTGCATACATAGGGTCACCATGCGGATGAAGGATGCCCTACTTCGTGCTACTGTTTCCTCTTTGATGGCTGTATAAGCATCAATAATGCGTTGCTTCATGTCCTCTGGTGTTGTTGGTTCATGTTAGTAAACAGCATCCTTCACTGCTCCCCAAAGAAAAAAATACAGCGGTTTAAGGTCCAGACATCGGGCAGGCCACCTAATTGGGCCACCACGTCCAATCCACCTAACAGGGAACTTACGGTTCAGAAGTCGTCGTGCTCTTAAGTCGTTATGTGCAGGGCATCCGTCATACTGATACCACATGACCATTCTCCTGTTCAGAGGTACGGTGTCCAAGAGAACAGGAAGATTGTGTTGTATACATCTGGAGTACTGTCTTCCATTTTGGACGCCATTTGCAAAGAAAGGTACGAGTATGGTATCTCCAATAATCCCACACCAAACATTCACTTTCCACGGACGTTGATACTCTACCTGACGGAGCCATTTTGGATTGTCTGCGGAACAATAATGCATATTCCTCATATTGACAATTCCTTTGTTGGAGAATGATGCCTCGTCGGTAAAGAGAACATCTGCGAAAAAATTTGGATTAGTCAGAAGTTTTTGCTGAGCCCACCGACAAAAAGTTACCCTGTTGCTGAAGTCATTTCCATGAAGATCCTGGTGTAAATGAACAAGGTAAGGTTGAAATTTATGACGTTGAAGAATACGCTGTGCACTTGATTTCAACACACCAACTTCACGTTCAATTTGACGTGTGTTGATGTGAGGATTCATAGCTACGGTAGCGAGCACAGCAACGTCAGCACGTTCATCTGTGCGTGTTCTAGGAGGGACTGATGACCGTGCAGTCTAGTCCCCTCTAAACAACAACAACAACGTGTTCTAGGACGATGTCTAGGTCTTGAATTTAAGCTTCCCCTTTCACGTAGACGAGATGTGAGACGACCAAACATCCGGCGCGAAGGCGATGGCTTGTCAGGGAATCGTCTTCTGTACAGTCGTTCTGCCTGAACAGAATTTCGCCCGCCTACAACAGGGTACAGTACAGTTATGTAGAGTAGGGTAGAAAACAGACATATTAAAGTATTAATCATAATGTTCTCTAACAGTACTATGAATCTATCTAATAACGTATTTCCCGTCAACGTACATTCTCCATAGATCAGCAGCATTTCTACCATATCTTCATGTGTGTTCATAATACAGTATAAGTTCCACAACACAACGTTTATTCACAATGTGTACTACTTCCGTGCCGTCACTAGATTACTCTGATGCACGACTACACTTGCAAGCGGTGTACTGCACGCCAAAGCAAAAACAAATGGGATGCTCGGAGGGTGGTGGAGTACAGGAGTTTGCATGGGTCGCAAATCACAAACAAGGCGAAGTGGTAACTGGCTGTAGTGGGAACTACGTTGGACACGTGTCTAGGTGGAGCTAGGCCCTGGATGAACGAGTGCGCGGAAGGCACAATGGGTCATTTAACGCATTCGATAAACCTTATTTTGGGTGTGCAAGATAAATAAGACAACCTTTCTGGTGTATACCGATCGGTACTGGTTCATACTGTGTACGTAGACATATAAAACGTGCAAGAGTGAAAGTCGTTTTCCAATAGCTGTTATTGTTCCAGAGATATTTTGGGTGGACAAGATAGTTGGCACACCCTGTATATATATATATATATATATATATCGTCAGTATAATTAAAGTTAACTAACAAACGCTGTGAAATAACACCACTCCTTAGAATGAAGCCGTGCGCACTGGGGCGCCGTGTTGCTGTGCGTGCGTCCGCTGGCCATAGTGGGTTTGAGTTCCCCCTCGGGCATGGGTGTTTGTTTTGTCCTGGTGTTACTTTACCTTAGTTTAAGTATCTTGTAAGCTACGGACTAATAACCGAGCAGTTGAGAGCAATAAATTTACAAACGTTCGAACACTGGAATTATCCCAATGTCGTCAAATTTTAACGGAATATTATGGGAGAAGGGGGAAAACGTTTGGCAGAAGAAAAATAAATAGTTTTAAAACTGATAAAGACATGACGCTGTATGTGTCAGAATAATTAAATGAAAACACCTGTCACGTGTAGACTCATTGATGTTGGTGTGAACATGCCGGATACACGGCTTTTACACATTTGGCGTTTGAGACGTTCACCATAACTATCTCAATACAGGATCGCGCTCTGCATGTATTATATGAGAATGATGACTGCGCACAAGTTGCTCTGCAGAAGTTTCTGACACTGAAGGGTGTGAAAAAAGACGTTGGTCCTATAACTGCCGTGGATCTGGAGAAAATTATTCGGAAATTCGAAAAGACGGGTTCCTTTGGTGTGCAATCTGGTAGATGGAGGAAACCATTCGACATCAGTGGAAGAACTGGCCACAGCAATGCAGGAGGAGTCAAGTGATGGTGAGAAAACGTTAAGTGCATGGAAAATTGCACGAACATGAGACAAACCTGTTAGTACGAAACCATAAAATCGTAGAAAACATCTTTCTTTGCAATCCATTCAAAATAACGCATGTGCACGATTGCTTCCTGTTGATCTGCCAGCAAGAGAGACTTTTGCTTTAGAATTTCTTGCTCGCATGGAAGTGGGCGACGAATGGCAGTGAAAGATTTTGTAGACAAATGACGCTTACTTCCATCTGACAGGATATGTCAATATACAGAATAGTCCAAAATCCACACACTAATCATTCATCCTTTTCATCCTGAATAGGTCACTGTGTGGTGCCGGTTGACGGCATCATTTGTCGTAGGGCTATATTATTTCGAAGAGACAGGTGCTTCTGTTCCTGTCATCTGTATCGTCACTGGCAAGCGTTATGAGTGTCTTTTGTGCAACCACGTCATTCCAGTTCTCCAATAGTGTGAATGTGTGGATGGGATCATTTTTATGCAAAATGGCACACTGCATATCCAGTTAAGCAGCTGCTTAGAGCCACTTCGGAAATGCTAGGATTATCAACCAGCATTTCCCTAGGGCAGCGGTCGCCAACGGCGGACCGCGGTCCAGGTCCGGGGCGCGGAAGACCAGAAACTGGACCGCCAAAAATGTTTTGAAAGTATACGTTACATACTCTAATTAAAAAAAAAATCTGTAGATAACAACACCGAGCTACTAGGTAATGGGAAATTAAAGTGTCATTTGCTTCAAACTGTATCATCAAAGCTGGTTCTTTGAAACAGTCGCTTTTAAGTAAAGAATTTCTTCATTTCACAACAATTTTTAATATAAAAATAATCCTGAAATAGACATAGAATGGACAGATGTAACTGCGAAGTTTTTCCACCTTTCGAAGCCTTTAGTCCAAATGGAGATAAGAGAAATGCAGGAAGACATAAAAAAAAAAAAAAAAATGCGATCTACCTGGCTGCTATGTTTCGCTTCATATAAATTTGTGAAATTTCATTTTCAAAAATGAATTTCTTGGAGAATAATTATACCTCAAGACTAACAGCCACCCACTTTGAAAACATTATTCGCATAAGCTAATCCGCACGTGAACCTAACTTTAAGAACCAACTGAAGACTGCAAATATAATTTTTCCCACGGATGTTTTTAACCGACATACACACATTTCATTGCATTTCATACTTTCTTAGTAAAAATTAAAATATTGAATACTGTGTATAATGCATGACCCGTTTCTGGACTTTTCAATAGAAGTTTGACTATCCATTTTATTTAATACTTTTTATGAGTGAAAATAAAAACAAATAGCAAATAATATACGTTTTATGGATTGATTATACATTATTATTTTACATCTATTACATTTCCTAATGTTTTGAGAGTGAAAATTTAAAAAATCATTACAAAATAACCTTTTCAGGATTTTTGAATTCAAATATGCCTGTCTGTTGTATTTCATATTACTTTGTAAGTGAAAAGTAAAATAAAAAATTAATAAGGACCTCGATAAAAATTTTCAAAAGTATCCGCACCCCATCTAAGATTACTTGCCGACCTCTGCCCTAGGGCCTGGACGTTCAGATCCCCTGATCTTGATCCGTCTGACTTCTGACTGTGGGCCTCTCTGAAAGACGTTGTGTTCAGTGAGCCGATTACGAACATAGCTGCACTGAAGACACGCATTGCGGAACACATTCTGAGCATGACCCCGGAAACATATCAGTTGTGGAACAAGCTGTTTCTCGGTTTCATCTTTTTGCAGAAAACGGCGGACAGCGTAACTCAACATGTTTTGCGCCAGTCACAGTAATTAAAATCCGTTTTGATTTTGATTGATGTTTTTTATGCATTTTTTGTCCCCAGTACAATTAAAAACCGATATCAGTGATTCTTTTACGTGATTTTGTCCTCAGAACAAAAATCACTTTTTCCCATCCGATGTGCGATGACCTTGCCGTGGTGGATGGGCTTACGTAACTAACAGTATCACACCTTATAATGTAACAACTAGGGCAAGCTGTAATTGTAGGTCCCGATACCCGCTCTCTAGTAGATTTTGCGAAATCCAATTCATTAGTCAAGAACCCGATACCCACGCTCTATACTATAAAGTCCGCTATCCCGTGCATTTTTCTCTTCTATCTTTCTGTCACAGCGTATCTATAGTTTGACCTAATGAACTATTTGTAATTTTTATATACTTCATTCGCTCCAGTCACGGTCTGCACGGCCACTACGGTCGGGGGTTCGAATCCCCTCTCGGGCATGGATATTTGTGCCGTCCTAGTTCGTAAGTAGTTCATACGTACTTTGTAAGTTTAGGGACTGATGACCCCGTAGTTAAGTCCCATAGACTATACAAACATTTGAACATTTGATATACTTCATTTGTTTACTGGTTTAAATAGAACATAGTATTTATTCAAAATCATTAATTGCATGTAAATCAATGTGATAATGAATTTTATTAAAACCATGATCGAGAGAGTTCCTTTGTACGTCATTGTAGAGGCAAAAATTGAAAACGTGTAAATTGTTTATTTTTAAAGTAATTAGCAAAAGATGCAAATGCAAACTATATTAGAAATTATTCTGTAACCTTTTTGTACCTTTTCCATAATGAATAGAAATTAATTGAATTCATCAAATGTTAATTGCCCATGTCATCCATTTACAATAAGAACACAATATTTAATTACGATTCTTATAATATAATATTATTTCCAAACGAATTTATTACCAGTTGATGCTGTATTTTCATAAAGTTATGAGTATGTTTGCATTTCTGTAACCACGCTCATTTATAAAATTTGAATTGTATAATTTAAACAACAATACGATGTAATTATACTAATTGTCATGAAAATATAAATACTTAATCTGTCTCTATTGTAGGGGGTCAGGTAGTCAGGTCAGTCTTAGCAGCTCAGTCGTGTAGTGTCTGTGGATTAATGAGTACAGTGAAGCAAAATAAATGTTAAGTTTTTTTTCATAAAAATATGAATATTTTGTCTTCGAAATTTGTCTACTTGCAAGGACATCGACGAAGTGTTAGATCCTGTACTCTGAGTAGTACAGTTTGTTTAACGTCTAACTTACACCTTAGGCATTCTTGCATGATTCATTTATGATTGGTCGTCGACCACTATTAAATTACGATTCTAATAGTGCCACCTACTAAACAATTTTCACACTATTTATTTCTATTCTGCCATAAATTTTGCCTTTTCTCTGATAACATTCCGTTGAAATTTGACATCATTCTGAACAGAGGTGCTATTTTTACAGCGCTTTGAAAGTTTAATTTTAATTATAATCACCCTGTATATCTATATAAATAAAACCACTAAGGAAAGCTGTAAATCTATGCCAGGATTATAACCAGGGTTTCATGTTTAGTGGGGTTCAAAACTGTTCAAATGTTTGAAAAGCTTATGGGAGTTAACTGTGGGGTCATCAGTCCCTAAACTTACAAACTACTCATAAAGTAGCTTATACTAAAGACAACACAAACATCCATGCCCGAGGGAGGATTCGTACCTCCAACGCGGAAGGCCGTGCGATCCGCAACGTAGTGCTCCAGACTGCTTTATTATTATTGTCATTATTATTTAGGTAGATCGATGCCTTGCGATCGTAGGTTCTGTTCGTTCTTTCTTGAATATTTGTCTCAGCTATTGGCCCACTTTAGGTTACGGCAGTAACACTAAAAGTGGGCCGTTGCGATCGTCTTTTGACAGCTAGAAATTTAAATGAAAATAACGGCTTAGATATTCATCTGACACGAAAATTGAATAACCTCCCTTTTTCAAATTTTTCGGACAAAAGATACGGTAGTAAAAAAAAGAAAAAAAAAAGCCGTTTGTAATTGCAAACGAAAATTGCATAACCTAATTGGTAGAGGGGAAAATTCTCTACAACTTCGCCCTATTATGTTATATATATATATATATATATATATATATATATATATATATATATATATATATATATATAAGTATCTCTGACGCCCACACTTCCGAAACACCACTTTCATGACCTAGGTCGTGAACCACCTTTCCCTTCTATTCCCATCCTTTATTCTTCCCTTCTCTCCCACCTGACGAAGGAACTCTGTTCCGAAAGCTTGTCCCTTTGTCCCTTTTTTTCTGTTTTTTCATTTTGTGTTACTATCGGCGGTACAGCACAATGGTAAGTACTGGCCAGCCATTCTATCTCATTTCAACAATATTTATATATATATATAAACCGAAATTGTCAACTTATCTAGGCACTATCGACGCGTAGCATCTACTCAGTATGACACAGAACTCGTGGCATTTCGCAGATTCTCGTAAGTCCTTGTGCCTTGTGTGCATCCGCACTGAAGAAAGGACCAGTCTCCTTCTTAGCCTTGTACCTGTGTGTGTGTGTGTGTGTGTTACCTGTTCTTTCGGACCAGCTGAAGACGGACAGGGATCATTTCTTCAGTAGGAATGCACACTATGCTCCTCCTCTTAAGTAGACACCGAAATGTCTGTGTAATGAGGAAAAGGGGCTGAAGCACTAGGCCCGCAGTGGGTGGATAAGTTAACCTTTAACTGGGGAGGTGAGCATCCATAACACAACTAGGGTCGTGGGCTGTTCACAGTACCATACATAAAAACGATACTGAAGTTGCGATATTTTTCTTATTTTTTATATACTTTGCATTTAGTCTTTCAATATTTCATTTAACTATAATTTTAATCACAAAGGTACACGAATAATTATCTGTAACTGATAAATGAATAACAAGTGTGGAATGCTTTCGTATATTCGTATACATACTATTCTTCAAATTAATCAAATAAAAACAAGCTTTAACCATTTGAAAATTATCGCATCGGTTGCACAGTGGTAGAGTGCCAGACTACAAATCCAAAGGTCGCGGGTTCGATCCCTGCCAGGTCCTAGGATTTTTATCTGTCACTTTCCACTACTTTCATCTCTGGCAGCATTGCTCATGTGAAAAATACCGAGTAGGACCGTGGTTCGGAACCCACGTTAAACTGTAGGTCCCCCTATAACTGGCTGGGTAAGTCAGTTCGGAGGTCGGAGGAAGGCAACGCCATACCACCTCCAAACAGGACCATGCCTAGTAAAGCACTTTGGTGTTCAAACCAATCTTTTTTTACCTTTTAGAGAGATATTAACAGAGAAAGCAACAGACATATTCCTATTACTTAAAACAATCATTCATGTCAGAAGTCTAGAGAAAAGTCACATTTCAGCACTTAACATTTTCATCATCACTTGAAGATTCTGAATTGATACATGAATTGCATATGTTTTCCACGATGTCTAAACACAAAGTTGGTTACACTTGCAACAGAGCAATCTCTCCGGTGTTGAAAAGGAGTATGCCGTGTCTTCACCAGCACCATCGTCAGATTGTCCACTTGCAGTTGCATGATCGATTCCTGAACACTGTTCTTCTTCATTGTCATCCGTGTCCTCTAATTCTGGAATATCACAGTCTTCATTTTCATTAAAACCTTCCTCCAACACCCTTCTAAGACGTTTTTGCTCCTCGCCATATGAAATCATGATGTGCACTGCTCAATACAGAAAGTCACACTGCTAGGTAATGGGGTGTTATCAATACCCAAGCGTTTAAAACTTGCATACTTTTAAAAACACAAGCAATGGTTTCGCAACAATGTAAATCCCAATTCCCTTCAACGAATGTTAGAAGCCGCTCAACAATGTGACCAACATGCTTCACTAAATACTAGCAAACTATAGCAACCGGGGTGCTGTGAGAACCCCACATCCCCAGTTAAAGGTTAAATAGGCGGGAAGTCCGAGCAGTCGCGGTGATCAATGTGTCCAGGTGGTCAGCGTCACTCCCTAGAAAGGAGGAGACTAGGTTCCAATCTCTACCTGGTGCAAATTTTCTACTTTTCCCATTAACTTAATTCAGTTCCCACTAGCAGCGATTGTAGTAAATTCTTTTCTGACTCGATCGCAGGCAAGACGTTAACAGGTTTCATACCGCTTAAAAACAGGTCAAATATTTGTAAATCTAACTACGTTGGTCATCAGTCCCTAGGCTTACGAACTAACTTAATAACTTATGCTGACGACAACACAAATATCCAAGCCCCAGGGAAGGACTCGAACCTCCGACGGCGAGCAACCGCGCGCTCCGCAGCAAGGCGCCTCAGAATGCTGGGCCACTCCACCGCGGCTGATACCGCTTAATTGCGTTGAATAACTTTCCCGAATTCTTTAACGGGTAGCTTTGGTAATGTATGATGGGACTATTTGTGCTCAAAGTGGAAACTATTTTATGAGGAAAACTTGTGTGATAAATTATGGTTACTGCTAGAGTATTATTATTATTGTAATGTTTCGGCACTTGACTTATCGTCATTCACCTTCTTGCTTCCGAATACACTGTTGGTAAGTCTAAATTACAATTCTAAAATTATGAACACTCTGTTAAATGATCACTGTTCATTATGGTACCACTATTGTGACACAGAACACATTCTGGAGACGGCAGGATGGAGATCTTGTGCAGGTGGGCGGCCAAACACTCATGTCCAGTAGTCAGGCGGAATGTTGTTGTTAATATACGACAAGGTAGTTTTGGAATTTGTTCAATTTTTGTGCTCTTTTTGGCTCGAAAATCAGCTTTATCATTCCATCTATGCCACAGTGAGATGGTATCCACTGAATTTGCAATTTTCTTGTTGTTTTGTTGTAGGAAGTTAATTATTTCCTGGATATCTTTGAATTGAGCAATTTTTTCGATGTCTTGACACTTGCTGATATTGCTGCTTTGCAGTCACTGAATATGACTGCTTTGTCGAATGTGTGCAAATAGCTATTTATATGATTTACTGCAGTTATGATTGAAAGTAGCCCGTTAAATTATTTAAGCAAGATCTCAGGCAGTTGAGATCTGCAAATGCAAGTTAAAACGGCCACTGCTACCTCTAAAGTACTTTGCGAGAGGCCACAGTGTTTGCACAACGGAAATTTATCTTACTGTTCATTCCTTAAGGGAACAGCCAACGTTTTAACAAACACAAAATCAATGTTAAAATAAATGAATAGATAATTAAACTTGGGACGGGGAGCATGAAATTATAAAGTAGAGGATTGATACTTTAAATCATCATCTATTCAATAAAGTGAACAAGTAAATAAATGTGGGGAGACCAAATTAAGCACCCACCTTGTACAAAAGTGAATTAAATGATAAAGTTACTGCCCGTAGTAAAATTGTTTCTGCCCTTTATGAATATGGAGGTAACATGGGAGGAAATTTGCAAATGGGAAGAGGAAAGCACAATCATTCATTCATATACATGCACATTATGCTTGCGACACTTAACTCATGCGAGATCACTTGATAGCAGTGACAAACGAAGCGTCGGCAGCGTTTTTGACGAGATGGCGGGTATCTTGAAGCATGAATTTAAAATCACTGTGCACTAAACCACCTCATGTTTGCGGAGGCAGCGGCATACTATTCTTAAGTACTACATGGTCGGCAACCACGAGGAATTGCATAGAATTTACAAAAGAAATTAATTTAGAATAAGCATGTAAAGCACACCCAAGAATTCATATAGAAGGAAGCTAGTATTAATAAAAGCATGGCTGAAGGCCAAAGTAATGACCGTTATGAAAGCTTGTGGTGCAATCGGTGATACAAGACAGGAAAGATGGAATCAAACTAAAAAATATTTAGCATACTCGCGGATACAGATGTGATGTGAAAACGTTAAAAAACAACAAGAAAATTTAAACATACTAAGTTTACACAAAGGCTGAAGGCCACGAACGTGTATTCTAACTTGAGAAAAACCAGGTACAAAATCATCACTGGAATGAAATTACAAATATATACATGTGGCGTCTGTTCCGAGAGAACAGACGTCACTTCTGATCCAGCAGTTGTTATTATTTAATATTCGTAGAATATATGACATCAGCTGCGATTGGGCAAAGCTGAAAATGTGTACCCAGCCGGGATTCGAACCCGGGTCTCCTGCTTTCTAGGCAGTGTAGGGGTCAGCGCAACTGCCTAGAAAGCAGGAGACCCGGGTTCGAATCCCAGCTGGGTACACATTTTCAGCTTTGCCCAACCGCAGTTGATGTCATATATTCTACGAATATGAAATTGCAAATACTAAATTTACACTCCGTAAATTAAGAAACACTTCGCCTCGCATAGTGAAAGAATTACTCAAGAAAACTATCACTGTAAAACCAAGACTGCCTGATCACATGGAAAGCAAAGTTCTAACAGCATGCATTTCCCTCAGCATGATTCAACGAAGTACTTTTCTTCCACGGTTGCAGCAAGAGTGAAGCCCTAAGGCCACGCCAAAACCTTCCCCACCACACATCGGATGTAGAGTGTGCTAAAAACCCTGCGCGTTCAGAGCATAGTGTCTACCAACCCTCCCTACCTGAGGCTCCAGAGAGGTCTCTTTTGTCACCTCTTTCGTCTAAGATTAGGTTGGCACCACACTAAGAACACGGCCACCTCGCCATCTTGCCAAGTAATCTGGCCACCCAGCAGACGCCAGATCAGACGACAAACTAAGCCATGCGTTCTCAATTAAAGTAAATGAGGCCTAAAGCGCGAGGCGGCTACTGTAAGCCATTGCGCGACAGTCAGTCAATATTAAAAACAACATTCCACATCACATGAATACACAAGTTCAATCACACGCATGGAAACATATATAAACCAGGGGCATTCATCGTTAATAAACAGAATAAAATAATTAACATACTAATAGACAATATTAATGGTGCAGAAACATTTTAGGTTAATGAATAACTCAAAAATGGAACACGACCGCACATTCAGTGGACGTGTTTCATGATGGCTACATCCTTACCTTCAAAATTTGAGTGGTGTGATCCTTTGTTAAAAAGAGAAAATTTGACTGTATATTGCTACACGAACGTTTCCTTCTTCTTGCATTAATGACTCATCTGTGTAGATGTGTTGCCACTCATCTTCAAGATGGTTACCGCTAGAGTAATTCACCCATACGCAGTCTAGACCGTGGCTAAACGATCCGAGGACATTTAGACCCCTCAACTGGTTCTGAGAGCTGCTGCCATCGTATATACGACCTTCATACCTGAGATAGTGCAACAGATAATTGTGACAGCAGACCGTCGGATTCCTACAAAAAGGAACATGTACTACGTTATTTGCTCATGTCTGTTCCAGCTGCTCAGTCACCAGAGAATGTCTCGTCACGGATGTTTGTCCATTATTGTGTTAACACACTCCAATGCTTCACTTACATCAAGCTGGGTTTAGTCAAGTGGCAGTAAGAGGCAAAACGCGCAGCCTACTATGAAAAAGCTTAAAGTGACGGCAGAGTCATCATAAAAATGGCTTTGACATTTGACTCGCGTCCATTTACGACCTACGTCTCAATGCTGCTTACGCGGTCTCAATTCCTTTCCGCGCTGTGACTCCTCGGCCGCTTCTTGCGCGCCAGTTGCCTCACCATTTCTGCCTCGGTCGTGTTATCTGGTTTGGCGCGCTCCTTTTTACTGCTGCTGCTGCGGCATGCGACGCTCGTTGCGGTCGTTCCATCGCGTGTCTCGGTCGCTGGGCTGCTCCGCAGGCTGTTGCCCCGCGTCATCTCTTCCTATGGGCAGACCACTCCACCTTGCCTATCCTGCTGTCAGCCTGTCTGTTAAGTCCATGTAACAATGCCTTCTGTCGTCTGCTTTTTTTAAACCCCTTAATAGTACTTGGAGAATTTCTACGTTTTACCAAACTGACGTGTAACTTCAGTGAGGATTTATGGCACTATGATGTAATCTGGAACTATACTGCTTTTTAGACAATAAACCAGAAATGTTTATATTGACGATAATACTCCTGTGTATGTTAAACTAATTCTTTGCTGTGACTGGTTATGACTCATCCAGCCATCTTGAGATCTAAGGTGAACGAAAAGTTGTATTGACATCAGAAAATATAACATAATACATCTTTCCAGAATTAATTACAATTCCCATAATACATTTATTAATTGTAACAACTTGAAAGCTATATGAAATGTGACTTTAAGATTACATGACATAGTCCGGTTTGGAGGCGATCTGATCGTTTTATAGTTTTCAAAATGAAATGCCAAGATTGCACATTAATAATTTATTAAATGACGACCGGTTTCGGTGCACTGTGTCACCGTCATCTAGTCATATATATGTTATAAGCTGGTCATCTTGTTAAAAATATTGGGTATATAATAACAAGTGCAACATTGCACTTACTCACTATATAAAAAGTACACAAGTTAAAAACATGACAGCTTACAAAATACTCATGTCATGTTTTTAACTTGTGTATTTTTTATATAGTGAGTAAGTGCAATGTTGCACTTCTTATTATATACCCAAAATTTTTTAACACGATGACCAGCTTATAACATATATGTGACCAGATTATGGTAACACAGTGCACCGAAACCGGTCGTCGTTTAATAAATTATTAATGTGCGATCTTGGCTTTCCATTTTGAAAACTAAAAAATGTGACTTTATTGTAACAACGATAAAACACCATACCGGCTAAACACATTGTTGATATGTTCTTTTAAAATAACTCCATACATTGATAAAATGTTCGTTATGGTTACTTATATGGAACTAGCTGTAAACCCGGCGTTGCCCGGGTGTTTATTTATTGTACACTCTCGTAGTCCACATCCCCTTCCCCCCCATCTCTCTGCATCCAACTCTTTCTGTTCGTTTCCACCTTTCCCTCTCTCGGCTCCGTACGTTAAGTACCCTCCACCATGCATCGGACGAAATCTTATAGACATTTCACTCGTTTTTAAAGGTGTTGTGTGCAAATTTTCAGTAATATCGAAACAAAACCATAGATTTCTATGCCATATGCCATTGAAAACGCACTTAGTTGTTCTCAAATATTCCAGTTTTATTTCATACAACCCTTGTTCTGAGAATAATGATAAAAAAAAAAAAAAAAAAAAAAAAAAAAAAAAAAAAAAAAAAGGATTTGTGAAATCGGTCGAGCCGTTCTCAAGTTATGACGCGACCAAGGTATTTAGAATCGATTTTTATGCTGAAAAGTACCCTCCCCATACACCGTATGAAACTTAAGGTAGGCGGTGACCTTCGTCTTGTTTTGAAGGTCAAGCGTGCGAAATTTAGTGAAGATCGGAATGAAACTGTAGCTTTCGTGAGGATGGCAGCAGACCGTATTATTCGTTTCGGACCTCTTGATAAGTATAGAAGTGCGATTACGCATGTCAATCACATCGCGATTACGGGCAGCATGGGGTTCACGCCTGAACCTCAGGACGTGCGCTAGCAGCGTATTTCGGGTTTTTCAAGCGTCAACTTCTCGTCGCAATATCTCGGGATGTAATTGGAATATTGCGATGCAATCAACGCCATTCTTTATGTGATTTGTCATGAAGAAAAAATATAGGGTGTACATTTAAAAAAAAAAACAACATAAGTTTGTGTTAAAAAACACATTTGCTTTCGTTTTAGAGTGTTTCTAAATACGTACATTCATGGGCCTCAGCCGTACATCGATACCGGGGAAAGCCGTTTTCCAATAGCTGTTATTATTCCAGAGATATGTTGGGTGGACAAGGTAGCTGGGACACCCTGTATATAGATGAACGTAAGCCAAAACATAGACATTAAAATGACGAGGGTGTAGTAAGAATAAGAGGCCACAAACATCAACTTAACAGAATGATATTTTCACTTTGTCACGGAGTGGAGACATATGAAATTTCCTAGTGGATTAAAACTGTGTGCTGGAATCGGGATTCGAATTTGAGACAGTTACCTGTCATGGGCAAGCTCTCAAACGACTGAGATATACCGACACGCTTCGCGTTTCGTCCTCACAGCTTTACTTCTGCCAGTACCTCGCCCCCTACTTTCCAAACTTCACACGAGTACTGATTTCTCAGGATCTATGCACCCAAAATGCGTGAAAATGTAATCACTTGTCAGTTCTAGTATAATATATTTGTCCAATGAATACCAGTTTATCATCTGCATTTCTTCTTGGTATAGCAGTTTTAATGACCAGTAGTGTACTTATAAACTAACTTATACTAAAGACAACACAAACATTGATGCCTGCTTGAGGATTCGAACTCCCTTCGGGTAACTGCCTCGCGCATCGGAACAATACGCTCGGCCACTCCACCGCTGCTAGACGGGATAGCCATTACAGAGAATTTCCACACAAGTTGGATTTGCTGCGTCAGTTGTGCAACGATGGTGGTTGCAATGGTCACGTGATCATTCTCTTACCCATAGCCGAAGTTCCGGAGATCCCCGCCACACACACGTCTGTCAAGATGGGCGTATTGTAAGGGCGGCAGTGGCAGCTCGTACAGCTGACACGGCACAGACAAAACAGTTTTAGGAGCCCACAAGTGTCAACACAAGCTGCTGCCAACAAGTCAGTAACAGTGGCACTACAGGGCGCACACCTACCCTGTCTTCCACTCATGCCACAGCACGAACGTGCTGACGTAATCGGAGGACCATTGGAATGGCGAGCCGCGGTCTTCAGCGAAGAAACCAGATGCCGCCTGCACGAACGTGATGGTCGTTTGTGCGTGGTACTAGTGTTACCAAAATATGCCAAAGATTAAGTGAGGACAGCTGATTAGATTTCTTTGCTGTTTGTATTTGGAAATCTTTTTTTGCGAGAGGATGTAACCTTCATTATTATTATTATTATATTTTTCCCCATAAACATCCTGTGTAACGTAAGTATTTATAAGAACCAATTCAATCGCTCGGGAAAAATTATTTTTTGTGTCTGTAATATGCCCATTCGTTTATAGAATTAATGTTATTGAGATCAATTACAAAATTCAAAACGAATTAGATTTCTTGTAACCTGATAAACTGTAAATAATCATGTGACACATAGCAAAGTGGATCAGGCCGAATACTATCAGTACCTAAAATTAATACCCATTTCCATCATGCTGGAGATTAGGTCACCAACTTGGCAGTGTGATCAATACATTTATTAAAGTGCGCATCTATCTGTGCTATCGTGGCTGTTGCTGCAACATTATTCCCAGTAAATTTATCCGTTTTATACGTTCAATTACACAGCCTCATGCACTGGATCTCCTTTTTTTTTTTTTAATTAAATTATCATGACGCCTATCTAGTTCGGCATTGAGCTACTTATTAAACGATGTACAGGGAAAGTTAAAAACTTGCAATTCTTTAAACTTCCTGTTAAGTTCTTAGTGTCTCGATCGTACAGGATAGGACCGCACTTTAAGTCACTTGTATTTTTCCCTTTACGTAGGTTTCTGACGTGTGCCCTACATCCAGTGCTACCTTTAAATGCCATGCTGTGGCGCGAAATCCTTTCACATCTGACGGATGTAAAAAGTTATTATAATCTATTTTCTATTATCACTGTTCATGATAAGGTTAGGCTTGTAAATTTTTGCCCCAACTTCTTTTTTCAGATTCAGATGATGCCCCTAAAAGGCGAAACGCATAAATTAAAATAATGCAACCAAGACTCTGTTTTATTAGAAGTTATATTTTATTGGTTGCTGTACTAGACGGCCTGATGGAGTGGAAGATATTTTACAATACATAGTCGAAGTTGCGCAAAAGTATTTTAACAGTTAACAGTGCGCAGAATGGCACTCGGTCACAACATTAAGGTAATTGGCAACCAATTAGCAAATGTAGTTTTTCGTGTCTGTTGACTATAACAAAATACCAATTACTGGACGGGAATTTAATGTCTAGTCATTTCTTGATAAATATATATGTTGTCAGTCGAAGTGGCGCAGAAGTATTTTATCAGTTTTGTTTAAAGTGACAGGTTTAGGACATTACATCCATTTTTAAACCATCCCGTAAGTAGTTGTTAATCACACATACAATTGGACACATGATTTAACCATTTGGAGAGCTGAATATACTTTAATGTGACTAACAAACAAAAATGTTCAAATGTTTGTAAATCTATCGGACCAAACTGCGTGACCATCAGTCCGTAGCTTACAGACTACTTTAAACTAAGGTAAACTAACCTAAGGACAAACACACACACACACTCATGTCCCAGGGAGGACTCGAACCTCCGCAGCGAGGCGCCTTAGACCGCTCGGCTTCTCCACAGCGGCACTAACAAAAAGCCACGTTCATGTGTATACAGCTATCCAAACAGTAAAATCATTTGGCCAGTTGCTTGTGTGACGTTAAAGACTACTTACGGGATGGTTTGAAAATTGATGTAATGTCCGAAACCTGTTACCCATAATAAAATTAATGAAATACTTCTGCGCCACTTCGATTGACAACATATATATTCATCGAGAAATGACTAGACTAATTATTATACTCGCGTCCAGTAACTGGCATTTTGTCATAGTCAACAGAAACGAAAGACAGCATTAAGTGAAATTGCATTTGCTAATTGGTTGGCAGTTAGCTTAATGCTGCGACCGAGTGCCATTCTGCACACTGTTAACTGTTGGCCATTAGCGCGTGGTCGTAATGGCTACCACCTGTCGGTGCTTGTCATACTGTCCACACTAACTGTTTAACAAGTATTCAATATGTTAATGACCAAGTCGCCGCAACGGAATGATTCATTACCGAAAATAGATTTCCAGTTGTCAGATATGATGTGCCACTAAGAGGTTCTAACAAAGTGCGAAGCTCAAGGGGGCGTGGAAGGGTACTGAAGGAAGCCACGTTGCGTTGTACAGACCTGCACTGACTACGGAGCGTGAGCAAGGACTCCTCTGTTTTAGTCAGTGAAGAAGGTTTAGCCCATTTGTGACGATTATTGCCGTCACCGGTTTTGTGTAATGCATTACGTTCGTCGCAAATCAACCCCCTGAAAAATGTCATCTGGGTAAGATGTTCTCAAAGATGGACATATTATTTGCGATAATGTCATCCAAGGTCGGCACCGTTTCCTATGAAGGGCATAAATAATTATGTTTACATGCATACAGCTCAAAGTGTCCTGTTCACAAGGCCCCTTAATGTTCGAACAAACAGTGACTTCTTTATATGGGATGTACACTTTTCACCGGAAGTATACTGTTATTGCAAGGTAGTGTGTTAGCAGATTGACTGTATGTTATTCTTAAATTCCAAGAACCAGTCGTGCAGAATAGGTGTAGATGATTGTAATAAGAAAATGTTTATTACAGAATTATGGAACATGTGCTATGCTAAAACATTATGAAGTTATCTGTGAATTAAAGAGTCCTCTAAAAAAATAAACATGGATTCTTCCAAAACAGCTCGCTCTGTTTGTTCCGTTCACGTCTGTAAACCGCCTTCCTTCACTTCCTGTAAGAATTCGATGCAGTTTGGCACTGTCAATTTCGGAACAAAATACGAGCTTTCCGAGTAGCTGGCCATGTTTGTTACTTTCTAAGAAACAGAACTCAATACTCAGGCAATGAATTCACCCACGAATAACAGGAATTTCTTAAATATCTCAAGAGAGTATCATAGAACCAGTTTGTTCACAACAAACGGTAGCCCTAATTTTTAGTAGGGACATGACAGGAACGATCGTTCTAAGAAAAAAGGTATAGCACAAATGGGCTCCAAAATTCGTAGGTTAATAGCTACGAGCACATTTTCGTCTGCATTAGAAACGAATGTATTGTGTTGTAAGCACTAATGGAGTAAATTACAGAAAGAAAGAAGAAGAAAATGATTGGTATACAGAGCTCTGAAATGCATACCGTAAAAGATATGAACACTTGTTCAATAGGAGCGATTATTCCACAGTAGTGTACGTAAACAAAGTGGCTATAGCTCTCAGTGTTTCTACTCTAGCCTATGTTTACTCAACATTTTTTTAATGGTTTGGTCCGCCCCAACAGCTACCAAAAAGTGGAAAGCAAACAGCAGTTGAACAAATTTGTTTTACTCTGCGAAAGATGAAAAAGTGCTCATAGCTATTAACATATGCATATTGGAATGATCGTTCTTGTCATATCGATGAATACTGAACATTTGACATGCTTTGTAAAATATCTGGATAACATCGGAAGCACCATGAGGTTTTACGCACACATTACTGTTGCGTGCAGGAAGTGACATTTTAAACTTTTATTCCATTTAATGCTGTACCATTTTTATTTTATTTATATGCGTTACTTAAAGAGGACGACCGTTTCGGCTTTTCGCCATTCTTAAGTTAACTGCAATACATACGTAGGTATAAATAAAAATACACTATTCTGTAGATATAATTTACAATAGTTGGTTTGTATATTTAGGTTTTCCTTTTGCAGCTTCATCTTAGAGCAGAAAAATTACGAGGTAAAGCACTGCAGGACATTAAGCTGTATTATTATTATTATTTTTATTTGTCTTGGGGAATCTTTACCGACCAATGTGAAGAATGAACATTAGTCTCAGTATTATAACCTTATAACCATACACCACGTCTCATCAGCAGTTATTGTTTCTCTTTTGCGTGATCCAAATTTTTGACTCGAGGACCAATAAATTTATTAACCAATTATTTTTAGCTGTAAAAGAAGTAAGGAAGTACCATATAATATTTTTCATCAATTACCATTTTCATGAAAACTTTCTAAATATGACTAAATACATATTGACATACTGCAGTAGGCACGTATGAAATTGGTCCTCATCTCTAGCGTCTGAATGCTGCATATCTGCATCGCCTCCTTGGGTTCCTTCCAGGAAAATATTTTCCTATTGCACACATCATCAGGAACTACACTAACACCTGTTTATTTTTTGTGATTAATACTTGCCTTCCTCTTGTCTTTATATTATTCTCATTTGAAAGCTGCCTTACAAGAGCAAGATGAAAAGGTAGGTGGACACATTTCCCTTCGTTCTTACAGTTTTGCAACGTTCAAAATGAAAAGGGAAAAGACGATGCCACAATTTTTGTGACCTTTTGCCAATAGTAAATCTTCCTCTCCGCTGATCGTCCCGATCTACAGCGCCGAATAAAATTAATAACTGTACAAATACATTTGGAGAATTCATTATGATTGACCAATGCTGTTTATTTATTGGCCCAATGCTACCGGTTTCTGTTTTACACCATTTTCAAGCGCCAGCAGAGCTTAAACAGCTGGCTCAAACGACAGGTTACAATCTTGAATGTGAAAAAATTGAAAATAAATATGTCGCATTGAACTTGACTTGCCAGATGTGTATCTACAGTGACTGTTCATTAAGACTGAAAAACAGACAATATGAACGAATATCAACTATCCAGACACACTGACCGTAAGGCAAAATCATTAAATGAATGTAAAAATGTTTTATCAATAAATACGCCTAGAAAAATGTATATGTCGTTCGTGGGGGCTTTCATATGAAGTTCTATGTGGGGCACATAGCACGCGATTTTCCGCAGATTCTGGTCCATTTTAGGTATACTAAACCGGAAAATATTCTTGTCTTCCATCAGCTGAAAATCTGTCAGTTTACTCATTAGTAATTTTACTTAATATTAAAATTGAAACAAAAAAATGCTTTGAGTTCATTATGAAATTAATATTTTGCATTGACTTTTAGAAGGTAGTTTAATGTATTGTTTAACATTCATTAATATGAGCTACTGCATGATAACTAAAACAGCAACAGAGTGCAACGGAACCACAGCTGGTTGCTTTCACAAACAATTGCATTTGTTACAGTACATTCTTAGTTATTATCAATAACAAATTGGATGCTTCCTATAATCATTTTCAGTTTCATTTCAGTACATTCTTACTATCAAGAACAAACTGCAAGCTCTCTATAATAATTTTCAGTCTTAAATTTTTCACTTGGAATAGGAAGTGGATGATTTAGAAATATCTGTTAATGCACACGGAGCGAATTGTTCCATTCAAAAGCCACGTGTTATACTTAGAAATAATATTATCGTGATATGAAATGTTTTTTTGTAGTGCGAAGAAAGATTTCACTTAAAATTTTCGGGCTGAAAGGCCGTGCTCGATAGGTAAAATTTTCCCCTAACGTTTCGTCTTTGGCAGCGGAAGACATCATCGGAGGCAAAATGGCAATTGCAATGAGGGTTCGGCTGAGAGACTGCTAACCGCATTGATAGAAGGCAATCAATTGTCAACGCGCTGGTGCAACGCCGAAGTCCAAATTTTCTCTAATTTAACACCTCTTGTCTATTAAAATCATTTTGGTGAATGTAAATTTGAATGGCTAGTCTATAAGTGCGAGCATAGTAGTGAGATGTTTTTGATAAAACATTGGTCTTGTTAAATTTAATTTCATGGTCGGTCTCTTGGTAAACATGTTAAGCTACGGCCAATTTCTTTGTATGTCCCAGGCGTCAGTTTCTCTTCACTCAGACGAGTGTTGACATTTCGTAGTACCGATGTGCACCTGGCCACAGATGAATCCAAAGGGTGTAGAGCATCTTTTGCTTATCTTAAATATTCTTTAATTTTCTGGTTGGTCTGAAAATAGTTTCCACCCCATATTCGTTCAGCTCTTTTCCAATGGGATCTATAATCTGACTAATAAGTAAAAAAAAAAAAAAAAAAATAAATGAAAAAAAAAATCCGTTGTACAGTTGTGGTTCCTTATTGTGTTTGGTTTCCTCCCTCGAGCCCTCATTGTAGTTGCCACTTTGCCTCCGATGATGTCTTCCGCAGGCGTAAACGAAACGTTAGGGGAAAGTTTTACCTATCGACTACGGCTTATTAGCCCGAAAATTTTAAGTGAAGTTAACGCCGGCCGTGAATGCCTACATCATATGTTTATGAAGAGAGATTTTTTAAAATAAAAGAACACTGTGTCCTCAATACATATTTAGCATTATATAGCTAAGAAAGCATGTTCTTTCTATATGCTTCTTCTTGCTGATTTTAAGATATTTTGAAAATACGAGTAATAGAGGTGGCAACACCGCACTGATACAAAAAGGATATTTTTGGTTCAGAAACGGGCGGTTAGAGTTCACGGTATAAGTTCGCGGTGTAAGTTCACGAACGTCATGTCGACCCCTTTTCAGTAGTTTGAGAATTCTGACACTGGCGTCACAATACGTACTTTCTGTAATGTCAAATATTCAAATGTTTGTTAAGCATAAAGGACTTAACTGCGGGGTCATCAGTCTAAACTACTTAGGAACACCCTTATACTAAAGACGACACAAACATCCATGCCCGATGGGGGATTCGAACCCCGACCGTAGCGGCCGTGTGGACTGTGATCTTTAATGTCGTGTGTTGTTAATATCATCAGGTTATTCCCACGAGTCTGCAGCTTTCACTCTGTGAATACTAGACACAAGTCGAAACTACATTTGCATCACACCACCTTGACACCTGTGCAGAAAGGTGTGCAGTATTCTGTAGCATCCATTTTCAATAAACTGCCACAAGAACTCGAGAATCTTAGTACTAACCCACGCACTTTCAATGTAAATTAAAGAGTTACCTCATGGTCGAGGAACTCCTAGAAAAGATAACAGTTTGGTGAACTCCGTTTTTTTCCGTTATTGAATCTTTTCACTTAGTCCCCTATGAACCACAGACATTGTCAAGGTGGGGTGGCTTACGTGCCTCAACGATGCAGATAGCCGTACCGTAGGTGCAACCACAGCGGAGGGGTATCTGTGGAGAGGCCAGACAAACGTGTGGTTCCTGAAGAGGGGCAGCAGCCTTTTCAGTAGTTACAGGGGCAACAGTCTGGATGATTGACAGAGCTGGCCATGTAACATCAGCTAATGTGGCTTTGCCACATAGTTACCGCGAACGGCTGAAAGCAAGGGGAAACTACAGCCGTTACTTTTCCCGAGGACATGCAGCTCTACTGTATGAAAATGTGATGATGGCATCCTCTCGGGTAAAATATTCCGGAGGTAAAATAGTCCCCCATTCGGATCTCCGGGCGGGGACTACTCAGGAGGATGTTGTCATCAGAAAAGACAATACTGGCATTCTACGGATCGGAGCGTGGAATGTTAGATCCCTTAATCGGGTAAGAAAATTAGAAAATTTAAAAAGGGAAATGGATAGGTTGAAGTTAGATATAGTGGGGATTAGTGAAGTTCGGTGGCAGGATGAACAGGATTTCTGGTCAGGTGAGTACAGGATTATAAGTACAAAAACAGTTGGGGGTATCACAGGAGTAGGACTGATAATGAATAAGAAAATAGGAATGCGGGTAAACTACTATGAGCAGCACAGTGATCGCATTATCATTGTCAAGATAGATACGAAGCCAACACCGACACCAATAGTACAGGTTTATATACCAACTAGCTCTGCCGATGATGAGGATATAGAAGAAATATGAGGAGCTAAAGGAAATTATTCAGACTGTTAAGGGAGAGGAAAACTTAATTGTGATGGGAGACTGGAATTCGGTAGTAGGAAAACGAAGAGAACGAAAAATAGTAGGTGAATATGGACTAGGAAAAAGGAATGAAAGAGGAAGCCGCCTGGTAGAATTTTGCACGGAACATGATTTAATTGTAACAAACACGTGGTTTAAGAATCGCAAAAGAAGGTTGTATACTTCGAAGAGACCAGGAGACACTGGAAGGTATCAGATAGATTTTATAATGGTAAAACATAGATTCCGGAACCAAGTTATAAACTGTAAGTCATACCCAGGTGCAGATATAGGCTCTGACCATAACTTGTTAGTCATGAACTGTAGGCTGAAGCTGAAAAAACTGCAGAAAGGTAGGAAAATAAGGAGATGGGACTTGGATAAATTGAAGGAAAGTGAAGTTCTGGAGAATTTCAGAGGGAGATTTAGGCAACAATTGACAGAAACAGGGGGAAATAAAACAGTAGAAGAGGAATGGGTAGCATTGAGAGATGAAATAGTGAAGGCAGCGGAAGACAAAATAGGTAGAAAGGCAAGACCTACAAAAAGTCCTTGGATATCACAGGAACTACTAAATTTAATTGATGAAAGGATAAAATATAAAAATGCAGTAAATGAAACAGGCAAAATGGAGTACAGACGATTAAGAAATGAGATTGACAGGAAGTGCAAAATGGCTAAGCAGGAGTGACTAGAAGCCAAATGCAAATCTGTAGAAGAATGTATAAGAAGGGGAAAAGTAGATACCGCCTACAGGAAAAAAAAAAAACATTTGGGGAAAGAAAAGTAACTCTACGAATATCAAGAACTCAGATGGGAAACCAGTTCTCAGCAAAGAAGGGAAAGCTGAAAGGTGGAAATAGAGCAGCTCTAGAAAGGAAATGAACTTAGAGACGATGTTGTAGGAAGGGAAGAGGATGTAGATCAAGATGAAATAGGAGATACTATACTGAGAGATGAATTTGACAGAGCCGTGAAAGACCTAGGTCAGAACAATGCCCCAGGAGTAGATGATATACCCTCAGAGCTACTCAAGTCTCTGGGAGAGCCAGCCATGACAAAACTATTTGAACTGGTGTGTAGGATGTATGAGACAGACGAAATACCCTCAGACTTTAAGAAAAATGTAATAATCCCCATTACAAAGAAATCAGGTGCAGACAGGTGTGAAAATTACAGAACCATCAGTTTGATAAGTCATGGTTTCAAAATTTTAACACGAATTATCTACAGGAGAATAGATAAGGTGGTAGAGGCTGACCTCGGGAAAGATCAGTTTGGGTTCAGGAGGAACGTAGGAACCCGGGAGGCAATACTCAATTTACGTCTTATCTTAGAAGATAGATTAAGGAAAGGCAAACCTACATTTTTAGCTTTTGTAGATTTGGAGAAAGCGTTTGACATGGTTGATTGGAATACACTCTTTCAAATTCTGAAGTCATCAGGGGTAAAATACAGGGAAAGGAGAGTTATTTACAACTTGTACAAAAGCCAGACCGCAGTTATTAGACTCGAAGGGCATGAAAGGGAAGCATCAGTTGGGAAGGGAGTAAGACAGGGTTGTAGCCTTTCACCGGTGTTATTCAATTTGTGCATCGAGCAGGCGGTGAAGGAAAGCAAGGAAAAATTTGGAATAGGGATTAAAGTTCAGGGGGGAAGAAATAAAAACATTGCGTTTTGCTGATGACATTGTAATTCTGTCAGAGACAGCAAAGGACCTAGAAGAGCAATTGAACGGAATGGACAGTGTGTTGAAGAGAGTGTATAAAATGAACATTAACAGGAGCAAAACAAAAATAATGGAATGCGGTCTTAGAAAATCAAGCGATGCTGAAGGAAATGGATTGGGTAACGTAACAGTGAAGGTGGTAGATGAGTTTTGTTAGTTGGGTAGTAAAATAACATGCGATGGTCGCAGTACAGAGGATATAAAATGCAGAATGGCAATGGGAAGAAAAGCATTTTTGAAAAAGAGAAATTTGCTAACATCGAATATTAATTTAAGTGTAAAGAAGTCTTTTCTGAAGGCATTTGTGTGGAGTGTTGCCTTGTACGGGAGTGAAACATGGACGATAAGCAGTGCGGGCATGAAGAGAATAGAGGCTTTTGAAATGTGGTGCTACAGAAGAATGCTGAAGATTATGGGGGAAGATCGCATAACTAACGAAGAGGTACTGAACAGAATTGGCGAGAAAAGGAATGTTTGGCAAACCCTGACTAAAAGAAGGGATCGCTTGGTAGGACACATTCTTAGACATCGAGGAATCGTAAATTTAGCATTGGAGGGAAGTGTGTGGGGTAAAAATCGCAGAGGGAGACCAAGAGACGCGTATAGTAAGCAGATTCAAGTGGATGTGGGTTGCCGTTCTTATGAGGAGATGAAAAGGCTTGCTCAGGATAGAGTAGGGTGGAGAGCTGCATCAAACCAGTCTCCGGACTGAAGACCATAACAACAACTTAAGACGTGTGCATAGGACTACTTAAAGTTGTTCTATTACCAATCTTGTGTTAAACTTCATGTATTGCCTTGTTCCAAGACCATGGAGTCTTACTTCTCAATTAGGTCCTGCGGAACAGAGAAACATATTGTTATTATTATTATCCCGTAACAACAGACGTGAATTTGTGTTACATAACCACAGACATGGAGTCATATATTTCCTTTGTCATTTAATTCTTTCTATCCGAACTTTAATTTATTTATTGATGATGATGATGATTGGCGTTTTACGGCGCTCAACAGCAAGGTCATCAGCGCCCGATTTATTTATTATTTACTTAATGTGTAATTAAACTGTTTTGAAATAGTTAAATAAATTATTGACTTATTCATTTCTTAGAAATTTTTTTCACTATAATTTCAGAAAAAGATAATGTAAAATAACTCTTTAACAAAATAAATTATACTTCACGTACAGATTTTACACACAACAGATGATCACTGTCCACAGAATGGCTGACTACAACGTCTGCATAATGTGATGGTTCTTCTTTTCATTTTTTTTTTTTTTTTTTTTTTTTTTTTTTTTTTTTTTTTTTTTGCAATTCTAGCGATATGTTCTTTTACAAAATAAATTGTACTCCACATACAGTTTTTACATACAACTTTGGGGATATGCAGCAATATTTTATAGTTGCCAGCTTGCCTCTACTGTATAATGTTTGCTCCTCATCTTTACCAGGAACCGTACTGTTAACAGTACGATTAGAAGGTAAAAAGAACTCTAGTTGCGTTTATATAAATAAAAACTTTTCCCAATTATATAATTTAACGGAAGAAACGTACCAATTTGTCTCACAGTAAGGCAGATGTAGAGTCAAGCTGACTCTGTAATGTGCTTCACTAAATTCAGAAACAAATACGTGACAGAGAAACAGATTTGTGGTCTTGACACTGCACGTGCAGACTGAGGAAAGATTATTTTGGAGGTACTGAGAGTACGGTGCGGCTTACGGAAGTACAACAATGTGCAACCGATGAGTTTCTAACATTGCGTTGTCAGTCTGACTCCCGTCTGTTGTTACGGGTTGTTATTGCACATACGTCGTGAAGGAGTATGGCCTGTGTGAAACTGCCCTCAACAGACCTTGGTTCGTGTGAGGAGCATCTGTGTCGGACAGTAGACGGTACAAAGCTCGCTCTAGTGACAGCGTGAGTGTCTCTCAGTGGCTGTCGCCAGCGTCCACAGCAGAGCGGCAGACGGTCTTTCCTGCGGCTGTTCGCGCGCGCTGGCCTGGAACGCGACACCGCTACGTGCCTGCGTCAACACAGCTCCTCTCTCCCAGAATTTCCTGTCGCTACTCAGAGACCCGCCGCCTCGTACACCGTTAAGTCCAGAATGCGGCACGGGGGACACGGACTGTGTCGCTCTGCTTCGGGAAACTGAGGTAGCGAGCGCCGAATAATGCTTTGAGAGCGAGTGGAAACACTTGTAGTTGCTGCATGTACCAACTAACTTGCAACAGAGCAAGCCAGTCACACTTGTAAATGGATGGTCGCTTTATTCCGACGAACGGTTTGACGCCGCTCTCCCGGCTATTGCCAACAGTGTAAGCGCATTCGTGGCTGAATAACTACTGTTTGCTTCCCTCTACAATCCTCCCCTCCACACACACACACACACACACACACACACACACACACAACTTCCCTACCATACTAAAGTCGTAATTGATTCAAGTTTCGGAATGTGTGTAATCAAAATGAGGAGCAACTAATCAAAATGTACAATGTCCGTTGATTCAAATTTTTCAAGGTTTTTTTTAAGGGTTAGGAAATCCATTTATATTTCGGACAATATAAGTTTTGACCCGTCATTTATGACATTACACATTTTGATTCATTTTTAGTAACATACCTTCATTACTTCAGATTAACTGTTATATTTCAAAATGTTGCCTTATATTAGACTTCGCACTTCACAGGAGTTGTATCATTTATAACAACATAAGATTAATGTTTACTTCAAGGAATGCTACAAAACTTTACATTATTGTGAAAAACTGGATCAGCGCAACAATCTCTTACGGGCAGAATATTACAGGGTACAGTAAATTTACTACTTTGTGTCCATTTCAGGTTCTTCATGTAAGCAATCACAATCAGGAGTGAAGCTACTGCGTGGAACTTCTAAATAGGGTTGCCAGATTGAACTCGAGGCAGACCCGGAGACCAGACGTGCCCCCCTCCCCCTTGGCCAATGACTCACCCCCCCCCCCCTCCAACTGCGACCAACTCCCCCCCCCCAAACCAGGAAAACTAATCATCTCCTCCCTCCCAGCAACAATGAAAAGTTTTCAGAGGAAGAATAGAAATAGAAAAGTAGCGTTTTGTTGCAATAAGAAATTGACATTTATATAAACTTATTCATAATTACTAGAGACGAGCCGGCAGGGAATGGCCGAGCGCACTGAGGCGTCTTGCCACGGTGCGCGAGGCTGCTCCCGCCAGAGGTTCGAATCCTTCCCTAGGGCATGGATGTTGTGTTTGTCCTTAGTTTAAGTTAAGCTACATGAGCATAGTACTTAAAAAGCGTCGTAAAAAAAAAAGTTAAGGTGAAGGATATATTCAAGCCCGGAGATGAGAGTCTTTTTCCCGTAGACCCGGAGAATTCATTCCAAACCCGGGCACTCCGGGCGGCACCCGGAGATCTGGCAACCCTACTTCTAAAGCCGACACACAAAAATTAAGTTGTTTCTCTCCTTTTCAATGTGTGCCAGTTTCCATTTCTCCTTCATTCTTCTTCTTCATTCTTTTTCTTGTCCCACGATCTACACCATCCTTCCTAAAAACACATTCTTTTTCTAAATCCGTTGGGAGCAATACACAAACCACAACACTATACTGCCGTTGTGCACTGCTAACAACAACTATTTGGCTCAATTAGTGTCAAGCAATGACAAAAGGCAACAATGCCGTAGGCTATAATGCTTTGAAGTATTGTAAGTCCTGACACGTGTTAAACTCGACAGTTTTGCCAAATTAGAAGAAAGGGAAGCAAAAAGAAACGTAAATGATGGACATTATACGTTCTGATTCATTCAGTGATGTGGACAATATACGATTGGTTTTAACCATTCATTTACAACTTACTATTTCCGTGTTAAATTATACAAATAAATTAAATCTGAATGCAGGAGCATATGGAGCACATAAAATACCTCCGAAAACCATATCAAACTCAATTTTGTCCGGAAGTGGACAATATACTTTTTGATTAGTTGCTCCTCAAATGTTCAAATGTTTGTTGAGCACATGGGAGTTAACTGGAGGGTCATCAGTCCCTAAACTTACAAACTACTTATAAACTACCTTATACTGAAGACAGCACAAACATCCATGCCCTAGGGGGGATTCGAATCCCCGACAGAGAATAGCATCGCGCATCGGAACATAGCGCTATGCTCCGATGCGTGAGGCCGTCGGGGATCAGGCTTGAGGTAGTTTGCTACCTGACATATCTACCAATTATGTAGGTTACCTCAAAATATCTGCATCACTACACAGTTGACTCAATATATACATCTACATATATACTCCGCAGTCCACCATAAAGTGCGTGGCGGAGGGTACACTGTACCACTAGTAGGCATTTTCTTTCCTATTCCACTACCAAATAGGACGAGAAAAAAAAGAGTATCTATATGTCTCTGTACGAGCTCTAATTCCTCTTATCTTGTCTTTGTGATCATTACGTGAAATGTAAGTAGGCGGCAGGAAGATCGTTCTACACTCAGTTTCAAATTCCGCCCCTCTAAATTTCCTTATCAGAATATCTCGAAAAGAACGTCGTCTTTCATCCAGCGATTTCCATTTTAGTTCCCGGAGCAATTCCGCATTGGTCGAACGACCAGTAACGAACCTAGCTTCTCGCCTATGGACTGCTTCGATGTCTTCCTTTAAACTGATCTGCTGCGGATCCCAAACACTTGAGCAATACTCAAGACGTGGTTGTACAAGCGTTTTATACGTGGTCTCCTTTACAGATGAAGTATATCTTCCCAAAATTCTTCCAATAAACCGAAGTCGGCTGTCCGCCTTACTCACAACTGTCCTTACATGTTCATTCCATTTCATATTGCTCTGCAATGTTACGCCTAGATATTTGATGACGCGACTGCATCAAGAAGCTCACTACTAATGCTGTATTCGAACATTATGGAGTTGTTTTTCCTACTCTTGCGCATCACCTTACATTTTTCCACATTTAGAGCTAGCTGCCACTCTTCACACCAACAAGAAATTTTCTCAACTTTCCTTATGCTATTACAGTCAATTAAAGACGACACCCTCCCATATACCATAGCATTAACAGCAAACAGCCGCCAGTTACAAGTTACTCTGTCCCTCAGATCATTTCTATAGATAGAAAATAATAACGGTCCTATCACACTTCCATGGGCCACGCCTGACGATACACTCGTCTCTGAAGAACACTCGCCGTCGAGAACAACGTACTGAGTTTTTTATTATTATTATTTTTATTTTTTATTTTTTTATTTTTTACTTACTTACAAATCTGTGCACCTATTCCATATGCTCGTGTCTTCGTTAGTAGTCTGCAGTGTGACACCGCGTCAAACGCCTTTTTGAAATCGGGAAAAACACAATCTGCCTGTTGACCTTCATCCATGGCTCGCAAGATGTCATGTGAGAAAAGGGCAAGCTGAGTTTCAGATGAACGGTGTTTCCTAATCCCGTGCTGATTCATAGAAAGAAGCTTTTCCGTCTCAAGGAAATTTACTACGAGGTGCATCCAGAAAGTAAGTTCCGTTTCAATTTATCTCCACTGCAGCACTGCGATTGCAGTTCCGCACATGCGCTGTAGACGATGTGTATCAAGGAGAAGAACGTGCGCCATTTGGAGATCGCTGTCAGTTACGTACGCTTTGTTGTGCTTGTTTGAAAATCCCGCCGCCTGTGAAATCAGGTCGGTGATTCGGTTTCTGAATGCGAGGAAAGTGAAATCAAGTGAAATTTATCGGCAAATTTGCGATGTTTACGGACCAAATGTGATGAGTGATTCGATGGTGATAAGATGGGTCCGACAGTTCAATGGCGGGCGTAGTGATATGCACGATGAAGAACGAAGTGGGCCTCCACCTTTGGTTACAGAAGAACTGGTTCACGCGATTGATGACAAGGAGAACCGTAGGTTTACAATTAGTGCTCTCGCTATGGACTTCCCCCAAATTTCACTGTTTCCAACTGGTTGAAGACACAGGTGGCACATTTCTATGAAGAAGGTACAAAACCTGGCGCCACGCTATGACAAATGTCTCCAAAATTTTGGCAGTTATGTGGAAAAGTAGTTTAAGAGCTGTAGAATTTTGTGCAATATAAATTTCTTCTGTATCTGTGTACAATTTCATTTTATTACCAAACGGAACTTCCTTTCTGGACGCGCCTCATATATTCTAACTGAGAATATGCTTCAAAATTCTACAGAAAACTGATGTCAACGATATTGGCCTGTAATTATGTGGGTCAGTTCTCTTTCCTTTCTTACAAACGGGAGTCACCTGCGCTTTTTTCCAATCACTGGGAACTTTGCGCTGAATTAAAGATTCGCGATAAATGCAAGCTAAGTAAGGGGCCAATGCCGCTGAACATTGTAAAACCGAACTGGTATTCCATCTGGCCCAGGAGACTTTTTTGTATTTACTTCTCTCTGCTGCTTCTCTACACCGGAAATATCTATTACCATGTCCTCCATTTCGAAGGTAGTGCGTTGTTCAAATGATGGTACATTTGTGCGGTTCTCCTGTGTGAAACATTTCTTAAAGGTTAAATTTAGAACTTCAGCTTTGCGTTTGCTTTCTTTTATTACTGCCCCGGAATGATCAACGAGTCACTGGATAGTGGGTTTTGATCCGCTTAGCAATTTTACATACGACCAGGAATTTTTCGGGTTCTCGGAAAGATCTTTTGCTAAGACATGACTGTGGTAATTATTGTATGCTTCGCGCACCGATCTTTTTATAGACGCCCGAATCTCTACTAACTTTTGCCTGTCATCATTTGCGTCTTCTTTTTTGAACAGAGATTGCAACAGTCTTTGCTTTCTCAGTAGCTTTCTAACATTATTGGATCATTTCCCTCGTTAATCGACTTTCCAGGCACATATTTCTGCAACCCTTTATTTACAATGCATTTAAATTTAGTCCACAATTCCTCTACATCCACTGTATCGGAACTAAACGATGCCCATTCATTTTCTAAGTGCGATCCTAACAATTGCTTATCGGCTCTTCCTAACAAAAACACGCTCCTAGCCTTCTTGATTGGCTTATGAACTTTGGTCACCATTGACGCTATGTCGATATCATGATCACTAACTCCTGTCTCTACACAGACATTGTTAATAAGGTCAGGCCTGTTCGTAGCTATAAGGTCTAAAACAGGGGAACGTTGGATAAGAAAGAGACATTAACGTTTATTATATTTATTTATTTTAGCTAGACCTGATTTTGTTAGTGACAGTACCATAGGGTAAGACGACGAAATGAACGTTTCATTTAGAAAATAAGACTCTTAGTGATGCTTATCTACTTATCAAAAGAGACACAGACGTAACATTTCTCCTTTTTATCCCAGCAATTTAAGCCCGTACACTGAGCAGATCCTACTTCATCAACATGTTTTTTTTTACGTAGTGACCTAAAGAAGCCTCAAGGAAGTTGAACTTCCTAGCGGCGTCTTTAACAAGCTGTCCATGCCGTACACGCTGCATTGCCTCTTTCAATGATTCCTTGGTCCATTTCTGTCACCCTCTCTTCCTTATGAAATGCATAATTCGTCATCTTAATCGCAGTCGACATTTTTGATTCAGGCTTATAAATGCACACAGTCTTATACAATAAATTCATTAAACCATTATCAAAACATCAGGAAATCCAAAACGTTTAATATGAGTCAAATGATATTCATTAATACAAAATTATTACTTGCATGGAACTTATTTAAATCGCAGGAAAAATTGTAACAAAAACAGCATCCACTTCGTAGCCTCTGTTTTCAACGAACCAAAATAACTGAGCAGTTCCGTTTCAAGAGACACGACTGCAGAGCGTCGTAAGGAAGCGGCACCATACTGAACGTTAAACAATCTGTAGATTTCATATTCCCAGAATGTAAGACATCAACCGAGACTGTGCAAAGCTGAAAATGTATACCCAGCCGGGATTCAAACCCGGGTCTCCTGCTTTCGAGCCACTTGTGATGACCCCTACACTACTGGGGACACAGTGATCATCGCACCTGCATGAACTACCTAAGCACGCCTCCCGTCAGCTAGGAATTCCCAGCTTCACGCTGCCCACAGTACTCAAACTCGTAGTTATTAAACTAATTTCCGTAAGAGTAAGGGCCACAAACTTGCCCACCCCTCCCCACTAACGAAAGGACCATTGCCCGTCACCGGAATATTATATATAAACATGTGGCGTCTGTTCCGAAAGAACAGACGTCACTTCTGGTCCTGCAGCATTCTTCCATATTCACAGAATAAATGACATCAACTGCGATTGGGCAAACCTGAAAATGATCTGACGGGAGGCGAGCTTAGGTAGTCCTTGCAGGTGCGATGATCACTGTCCCCAGGGGTGTAGGGGTCATCGCAACTGCCTAGAAAACAGGAGACCCGGGTTCGAATCCCGGCTGGGTACACATTTTCTGCTTTGCCCAATCTTAGTTCATGTCATATATTCTGTGAATATGAATCAATAACAATCTGTAGATTTATCGGAGAAATTCAAAATTCGTCATCCTAGACTCCTCGTCAACTTACCCGACCTTCCCCTATTTCCATTGTGTATGGGTTACCGGTTTAACTGCTCACTACAGTAGCATAAGAACAGCAGCTACATTAAATTATGTTTTTCCTGTCTACTTTCTCGTTTAATAATCTGCACTGGTCGGTGTTCACTTCCTTACAGAAAGGGTGAACGGTAAGAGTGGAGTCGTTCCCGGTGGCGAGTCCGTCCCGTGACCCCGGATGACAGTTGTTGACCCTCGAGTGTCTCCGGAACCGCTGCCGGCGGGCGCCTGGAAAAAGGAAGGCGCGGCCACCAAACAGGTTCCTCCCCCTCCCCTCCCCCTCCCTCCAGGCGCGCAGGAATTTATGAATGTGGCCGCACGAGAAGCCGACAGTAATTACGAACGGGCGCCGAAGAAAAAGGAGCAAGCCGCCGCCTCCACTGGCGACGTGGCCGCCGCCTCAGCCCAGGCCAGACGCCCCGGAGCCCTAACTGGCCTGCTCACACCTGTCAGCCGCCCTGCTCAATTCCCCTTATCAGACACACCATCTGCTCCGTCCGAGGTCGCAGCGGTGCATGAAAAAATTAACCAATCATTTTCCACTAACAAGGAAAGTACTTAGGCTCGAATAAACAGAAATACACCAAAATCGTATGATAGATAATGTAAAGGTCCCTTATTGCACTAGTGATACTCCCGCATCTGCAAAACTCTGCAGTCGCCCATTAGAGGCCTCTGCGTGTGCCTTGCCGCATTGCACTTTGACCTGCAGGTACGCCAGTAGTGACGGTGCAGTGTGCCTCTGAAGTTGCGTTTTGTGACGTTATTTGTGTGGTGAAGTGTCGGATGGGTCAGCGATTGGTAATCAATCCTGGTAATATAGTGTGTCTGGTTGAGGTGAACTCCTGACTGTCGCAGATGTTTTTTTCCCTTGGCACTTGCCTTGGAACTTTTTTCCCCTCTGCCCTTAAAACCGCTCTTTTTTCAAAAGCTTTCGACCACTTCTATCATCCTGATGGACCGTATTAATGGGCAATCTTACCCACACGTACGGCACACATCACAGTAGCCGCTCTTGTGACCCCCACATTAGACATATTAACACATGCAGAGGTGACAGTAGAACTATTGAGTTGGTCAACATGCTAGTGCGAGCGTGGAGGGGCTCCACTCTTAAAGTGTTTCTAATCTATTTTCATACTTCTGCACTATAATAGATACCAGAAAACATGTGAATGATTCTTCTTCTACGCCAAGACCGTATTCACGAAGAAGGGCTCTTCGGAATTTCATCTCAACCAATTGCAACACATTAGCAGGATTGATTACCAATCGCCGACCCATCTGACGCTTCATTACACCAATAACGTCACAAAGCGCAACTTCAGAGGCACACTGCACCGTCACTACTGGCGTACCGGCAGGTCAAAGTGCAATGCGGCATCGCACACGCAGAGGCCGCTAATGGGCGACTGCAGAGTTTTGCAGATGCGGGAGTATCACTAGTGCAATAAGGGACCTTTACATTATCTATCCTACGATTTTGGAGTATTTGTAGTTGTTCGAGCCTAAGTACTTTCCTTGTAAGTTATCAAAAGCATCCAGACATCTGGCTGAAAATGACTTACATGTAATTGTGACGTACAGTCAAGAGGCTGGCGACCATGATGGATAATTAATGAAGTCTGCAAAAAGCTGTATAGGTCGCTCTATTAATAAACGCCATTATTTGGCTACAAAAGGACATTATTTTACGCATTTCGGCCTGGGCCATCATCAGAATGAAACTCATGGTTCGTTGGGGCGATCTAAATCGATTTATACAGGTTTCTAGCCTAGATCGCGTTTTATTTCTTAGGATTAATGGGTTCGACGTTACTTAGACGTCATCATCTGATCTATAAACATAAAGTTTGTACAAAAGAACTTTTACAAAATGTTTGTTTAGCTTATGGGACTTAACTGTGGGGTCATCAGTCCCTAAACTTACAAACTACTTATAAACTAACATTTTACAGACAGCACAAACATCCATGGCCGAGGGAGGATTCGAAACCCTAACGGGGTTCAAACAAATGTTCAAATGTTTGTAGAGCTTATGGGACATAACTACGGGGTCATCAGTCACTAAACTTACAAACTACTTATGAACTAGCTTATACTAAGGACGGCACAAATATCCATGCCCGAGGGGGGATTCGAACCCCCGACCGTAGTGACCGTGCAGACCGTGACTGGAGCGCCGCAGTCCCCTCGGCCACTGCGGCCGACTAACGGGGTTCGGCCTCGCGCATAGGATCATAGCGCCTCAATGAGCTCGGTCACTCCACTGAGGCAAAAAAAACTTATTTGCCTAACATAATTAGAAAAAAATTGTATATACCAAATAAAAAATATAAAATAATCTATGGATACATACCTCCCGTATCTCACAATTTCACATGTCATATGGCTTTAGCTATATCCTCTCATTACAAGTTTCTTGGTACAGTTGTATGCATTTATACAAACGTGAAAGCCGCGGTGGATTAGCCGCGCGTACTCGAGCGCCGCACGGGAGTAGCCGAGCGGTCTGGAGCGCCACGTTGCGCATCGCACGGCCTCCCGCGTCGGAGTTCGAATCCTCCCTCGGGCATGGATGTTTGTGTTGTCTTCAGTATAAGTTAGTTGGTAAGTAGTTTGTAAGTTTAGGGACTGACGACCCCGCAGTTAAGTCTCATAAGCTTTACAAACACAAACTGCGGTGTCCACGTCCGTTCGCCGTCGGGGGTTCCAATCCCCCCTAGGGCATGGGTGTTTGTGTTGTCCTTAGTTTAGTTTACCTTAGTTTAAGTAGTTTGTAAGCGATGGACTGATAACCTAGAAGTTAAGTCCTATACATTTACAAACATTTGATTTTGAACAAGCGTGAAATACAGGCATTGATGGTAAAGTTGTATACATCATTATATTTACAATATACATTTCCACAACGGCTGCACAAGAGTCACTAAGTGTGAGTTACATAAAGGACAGATACGCACAGAGATATTGCATATATACAGCTGAGCCCATAATAAAACATAGTCTTTGCCCTGTTGGGTTGTTGCATATAGTTAACTAGCTTAAACCCGCGGCTCCGCTCGTGTGTTGCTTGATTATGATAGATAATGCGCGAAATGTCAAATCGATTTTTTTAAAAGAGATGTATTAAAAGAAATTTCTTTTTTACTGATTTATTTATTTATTCTTATATTTTCCTATTCGTATGCTTATCCTTACAGTGAAAGAGCTGAAGACATTGTAGCACGCATAGACCAAACATATGGTCTGTGATATCACGTTTCACTGTATGTAATCTCCTTGCTATAGAGTCGCAAACCTCATCGCTGGGGTTCAGTCCGAATTTTTTTTTTATAATTTGACGATTTTAAACCACCATATATTCCATCCCTCATAGCTATCGGCATGGAACTGCTATGGTGTACAACGGGAGACTTCGGACAACAATTACACATAGACCATTCATTTGAGTTCTGTAGGTTTCGCACAGAGCGAAATATTAACACACACACACACACACGTAGAATTTCATATACACCAATAACTTTCCATCCCAATATGCTCCACCTTTTTTAGCATTATCAACCCTCAAGCACCAATGCAACCAATAAAACCATTTTCAAAGAGTAATTATTGTTCCTCATTTCGCGTTATATTCTTCAAATTACTAAATATCTATCACATCGCTATAAAACCATGCCTAAAACCTTCCTCAGGTATAAATTAGTAACTGTACAAATATTTAAGTCTCTGCGTCTTGTCATTCGGACGTGATAAGCGTACACCGAACAGACATTCATAATATATATATAGATAAATAGCTATCCGATCGCGATAAAACAGTGCCTAAAGCCTTCCCCGGGTAGACATTAGTAACTGTATAAATTTTTAGCTCTTTATGTCTTGTGGTTCAGACGTTGTAAACGTACACCGAACAGACATTCACATTTATAGATATAGATAACCCAAAGAGGTAGAACGAGTTGCCATCTGCGAGGTCTCGACCGCAACCAGTAGGCGGCGCTTGGAAGAGCATTGCACGTGTCGCTGGTGGACGGAGGCACATCGCCGCGTGACGTCACGTGTCACACACGTGCCAGGTCAGCCCGAGATGCTGCCCACTTACGCCTCGCCAATGTGGAGCTGGAGAGTAAGCCTCGCACCACAATTCCAAACCTGCTTGTGGCCCATAAGCGAGGTATGGGAGTGAACGAGGGAGGAGGCAGGAGCTAGGAAGGCGGTATCGTCAGCATACCGAAGGAGGTGGTCAGGAGGACTCGAACCTCCGACGGCGAGCAACCGCGCGCTCCGCAGCGAGGCGCCTTAGAGCGCTCGGCTACTCCACCGAGGCAAACTAAAAGTAATTACATATGCATTTGCATTGGCAGAATAACAATAATTATTTACTAAGAAAAGTAATCGTGAAGTGTTGTTTGTTTGGCGAAGCTGCAACGTTTCCTTGCTGCCGGCAATGTCACGCCACCGTCTCAGGAGCAGTGCTGTATATGTCAGCTGGTGCCGCCTCTACTCAGGCTGCTGTCCCACGTAGCGGGTTCGAGAGCAGCATAGCCTTCAGTGTGACACATCATCGGTGCAGCCTCTG
The DNA here is from genome assembly GCA_026315105.1 of Locusta migratoria. NCBI lineage: Eukaryota > Metazoa > Arthropoda > Insecta > Orthoptera > Acrididae > Locusta > Locusta migratoria. The sequence goes on along the minus strand of CM048747.1, from coordinate 79,841,437 downwards.
CCTCGACATCTTCATCACTATCCTACTGTGACGCAATGTTAACCGTCTCAGCTATAGAAAAGTCTGTCACCTCCAACTGTTCCTCCGAATTTAACCACTCACCTACATTCCACCTCTTCTGCCTCTTCACACGCTGGCAATCTTCTGATTAAATTACACAACGGTTGATCGTACTCATCTTCTAAATCTTCAGTTTCTGCGTCTGGCATACTTTCCTGTAAAATTTTCCTCCATGACTTAGAAACTGATTATATCTCGCTCCAAGGCTTGCTAATTCAGTACACGTCCTTTAAAGTAATTTTCTTCAAAGCTCCTACGGCCAGTACCGGCGGAAGGGCCGGACGAGCCGGGCGACCGCCCGGGGCGCCAAATTTTAGGGGAGTTTGGGGGGCACCAAAATCCTTGATAAATTTATATTATTGTAAACGTTTAACTGAGAATTAACTTTTTCATAAATTGTGTAGCAACATTGATTACTACCTCATGGCGTAGGCCTCACTCTTTATAACTAACCCGCTTTCTTCTTGAATCTCCTATAAAGGAAATCCCTTCATCCCTTCACCTTATTTGTCTATAAAAAATCTCCGCTGACAAAGCTAAAGGCTATTGTTGAGAGTTTTGAGCAACAATAACACGCTCTGACAATTACAACCGCCGCGGTGCCGAAAATTGCACTCCTTGCGACAAAGCTATGTCGGCCGTTCTAACAATACACACAAACAATATTGGGTTATCGGCAAAAAAAAAAAAAAAAAAAAAAAAAAAAAAAAAAAAAAAAAAAAAAAAAAAAAAAAAAAACAAACACTGTCAAATGTCTCGTAAAAAAAATTATATATCAGAAGTCATGTACATGTAGTGCAGGCTTCATGGTGTGCGTGTTCTTTTGTCTCCTGAATTTCGACTCTTAATAGAAGAATCGTTGCGTTAATGTGTTCTTTATCAACATATCGGAGAAAAGAAGTCTTCTGGAAATGTATACAGAAAAAGAAGAGCACAATTAGTGGCTGAAAATGAGAAGCAGGCAGTAGCATTAAAGTAATTATTTTGTACTCCTGAAACAGACAATAATGGAAATGAAAACGTAGAACTAGAGAATGAGAAAACCAGCAAGAAATCAACAAATATTCCAGAAGATAACAACACAGTACAGGTAAGTACGCCTACATTACGTAACGTATTTTCGTTTTATTACGTTTAATAGAGAAGAGGTGTTTGCACACGTAGCGTCTTAGCAGGCTGGGGAGGGTAGGGTGGCGGTCTCTCAGATAGGCGGCGAACTTCAGGCTCAAAGAAAGTTCTTTCCCCATTGCTATAAGTTGCAATAATTACATTCTATACCAACACTGATGCTTGATACAAGTACCAAAGCGATAAGACCTTTACTCGTTAGATGTGTATTAACCAACTTTAATTAAAGACTTTGTAGAGAAAAAGGCACGAAAAGTTAACTTTACTTAGCTTTGTACACAACTCAAAAGACAATTTGCATTAAAACTGTCTAAAGATATAAAATTATATTACTGGTTGTATTATTTGTGTTACGAAATCTTTGTACAATGCTGTTACAAAATATATTTGTATATTCTTTTCTTCATATATGTGTTCTCTTTCGCTGTTAACAAGGTTGTTTATGTATATATGTGTAAATAAATAATGTATCGCATCATCAATCTTAATTTTATATAAATCGTTGTTTCTTGAATCGTTCCGTAAATTTCTAATCAGTGACGTAGAATAGTCTGCATACTCATGTGTAAATAATCGTCTCGTATATCGTTAACCAAAACTTACTATGTGTATTTAACTGACAAGTTAAGATCTTACTCAGTTTGATAACTGATTCTTATAGTTATCGAGTTCAAGGAGTTATCCTTCAAAAGCAGCTATCTGTAAGATAGTATAGCAAATTTAAAGTCAGTAATACCAATGGGTTGTAGGAGGCGCCAAATGGATTCTTTGCCCGGCTGATATTTTCCCATTCCGCCGGCCCTGCCTACGGCATTCCAGAACGCCTTGATCCATTGGATAAATCAGACAGGTAACGTTTGGTGTTTGCATGTATTGTTGTCTGCTCTGTCCCTGAGCTGTGCTCTCCCTATCTCTATTTTGCTATGACGTTTCCATTATTTATCATGTCAGTAAAAAAAAAAGGTTGACGGTTGCACCTTTTCTTCCTTCTTTTTTTTATGAGGCTCGGAACTATCGAGTCCCTACTGTAACCTCCATTTATACAAAAGGTAAAAGGGCACTCATTCACTTACTCACTGACTAAACACAAATCTCTAAAACTACTTCACCTATGAAACTGAAATATGGCAGGAATGTAGTTAATAGGTAGAAGACGTCAGCTAAGAAAGGATTTTGCGTTAAGGGCCGATAGTTCAGGAGATATGACGTCATAAACAATGAAAACTTCTCCGTCTTGCGGCACGTGATAGGGTGACTATCAGTCCACTATTTGAGAAGGAGAGCACTTAGCGACTTGCAACAAACTTTAAACATAATTTCAAAGCTTTAGGAAACTTTTTTTCTCGCTGACAATCCCAGCAAAATGATGAAAGAAAAAAGTTTGTCGCTTACTACATTTTCTGCGTTCATGGACAAAACCTACGGCATTCAGTGTGATGTTACAATTTATAATTTCTACACTACAAATTGCAAAATATTCAAATATTTGTAAACCTTATGGGTCTTAACTACGGGGTCATCAGACCTTAAACTTACAAACTGCTTTATACTAAAGACGGCACAAACATCCATGCGTGAGTGGAGATTCTAACTCCCGACGGGGAACGGCATCGTGCATCGTAGCATAGCGCCTCAATGCGCTCGAATGTTTGTTCAAATGTTCAATGTATAGCTTATGGGATTTAATTACGGGCTTATCAGTCCCTAAACTTACAAACTACTTATGAACTAGCTAAGACTAAGGACGGTACAAATATCCATGCCCGAGGGGGGATTCGAACCGTAGTGGCCGTGCAGACCGTGACTGGAGCGCCTCAGTCCCCTCGGCCACCGCGACCGGCCAATGCGCTCGGCCGCTCCGCCGCGGCCTACAAGTTGCAGCCGCAGGAAATTTTACAGACAGTATAGCTGGCGTGCCTCAACGACACAGATAGCCGTACCGTAGGTGCAACCACAGTGGAGGGGTATCTGTGGAGAGGCCAGACAAACGTGTGGTTCCTGAAGAGGGGCAGCAACCTTTTCAGTAGTTACAGGGGCAACAGTCTGGATGATTGACTGAGCTGGCCTTGTAACATCAGCTAATGTGCCTTTGCCACACAGCTACTGCGAACGGCTGAAAGCAAAGCAAGGGGAAACTACAGCCGTTACCTTTCCCGAGGACATGCAGCTCTACTGTATGAACATATGATGATGGCATCCTCTCGGGTAAAATATTCCGGAGGTAAAATAGTCCCCCATTCGGATCTCCGGTCGGGGACTACTCAGGAGGATGTGATCATCAGGAAAGACAATACTGGCATTCTACGGGTCGGAACGTGGAATGTTAGATCCCTTAATCGAGTAGGAAAATTAGAAAATTTAAAAAGGGAAATGGATAGGTTGAAGTTAGATATAGTGGGGATTAGTGAAGTTCGGTGGCAGGATGAACAGGATTTCTGGTCAGGTGAGTACAGGATTATAAATACAAAATCAATTGGGGGTATCACAGGAGTAGGATTGATAATGAATAAGAAAATAGGAATGCAGGTAAACTACTATGACCAGCACAATGATCGAATTATCATTGTCAAGATAGATACGAAGCCAACACCGACAACAGTAGTACAGTTTATATGCCAACTAGCTCTGCCGATGATAAGGAAATCGAAGAAATATATGAGGAGCTAAAAGAAATTATTCAGACAATTAAGAGAGAGGAAAACTTAATTGTTATGGGAGACTGCAATTCGGTAGTAGGACAAGGAAGGGAGGGAGGATAGTAGGAATGAAAGAGGAAGCCGCCTGGTAGAATTTTGCACAGAACATAATTTAGTTATAACAAACACCTGGTTCAAGAATCACAAAAGTAGGTTGTATACGTGGAAGAGACCAGGAGACACCGGAAGATACCAGATAGATTTTATAATGGTAAGACATAGATTTCGGAACCAGGTTCTACAGTGTAAGACATACCCAGGGGCAGATATAGATTCTGACCATAACTTGTTGGTTATGAACTGTAGACTGAAACTGAAGAAACTACAAAAAGGTAGGAAAATAAGGAGATGGGACCTGGATAAATTGAAGGAACCTGAGGTTCTTAAGAATTTCAGAGGGAGCTTTAGGCAACAATTGACAGAAACAGGGGAAAATAAAACAGTAGAAGAGGAATGGGTAAAATTGAGAGATGAAATAGGGAAGGTAGCAGAGGACAAACTAGGTAGGAAGGAAAGGCCCACAAAAAATCCTTGGATATCACAGGAGATACTAAATTTAATCGATGAAAGGAGAAAATATAAAAATGCAGTAAATGAAACAGGTGAAATGGAGTACAGACGACTAAGAAATGAGATTGACACGAAGTGCAAAATGGCTAAGCAGGAGTGGCTAGAAGGCAAATGCAAGGATGTAGAAGAATGTATAAATAGGGGAAAAATAGATACAGCCTACAGGAAAATAAAAGAAACATTTGGAGATAAGAAAAACAGCACTGATGGAAAACCAGTTCTCAGCAAAGAAGGGAAAGCTGAAAGGTGGAATGAGTATACAGAGGGGCTCTACAAAGGAAATGAACTTCGAGACAATATTGTAGGAAGGGAAGAGGATGTAGACGAAGATGAAATAGGAGATACTGTACTGAGAGAAGAATTTGACAGAGTCCTCAAAGACCAAAGTCGAAACAAGGCCCCTGGAGTAGATGATATTCCCTCAGAGCTAATGAAGTCTCTGGGAGAACCAGCCATGACAAAATTGTTTCACCTGGTGTGTAAGATGTATGAGACAGGTGAAATACCCCCAGGCTTTAAGAAAAATGTTATAATCCCCATTCCTAAGAAAGCAGGTGCAGGCAGGTGTGAAAACTACAGAACCATCAGTTTAATAAGTCATGGTTGCAAAATATTAACGCGAATTATATACAGAAGGATGGAGAAGCTGGTAGAAGCCGACCTCGGGGAAGATCAGTTTGGGTTAAGGAGAAATGTAGGAACACGGGAGTCAATACTCACTTTACGGCTTATCCTAGAAGATAGATTAAGAAAAAGCAAACCTACATTTCTAGCTTTTGTAGATTTGGAGAAGGCTTTTGACAATGTTTATTGGAATAAACTCTTTCAAGTTCTGAAGCAAGCAGGAGTAAAATATAGAGAGCGTAAGGTTATTTACAACTTGTACAAAAACCAGACAGTGGTTGTCAGAGTTGAAGGGCATGAAAGGGAGGCAGTGGTTGGAAAGGGAGTGAGACAGGGTTGTAGTCTTTCTCCATTGTTGTTCAATTTGTACATTGAGCAAGCTATAAAGGAAAGCAAGGAGAAATTTGGCGAAGGAATTAAAGTTCAGGGGGAAGAATTAAAAACATTGCGTTTTGCCGACGACATAGTAATTCTGTCAGATACAGCAAAGGACCTGGAAGAGCAATTGAACGGAATGGACAGTGAGCTGAAAGGTGCATATAAGATGAACATTAACAAGAGCAAAACTAGGGTAATGGAGTGCAGTGTAAGAAAATCAGGTGATGCTGAAGGAATTAGATTGGGAAACGAAGCAATAAAGGAGGTAGATGAGTTTTGTTACTTGGGCAGTAAAAAAACAAATGATGGTCGCAGTACAGAGGATATAAAATGCAGAATGGCAATAGGCAGAAAAGCGTTCTTGAAAAAGAGAAATTTGTTAACATCGAATATTGATTTAAACCTAAGGAAGTCCTTTCTGAAGGCATTTGTATGGAGTGTTGCCATGTATGGGAGTGAGACATGGACGATAAACAGTGCGGACAGGAAGAGGATTGAGGCTTTTGAAATATGGTGCTACAGAAGAATGCTGAAGATTAGGTGGGTGGATCGCGTAACTAATGAGGAGGTACTGAACAGAATAGGGGAGAAAAGGAATTTCTGGCATACCTTGACTAAAAGAAGGGATAGATTGGTAGGACACATTCTTAGACATCAAGGAATTGTGAATTTAGTGTTGGAGGGAAGTGTATGGGGAAAAATCGCAGGGGAAGACCAAGAAATGGATACAGTAAGCAGATTCAGACAGATGTAGGTTGTCGCTCTTATGTGGAGATGAAGAGGCTTGCTCAGGATAGGGTATTGTGGAGAGCTGCATCAAACCAGTCTCCGGACTGAAGACCACAACAACAACAACACTCCCCTCACTAACCGGTTGATTAATGCTGTGGCAGATTAACGTTAATTTGACCCGTGTGTTGCCTACAATAAAAGTTGGACAAGGCTATCTTTATCGAAAAAATATTGTGCAAACGGAAATCAACAAGTGAGGGAATGTTGCCACAACTACCACACCAGATAGCCCGTTCCTCCTACTTTACCCATCCATAATTGTCGTGTTTAATTACAGTACACTCCGAGTGCCCCATTGGGCACGCGACCGTGTTGATTTATTAATATTTGTACTGTTCCATTGTTTGTTACTTCCTATAATTTGCAATACTTTCGTGTGTGAGTGTGATTGTTCCGAAATTAAATCAGTTAAATTAGTAATCAGCAGAGTAGGAGAAACGGGCTATCTGGTGTGGTAGTTTTTTGTGGCAACATTTCCTCACTTGTTGGTTTTCGTTTGCACAATATTTTTTCGGTGAAGGTAGCCTTGTCCAACTTTTATTGTAGGCATCAAACGGGTGGTTTTAACGTTACTCCGTCACAGGATTAATCAACCGGTTACTGAGGAGAGTGCTACAACTTCAAGAGACGTCAATTTTATACATTTCTTATATATTCTCCGATAAATATAACATATTATTAGAAAAAAGGAGATGGAAAGAGAGCGAAGGCATAGGAGAAGCACTAACTCGAGGCTTTAATAAATAATTATTTATGGAATTCTCTACACAATCACCACAAAAATTAAAATTGACTTCTATGATGCCTTAGGTGGAGGTGTGTAAAGAATAAAATCGCAACAGCTGTCAAGATGTGTTTATTCCGACACAACAAGTTTCTCATCAGTAAAGATGCATCTTCAGGTGCATGACATAAGAAAATGATTACATATTAATTGGAACAGCATCCAGCTTTCAGGGTACCTTGTTAAAACATTCCCACAATAGGCTGTGGTCGTCTTTAGGTAAATAATATTCCCGCTTTTTTCTTTAGAAAGAAAGAAATAAATCAGTACCCGGGCAACGCCGTGTTTTCAGCCAGTAATAATAATAATAATAACAATGAAGGAGTATGGAAGTATCACATTATTCCGAGAGATTTAATTCCAGGAGCCGGGAGATAGCACATAATTCCCGACTGCCGGCCGCGGTGGCCGAGGGGACTGAGGCGAGCCAGTCACGGTCTGCACGGCCACTATGGTCGGGGGTTCGAAACCCCCCCCTCGGGCATGGATATTTGTGCCGTCCTTAGTGTTAGCTAGATCGTAAGTAGTTTTTAAGTTTTAATGTTTAATGTTTGTTAAGCTTATGGGACTTAACTACGGGGTCATCTGTCCGTAAACTTACAAACTACTTATCAACTACCTTATACTAAGGACGGCACAAATATCAATGCCCGAGGGGGGATTCGAACCCCCGACCGTAGTGGCCGTGCAGACCGTGACTGGAGCGCCTCAGTCCCCTCGGCCACCGCGGCCGGCTTTTTAAGTTTAGGGACTGATAACCCCGTAATTAAGTCTCGTAAGCTATACAAACATTTGAACATTTTGAATTCCCGACTATTCCGGGAGTGTTGGCAACCCTACTGATTCAAAACACATGTTCTGGCGGCAAACGTTAAACGAATACATTCTGGTACAGTGGCGTTGTATGGCCGCCACCGTGAGCAGTCAGCAGACCCACGCTGTGTAGTGTGTAGAGCTAGGCCAGAGACGCGCCGGCCAGCTACAGGGGCAGGCAGTGTCGGCCAATTACTGAGCGTTCGGCGCCCCGCAGCCACTTAGCGCCGTGTTTACACGCCGGGACACCTCGTCTGCGCATGCGCGCGTTTGTCCGCTCACTGCCAGCCTGCATCCGCCTCTGGCTCCCTCTGCCGCGCCTCCGTGTCCCTGTGTGTGGGTTTAGAGGGATTGTATGTAGTGAAGTAAAAATCAGCGTCGTTTAAGACAATCATGTAAATGGACGGAAACGGTGAGATGCAGCTTTAATAGCTCAGGTTGTCAGTGAGTTGCTGTTAACTGCGATACAAGACGAGGTGACACAGTGGAAACATCATCCTGAATCTGGTTTTGGAGTATTTCTGCAACAACTAACGGCGACTGCCGAGATCGTATCCTTCATGACATATTCTTATTATCCCCTTACTGCAATATACTAACACGAATTATTTACAGACAAATGGAAAAACTTGTGGAATCCAACCTCGGGGAAGATCAGTTTGGATTTAGGAGAAGTGTAGGAACACGAGAGGCAATACTCACAATACGACTTATCTTAGAAGATAGGCTAAGCAAAGGGAAACCTACGTTTTTAGCGTTCGGCGATTTGGAGAAAGCTTTCGACAATGTCGACTGGAATACACTCTTCCAAATTCTGAAGGTATCAGGGGTAAAATATAGGGAGCGAAGAGTTATATTCAACTTATACAAAAACGAGACAGCGGTTATTAGAGTCGAAGGGCAAGAAAGGGACGCAGAGGTTGGGAAGGGAGTAAGACAGGGTTGTAGCCTTTCCCCAATTTTGTTCAATCTGTACATTGAGTAGTCAGTGAAGGAATTGAAGGAGAAATTTGGAGAGGGCATTAAAGTGCAGGGAGAAGAAATAAAAACATTGCGGTTTGCCAATGACATAGTAATTCTTTCAGAGAACGCAAAAGATCTGGAAGAGCAATTGAATGGGATGGACATTGTCTTGAAAGGAAGATATAAGATGAACATTAACAAGAGTAAAACGAACGTAATGGAATGCAGTGTCAGAAAATTAGGTGATGCTGAAGGAATTATTAGGTAATGAGACAATAAAAGTAGTACATGAATTTTGTTATTTGGGTAGCAAGATAACTTCTGGGGGCCAAAGTAAAGAAGATATAAAATGCAGAATGGCTATGGGAAGAAAAGCGTTTCTAAAGAAGCGAAACTTTTAACATCCAATATTAATTTAAATGCTAGGAACTCCTTTCTGAAAGCATTTGTCTGGAGTGTAGCATTGTATGGGAGTGAAACGTGGACGATAAGGAGTTCAGAAAAAAGATGATAGAAGCTTTTGATATGTGGTGCTCCAGACGAATGATGAAAATTAGATGGGTAGATCACGTAACTAATGAGGAGGTGCTTAACGGAATCGGGGAGAAAAGGAGCCGCGGTGTAGTAGCCGAGCGGTCTAAAGCGTCTCACTGCGGAGCGCGCGGTTTCTCGCCGTGGAGGTTCGAGTCCTCCCTGGGGCATGGGTGTATGTGTTTGTCCTTAAGTTAGTTTACCTAGGTTTAAGTAGTTTGTAAGCTACGGACTGATGACCACGCAGTTTGGTCCGATAGATTTATAAACATTTGAACATTTGGAGAAAAGGAGTTTCTGGCATTTACTGACTAAGAGAAGGGATAGATTGGTTGGACACATTCTGAGACATCAATGAATTGTCAACTTAGCATTAGAAGGAAGCGTTTGGGGTAAAAATCGTAGAGGGAGACCGAGGGACGAATATAGTAAGCAGATTCAAAAGGTGTAGGTTGCCGAATGTCTTCTCAGATGAAGAGACTTGCACAGGACAGAGTATTGTGGAGAGTTGCAGCAAACCAGTCTGCAGACTGAAAACCACAACAACAACACAACATCCCTCTGATCTCAGCACCTGTCTGCAGTCAATTGGCTATTCACGCAAACTGTCCTTCTGATGACATGTAATGTTTCTGTAAAAGTTACATGGAATATTTTCCATTGCTATACGGAACGCTAAAATCTAAGCTTCCTTTGTTCCATTAGCATAAACAGTGGTCAAAACAATTAGGGGATCAGTTGAGATATCTAGGTTGTGAATGCTAAAATGCTTCGGCGACTTTCTGTCGGTTCTACAGTGTGGAGACAACAACGTTACAGCAACCGACATAATTAAACAGAAAGTTGCTACAGACTGTGATGGTTTTGATTTGCGTTTACTCTACCACACGAATTACACAAACAGTCGGGTTCAAAAAAAAATGTTTGTTAAGCTTATGGGACTTAACTACGGGGTCATCAGTCCCTAAACTTTACTTAGGAACTACTTACGAACTAGGACGGCACAAATATCCATGCCCGAGGGGGGATTCGAACCCCCGACCGTAGTGACCGTGCTGACCGTGACTGGAGCGCCTCAGTCACCTCGGCCACCGCGGCCGGCCAGTCGGGTTCACATCAGTGGCGGACTAAGGGGGAGGGGGCGGATCGCCCCGGGCCTACGGTCTTGGAGGGCCTCCAAATACTTTGAAAGGACCCTTTTTATTTTATTTTTTATTTATTTATTGTTATTTTTATTTATTTACTTATTTATTTTTTGAGCGCGCTTGGCATCTCGTTCTGAGGGGGTTCCAAATCTCGAAAGCTATTTTTGCAGACTGTCCTGTGCCTCTCGTCCTGGAAGGGGCCTCCAATTCTTTTCTATAGTAATACACGTATTTCCAAGTGGACACGGGGGCCTCCTTTCGTTTCGCCGCCGCCCCGGGCCTCCAACAGCCTTAGTCCGCCACTGGTTCAGATAGTCAGATAGTGCAACGCAACAACGTGACTCAAACTGAATCTATGGCATGGAGAACCGTAGCAAGCTTGGAAGCGGGCCACTTCGAGGTGGCTGCAGCTGTTGGAGTGTCCCGAAGTGTAATTTCAAGAATCTGGACGCGATTTGAGATAACAGTCACCGTTAAACGAAGGTAAACACCACGTCGAGACAGGAGGCTGAATGCAACTAACACTCCGAAATGACTTTCGGGAATGTGTCCTCTACGTACGGAGGCCTACGGTGTGTGTCCCAATAAACCGCGACACCATTTTGCCCGCAGAAACCGGGCGGAGGGACAGCGGGATTGGAGTCGTAAAGAATGCCTCCGGGTTCTGTTCGCAGATGATTCAAGATTGTTTTCAGTCGGTCATTCGTCGTTCTTTCATCTGGAAAGGGAATAATCCTTCTTGTGACCAGGAAACATCATATCATGGTGGGGGACGAATGCTGTGGGCGGGAGACAGTATTCGTGACCGTACGGACCCCTCTACCGTTCAGAATGGCGCTTTGACTGCTCAAAGACCTTTCTCCTTTTATTGTCCACTATGCTGGTGCCATAGGATATGGGTTTCTTCTGGTGGACGACGACGCTCATCCACACATAGCTCCACTGGCGGACAACTTGCCTGAAGCTGAGGGAAATGAACGAATGGAGTGGCCAGCTTGTTCACCGGACTCAAACCCGATTGAGCATGCAAGCGTTTGAACTGCTAATCGTCCAAGTTTTACTGCCGTACAAAGCTACACTCGAGGCAAATGCCACCAGAAACTATTTCCTAATATTTCAAAATTTTAATATTGGATGTCAACAAATTTCTCTTCCTTAGAAATGCTTTTGTTCCCAGAGAAAATCTAATTTTGTATCTTCTCTACCATGAAAAGTTATTTTGCTATCCAAATAAGAAAAACTCATATATCACTATTATTGTCTCATTAAGTAATCTAATCCCTTCATCATTCCAAGATACTATTCCCTTCAGTTGCTCTTTCAGTTCCTTTTCTGTATCTGACTGAATTGCAATGTCGTCGACAAACAGTAAGTTTTTTCTTCTCCCTGAAATTCCTCCTCCAAATTTCTCGTACGTTCCTTCACAGCTTGCTCAATGCACAGACTGAATAACATTGGAGAAAGACTACAGCTTCCTTCCCAACCACCGCACCCCTTTCATCTCCTTCGACTCTAATTACTGCTAAATAGAAGAAATATAATTGGAATTGCATCAGCTGTACAATTTAATGGTGACATTTGAAAATTTCTAGCGGCTGGGACTCGAACCCGGATTTCTCACAGTTAGTGAGCGATCGCACTAAGCACTACACATCAGCGCACTCCTTCCGGATCGATCAATCGACACATTTCCTACTGAACGTCGTATATTTATCACTGCTATGTGATTTTTGTTCCAGTTGAACCTAACTTTTCGTTCCAGTTCCGAGACGGCTCCAAAACGCAGGACGAAACGGATTGCGCTTTTTTGGGATTCCATTGCGCAAACAAGATGTAAATACAAACTGCCAAAGGAAATGTCAATGACGGCTGAATTCACAACTATCTTGAAAGCCCTTACGGTTCTGGAGAAACACATTGTTTCTTCTCGGAGGCTAAATCTGCGCTCTTACTTCTTAAATATTCTCTTCGAGGGTATAAAAACCGCTCTATAGCCTACGAGATAACGGCACACATAAACCAGCTAGAATGAAATGGACACAGTGTCTCCATGTGTTGGATTAAAGCACTCAACAACGTTCTGGTGAAAGAGATCGCACACACCCTTGCGAAGGATGCCGTTACCACTGGTATGTAAGAATATACGCACGTTCCAGCGGAAAATATACTACCAGATTATAGAAGGAGAATTCGGACTGAAGTGAACAAAGAACGGCAAGATTCCCAGACAGCCGCGGTCGAGTAGCCGAGCGGTCTAAGGCGCCTTGTTGCGGAGCGCGTGGTTGCTCGCCGTCGGAGGTTCGAGTCCTCCCTGGGGCATATGTGTGTGTGTGTGTGTGTGTGTGTGTGTGTGTGTGTGTGTGTGTGTGTGTTTGTCCTTAGGTTAGTTTACCTAGGTTTAAGTAGTTCGTAAGCTACGGACTGATGAACACGCAGTTTGGTCCGATAGATTTACAAACATTTGAACAAACATTTGATTTGATTCCCAGACAACTAAAGGAAAACAATCAGGTACAGTGGTGTTGACGGAAGCTTGCAGCAACCGTAGTGCGACTGGTCCAACCGCTGTCGAACTGCGCAGCACCTACAACGCATCTGGATAGTGGCTACTCCACTTTGTGCCTGTGGTGAACTGGAGACAAAATATCACAGTTTTGTTTTTGAATTGGTGCTTCAACAGGTGGGATCTCACATCAAAGTTGCTAAGGTATGTGGTGAGCAGGAACTACCATTTACCAACATCTGTATCCACATTATTGGCAATCACAGACCTTGCAGTGTACAAGGCGTCGAAGAATGACTTATGAACTGATACGTAAAAGATAAAGCCGTGTGTAATCTCAATGTGTTATTTTCAGTTGCTGTTGTCTTTCTTTTCTGCCATAGATTTAATGTTTGTCTATTTGCTTTTGCCAACGTGCTTTTATAACTATACCGGTGTATGTCATTATGATTACGTGGATAGCTGTATAAGGCCAAGAAAAATAATAAAAAAATATCGAATTATCTCGAACAGAACGATCTATTGACCAAAGGTCAACACGGATTTCGAAAGTATCGTTCATGCGCAACACTAGCTCTTTACTCACACGGAGTGATGAGTGCTATCGACATGGGTTTCCGTATTTCTTGGTTTACAGAAGTCTTTTGATACCGTACTTCACAAACGGCCTTTAATCAAATTGCGTGGTTATGGTATGTCGCCCCAAGTTTGCGACTGGATAGGGGATTTCCTGTCAGGACTCAGTTTGTAGTAATCGATGGTAAGACATCGACTAAAACAGAGGTCATATCAGCCGTTCCACAGGGTATTGTTACTGGTCCCGTGCTGTTCCTTATTTACATAAACGATTTGGGAGAAAATCTTAGCAGCTCTCTTATGTTGTTTGTAGATGACGCCGTCATTTACCCTGTAATAAAATCATCTGAAGATCAAAACCAACTGCAGAACGATCTGAATAAGATATCACTGTGGTGTAAAAATTGGCAATTGATTCTAAATAATGAAAAGTGTGAAGTCGTCCACATGAGTACGAAAAGAAATCCGTTAAAATTGTTTACAAGAAAAATCAATCAAAAGTGAAGGCCGTAAGCTCCACTAAATACCGTCTCTAATGACGACGCTGTCGACGGTAGTTAAACTCCAAACCTCCTTCCTTCGTTCCTTCCTTCCTCTGAATACGTAGGAATTACTATTACATCAGACTTAACCCATTTCTTTCCAGCGTTGGGTACACGCAACAGGAAATTTAGCCTTACAAAATGCAGTTGAAATGGACTTACTATACAAAACTCAACATGCATGGGTGTTAAAAGGCTTTAACACTTGCATGGTGAGTTTTGTATAGTAAGACCATTTCGACTGCATTTTGTAAGTCTAAATTTCGTGTTGCGTGTACGCAACGCTGGGAAGAAATGGGTTAAACTGGAAAAACACGTAAATAATGTCGTAGGAAAGGCAAACCAGAGACGGTTTTTTATTGGCAGAACCCTTAAAAGATGCGACACGACTACTAAAGAGACTGCATACACTACGCTTGTCCGTCCTCATTTGGAGTATTCCTGCCCAGTGTGGGATCCTTATAAGGTGGGTTTGGCGGAGGACATCGAAAGAGTCCAAAGAGGGGCAGCTCGTCTTGTATTGTCACGATACAGGCGAGACAGCGTTAAGGAAATGATACAGGATCTGGGATGGGAATCATAACGGCGCTCATCGCTGCTGCGTGGGCTACTTAAGGAACTCCAATCGCCAAGATTGTCCTCCGAATGCGAAAATATTGTTGACTCCCACTTACACAGGTAGAGAAAATCATCAGAATAAAATACGAGAAATCAGAGCTCGAACGGAGAGATTCAGATGTTCTTTGTTCCCGCTCGCTATTCGGGAATGAAATGGGAGATAAATTGTATGAAGGTGGTTCGATGAACCCCCTGCCAGGCAGTTATGCCATGTAGATGTAGATTCCACCTAGAGAGTATCCAAATAAGTTATGCTGAAACGTAGTTGCATTCACCAGTACGGCAGTGGAGTCAGAAGACACGGCGGCTGCTGGCCTCGTGCGGTCTGGCAGGTGTGTGCCGTGCTGCTGCTGTAGCGTGGCTGGTCCGCTTCTTCCTGCGCCAGAGCGGCACGAGACGGCCGTAGAGTGCTGAGTGCCAATTAACGGCCGACACTGCCCACAGCCGCCTCCTTCCCCTCCAGCGCGCCCGTCCTTGACGCCGAACCGACGCCAGCTACCGAATGGGGAAACGGCCAAACGTGACGTCGACACGCGGTGCGCGTTTTCACGGCTGAGGACAGCTCTATACACTCCTGGCCAGCAAAATTGCTACACCACGAAGATGACATGCTACAGACGCGAAATTTAACCGACAGGAAGAAGATGCTGTCATATGCAAATGACGAGCTTTTCAGAGCATTCACACAAGGTTGGCACCGGTGGCGACACCTACAACGTGCTTACCCTCGTGTAAGGAGGAGAAATGCGTACCATCACGTTTCCGACTTTGATAAACGTCGGATTGTAGCCTATCGTGATTGCGGTTTATCGTATCACGACATTGTTCGTCGCGATCCAATTACTGTTAGCAGAATATGGAATCGGTGGTCTCAGGAGGGCAATACGGAACGCCGTGCTGGATCCCAACGACCTCGGATCACCAGCAGTCGAGATGACAGGCATCGTACCCGCATGGCTGTAACGAATCGTGCAGGGCAACAACCATCTGCACGACCAGTTCGACACGTTTGCAGCAGCATGGACTATCAGCTCGGAGACCATGGCTGCGGTTACCCTTGACGCTGCATCACAGACAGGAGCGCCTGCGATGGTGTACGCAACGACGAACCTGGGTGCACGAATCGCAAAACGTATTTTTTTCGGATGAAGCCAGGTTCTGATTACAGCATCATGATGGTCGCATCCATATTGGCGACGTCGCTGTGATTGCACATTGGACGCGTGTATTCGTCATCGCCATACTGGCGTATCACCCGGCGTGGTGGTATGGTATGCCAGTGGTTACACGTCTCGGTCGACTGCTGTCCTGACCAGCACGTTCTCCAGATCTCTCACTAATTGAAAACGTCTAGTCAATGGTGGACGAGCAACTGTCTCATTACAATACGCCAGTCACTACTCTTGATGAACTGTGGTATCGTGTTGAAGCTACATGGGTTCTGTACCTGTACACGACATCCAAGCTCTGTTTGACTCAATGCCCAAGCGTATCAAGGCCGTTATTACGGGTGTTAGCGGTGTTTGTTCCGGGTACTGATTTCTCAAGATCTATTCACCTAAATTGCGTGAATGTGAAGTCACATGTAAGTTCTAGGATAATATATTTGTCCAATGAATACCCGTTTACCATCTGCATTTCTTCTTGGCGTAACAATTTTTGGCCGGTGAAAAAAAAAGTCTCCTGGTCCGGATGGAATACCAGTTTGGTTTCCCCTTACTTAGCCTTTATCGGGAATCTTTAATTCAGCGCTAAGTTCCTAGTGATTGGGAGAAAGCGCGGGTGTCTCTCGTTTACAAGAAACGTGAAATTGCTGACCCACATAATTACAGGCCAGTTTCCTTGACATCAGTTTCCTTTAGAATTTTAGAGTAAATTCTCAGCTCGAATACTGGCTCGGTGTTCATCAGAGTGTATCGTCAGGCGTGCCATATAAATGATCTTATGAACAGAGTAACTTCTGGAAGGTTAGTCCAAAGCACTGTAATCAATTATTTTACTTAAATATCACAAGATATCTTTCGGCGTTAAGTGCCCTCTTCAGGTGTTTGGTATTTAGAGGCCTTAAGTGCTTCAACTGACTATTTATTAAATACCAAACACCTGACGATGGCACTTAACGCCGAAAGATATCTTGTGATACATAAATAAAGTAATTTATTACAGTGTGTTGGACTAACCTGTCACAATATGTCAATATACGACATTTCTAACACTGTGGGCCCAAGATACAACAAGAGTAGTTTGTAATTAGCGGCTGTTGCTGATGATGCTGTGGTGTATGTGAGGGTGTCGTCTTTAATTGACTGTAATAGCATATAGGATGACATAGACAAAATTTGTAGTTGGTGTGAAGAATCGCAGCTAGCTCTAAATGTAGAAAAATGTAAGGTGATGCGCATGAGTAGGAAAAACAATCCCATAAATTTCGAATACAGCGTTGGTAGTGAGCTTCTTGATGCAGTCGCGTAACAGTGCAGAGCGATATGAAATGGAACGAACATGTAAGGATAGCTGTCACTAAGGCGGACAGCCGACTGCGGTTTATTGGGAGAATTTTGGGAAGATGTATTTCATAAGTAAAGGAGACCGCGTATAAAACGCTTGTATGACCACGTCTTGAGTATTGCTCAAGTATTTGAGACTCGCAGCAGATCAGTTTAAAGGAAGACATAGAAGCAGTTCAGAGGCGAGCAGCTAGGTTCGTTACTGGTCGGTTCGAGCAATGCGCGAGTGTGACGGATATGCTCCGGAAACTCAAATGGGGACCGCTGAAGGAAAGACGACGTTCTTTTTGAGAAATTCTGATGAGGAAATGTAGAGAGCCGGAATTAGAAAGATCTTCCTGCCGCCTACTTACATTTCGCGTAATGATCACAAAGACAAGATAAGGAAAGCTAAGGCTCGTACACAGGCATATAGACATTCATTTTTTCCTCGTTCTTTTTGGGAGTGGAATAGGAAAGGAAACGCCTAGTAGTAGTACAGTGTACTCTCCGCCCCGCGCTTAACGGTGGGTTGAGGAGTATGTCTGTAGATGTAGAGGCTCCTTATGGACTGTGAACCATTTCACTAGACCAGTTTTTTTCAACCTTCTTGAACCCGCGACCCCCTTTCCGAGTAAAAATATCCGGCGATTCCCCAGGTCCATATTAAAACTATGTCACTCATTCCAAAGGCAAAGTATTTAATTTTCTTTCTTTCTAAGATCTGCGCAGCCATTCACGTCTGTGACACGAATCAAAACTGAAAAAAAAATGGCTACAAGTATTTTATGTATGGTTTTGCAGTTGTGAATAATAAATCTCAATGTGCAATTTCTGGCGATGTGTTATGTGCGAGCATGAAACCATAAAAGGTGATGCACCATATCCTAATATTTCAAAGTGACTCATAAACTTCGGATTTCTTCGAAAGGATAGTGAAAACCCTTAACCAGCAGCAAACTACTATGATCCAGTAAAAAAATGGTATTGTTATAAGTTAATTAAAAATAATATTGTATTAAAAAATCGTTACCTGCTGCAAACTACTAAAATCTATTAGTAAAAACATATTCTTATGTATTGATAAAAAATAATATTAAGTTAGTGATTATTTGTTTTTCTGACCTCAAAATATCTGAACATGTGACAAAGTCATACAAGAAGATTGCGGCCATTGTCAATAACTTTAGTAGTACCGCGCAAACGCGGTCAAGTCGCTTAAGTAACAAATCATCATGAGGTGGGAAAATGGCTTCAGTTTTTCGCGTTTCGGTCAGTCCATCATTAGAAATCAAAAGTGCCATAGGTACATCTTATACCTGTGACACTTTTGATGCCTGATTAAGGGCCGCCACAACAAAGCCATTTTTTCACCTATGGATGACTTATTGACTAAGCGACTTTCTCGAAAACATCTCACTTCCATGTGGCACTTCTGGCGTAGTAGCTGAACGTCACGGGGCGTAAGTTTGCTGCTACTGCATCCGTCTGCGACCGCGCTCCCCCCCCCCCTCCCCCCCCTCCCCCGAGCAAGACTTTACTGGAGTTGTTGTTGGGTATTTAAAGGGGACTAAAATGCTTGGTTATCAGTCCCCTGTTCCCAGCTATGAGTTCATATCTTACTACTTTGCGATCTCCCCAGGGGGTCGCGACGCACAGGTAGAAAAACACTGCACTATACTAGAGAGACAAGTCAATTTCATTTTGTCACCAAAAATCCCGAAAGCTTCTTGACCAATTTAATCCAACCATTGAGGCAAATCACGCACCACATGTCAATTTCATTTTTTATATTTTTTATTTGTCAGTAAGGCATGTTTGGGTACCACTTTATAGGGACTGATGACCCCGTAGTTAAGTCCCATAAGCTTAACAAACATTTGAACATTTGGTACCACATTATTTCATTTGCAAGTACCGTAAAATGGTCTAACTTTGGCCACTATTTACGTTTTGTTTATAAATTTTAATGTGAATACGAATACTAAATATTTTGATTAAATTAGGGACTATTCTCTGTGGCATGTTGTTAAATAAAATTTTTAATAGTGGCCGAAGTTTCCCTGGAAATGAGGCGACATCGGCCACGTACGAAATGTTATGAGAATACAAAGATATGCACGCCTGAATTATCTTCGACCACCTGAAATTAACGCTACGATTTTAGAGAAACTTCCTCTAAATTATCTTGTACTCACCCTCTGACCCACTCTTCCCCAGGCAATTTTTGTAATGGACATAGTAGTTCCCTCCCTATTAAAGAAGTTTTTTTTACGAACAAAATCCCTTGTGGTGTCAAAGGAAAACCCCATAACAGCCCCTCAGTAATTGCTCAGATAGTACTGGCTTCCTTGTAATACTGAAGATTCGTCATTTCCATTTTCCAAAATATGGAGTTTCTCCTCTTTGGAAATAAGCAGGAGACGTGTTTTAGAATCTCTATCGTCTGCCAGTATTTTCTGCCACTTCATATGTCTTGCCAACATATTGCATTGTATGTTGTGGTCTTCAGTCCGGAGACTGGTTTGATGCAGCTCTCCACAATACCCTATCCTGAGCAAGCCTCTTCATCTCCACATAAGAACAGCAACCTACATCTGTATGAATCTGCTTACTGTATCCATCTCTTGGTCTTCCTCTGCGGTTTTTACCCCACACACTTCCCTCAAAAGCTAAATTCACAATACCTTGATGTCTAAGAATGTGCCCTACCAATCTATTCCTTCTTTTAGTCAAGGTATGCCAGAAATTTCTTTTCTCCCCAATTCTGTTCAGTACCTCGTCATTAGTTACGCGATCCACCCACCTAATCTTCAGCATTCTTCTGTAGCACCACATTTCAAAAGCCTGTATTCTTTTCCTGTCCGCACTGTTTATCGTCCATGTTTCACTCCCATGCAAGGCAACACTCCATACAAATGCCTTCAGAAAGGACTTTCTTAGGCTTAAATCAATATTCGATGTTAACAAATTTCTCTTTTTCTACCCATTGCCATTCTGCATTTTATATCCTCTGTACTGCGACCATCATTTGTTATTTTACTGCCCAAGTAACAAAACTCATCTACCTCCTTTATTGCTTCGTTACCTAATCTAATTCCTTCAGCATCACCTGATTTTCTTAGACTGCACTCCATTACCCTAGTTTTGCTCTTGTTAATGTTCATCTTATATGCACCTTTCAGCACACTGTCCATTCCGTTCAACTGCTCTTCCAGATCCTTTCCTGTCTCTGCCAGAATTATTATGTCGTCGGCAAAACGTAATGTTTTTCATTCTTCCCCCTGAACTTTAATTCCTTAACCAAATTTCTCCTTGCTTTCCTTTATAGCTTGCTCAATGTACAAATTGAATAACATTGGAGAAAGGCTACAACCCTGTCTTACTCTCTTTCCAACCACTGCATCACTTTCATGCCCTTCAACTCTGACAACCGCTGTCTGGTTTTTGTACAAGTTGTAAATAATCTTACGCTCCCTATATTTTACTCCAGCTTCCTTCAGAACTTGAAAGAGTTTATTCCAATCAACATTGTCAAAAGCCTTCTCCAAATCTACAAAAGCTAAAAATGTAGGTTTGCCTTTTCTTAGTCTATCTTCTAGGATAAGCCGTAAAGTGAGTATTGCCTCCCGTGTTCCTACATTTCTCCTGAACCCAAACTGATCTTCCCCGAGGTCAGCTTCTACCAGCTTTTCCATCCTTCTGTAAATAATTCGTGTTAATATTTTACAACCATGACTTATTAAACTGATGGTTCTGTAGTTTTCACACCTGTCTGCACCTGCTTTCTTTGGTATGGGGATTATAACATTTTTCTTAAAGTCTGAGGGTACTTCACCTGTCTCATACATTTTACACACCAGGTGAAACAATTTTGTCATGGCTGGCTCTGCCAGAGACTTTAGTAGCTCTGAGGGTATGTCATCTACTCCTGGGGCCTTGTTCCGACCTAGGTCTTTCAGCGCTCTGTCAAATTCATCTCTCAGTATAGTATCTCCTATTTCATCTTGATCTACTTCCTCTTCCCTTTCTACAACATTGTCTCTAAGTTCATTTCCTTTGTAAAGCTGCTCTATGTACTCTTTCCACCTTCCAGCTTTCCCTTCTCCAAATGTTTCTTTTATTTTCCTGTAGGCTGTATCTATTTTTCCCCTATTTTTACATTCTTCTACATCCTTGCATTTGCCTTCTAGCCACTCCTGCTTAGCCATTTTGCACTTCCTGTCAATCTCATTTCTTAGTCGTCTGTACTCCATTTTGCCTCTTTCATTTACTGCATTTTTATATTTTCTCCTTTCATCGATTAAATTTAGTATCTCCTGAGATATCCAAGGATTTTTTGTAGGTCTTGCCTTCCTACCTATTTTGTCCTCTGCTGCCTTCACTATTTCATCTCTCAATTTTACCCATTCCTCCTCAACTGTTTTATTTTCCCCCGCTTCTGTCAATTGTTGCCTAACGCTCCCTCTGAAATTCTTAAGAGATTCAGGTTCCTTCAACTTATCCAGGTTCCATCTCCTTTTTTTCCTACCTTTTTGTTGTTTCTTTAGTTTCGGCCTACAGTTCATAACCAACAAGTTACGGTCAGAGTCTATATCTGCTCCTGGTATGTTTTACAGTTTAAAACCTGGTTCCGAAATCTATGTCTTACCATTATAAAATCTATCTGGTATCTCCCGGTGTCTCCTGGTCTCTTCCACGTATACAACCTTCTTTTGTGATTCTTAAACCAGGTGTTTGTTATAACCAAATTATGTTCCGCGCAAAATTCTACCAGGCGGCTTCCTCTTTCATTCCTTTTGCCCAGACCATATTCACCTACTATCTTCCCTTCCCTTCCTTGTCCTACTACCGAATTCCAGTCTCCCATCACAATTAAGATTTCCTCTCCCTTAACTGTCTGAATAATTTCCTTTAGCTCCTCATATATTTCTTCGATCTCCTCATCATCGGCAGAGCTAGTTGGCATATAAACCTGTACTACTGTGGTCGCTGTTGGCTTTGTATCTATCTTGACTACGATAATGCGATCACTGTGCTGGTCATAGTAGTTTACCCGCATTCCTATTTTCTTATTCATTATCAGACCCACTCCTGTAATACCCCCAACTGATTTTGTATTTATAATCCTGTACTCGCCTGACCAGAAATCCTGTTCATCCTGCCACCGAACTTCACTAATCCCCACTATATGTAACTTCAACCTATCCATTTCCCTTTTTAAATGTTCTAGCTTCCCTACCCGATTAAGGGATCTAACATTCCACGCTCCGATACGTAGAATGCCAGTGTTGTTTTTCCTGATGATCACATCCTCCTGAGTAGTCCCCGCCCGGAGATCCGAATGGGAGACTATTTTACCTCCGGAATATTTTACCCGAGAGGATGCCATCATCATATGTTCATACAGTAGAGCTGCATGTCCTCGGGAAAATTAACGGCTGTAGTTTCCCCTTGCTTTCAGCCATTCGCAGTAACTGTGTGGCAAAGCCACACTAGCTAATGTTACAAGGCCAGCTCAGTCAATCATCCAGACTGTTGCCCCTGTAACTACTGAAAAGGCTGCTGCCCCTCTTCAGGAACCACACGTTTGTCTGGCCTCTCCACAGATACCCCTCCGCTGTGGTTGCACCTACGGTACGGCTATCTGTATCGTTGAGGCACGCAAGCCACCCCACCTCGGCAATGTCTGTGGTTCATGGGAGTGGATTTCATTGTATATGCCTCTTAATTTAAGATAAACTGTTGATGCATGAAACACATACAAATTACTATTATTTTTTCCCTTTGGATTTGCACTGCTCTCCATAATACTTGTACACCATGCTGGCATCCGTACAGTGGTGAAGGTCATTTCATCTTTATATGTAGAGTGTCCGTGTTTTTACACTGCATTTAAATTTACAGTTTTATTGCAATTTTTCACACAAGACCTTCAAACCGAGGGGACTTCTCCGTGGGTGTATGTTGGGGCAAATCCTGTACTATGAAAGGAGATATGACGTCGTAAACTATGAGATGCGCGAAACCCTGTTAGAACACGCGACAATGTTGCACATTTCCTCCTAAACCACTGGACCGATTTGATCCAAATTTGGTGCATATATTCCTTACAGAAAGGTAACAATTGCTGTAGAGGTAAGCACCACCTACAACACAGTCTTCAGGAGGTATGACGCGTATTGTGCATGACGTAGAGTACTTTACTTACGTACCATAACAAAATGTACAGTTTTATTTCGATAGTGATGAAAATTTGCAATTAACATTCAAGACAAGACGAAGCTCACTAAATATAAAATTTCAAGTGATGCATCGCGGAGGGTACTGATAGTTTAATTCGCTTCCTATTGTATGGGCAGGGACAGCAGTTGTACGTTGCATCAGACTGAAAACATTTACAGCAGCTGTGCTTTTTTTATCTTTTATTACTATATAATAGTACTAGTTGAGCCGCGCGAATAATTCACACTCTATCCTGATCAGATAGGTAAGATAGTAATGGAGAAAAGGCAGATGTAAGTACATTTGTATAAAAGATAATAAGAATATTCCAGAATGAAACTTTCACTCTGCAGCGGAGTGTGCGCTGATATGAAACTTCCTGGCAAATTAAAATTGTGTGCCGGAACCGGGACTCGAACCTGGGACCTTTGCCTTTCGCGGGCAAGCGCTCAACCGACTGAGCTGCCCCGACACGACTCACGATGCCGCCTCACAACTTTACTTCCGCCAGTACCTCGCCTCCTACTTTCCAAACTTCACAGAAGCTCTCTTGCAAACACGCAAGACAAGCACTCCTGGAAGAAAGGATATGGTGGAGACATGGCTTAGCCACAGCCTAAGGGATGTTTCCAGAATGAAACTTTCACTCTGCAGCGGAGTGTGCGCTGATATGAAACTTCCTGGCAGATTAAAATTGTGTGCCGGAACCGGGACTCGAACCTGGGACCTTTGCCTTTCGCGGGCAAGCGCTCAACCGACTGAGCTACCCCGACACGACTCACGATGCCGCCTCACAACTTTACTTCCGCCAGTACCTCGCCTCCTACTTTCCAAACTTCACAGAAGCTCTCTTGCAAACACGCAAGACTAGCACTCCTGGAAGAAAGGATATGGTGGAGACATGGCTTAGCCACAGCCTAAGGGATGTTTCCAGAATGAAACTTTCACTCTGCAGCGGAGTGTGCGCTGATATGAAACTTCCTGGCAGATTAAAATTGTGTGCCGGAACCGGGACTCGAACCTGGGACCTTTGCCTTTCGCGGGCAAGCGCTCAACCGACTGAGCTACCCCGACACGACTCACGATGCCGCCTCACAACTTTACTTCCGCCAGTACCTCGCCTCCTACTTTCCAAACTTCACAGAAGCTCTCTTGCAAACACGCAAGACTAGCACTCCTGGAAGAAAGGATATGGTGGAGACATGGCTTAGCCACAGCCTAAGGGATGTTTCCAGAATGAAACTTTCACTCTGCAGCGGAGTGTGCGCTGATATGAAACTTCCTGGCAGATTAAAATTGTGTGCCGGAACCGGGACTCGAACCTGGGACCTTTGCCTTTCGCGGGCAAGCGCTCAACCGACTGAGCTACCCCGACACGACTCACGATGCCGCCTCACAACTTTACTTCCGCCAGTACCTCGCCTCCTACTTTCCAAACTTCACAGAAGCTCTCTTGCAAACACGCAAGACTAGCACTCCTGGAAGAAAGGATATGGTGGAGACATGGCTTAGCCACAGCCTAAGGGATGTTTCCAGAATGAAAATTTCACTCTGCAGCGGAGTGTGCGCTGATATGAAACTTCCTGGCAGATTAAAATTGTGTGCCGGAACCGGGACTCGAACCTGGGACCTTTGCCTTTCGCGGGCAAGCGCTCAACCGACTGAGCTACCCCGACACGACTCACGATGCCGCCTCACAACTTTACTTCCGCCAGTACCTCGCCTCCTACTTTCCAAACTTCACAGAAGCTCTCTTGCAAACACGCAAGACTAGCACTCCTGGAAGAAAGGATATGGTGGAGACATGGCTTAGCCACAGCCTAAGGGATGTTTCCAGAATGAAACTTTCACTCTGCAGCGGAGTGTGCGCTGATATGAAACTTCCTGGCAGATTAAAATTGTGTGCCGGAACCGGGACTCGAACCTGGGACCTTTGCCTTTCGCGGGCAAGCGCTCAACCGACTGAGCTACCCCGACACGACTCACGATGCCGCCTCACAACTTTACTTCCGCCAGTACCTCGCCTCCTACTTTCCAAACTTCACAGAAGCTCTCTTGCAAACACGCAAGACTAGCACTCCTGGAAGAAAGGATATGGTGGAGACATGGCTTAGCCACAGCCTAAGGGATGTTTCCAGAATGAAACTTTCACTCTGCAGCGGAGTGTGCGCTGATATGAAACTTCCTGGCAGATTAAAATTGTGTGCCGGAACCGGGACTCGAACCTGGGACCTTTGCCTTTCGCGGGCAAGCGCTCAACCGACTGAGCTACCCCGACACGACTCACGATGCCGCCTCACAACTTTACTTCCGCCAGTACCTCGCCTCCTACTTTCCAAACTTCACAGAAGCTCTCTTGCAAACACGCAAGACTAGCACTCCTGGAAGAAAGGATATGGTGGAGACATGGCTTAGCCACAGCCTAAGGGATGTTTCCAGAATGAAACTTTCACTCTGCAGCGGAGTGTGCGCTGATATGAAACTTCCTGGCAGATTAAAATTGTGTGCCGGAACCGGGACTCGAACCTGGGACCTTTGCCTTTCGCGGGCAAGCGCTCAACCGACTGAGCTACCCCGACACGACTCACGATGCCGCCTCACAACTTTACTTCCGCCAGTACCTCGCCTCCTACTTTCCAAACTTCACAGAAGCTCTCTTGCAAACACGCAAGACTAGCACTCCTGGAAGAAAGGATATGGTGGAGACATGGCTTAGCCACAGCCTAAGGGATGTTTCCAGAATGAAACTTTCACTCTGCAGCGGAGTGTGCGCTGATATGAAACTTCCTGGCAGATTAAAATTGTGTGCCGGAACCGGGACTCGAACCTGGGACCTTTGCCTTTCGCGGGCAAGCGCTCAACCGACTGAGCTACCCCGACACGACTCACGATGCCGCCTCACAACTTTACTTCCGCCAGTACCTCGCCTCCTACTTTCCAAACTTCACAGAAGCTCTCTTGCAAACACACAAGACTAGCACTCCTGGAAGAAAGGATATGGTGGAGACATGGCTTAGCCACAGCCTAAGGAATGTTTCCAGAATGAAACTTTCACTCTGCAGCGGAGTGTGCGCTGATATGAAACTTCCTGGCAGATTAAAATTGTGTGCCGGAACCGGGACTCGAACCTGGGACCTTTGCCTTTCGCGGGCAAGCGCTCAACCGACTGAGCTACCCCGACACGACTCACGATGCCGCCTCACAACTTTACTTCCGCCAGTACCTCGCCTCCTACTTTCCAAACTTCACAGAAGCTCTCTTGCAAACACGCAAGACTAGCACTCCTGGAAGAAAGGATATGGTGGAGACATGGCTTAGCCACAGCCTAAGGGATGTTTCCAGAATGAAACTTTCACTCTGCAGCGGAGTGTGCGCTGATATGAAACTTCCTGGCAGATTAAAATTGTGTGCCGGAACCGGGACTCGAACCTGGGACCTTTGCCTTTCGCGGGCAAGCGCTCAACCGACTGAGCTACCCCGACACGACTCACGATGCCGCCTCACAACTTTACTTCCGCCAGTACCTCGCCTCCTACTTTCCAAACTTCACAGAAGCTCTCTTGCAAACACGCAAGACTAGCACTCCTGGAAGAAAGGATATGGTGGAGACATGGCTTAGCCACAGCCTAAGGGATGTTTCCAGAATGAAACTTTCACTCTGCAGCGGAGTGTGCGCTGATATGAAACTTCCTGGCAGATTAAAATTGTGTGCCGGAACCGGGACTCGAACCTGGGACCTTTGCCTTTCGCGGGCAAGCGCTCAACCGACTGAGCTACCCCGACACGACTCACGATGCCGCCTCACAACTTTACTTCCGCCAGTACCTCGCCTCCTACTTTCCAAACTTCACAGAAGCTCTCTTGCAAACACACAAGACTAGCACTCCTGGAAGAAAGGATATGGTGGAGACATGGCTTAGCCACAGCCTAAGGAATGTTTCCAGAATGAAACTTTCACTCTGCAGCGGAGTGTGCGCTGATATGAAACTTCCTGGCAGATTAAAATTGTGTGCCGGAACCGGGACTCGAACCTGGGACCTTTGCCTTTCGCGGGCAAGCGCTCAACCGACTGAGCTACCCCGACACGACTCACGATGCCGCCTCACAACTTTACTTCCGCCAGTACCTCGCCTCCTACTTTCCAAACTTCACAGAAGCTCTCTTGCAAACACGCAAGACTAGCACTCCTGGAAGAAAGGATATGGTGGAGACATGGCTTAGCCACAGCCTAAGGGATGTTTCCAGAATGAAAATTTCACTCTGCAGCGGAGTGTGCGCTGATATGAAACTTCCTGGCAGATTAAAATTGTGTGCCGGAACCGGGACTCGAACCTGGGACCTTTGCCTTTCGCGGGCAAGCGCTCAACCGACTGAGCTACCCCGACACGACTCACGATGCCGCCTCACAACTTTACTTCCGCCAGTACCTCGCCTCCTACTTTCCAAACTTCACAGAAGCTCTCTTGCAAACACGCAAGACTAGCACTCCTGGAAGAAAGGATATGGTGGAGACATGGCTTAGCCACAGCCTAAGGGATGTTTCCAGAATGAAACTTTCACTCTGCAGCGGAGTGTGCGCTGATATGAAACTTCCTGGCAGATTAAAATTGTGTGCCGGAACCGGGACTCGAACCTGGGACCTTTGCCTTTCGCGGGCAAGCGCTCAACCGACTGAGCTACCCCGACACGACTCACGATGCCGCCTCACAACTTTACTTCCGCCAGTACCTCGCCTCCTACTTTCCAAACTTCACAGAAGCTCTCTTGCAAACACGCAAGACTAGCACTCCTGGAAGAAAGGATATGGTGGAGACATGGCTTAGCCACAGCCTAAGGGATGTTTCCAGAATGAAACTTTCACTCTGCAGCGGAGTGTGCGCTGATATGAAACTTCCTGGCAGATTAAAATTGTGTGCCGGAACCGGGACTCGAACCTGGGACCTTTGCCTTTCGCGGGCAAGCGCTCAACCGACTGAGCTACCCCGACACGACTCACGATGCCGCCTCACAACTTTACTTCCGCCAGTACCTCGCCTCCTACTTTCCAAACTTCACAGAAGCTCTCTTGCAAACACGCAAGACTAGCACTCCTGGAAGAAAGGATATGGTGGAGACATGGCTTAGCCACAGCCTAAGGGATGTTTCCAGAATGAAACTTTCACTCTGCAGCGGAGTGTGCGCTGATATGAAACTTCCTGGCAGATTAAAATTGTGTGCCGGAACCGGGACTCGGAACCTGGGACCTTTGCCTTTCGCGGGCAAGCGCTCAACCGACTGAGCAACCCCGACACGACTCACGATGCCGCCTCACAACTTTACTTCCGCCAGTACCTCGCCTCCTACTTTCCAAACTTCACAGAAGCTCTCTTGCAAACACGCAAGACTAGCACTCCTGGAAGAAAGGATATGGTGGAGACATGGCTTAGCCACAGCCTAAGGGATGTTTCCAGAATGAAACTTTCACTCTGCAGCGGAGTGTGCGCTGATATGAAACTTCCTGGCAGATTAAAATTGTGTGCCGGAACCGGGACTCGAACCTGGGACCTTTGCCTTTCGCGGGCAAGCGCTCAACCGACTGAGCTACCCGACACGACTCACGATGCCGCCTCACAACTTTACTTCCGCCAGTACCTCGCCTCCTACTTTCCAAACTTCACAGAAGCTCTCTTGCAAACACGCAAGACTAGCACTCCTGGAAGAAAGGATATGGTGGAGACATGGCTTAGCCACAGCCTAAGGGATGTTTCCAGAATGAAACTTTCACTCTGCAGCGGAGTGTGCGCTGATATGAAACTTCCTGGCAGATTAAAATTGTGTGCCGGAACCGGGACTCGAACCTGGGACCTTTGCCTTTCGCGGGCAAGCGCTCAACCGACTGAGCTACCCCGACACGACTCACGATGCCGCCTCACAACTTTACTTCCGCCAGTACCTCGCCTCCTACTTTCCAAACTTCACAGAAGCTCTCTTGCAAACACGCAAGACTAGCACTCCTGGAAGAAAGGATATGGTGGAGACATGGCTTAGCCACAGCCTAAGGGATGTTTCCAGAATGAAACTTTCACTCTGCAGCGGAGTGTGCGCTGATATGAAACTTCCTGGCAGATTAAAATTGTGTGCCGGAACCGGGACTCGAACCTGGGACCTTTGCCTTTCGCGGGCAAGCGCTCAACCGACTGAGCTACCCCGACACGACTCACGATGCCGCCTCACAACTTTACTTCCGCCAGTACCTCGCCTCCTACTTTCCAAACTTCACAGAAGCTCTCTTGCAAACACGCAAGACTAGCACTCCTGGAAGAAAGGATATGGTGGAGACATGGCTTAGCCACAGCCTAAGGGATGTTTCCAGAATGAAACTTTCACTCTGCAGCGGAGTGTGCGCTGATATGAAACTTCCTGGCAGATTAAAATTGTGTGCCGGAACCGGGACTCGAACCTGGGACCTTTGCCTTTCGCGGGCAAGCGCTCAACCGACTGAGCTACCCCGACACGACTCACGATGCCGCCTCACAACTTTACTTCCGCCAGTACCTCGCCTCCTACTTTCCAAACTTCACAGAAGCTCTCTTGCAAACACACAAGACTAGCACTCCTGGAAGAAAGGATATGGTGGAGACATGGCCTAGCCACAGCCTAAGGAATGTTTCCAGAATGAAACTTTCACTCTGCAGCGGAGTGTGCGCTGATATGAAACTTCCTGGCAGATTAAAATTGTGTGCCGGAACCGGGACTCGAACCTGGGACCTTTGCCTTTCGCGGGCAAGCGCTCAACCGACTGAGCTACCCCGACACGACTCACGATGCCGCCTCACAACTTTACTTCCGCCAGTACCTCGCCTCCTACTTTCCAAACTTCACAGAAGCTCTCTTGCAAACACGCAAGACTAGCACTCCTGGAAGAAAGGATATGGTGGAGACATGGCTTAGCCACAGCCTAAGGGATGTTTCCAGAATGAAACTTACACTCTGCAGCGGAGTGTGCGCTGATATGAAACTTCCTGGCAGATTAAAATTGTGTGCCGGAACCGGGACTCGAACCTGGGACCTTTGCCTTTCGCGGGCAAGCGCTCAACCGACTGAGCTACCCCGACACGACTCACGATGCCGCCTCACAACTTTACTTCCGCCAGTACCTCGCCTCCTACTTTCCAAACTTCACAGAAGCTCTCTTGCAAACACGCAAGACTAGCACTCCTGGAAGAAAGGATATGGTGGAGACATGGCTTAGCCACAGCCTAAGGGATGTTTCCAGAATGAAACTTTCACTCTGCAGCGGAGTGTGCGCTGATATGAAACTTCCTGGCAGATTAAAATTGTGTGCCGGAACCGGGACTCGAACCTGGGACCTTTGCCTTTCGCGGGCAAGCGCTCAACCGACTGAGCTACCCCGACACGACTCACGATGCCGCCTCACAACTTTACTTCCGCCAGTACCTCGCCTCCTACTTTCCAAACTTCACAGAAGCTCTCTTGCAAACACACAAGACTAGCACTCCTGGAAGAAAGGATATGGTGGAGACATGGCTTAGCCACAGCATAAGGAATGTTTCCAGAATGAAACTTTCACTCTGCAGCGGAGTGTGCGCTGATATGAAACTTCCTGGCAGATTAAAATTGTGTGCCGGAACCGGGACTCGAACCTGGGACCTTTGCCTTTCGCGGGCAAGCGCTCAACCGACTGAGCTACCCCGACACGACTCACGATGCCGCCTCACAACTTTACTTCCGCCAGTACCTCGCCTCCTACTTTCCAAACTTCACAGAAGCTCTCTTGCAAACACGCAAGACTAGCACTCCTGGAAGAAAGGATATGGTGGAGACATGGCTTAGCCACAGCCTAAGGGATGTTTCCAGAATGAAACTTTCACTCTGCAGCGGAGTGTGCGCTGATATGAAACTTCCTGGCAGATTAAAATTGTGTGCCGGAACCGGGACTCGAACCTGGGACCTTTGCCTTTCGCGGGCAAGCGCTCAACCGACTGAGCTACCCCGACACGACTCACGATGCCGCCTCACAACTTTACTTCCGCCAGTACCTCGCCTCCTACTTTCCAAACTTCACAGAAGCTCTCTTGCAAACACGCAAGACTAGCACTCCTGGAAGAAAGGATATGGTGGAGACATGGCTTAGCCACAGCCTAAGGGATGTTTCCAGAATGAAACTTTCACTCTGCAGCGGAGTGTGCGCTGATATGAAACTTCCTGGCAGATTAAAATTGTGTGCCGGAACCGGGACTCGAACCTGGGACCTTTGCCTTTCGCGGGCAAGCGCTCAACCGACTGAGCTACCCCGACACGACTCACGATGCCGCCTCACAACTTTACTTCCGCCAGTACCTCGCCTCCTACTTTCCAAACTTCACAGAAGCTCTCTTGCAAACACGCAAGACTAGCACTCCTGGAAGAAAGGATATGGTGGAGACATGGCTTAGCCACAGCCTAAGGGATGTTTCCAGAATGAAACTTTCACTCTGCAGCGGAGTGTGCGCTGATATGAAACTTCCTGGCAGATTAAAATTGTGTGCCGGAACCGGGACTCGAACCTGGGACCTTTGCCTTTCGCGGGCAAGCGCTCAACCGACTGAGCTACCCCGACACGACTCACGATGCCGCCTCACAACTTTACTTCCGCCAGTACCTCGCCTCCTACTTTCCAAACTTCACAGAAGCTCTCTTGCAAACACGCAAGACTAGCACTCCTGGAAGAAAGGATATGGTGGAGACATGGCTTAGCCACAGCCTAAGGGATGTTTCCAGAATGAAACTTTCACTCTGCAGCGGAGTGTGCGCTGATATGAAACTTCCTGGCAGATTAAAATTGTGTGCCGGAACCGGGACTCGAACCTGGGACCTTTGCCTTTCGCGGGCAAGCGCTCAACCGACTGAGCTACCCCGACACGACTCACGATGCCGCCTCACAACTTTACTTCCGCCAGTACCTCGCCTCCTACTTTCCAAACTTCACAGAAGCTCTCTTGCAAACACGCAAGACTAGCACTCCTGGAAGAAAGGATATGGTGGAGACATGGCTTAGCCACAGCCTAAGGGATGTTTCCAGAATGAAACTTTCACTCTGCAGCGGAGTGTGCGCTGATATGAAACTTCCTGGCAGATTAAAATTGTGTGCCGGAACCGGGACTCGAACCTGGGACCTTTGCCTTTCGCGGGCAAGCGCTCAACCGACTGAGCTACCCCGACACGACTCACGATGCCGCCTCACAACTTTACTTCCGCCAGTACCTCGCCTCCTACTTTCCAAACTTCACAGAAGCTCTCTTGCAAACACGCAAGACTAGCACTCCTGGAAGAAAGGATATGGTGGAGACATGGCTTAGCCACAGCCTAAGGGATGTTTCCAGAATGAAACTTTCACTCTGCAGCGGAGTGTGCACTGATATGAAACTTCCTGGCAGATTAAAATTGTGTGCCGGAACCGGGACTCGAACCTGGGACCTTTGCCTTTCGCGGGCAAGCGCTCAACCGACTGAGCTACCCCGACACGACTCACGATGCCGCCTCACAACTTTACTTCCGCCAGTACCTCGCCTCCTACTTTCCAAACTTCACAGAAGCTCTCTTGCAAACACGCAAGACTAGCACTCCTGGAAGAAAGGATATGGTGGAGACATGGCTTAGCCACAGCCTAAGGGATGTTTCCAGAATGAAACTTTCACTCTGCAGCGGAGTGTGCGCTGATATGAAACTTCCTGGCAGATTAAAATTGTGTGCCGGAACCGGGACTCGAACCTGGGACCTTTGCCTTTCGCGGGCAAGCGCTCAACCGACTGAGCTACCCCGACACGACTCACGATGCCGCCTCACAACTTTACTTCCGCCAGTACCTCGCCTCCTACTTTCCAAACTTCACAGAAGCTCTCTTGCAAACACGCAAGACTAGCACTCCTGGAAGAAAGGATATGGTGGAGACATGGCTTAGCCACAGCCTAAGGGATGTTTCCAGAATGAAACTTTCACTCTGCAGCGGAGTGTGCGCTGATATGAAACTTCCTGGCAGATTAAAATTGTGTGCCGGAACCGGGACTCGAACCTGGGACCTTTGCCTTTCGCGGGCAAGCGCTCAACCGACTGAGCTACCCCGACACGACTCACGATGCCGCCTCACAACTTTACTTCCGCCAGTACCTCGCCTCCTACTTTCCAAACTTCACAGAAGCTCTCTTGCAAACACGCAAGACTAGCACTCCTGGAAGAAAGGATATGGTGGAGACATGGCTTAGCCACAGCCTAAGGGATGTTTCCAGAATGAAACTTTCACTCTGCAGCGGAGTGTGCGCTGATATGAAACTTCCTGGCAGATTAAAATTGTGTGCCGGAACCGGGACTCGAACCTGGGACCTTTGCCTTTCGCGGGCAAGCGCTCAACCGACTGAGCTACCCCGACACGACTCACGATGCCGCCTCACAACTTTACTTCCGCCAGTACCTCGCCTCCTACTTTCCAAACTTCACAGAAGCTCTCTTGCAAACACGCAAGACTAGCACTCCTGGAAGAAAGGATATGGTGGAGACATGGCTTAGCCACAGCCTAAGGGATGTTTCCAGAATGAAACTTTCACTCTGCAGCGGAGTGTGCGCTGATATGAAACTTCCTGGCAGATTAAAATTGTGTGCCGGAACCGGGACTCGAACCTGGGACCTTTGCCTTTCGCGGGCAAGCGCTCAACCGACTGAGCTACCCCGACACGACTCACGATGCCGCCTCACAACTTTACTTCCGCCAGTACCTCGCCTCCTACTTTCCAAACTTCACAGAAGCTCTCTTGCAAACACGCAAGACTAGCACTCCTGGAAGAAAGGATATGGTGGAGACATGGCTTAGCCACAGCCTAAGGGATGTTTCCAGAATGAAACTTTCACTCTGCAGCGGAGTGTGCGCTGATATGAAACTTCCTGGCAGATTAAAATTGTGTGCCGGAACCGGGACTCGAACCTGGGACCTTTGCCTTTCGCGGGCAAGCGCTCAACCGACTGAGCTACCCCGACACGACTCACGATGCCGCCTCACAACTTTACTTCCGCCAGTACCTCGCCTCCTACTTTCCAAACTTCACAGAAGCTCTCTTGCAAACACGCAAGACTAGCACTCCTGGAAGAAAGGATATGGTGGAGACATGGCTTAGCCACAGCCTAAGGGATGTTTCCAGAATGAAACTTTCACTCTGCAGCGGAGTGTGCGCTGATATGAAACTTCCTGGCAGATTAAAATTGTGTGCCGGAACCGGGACTCGAACCTGGGACCTTTGCCTTTCGCGGGCAAGCGCTCAACCGACTGAGCTACCCCGACACGACTCACGATGCCGCCTCACAACTTTACTTCCGCCAGTACCTCGCCTCCTACTTTCCAAACTTCACAGAAGCTCTCTTGCAAACACGCAAGACTAGCACTCCTGGAAGAAAGGATATGGTGGAGACATGGCTTAGCCACAGCCTAAGGGATGTTTCCAGAATGAAACTTTCACTCTGCAGCGGAGTGTGCGCTGATATGAAACTTCCTGGCAAATTAAAATTGTGTGCCGGAACCGGGACTCGAACCTGGGACCTTTGCCTTTCGCGGGCAAGCGCTCAACCGACTGAGCTACCCCGACACGACTCACGATGCCGCCTCACAACTTTACTTCCGCCAGTACCTCGCCTCCTACTTTCCAAACTTCACAGAAGCTCTCTTGCAAACACGCAAGACTAGCACTCCTGGAAGAAAGGATATGGTGGAGACATGGCTTAGCCACAGCCTAAGGGATGTTTCCAGAATGAAAATTTCACTCTGCAGCGGAGTGTGCGCTGATATGAAACTTCCTGGCAGATTAAAATTGTGTGCCGGAACCGGGACTCGAACCTGGGACCTTTGCCTTTCGCGGGCAAGCGCTCAACCGACTGAGCTACCCCGACACGACTCACGATGCCGCCTCACAACTTTACTTCCGCCAGTACCTCGCCTCCTACTTTCCAAACTTCACAGAAGCTCTCTTGCAAACACGCAAGACTAGCACTCCTGGAAGAAAGGATATGGTGGAGACATGGCTTAGCCACAGCCTAAGGGATGTTTCCAGAATGAAACTTTCACTCTGCAGCGGAGTGTGCGCTGATATGAAACTTCCTGGCAGATTAAAATTGTGTGCCGGAACCGGGACTCGAACCTGGGACCTTTGCCTTTCGCGGGCAAGCGCTCAACCGACTGAGCTACCCCGACACGACTCACGATGCCGCCTCACAACTTTACTTCCGCCAGTACCTCGCCTCCTACTTTCCAAACTTCACAGAAGCTCTCTTGCAAACACGCAAGACTAGCACTCCTGGAAGAAAGGATATGGTGGAGACATGGCTTAGCCACAGCCTAAGGGATGTTTCCAGAATGAAACTTTCACTCTGCAGCGGAGTGTGCGCTGATATGAAACTTCCTGGCAAATTAAAATTGTGTGCCGGAACCGGGACTCGAACCTGGGACCTTTGCCTTTCGCGGGCAAGCGCTCAACCGACTGAGCTACCCCGACACGACTCACGATGCCGCCTCACAACTTTACTTCCGCCAGTACCTCGCCTCCTACTTTCCAAACTTCACAGAAGCTCTCTTGCAAACACGCAAGACTAGCACTCCTGGAAGAAAGGATATGGTGGAGACATGGCTTAGCCACAGCCTAAGGGATGTTTCCAGAATGAAAATTTCACTCTGCAGCGGAGTGTGCGCTGATATGAAACTTCCTGGCAGATTAAAATTGTGTGCCGGAACCGGGACTCGAACCTGGGACCTTTGCCTTTCGCGGGCAAGCGCTCAACCGACTGAGCTACCCCGACACGACTCACGATGCCGCCTCACAACTTTACTTCCGCCAGTACCTCGCCTCCTACTTTCCAAACTTCACAGAAGCTCTCTTGCAAACACGCAAGACTAGCACTCCTGGAAGAAAGGATATGGTGGAGACATGGCTTAGCCACAGCCTAAGGGATGTTTCCAGAATGAAACTTTCACTCTGCAGCGGAGTGTGCGCTGATATGAAACTTCCTGGCAGATTAAAATTGTGTGCCGGAACCGGGACTCGAACCTGGGACCTTTGCCTTTCGCGGGCAAGCGCTCAACCGACTGAGCTACCCCGACACGACTCACGATGCCGCCTCACAACTTTACTTCCGCCAGTACCTCGCCTCCTACTTTCCAAACTTCACAGAAGCTCTCTTGCAAACACGCAAGACTAGCACTCCTGGAAGAAAGGATATGGTGGAGACATGGCTTAGCCACAGCCTAAGGGATGTTTCCAGAATGAAACTTTCACTCTGCAGCGGAGTGTGCGCTGATATGAAACTTCCTGGCAGATTAAAATTGTGTGCCGGAACCGGGACTCGAACCTGGGACCTTTGCCTTTCGCGGGCAAGCGCTCAACCGACTGAGCTACCCCGACACGACTCACGATGCCGCCTCACAACTTTACTTCCGCCAGTACCTCGCCTCCTACTTTCCAAACTTCACAGAAGCTCTCTTGCAAACACGCAAGACTAGCACTCCTGGAAGAAAGGATATGGTGGAGACATGGCTTAGCCACAGCCTAAGGGATGTTTCCAGAATGAAACTTTCACTCTGCAGCGGAGTGTGCGCTGATATGAAACTTCCTGGCAGATTAAAATTGTGTGCCGGAACCGGGACTCGAACCTGGGACCTTTGCCTTTCGCGGGCAAGCGCTCAACCGACTGAGCTACCCCGACACGACTCACGATGCCGCCTCACAACTTTACTTCCGCCAGTACCTCGCCTCCTACTTTCCAAACTTCACAGAAGCTCTCTTGCAAACACGCAAGACTAGCACTCCTGGAAGAAAGGATATGGTGGAGACATGGCTTAGCCACAGCCTAAGGGATGTTTCCAGAATGAAACTTTCACTCTGCAGCGGAGTGTGCGCTGATATGAAACTTCCTGGCAGATTAAAATTGTGTGCCGGAACCGGGACTCGAACCTGGGACCTTTGCCTTTCGCGGGCAAGCGCTCAACCGACTGAGCTACCCCGACACGACTCACGATGCCGCCTCACAACTTTACTTCCGCCAGTACCTCGCCTCCTACTTTCCAAACTTCACAGAAGCTCTCTTGCAAACACGCAAGACTAGCACTCCTGGAAGAAAGGATATGGTGGAGACATGGCTTAGCCACAGCCTAAGGGATGTTTCCAGAATGAAAATTTCACTCTGCAGCGGAGTGTGCGCTGATATGAAACTTCCTGGCAGATTAAAATTGTGTGCCGGAACCGGGACTCGAACCTGGGACCTTTGCCTTTCGCGGGCAAGCGCTCAACCGACTGAGCTACCCCGACACGACTCACGATGCCGCCTCACAACTTTACTTCCGCCAGTACCTCGCCTCCTACTTTCCAAACTTCACAGAAGCTCTCTTGCAAACACGCAAGACTAGCACTCCTGGAAGAAAGGATATGGTGGAGACATGGCTTAGCCACAGCCTAAGGGATGTTTCCAGAATGAAACTTTCACTCTGCAGCGGAGTGTGCGCTGATATGAAACTTCCTGGCAGATTAAAATTGTGTGCCGGAACCGGGACTCGAACCTGGGACCTTTGCCTTTCGCGGGCAAGCGCTCAACCGACTGAGCTACCCCGACACGACTCACGATGCCGCCTCACAACTTTACTTCCGCCAGTACCTCGCCTCCTACTTTCCAAACTTCACAGAAGCTCTCTTGCAAACACGCAAGACTAGCACTCCTGGAAGAAAGGATATGGTGGAGACATGGCTTAGCCACAGCCTAAGGGATGTTTCCAGAATGAAACTTTCACTCTGCAGCGGAGTGTGCGCTGATATGAAACTTCCTGGCAAATTAAAATTGTGTGCCGGAACCGGGACTCGAACCTGGGACCTTTGCCTTTCGCGGGCAAGCGCTCAACCGACTGAGCTACCCCGACACGACTCACGATGCCGCCTCACAACTTTACTTCCGCCAGTACCTCGCCTCCTACTTTCCAAACTTCACAGAAGCTCTCTTGCAAACACGCAAGACTAGCACTCCTGGAAGAAAGGATATGGTGGAGACATGGCTTAGCCACAGCCTAAGGGATGTTTCCAGAATG
Source organism: Locusta migratoria (assembly GCA_026315105.1). Classification (NCBI taxonomy): domain Eukaryota; kingdom Metazoa; phylum Arthropoda; class Insecta; order Orthoptera; family Acrididae; genus Locusta; species Locusta migratoria. Next base: position 79,802,918 of record CM048747.1, on the reverse strand, counting down.
AAAATTTCACTCTGCAGCGGAGTGTGCGCTGATATGAAACTTCCTGGCAGATTAAAATTGTGTGCCGGAACCGGGACTCGAACCTGGGACCTTTGCCTTTCGCGGGCAAGCGCTCAACCGACTGAGCTACCCCGACACGACTCACGATGCCGCCTCACAACTTTACTTCCGCCAGTACCTCGCCTCCTACTTTCCAAACTTCACAGAAGCTCTCTTGCAAACACGCAAGACTAGCACTCCTGGAAGAAAGGATATGGTGGAGACATGGCTTAGCCACAGCCTAAGGGATGTTTCCAGAATGAAACTTTCACTCTGCAGCGGAGTGTGCGCTGATATGAAACTTCCTGGCAGATTAAAATTGTGTGCCGGAACCGGGACTCGAACCTGGGACCTTTGCCTTTCGCGGGCAAGCGCTCAACCGACTGAGCTACCCCGACACGACTCACGATGCCGCCTCACAACTTTACTTCCGCCAGTACCTCGCCTCCTACTTTCCAAACTTCACAGAAGCTCTCTTGCAAACACGCAAGACTAGCACTCCTGGAAGAAAGGATATGGTGGAGACATGGCTTAGCCACAGCCTAAGGGATGTTTCCAGAATGAAACTTTCACTCTGCAGCGGAGTGTGCGCTGATATGAAACTTCCTGGCAGATTAAAATTGTGTGCCGGAACCGGGACTCGAACCTGGGACCTTTGCCTTTCGCGGGCAAGCGCTCAACCGACTGAGCTACCCCGACACGACTCACGATGCCGCCTCACAACTTTACTTCCGCCAGTACCTCGCCTCCTACTTTCCAAACTTCACAGAAGCTCTCTTGCAAACACGCAAGACTAGCACTCCTGGAAGAAAGGATATGGTGGAGACATGGCTTAGCCACAGCCTAAGGGATGTTTCCAGAATGAAACTTTCACTCTGCAGCGGAGTGTGCGCTGATATGAAACTTCCTGGCAGATTAAAATTGTGTGCCGGAACCGGGACTCGAACCTGGGACCTTTGCCTTTCGCGGGCAAGCGCTCAACCGACTGAGCTACCCCGACACGACTCACGATGCCGCCTCACAACTTTACTTCCGCCAGTACCTCGCCTCCTACTTTCCAAACTTCACAGAAGCTCTCTTGCAAACACGCAAGACTAGCACTCCTGGAAGAAAGGATATGGTGGAGACATGGCTTAGCCACAGCCTAAGGGATGTTTCCAGAATGAAACTTTCACTCTGCAGCGGAGTGTGCGCTGATATGAAACTTCCTGGCAGATTAAAATTGTGTGCCGGAACCGGGACTCGAACCTGGGACCTTTGCCTTTCGCGGGCAAGCGCTCAACCGACTGAGCTACCCCGACACGACTCACGATGCCGCCTCACAACTTTACTTCCGCCAGTACCTCGCCTCCTACTTTCCAAACTTCACAGAAGCTCTCTTGCAAACACGCAAGACTAGCACTCCTGGAAGAAAGGATATGGTGGAGACATGGCTTAGCCACAGCCTAAGGGATGTTTCCAGAATGAAAATTTCACTCTGCAGCGGAGTGTGCGCTGATATGAAACTTCCTGGCAGATTAAAATTGTGTGCCGGAACCGGGACTCGAACCTGGGACCTTTGCCTTTCGCGGGCAAGCGCTCAACCGACTGAGCTACCCCGACACGACTCACGATGCCGCCTCACAACTTTACTTCCGCCAGTACCTCGCCTCCTACTTTCCAAACTTCACAGAAGCTCTCTTGCAAACACGCAAGACTAGCACTCCTGGAAGAAAGGATATGGTGGAGACATGGCTTAGCCACAGCCTAAGGGATGTTTCCAGAATGAAACTTTCACTCTGCAGCGGAGTGTGCGCTGATATGAAACTTCCTGGCAGATTAAAATTGTGTGCCGGAACCGGGACTCGAACCTGGGACCTTTGCCTTTCGCGGGCAAGCGCTCAACCGACTGAGCTACCCCGACACGACTCACGATGCCGCCTCACAACTTTACTTCCGCCAGTACCTCGCCTCCTACTTTCCAAACTTCACAGAAGCTCTCTTGCAAACACGCAAGACTAGCACTCCTGGAAGAAAGGATATGGTGGAGACATGGCTTAGCCACAGCCTAAGGGATGTTTCCAGAATGAAACTTTCACTCTGCAGCGGAGTGTGCGCTGATATGAAACTTCCTGGCAGATTAAAATTGTGTGCCGGAACCGGGACTCGAACCTGGGACCTTTGCCTTTCGCGGGCAAGCGCTCAACCGACTGAGCTACCCCGACACGACTCACGATGCCGCCTCACAACTTTACTTCCGCCAGTACCTCGCCTCCTACTTTCCAAACTTCACAGAAGCTCTCTTGCAAACACGCAAGACTAGCACTCCTGGAAGAAAGGATATGGTGGAGACATGGCTTAGCCACAGCCTAAGGGATGTTTCCAGAATGAAACTTTCACTCTGCAGCGGAGTGTGCGCTGATATGAAACTTCCTGGCAGATTAAAATTGTGTGCCGGAACCGGGACTCGAACCTGGGACCTTTGCCTTTCGCGGGCAAGCGCTCAACCGACTGAGCTACCCCGACACGACTCACGATGCCGCCTCACAACTTTACTTCCGCCAGTACCTCGCCTCCTACTTTCCAAACTTCACAGAAGCTCTCTTGCAAACACGCAAGACTAGCACTCCTGGAAGAAAGGATATGGTGGAGACATGGCTTAGCCACAGCCTAAGGGATGTTTCCAGAATGAAACTTTCACTCTGCAGCGGAGTGTGCGCTGATATGAAACTTCCTGGCAGATTAAAATTGTGTGCCGGAACCGGGACTCGAACCTGGGACCTTTGCCTTTCGCGGGCAAGCGCTCAACCGACTGAGCTACCCCGACACGACTCACGATGCCGCCTCACAACTTTACTTCCGCCAGTACCTCGCCTCCTACTTTCCAAACTTCACAGAAGCTCTCTTGCAAACACGCAAGACTAGCACTCCTGGAAGAAAGGATATGGTGGAGACATGGCTTAGCCACAGCCTAAGGGATGTTTCCAGAATGAAACTTTCACTCTGCAGCGGAGTGTGCGCTGATATGAAACTTCCTGGCAAATTAAAATTGTGTGCCGGAACCGGGACTCGAACCTGGGACCTTTGCCTTTCGCGGGCAAGCGCTCAACCGACTGAGCTACCCCGACACGACTCACGATGCCGCCTCACAACTTTACTTCCGCCAGTACCTCGCCTCCTACTTTCCAAACTTCACAGAAGCTCTCTTGCAAACACGCAAGACTAGCACTCCTGGAAGAAAGGATATGGTGGAGATATGGCTTAGCCACAGCCTAAGGGATGTTTCCAGAATGAAAATTTCACTCTGCAGCGGAGTGTGCGCTGATATGAAACTTCCTGGCAGATTAAAATTGTGTGCCGGAACCGGGACTCGAACCTGGGACCTTTGCCTTTCGCGGGCAAGCGCTCAACCGACTGAGCTACCCCGACACGACTCACGATGCCGCCTCACAACTTTACTTCCGCCAGTACCTCGCCTCCTACTTTCCAAACTTCACAGAAGCTCTCTTGCAAACACGCAAGACTAGCACTCCTGGAAGAAAGGATATGGTGGAGACATGGCTTAGCCACAGCCTAAGGGATGTTTCCAGAATGAAACTTTCACTCTGCAGCGGAGTGTGCGCTGATATGAAACTTCCTGGCAGATTAAAATTGTGTGCCGGAACTGGGACTCAAACCTGGGACCTTTGCCTTTCGCGGGCAAGCGCTCAACCGACTGAGCTACCCCGACACGACTCACGATGCCGCCTCACAACTTTACTTCCGCCAGTACCTCGCCTCCTACTTTCCAAACTTCACAGAAGCTCTCTTGCAAACACGCAAGACTAGCACTCCTGGAAGAAAGGATATGGTGGAGACATGGCTTAGCCACAGCCTAAGGGATGTTTCCAGAATGAAACTTTCACTCTGCAGCGGAGTGTGCGCTGATATGAAACTTCCTGGCAAATTAAAATTGTGTGCCGGAACCGGGACTCGAACCTGGGACCTTTGCCTTTCGCGGGCAAGCGCTCAACCGACTGAGCTACCCCGACACGACTCACGATGCCGCCTCACAACTTTACTTCCGCCAGTACCTCGCCTCCTACTTTCCAAACTTCACAGAAGCTCTCTTGCAAACACGCAAGACTAGCACTCCTGGAAGAAAGGATATGGTGGAGACATGGCTTAGCCACAGCCTAAGGGATGTTTCCAGAATGAAACTTTCACTCTGCAGCGGAGTGTGCGCTGATATGAAACTTCCTGGCAGATTAAAATTGTGTGCCGGAACCGGGACTCGAACCTGGGACCTTTGCCTTTCGCGGGCAAGCGCTCAACCGACTGAGCTACCCCGACACGACTCACGATGCCGCCTCACAACTTTACTTCCGCCAGTACCTCGCCTCCTACTTTCCAAACTTCACAGAAGCTCTCTTGCAAACACGCAAGACTAGCACTCCTGGAAGAAAGGATATGGTGGAGACATGGCTTAGCCACAGCCTAAGGGATGTTTCCAGAATGAAACTTTCACTCTGCAGCGGAGTGTGCGCTGATATGAAACTTCCTGGCAGATTAAAATTGTGTGCCGGAACCTGGACTCGAACCTGGGACCTTTGCCTTTCGCGGGCAAGCGCTCAACCGACTGAGCTACCCCGACACGACTCACGATGCCGCCTCACAACTTTACTTCCGCCAGTACCTCGCCTCCTACTTTCCAAACTTCACAGAAGCTCTCTTGCAAACACGCAAGACTAGCACTCCTGGAAGAAAGGATATGGTGGAGACATGGCTTAGCCACAGCCTAAGGGATGTTTCCAGAATGAAAATTTCACTCTGCAGCGGAGTGTGCGCTGATATGAAACTTCCTGGCAGATTAAAATTGTGTGCCGGAACCGGGACTCGAACCTGGGACCTTTGCCTTTCGCGGGCAAGCGCTCAACCGACTGAGCTACCCCGACACGACTCACGATGCCGCCTCACAACTTTACTTCCGCCAGTACCTCGCCTCCTACTTTCCAAACTTCACAGAAGCTCTCTTGCAAACACGCAAGACTAGCACTCCTGGAAGAAAGGATATGGTGGAGACATGGCTTAGCCACAGCCTAAGGGATGTTTCCAGAATGAAACTTTCACTCTGCAGCGGAGTGTGCGCTGATATGAAACTTCCTGGCAGATTAAAATTGTGTGCCGGAACCGGGACTCGAACCTGGGACCTTTGCCTTTCGCGGGCAAGCGCTCAACCGACTGAGCTACCCCGACACGACTCACGATGCCGCCTCACAACTTTACTTCCGCCAGTACCTCGCCTCCTACTTTCCAAACTTCACAGAAGCTCTCTTGCAAACACGCAAGACTAGCACTCCTGGAAGAAAGGATATGGTGGAGACATGGCTTAGCCACAGCCTAAGGGATGTTTCCAGAATGAAACTTTCACTCTGCAGCGGAGTGTGCGCTGATATGAAACTTCCTGGCAGATTAAAATTGTGTGCCGGAACCGGGACTCGAACCTGGGACCTTTGCCTTTCGCGGGCAAGCGCTCAACCGACTGAGCTACCCCGACACGACTCACGATGCCGCCTCACAACTTTACTTCCGCCAGTACCTCGCCTCCTACTTTCCAAACTTCACAGAAGCTCTCTTGCAAACACGCAAGACTAGCACTCCTGGAAGAAAGGATATGGTGGAGACATGGCTTAGCCACAGCCTAAGGGATGTTTCCAGAATGAAACTTTCACTCTGCAGCGGAGTGTGCGCTGATATGAAACTTCCTGGCAGATTAAAATTGTGTGCCGGAACCGGGACTCGAACCTGGGACCTTTGCCTTTCGCGGGCAAGCGCTCAACCGACTGAGCTACCCCGACACGACTCACGATGCCGCCTCACAACTTTACTTCCGCCAGTACCTCGCCTCCTACTTTCCAAACTTCACAGAAGCTCTCTTGCAAACACGCAAGACTAGCACTCCTGGAAGAAAGGATATGGTGGAGACATGGCTTAGCCACAGCCTAAGGGATGTTTCCAGAATGAAACTTTCACTCTGCAGCGGAGTGTGCGCTGATATGAAACTTCCTGGCAGATTAAAATTGTATGCCGGAACCGGGACTCGAACCTGGGACCTTTGCCTTTCGCGGGCAAGCGCTCAACCGACTGAGCTACCCCGACACGACTCACGATGCCGCCTCACAACTTTACTTCCGCCAGTACCTCGCCTCCTACTTTCCAAACTTCACAGAAGCTCTCTTGCAAACACGCAAGACTAGCACTCCTGGAAGAAAGGATATGGTGGAGACATGGCTTAGCCACAGCCTAAGGGATGTTTCCAGAATGAAACTTTCACTCTGCAGCGGAGTGTGCGCTGATATGAAACTTCCTGGCAGATTAAAATTGTGTGCCGGAACCGGGACTCGAACCTGGGACCTTTGCCTTTCGCGGGCAAGCGCTCAACCGACTGAGCTACCCCGACACGACTCACGATGCCGCCTCACAACTTTACTTCCGCCAGTACCTCGCCTCCTACTTTCCAAACTTCACAGAAGCTCTCTTGCAAACACGCAAGACTAGCACTCCTGGAAGAAAGGATATGGTGGAGACATGGCTTAGCCACAGCCTAAGGGATGTTTCCAGAATGAAACTTTCACTCTGCAGCGGAGTGTGCGCTGATATGAAACTTCCTGGCAGATTAAAATTGTGTGCCGGAACCGGGACTCGAACCTGGGACCTTTGCCTTTCGCGGGCAAGCGCTCAACCGACTGAGCTACCCCGACACGACTCACGATGCCGCCTCACAACTTTACTTCCGCCAGTACCTCGCCTCCTACTTTCCAAACTTCACAGAAGCTCTCTTGCAAACACGCAAGACTAGCACTCCTGGAAGAAAGGATATGGTGGAGACATGGCTTAGCCACAGCCTAAGGGATGTTTCCAGAATGAAACTTTCACTCTGCAGCGGAGTGTGCGCTGATATGAAACTTCCTGGCAGATTAAAATTGTGTGCCGGAACCGGGACTCGAACCTGGGACCTTTGCCTTTCGCGGGCAAGCGCTCAACCGACTGAGCTACCCCGACACGACTCACGATGCCGCCTCACAACTTTACTTCCGCCAGTACCTCGCCTCCTACTTTCCAAACTTCACAGAAGCTCTCTTGCAAACACGCAAGACTAGCACTCCTGGAAGAAAGGATATGGTGGAGACATGGCTTAGCCACAGCCTAAGGGATGTTTCCAGAATGAAACTTTCACTCTGCAGCGGAGTGTGCGCTGATATGAAACTTCCTGGCAGATTAAAATTGTATGCCGGAACCGGGACTCGAACCTGGGACCTTTGCCTTTCGCGGGCAAGCGCTCAACCGACTGAGCTACCCCGACACGACTCACGATGCCGCCTCACAACTTTACTTCCGCCAGTACCTCGCCTCCTACTTTCCAAACTTCACAGAAGCTCTCTTGCAAACACGCAAGACTAGCACTCCTGGAAGAAAGGATATGGTGGAGACATGGCTTAGCCACAGCCTAAGGGATGTTTCCAGAATGAAACTTTCACTCTGCAGCGGAGTGTGCGCTGATATGAAACTTCCTGGCAGATTAAAATTGTGTGCCGGAACCGGGACTCGAACCTGGGACCTTTGCCTTTCGCGGGCAAGCGCTCAACCGACTGAGCTACCCCGACACGACTCACGATGCCGCCTCACAACTTTACTTCCGCCAGTACCTCGCCTCCTACTTTCCAAACTTCACAGAAGCTCTCTTGCAAACACGCAAGACTAGCACTCCTGGAAGAAAGGATATGGTGGAGACATGGCTTAGCCACAGCCTAAGGGATGTTTCCAGAATGAAACTTTCACTCTGCAGCGGAGTGTGCGCTGATATGAAACTTCCTGGCAGATTAAAATTGTGTGCCGGAACCGGGACTCGAACCTGGGACCTTTGCCTTTCGCGGGCAAGCGCTCAACCGACTGAGCTACCCCGACACGACTCACGATGCCGCCTCACAACTTTACTTCCGCCAGTACCTCGCCTCCTACTTTCCAAACTTCACAGAAGCTCTCTTGCAAACACGCAAGACTAGCACTCCTGGAAGAAAGGATATGGTGGAGACATGGCTTAGCCACAGCCTAAGGGATGTTTCCAGAATGAAACTTTCACTCTGCAGCGGAGTGTGCGCTGATATGAAACTTCCTGGCAGATTAAAATTGTGTGCCGGAACCGGGACTCGAACCTGGGACCTTTGCCTTTCGTGGGCAAGCGCTCAACCGACTGAGCAACCCCGACACGACTCACGATGCCGCCTCACAACTTTACTTCCGCCAGTACCTCGCCTCCTACTTTCCAAACTTCACAGAAGCTCTCTTGCAAACACGCAAGACTAGCACTCCTGGAAGAAAGGATATGGTGGAGACATGGCTTAGCCACAGCCTAAGGGATGTTTCCAGAATGAAACTTTCACTCTGTAGCGGAGTGTGCGCTGATATGAAACTTCCTGGCAGATTAAAATTGTGTGCCGGAACCGGGACTCGAACCTGGGACCTTTGCCTTTCGCGGGCAAGCGCTCAACCGACTGAGCTACCCCGACACGACTCACGATGCCGCCTCACAACTTTACTTCCGCCAGTACCTCGCCTCCTACTTTCCAAACTTCACAGAAGCTCTCTTGCAAACACGCAAGACTAGCACTCCTGGAAGAAAGGATATGGTGGAGACATGGCTTAGCCACAGCCTAAGGGATGTTTCCAGAATGAAACTTTCACTCTGCAGCGGAGTGTGCGCTGATATGAAACTTCCTGGCAGATTAAAATTGTGTGCCGGAACCGGGACTCGAACCTGGGACCTTTGCCTTTCGCGGGCAAGCGCTCAACCGACTGAGCTACCCCGACACGACTCACGATGCCGCCTCACAACTTTACTTCCGCCAGTACCTCGCCTCCTACTTTCCAAACTTCACAGAAGCTCTCTTGCAAACACGCAAGACTAGCACTCCTGGAAGAAAGGATATGGTGGAGACATGGCTTAGCCACAGCCTAAGGGATGTTTCCAGAATGAAACTTTCACTCTGCAGCGGAGTGTGCGCTGATATGAAACTTCCTGGCAGATTAAAATTGTGTGCCGGAACCGGGACTCGAACCTGGGACCTTTGCCTTTCGCGGGCAAGCGCTCAACCGACTGAGCTACCCCGACACGACTCACGATGCCGCCTCACAACTTTACTTCCGCCAGTACCTCGCCTCCTACTTTCCAAACTTCACAGAAGCTCTCTTGCAAACACGCAAGACTAGCACTCCTGGAAGAAAGGATATGGTGGAGACATGGCTTAGCCACAGCCTAAGGGATGTTTCCAGAATGAAACTTTCACTCTGCAGCGGAGTGTGCGCTGATATGAAACTTCCTGGCAGATTAAAATTGTGTGCCGGAACCGGGACTCGAACCTGGGACCTTTGCCTTTCGCGGGCAAGCGCTCAACCGACTGAGCTACCCCGACACGACTCACGATGCCGCCTCACAACTTTACTTCCGCCAGTACCTCGCCTCCTACTTTCCAAACTTCACAGAAGCTCTCTTGCAAACACGCAAGACTAGCACTCCTGGAAGAAAGGATATGGTGGAGACATGGCTTAGCCACAGCCTAAGGGATGTTTCCAGAATGAAACTTTCACTCTGCAGCGGAGTGTGCGCTGATATGAAACTTCCTGGCAGATTAAAATTGTGTGCCGGAACCGGGACTCGAACCTGGGACCTTTGCCTTTCGCGGGCAAGCGCTCAACCGCAAGAATATTGCACGCACTGTAAAGCAGCGGGGAATTAAAAGTTAAATAAATTATTATAAGTTATAATAGTAAGCGATACTTATCTGTGATGATGAACGTTGAGGTGATTCACTTCATTCGCGCAGTACACAACGCTTGGTTTAACAAAAAGAACAATTCCAACAGCTTCTTGTGCATCGGCATGTGAAACAGAAATCTCATGATAAACTACGCTTACGTAGAGAATTGAACTAAATGCAAGAGCTGTCGTGCTAAATTAAATTATTTGTGTATTCTTCGTCATTACGTCGACGTGTATAACCGAAATCGTGTAATAAACTATGCTTGTATAAAGGTCTTTAGCTTGCATAAAGTATCTAAACAACTGCAAGAGCTATCGTTCGTGTTAGTTAAACATGCAATAGATGGCACCTTCTACATTGCTTTTATATCAGTCGCGCAAATTAAGTTGATTCTCAGGGTGGTGGCTGATGGGAGCAACCGTAAATACATGTCCCATTTAAGATCGTTCGACGGGTATCAACTTAGATTGTAGGAACAGTACAAATGTTTTCAAAATAAAGCTTTTTGTGGAAACAATAACTTTAAACTACCTGTTTATTTTTGTCATTAATGGAGAACGAAATCTTGAAAATGATACCTCAGTTATTAATTTTGGATAAGTAATACGGGACATATGGCGTACCTACAAAAAACACCGATGAGAAATAATATATATGATGGTGATTACTAGACTTCGGACTTTTAGGTTCTAAAAATTTTAAATTAGGTGCCTAAAATAGGTTCTATCACTTACAACAATAGGTTATAAAAATCAGAAAAGGTGACCAAAATCTGTCTGGAAAGATAAACAGATTGACAAAAATTCACATTATTTCATTACCCATGTTCATAATTGCAGTCAGAGTAAATAATTAACACTTTCAGCGAAATTCTTCCGGGTATGAGACCGCGTCGTCATTTTATAAACTGTACCGGAAGAATTTCATTGATAGTGACAACGGCCGCGGAAGTCTACGTTTGCAACTAATACTTTCTGCAGATTTTCCGTTGAGAAACTGCATGTCTTGTCCGTTAATAGCATCTTATATGCTGAGAATGGAATGAGCGTACCACGTCAACGGATGTCACCGGAGCATATTCAAATGACGGTATTAGGCGAAATGGCACCGCATACTCATGTTCCGTTGATTTATCTGATGACAGACACTGTTCAGAAGGTGGTCAGTCCTGATTTTTTTTCTTAGCACTCTTCTATGAATCGCAATTGCACGTAGATTGGTTTCTCTGAACACTAGAGATTTAATAACAGGGACCAAAAATGCATGATGAGGTTTTATGCAACGTCGTTATAAATTGTTGGGTGTTTTAGAACATCTTTAGCTGAAGTAATAATCACTGCCTCCTCCGGAAATTTAAGAACAATAGGGCAGACTACGCGCACTGTGCAGGACCGCATCGTGGAACATCAGCGTCATACTCGGCTACTCCAACCCAGCAAATCCGCAATCGCCGAACATTGTATTTCCACAGGTCATTCAATGAAATACAACGAAACGAAAATTGTGGCCCACACATCAAACTTTTGGAGCTCAATTCTTAATGAAGCTGTGGAAATAAGTTTGTCTGACAGTGAGACTCTTTATCAATCGAGACAGCGGTTTCCAAATAAATGCTGCATGGAATCCTGTCATTGAAAAACTTCGTAGTCAGCGTAGTTTCCTGCAACTGAATGACGATGAGAACCGATCTGATATCGAAGCGGCAAGCCTCCACCACGGAGGGCGCTCGGAGCAGCGTACGTAGCTGTAGTGAACGCGCACGCTAGGTACGCGCTTGCGCAATGCGCAATGTCGGCTGAATTGGGCATAAATAGCACAGCCAGTACTTCGGCGGTACTCACCTGAAGATGGCCAGAAGACTCTGCGCCGAAATATCGTGTCAAGAAGTTACGGACATCCGGCAGTTCGCCCGAGATTTTATGGAAATGTTTCTAAAGTCTGGATTTTTCAAAATTATATACTGTCAGGTTCTAATATGCAGTTAGGTATTTTAGGTACTATAAAATTACAATTTTAGATAAAATGTTTGCATAATTATTAGATGGAAAGTCCGCGAGAGAATTTTTGGCATAAAAAATTGTAATTCAATTTTTAATATTTAGGTTCTATCAGGTACTAAGCTAGATTTAGGTATTTTTAGGTGCTATAAAACTAGCGTTTTCGATAATAAATTTCCATAATTCGTGTATGTGCAACATATATTGCCTTTAATTAATGAGGAACAAAATAGGTTTTTACCTTAAATCCGAGTCTAGTGATTATTATATATTCGTAACAAAACATTTTTTTGCAATCTGATACTTATGGAATTTTTTGGAATCTGATACTTATGGACTTCAACTAAATTCACCGGTTTGCTCCGATTTCGATGATATTTTCATTTGACTTCAAAACAAGAGGACGATCGGTGTATATGCAAGAATCACAGGTACAACACATACTTCAGAATATATGACGTCATAAACAATGGGATGCGCAAAAAACTTCTGAACACATATCTCCTTAAACCAATGGAACGCTTCCAACAGAATGTAGTGCACATATTCCTTACCGTGAGGTAATAATTGCTATGGGGGTACCACCTACGATACATTGTTCAGGAGGTATAATGTCATACACAATGAGAGGCATTATAAACCTCCCCTTCACGCAAAATTTTCAACGTCTTCACTACTAACTTTATTCGCACAAAATTTCACATGCGGTTTCCTAATATTCCTGTCTACGCCCAAGGAGAATTGTGTATAACATTGTTCAAGAGAAACGACGTCATTTGAATTGAGCTGCGTGAAAATGAAAGTACAGGCTGTAATTCACTACAGATGCAGTTGAAATGGACAAAGTGCTTCTGTACAGTAGGCGATGGATAGAGGGAAAGAAGGATATGAATAACGTAAGAATTGAACAAACGTAAGAATAAACAATACCTAGGCATCGCAGGGTTTTCAGCTAGTACCGTACGTTCTAAAGCAAAACGCGCGCGTGCATGTGTGTGTGTGTGTGTGTGTGTGTGTGTGTGTGTGTGTGTGTTTGTGTTTGTTTGTTTGGGGAGGAGAGGGCAGCGAACATACACAACACCATCTGAAAGTCGACAAAGATAAGCAAATGTTGATTCAACAAGGCGAAACTGTTCGCATGTTTTCATAATCTCCGAGACCTTCGGCTGAGTACAGCTCACACCAGTGGTAACGCATCACATATTGGCTGCGGAACCACATATAACGCACTTTAAGGTGTGTATTTGGTTGCTTCCTGTTGTTCCGATATTACTTGTTAGACAGATTCTTTTGTGACTGCGTATAATTACAGCATGTTGTTGTACGTCATGATATATATATCTGTTTGGGAAAGAGCAAGTCTGTATAGAAAGTAGTTGGGTGGCAACTTCTGACAATCTAGAATTGCACCGAAATAGTTATGTTTAGCGTGTCCTCGACACAGTTTGTCTTCTTTTTATCTGTAGTCTGTTGTAAGCGTAACTCGAATACGGATGAGCAATGCTGAACATGATAACACGTTGCATCACAGAAGTATGGCAGTCATCTACTGCCAGGAAATCGCAGCACCTTCAAGCTGCGAAAGATAGCGTCCACTATGAGGGTTTCAGTGGGCTTGAGTCGGTAGCCAAGGAGAGCCGTGCCAGGAAGTGAAAGATGCGAGGCAGGAGTAATTTCCTGGCTTCGACGGTCCGTCTCTCACCAAGAGAAAATTTTATTTGACATCTGTACCGAATCAGTTTGTAAACGCCGTCAAACTGAATAATGAGACCGATTTCCACGTACAATCCTAGTTCTTTGGTCTGTTAATAAAGAGTACCACGGTGGAGTGTCCGAACGTTCTAAGGAGCGCGCTGCTGCTCGCCGTCGGAGATTCGAGTCCTTCCTCGGGCATGGGTGTCTTTGTTGTCCTTAGCACAAGTAAGCGTAGGGACTGATGACCAGAGTAGTTAAGTCCAATAGATTTACAAACATTTGAACAGTTTTTAATAAAGAGGTTGCCTCTGACGATCACAAACTGCAAACCGAAATGAATGTAGACCGTGCCTTAGACACTTAGCCCGTTGTCGAACTAATGACCACGAGAAGCACATTACGATGCACAATACATGGCATAATATTCGCGTGATGTGGATCCTATAGTCCCTAGTGTCACGACGTGCTAACTCAATGGTACGGTCCAGTTCCAGCACGACAATATACCGTTTCACACGAGTCCTATCATTCAGCGATGATTTTTCGCATAAAGCTACCGTCGACCAGATCGACTGGCATGTCGAAGCTCCAGACTTGCTTACCACCAACAATTAATCGGACAAAATAAAGCGTGACAAGACATTACGCTAGCAGACACCGATCCTCGCCCCTCCCAAACACACACACAAACAGAGAGAGAGGACCGACTAATGGATCTTGTTTTTGGATACATGAAAGAGAATCGCAGACGACCGCAACCACGCTTCGTCGACTGTCACAATTGAGGTCATCGGTAGAAGGATGGGATAACTCCACTCTTCTCCTTAAACCACTTTCTAAATACTGTGTAAAGGGAAAAATTACTCTTCATTTACTGGTAGAAAGAGGTATGGAAGGATGGGATAACTCCACTCTTCTCCTTAAACCACTTTCTAAATACTGTGTAAAGGGAAAAATTACTCTTCATTTACTGGTAGAAAGAGGTATCTCTTACACATATACCAAGCTACAGAATTTTACGCTTATATCACCTCGGTAGAAACCAGTGTCGGTAACACTCACTGCAGAGCCTGCATAGAAGACAACGCCTCTCATTAAGGGGAAAGTTGCACTGCAGTCCGTTTCTTAGAATCACGTACTGTAGTATTAACCTCTGACATCGCGATTGAGTTTGTGTTCCAACAACGGATGATTCTTCTTCTTCGAGAATGAGTCGCTTAACTTGAAAGTGATAGAGATTAGGTTTAAATATTGCTAATTTATATTTGCAGTAGCTGAAAACGCCGCGATGCCAGGGTATTTATTTATTCCAGTCTTCAAGCAGCCGATCTTCCTTTCTGTCCAACTCTTCCGCTTCTGTTTATTCATCTCTTCACCTACATCTACATCTACATGAGATACTTCGAACCATCTTTATACTATTTACCTCCCATTCCATTATCGAATTGCGCGCTGGAAGGAAGAACACCTGAATCTCTCCGTTCGAGCTCTGGTTTCTCGTATTTTAGTCTGAACAATATGTCTTCGCATTTGGAGGAAAAATGTTGGCGATTGGAGTTTCGTAAGTAGCCCACGCTGCAGCGATTAACGCCCAGATCATATATAATTTCCGTGACGCTGCTTCCCCTCTATCTTGGAGCATCTGCTGTCTGTCTCTCTGTTCCTCATTCCTCCTCTGCCTCTGCGCATCTCCTTCTTCCCCTTTTTCTACCTCCACCGTTTCAGTCACGGTCTGCACGGCCACTACGGTCAGGGGTTCGAATCCCCCTCGGGCATGGATATTTGTGTCGTCCTTAGTTGTAGCTAGTTCATAAGTCCCATAAGCTCTCCAAACAGCTCAAGAAATCTCATTCATTAAAATGGCCGCTTTCGGCACATTTAGTCAGTCATCATCAGATTATTATTTACAAAAAACACATTTTGAACGACTACTATAGGAAGTAGTCATACCGATTTTTTTACCCGGTTCTTGGCAATAACTAAAAAAACCGGTTACAACCGACACTAAATAAATACCGAAAAAACCGGTTATTCAAAAATAAAATACCGGTATCGGTTTTAACCCTACTGCCGAGCTTCGTCTGTCAGTCGACTGTCAACTGCGTCCCGCGACCAATGGATGACATGCAGCTGAGGCGGCAGTCCCTCCAAAACTAAGGAATGAACTCGCCCTGTGACGAGGGGGCCACGACGTCTTGCACGAGCTCTACATATTCATCTCCTCCCTTACTTCTTCATCATTTCCTTCCCACTCTCTGTCATTATCCCCATCTCTCTACTCATCTCCTTCTCCATTTCTCTTGTCCCATATCCTCCTCCCCCTATTAAACCATATAGTTAACAAATCATAGGTGAAATTATGTCGAAGTTTATTGCAAGGTACTGTCTGCCATACGGTGGCTTGCGGAATATAAAAAGTTTCTCCATGAAAACATATGCAGGAATTCAGTATGGTATTCGCCCACCCTTAAATATGATGACAACTTCCACTCTTGCAATGTCAGCCCATTCTTCAGGACTACCACATTGATGATAGGTATCATGTACGTCGGTGAGGCCTGGCACGAATTCAGCGTTCCAAAACGTCCTAAAAGTTTTCTGTAGATTCAAGTCAGCACTCTGCACAGGCCAGTCCATTACAGTGATGCTATTGTCGTGTTACCACTCCGCCACGGGCCGTGCACTGTGAACAGGTGCTCTATCGTTTTGAAGGATATCGTCGTCATCTCCGAATTGCTCTTCAAAAGTGGAAAGCAAGAACGTGCTTAAAACATCACTGTCGGCCTGTGCTGTGATAGTGTTACGCAAAACAACAAGTGGTGTAAGTCCCCTCCATGAAAACGCGACCACGCCATAACACCACCGCCTCCGGATTTTATATGTTGGCACTACACACGCTGGCAGATGACGTTCAACGAGCATTCGCCTTACCCATCCCCTGCCATCTGATCGCCACATTGTGTACCGTGATTCGTCATTCCACACACCGCTTTCCCATTGTACAATCGTTTGATGTTTTCGCTCCTTATACTAAGAGCGGCATCGTTTGGCATTCACCTGCATGATATGTGGCTTATGAGCAGCCGCACGACCATGAAATCCAAGATTTCTCACTTCCCTGTCAGTACTTGGAGTGGATCCTGATGCAGTTTGGAATTCCTGTCTGATGGTCTATTACACTGTACGACCCTCTTCAATGGTCGTTGGCCTCGGTCACTCAACAGACGAGGTTGACGTCTAAGCTTTCGTACTGTACGTGTCTATTGCTGTTTCCACTTCACTATCGCATCAGGAACAGTGAACCTAGGGATGTTTATGAGTGTGGAAATTTCACGTTCCGACTTCTGACCCAAGTGACACCAGTCACCTGACCATGTTCGCGCGAAGCTTCCCATTCTGCTCTCTTACTATGTCTGATGACTTATTAAGTTCGCTGACGTGGAGTACCTGGCAGTAGGTAACACCACAATGCACCTAATAAGAAAAAAACGTATGTTTTTGGCGGTGTCCGGATTCTTTTGATGACCTAGTGTATCTGTCGATTTTAATGGTAATCGGCCCAACGCTGTCGAAGCCTTTTGTAAGGTACCGTCCATCATGCACCGTTCAAAATTCAGTATAGTTTACTGTACTATACCTACAAGCTTCGCGAAAGCGCAAGAAACATGTTGACAAGTTTTATCGTAACAGTATGGTAATGCATAAAATAAAAAAGAGACAATGATTTGATATGTTAGATATGAATGACAACATTCCATGCTAGGAGCTGTTCTTATCTATATCTACAAATGTGAATGTCTGTTCGGTGTACGTTTATCACGTCTGAACCACACGACATAAAGAGATAAAAATGTGTACAGTTACTAATTAAGGCTTTAGGCACGGTTTTATGGCGATCGGATAGCTATTTATCTATATATATATATATATATATATATATATATATATATATATTAATGTGAATGTCTGATCAGTGTACGCTTATCACGTCCGAACGACAAGTCGCAGAGACTTAAATATTTGTACAATTACTAATTTATACCTGAGTAAGGTTTTAGACACGGTTATATAGCGATCTGATAGATATTTAGAAATCTGAAGAATTGCGGAACAATAATTATTCTTTGAAAATTATATTTACTCTTTGAAAATGGTTTTAATGGTTGCATTGTTGCTTGAGGGTTGGTAGTGATAAAAGGGTGGAGTATATTGGGATGGAAAGTTATCGGTGTATATAAAATTCTACGTGTGTGTGTTAATATTTCCCTCTGCAGCGAAAAGTACAGAACGACAACAAATGGTCTGTGTGTAATTGTTGTCCGAAGTCTCCCGTTGTACACCATAGCAGTTCCATGCCGATAGCTATAAGGAGGTGGAAGATATGGTGGTCGTAAAATTATTTAAAAAAATCGGACTGAAGGCCAGCGATGACGGTTGCGAGTCTATAGCAAGGATGTTACATAATGCGAAACGTGATGCCACAGACCATATCTTTGGTCTACGTGTGCTACAATATCTTCAGTTCTTTCTCTGTTAAGGACATGCATACGAATAAGGAAATATAAGAATAAATAAATAAATAAAGCAGTAAAAAAGAAATTTCTTTTAATACATCTCTATAAAAAAAATCGATTTGACGTTTCGCGCATTACATCAAGTGATCCATCAGTGATATTATTACAATCATTATTATTGAATTTCGTGATTGGATTCTTCGAAACGAGTGCATTTTTACCTGTGATTTCTTATATATTCTCTGATAAATGTAGCATGTTTTTAGAAAAAAGGAGATGGACAGAGAGAGAGAGAGTGGATAGGAAAAGTACTAACTCAAGGTTCGAATAAATAAATAAATACCCGGGCAACACCGGGTTTTCAGCTAGTAATATATAAAGTAATTACTGTAAACGTCTATTTGTTATAAAAATGTCTTATAGTATAAGTATGCAACATGTATCGACTAACAGTACCACTGAAGTTGACTGAAATAGGCCAAGTCGCTACGTTTCGCACTTCGGTGCTTTTAATAATTTGCTGATTACTTAAATATTAAATGTGTTCTTTTCGTTACTTTTCTTCCTACAAAGTAACCATTTTAACTAGTTTTGTGTGCCTCGTAAAACGTTTGGAAAACGTGAGTTAGCCCCTTCCTGCACCGAGGTCTTCAGCTGGCAGCCATGTTGGGTGATCCTCATACCAGCCTTATAACTGATGTGAAACCTTGCTCATTTCATATTACTACACTTATTAAGAGATTCGTGAAACATGTGTTACAGTTTTTGTTAGCTCAAACTACAGTTGTTCTCTTAAATATTTTAAAAATAAAAGGGTTACCAGTGTTATCATGTAAACAAACTAACAAAAAGGGGACGAAGAAAAATATTGGACAGGCAGCGGAACAGGACAAGTGAAAATGAGGCGCTATGGCCGTGAGCTACTTGCACAACGAACCGCATCTAGTTTTTTTCCGATCAAAGGACTCGTAATTCGCTATCGTTGTCGCCATACTAAACCTCAGTGGATGATTGTGAATTGATAGTAAATTACGTCTCGCTGGTGTGATAATATGTTGCCACTGTAACCCTACACGGGTATTAACGGAACTAATATATTCCCAGTGACGTGATTGCTTACGTCGGCAATCTCTGATTTAGCACTTAGCCATTTTCCTTGAGAACAATTTTATTTTGTTGGCTGTACTTAGGAGTAATAGAGCTGAAAATAAATTGCTGTCGCAACATAAGAAATCTCATTTTGCATTATGATAATTAGGTGTTTACGCCAATTGAATTCGACCTTGACAGTAATGACTTGGCAGTGGAACGCATTAACGATGGAAAAAAATAACGAAAAGTTATTTTCATTTTATCAATATTATTTTACCTTCGAAGTAGCGAAATTTATAGTCTTGTGTCTGACAGTCAGTTACGAGATCTGTATACGAATGATTTAAGGGCAGTCGTGCCGCACAAAATGGTACAATTACTATTGTATTTTATGAAAATGTGCATGTTTATGCTTCATTTTGTGTTGGTTTTATTGATATATTCGATTATTTACTATTTTAAATAAATATTTGAAAATAAACATGCACTGACATTTCTGCGACTTTTGTTATCCATCGTTTCCCATATTGGCATTTTTCTCTGGAATCATATAATCTAGAAGGCAGTGAGTGATTTCTTTTATTTTGTAGAGAACTGTCCGTTCCGTAAGTTGCCTACACTAGAGGTACTAAACAGTAAAGACTTTGAACTGTACATTTGTCTGTGTTTGACAACAGTTATCCACAAACCGTGTTTTGGTTTCTGCTTTTGTCTTTTAACTTTATCTTTTTGACGCTGTTCTTACTTTTAATGGAAAACTATGGGTTTTGGAATATCTTGGTATTCATAAAGGTAATAACAGCACTAAAAATGTAATGGACTTGGACCAACTGCGAATCATAAAGGCAGAGATTGCAACAAACAATGTGTCAAAAGACGCCACATCCAAGAGAAGGAAGACAGCACTGGGCGAGAAAGATGGAGCAGGAGATGAGGACTACCAGCCACGATGATTCGAACATATTTTTTGTGAATCAGTTGGGTGTATATCAAAATTTTTTCTTGAAACGCAATTTTCTGAAAATGACATATTTCAGTATAAATGCTCCCTTTTCTCAGAAATTTCTGAATCTACGTCAGTGAATTATTTACCACCTAATATAGATAGTACATTGATGTTGTTGCTATACTTTAGAAGTACTTACTGTAATAGTTAAAATTCAGTAAATGAATATTGTGAAAATTTACACCAAAAAATTATTTCCAGAATGAAACTTCACTCTTCCGCTGCAGAGTGAAGTTTCATTCTGGAAACATCCCTTAGGCTGTGGCTAAGCCATGTCTCCACCATATCCTTTCTTCCAGGAGTGCTAGTCTTGCGTGTTTGCAGGAGAGCTTCTGTGAAGTTTGGAAAGTAGGAGGCGAGGTACTGGCAGAAGTGAAGTTGTGAGGCGGCATCGTGAGTCGTGTCGGGATATCACAGTCGGTAGTGGGCTTGCTCGCGAAAGGCAAAGGTCCCAGGTTCGAGTCCCGGTTCCGGCACACAATTTTAATCTGCCAGGAAGTTTAAAAAAATTATATGTTTAGGGAAAAATCATAAATTTTTTCCAGCTGTTATTTTAAAGTGATTGCAGAGCAATACAGTCACAAAACATATAATAAATATGTAATAAAAACACCACATTTATATGCCTAACAGTTCCTAGGAAAACTGGGCATTTATATAGCCAATTGAATATTGTCTAGATAGGGCCGCACGACTCCCCTTAACTGAAAACATTATCGGTGGAAACTGCAACGTTCCAGGTGACGTAACTTTCCGAGAAGATAAATGACTCACTGGTTATGGCTAGCCATCACAACTGGCCGATCCTTTACGGCACGCGTTCAGCGCACGAACAGGTTATGCAGATGTCCTGCTCTCATCCTGCCAGAGACCGCCGCAATGCCAGTTGTGGCGCTGGTGAAGCGTTTCTCCCAAGTCTGGTAGAATAGTACGATACTCAGCTACTTAGTTTAATGTACTAAACGTCGATATCATCCAAACCGTATTGGGAGCAACATTTAGTGAGAACGGAGATTGTGTGTTTGAATCACTAAGAATAACATTCACCTTTGGAAGTGTTTTGGTTAAAGCATTATACCAGTTGAACATCCTTCTTTTGGAGCACAAGAAATGAAATATGTTTTTGTGCGAATAACTCTATCTCAATCCTACTCCGCCTTCATCACCAAAACTTTCGGCATTCGAACAGATACGCGCTACTTTAACCTGACCATGATAAAATCTTTTACCTAGTTTCTCTCTCTCTACCATTGTCACTATCTATCTTCTTGACGGCCAGTCTATCCTAGCATGGCGATATGTCTTTCCCTTCCGCAGACGGCCTCCTGCTCTAGGTGTTGTCAAGAAACGCAACTTTCAGCTGGTTCTGCCGGATTCAAGGAATACCAAACAGCCGACAGCCGAGATCTCGTATTGCTGCGGACACCGCGCATTCCTATTAAAATATACGTTCAGACAAGGACTTCCAATATCTTAATAATGGGATTAATAATTTGGATTGACATGTAGAATGGATAGCTTAATACCTTTTTGCAACTCATCGTCGTTTTATTTCCAAGTGTTTGACGTCTTAACTGCTTTTGACTTTGCACATTATTGTATATGGACTGAATCGTTCGCTTCAAGTTGATGTGCCCTGCATATTATCGTCTTATGAAACGTCAATGAATGTCTAGTACAGCGAGAAAGGAAAGACTGCAAAAAAAAAAAAAAAAAAAAAAAAAAAAAAAAAAAAAAAAAAAAAAAAAAAAAAAAAGAACGGTGTGCCTTTTGAGAAGTTACCGCTTGAATGGCCACCGCAGTTTTTGTTAAAATCAACGGCTGGAGAGTGTTGTCTAGATATTGCTGGTTGCGCCGGAGAAGGGCGAAGCAGTAGTTTCTAGGGTGTTGTGTTAAAGCTCGCCTGGAGTACGACTGTACTGTGAGCAGTTTGTACTTAATCATTTAAAAGAAATTAAACAAACAAATAATAAATAAGTTTTAACTTGAAGATTGCTGTACTGTGACCAATGTTTCCAGATATGAAATATGGATAAATATTTATGAATTAATGTTTTTGCCTTGGAAATTCATGATGATCTGGATTTGTTTCAATATCTTCATCTTGAATTACAAGAATTACAACAAGCTTCTCTCAGATACACAAAGAACCGAATGATAGTAGGAAGTGATGGCATTAACAGCGAACTAACAAAACATTCTTCAGTGAAATTAAAAAAAAAAAAAGTATTCTCAGATTTTTGAATCTTTGTTGGATATCAAAGGATATACCAAAATAATGGGAGATCTCATTTACAAAACATTATTTAAAAAAGAAAACAGATAAAAACCCGAAAGTTAAAGAGGCATATCACTATTAAATACAGCGTATAAGATCTATGCCGGAATAATAACCGAAATATTAAATCCCATAATGGAGTGCTTGCTATCAGAAGAACAAAATGGATTCAGAAAGGGGAGAAGCTGTACAGACAACATATTTATACTACAGTAAATAATAGAAAAACATAAGGATTTCAATAAAGAAACACGCGTATTTTTCGTCGATTAAATAAAGGCTTTTGATAAAGTAAATAGACAACTATTGTGGGAAATTTTAAGATGATGTATACCAATACACAATGTACAGGCAGTTCAAAAGATCGATGCTCATACAAGAATCCAAATAACTGGGGTAATGAGCAAACAACAGAGACTGGACTTTTATTTACTGACGATTTCGCCGGGCGCGGTGGCCGAGGAGACTGAGGCGCTCCAGTCACGGTCTGCACGGTCACTACGGTCGGAGGTTCGAATCCCCCCCGGGCATGGATATTTGTGCCGTCCTAGTTCGTAAGTAGTTCATAAGTAGTTTGTAAGTTTAGGGACTGATGACCGCGTAATTAAGTCCCATAAACTATACAAACATTTTTTGACGATTTCCAATTCTGCCTGCACCACCACGATCGCTCGATTAGAGACTTCGTAGTGAGAGATTATTTAACAGTTGCCTATTATGCATTGCCAGCACACTACCCAGCCAGCGTTACAGAGATCTTATTGTCACGAAATTATAAGTAATTACTGGGAAGTATAGAATTATGATTAAAACATGAACTGTTACGACCCTAAAACACCACAAAATTACACCAGAATTAATTCCACAAACTTATATATGGCCAATCAAGTACATACAACCTCAGAAACATCACTTATACTGTTAACATACCGACGAAGACAAGATATGCTCTAGATAATAGCAAGAAAATAAATGCATGTAACGTTGTAATGTCGCTGACACATGTGTCAAAATAGCTGTCACATATCGAGAACGTAATAATTGTAAACAGCGATCTTACAATGATAAGAAGAACTACTAATGTATGTATAAAGAGTATATTTCTGTTGCAGTTATCCTGTTAAATTAAAAAGAATACCCACCTATGTTATGCATTGACGTTGAAACAAGCCTGCCGAATTAAATAACTTATTAAAAAGCAGCGTCATTTGAATAAATATTTTACAATAAAATTTCCTCCCGTGGGCACTCCTTACACCTCAAGGAGCTCAAAAGAACGTTCTTGAAAGATAGATGTTACATGAAACGTTCAGTTTCCCATTCTACAGGACCTTTGTTTGCAATGCACATCGCGTGCTAGTGTGAATTAGAATGAACACGCAGACACGTTCATAGGCAAAGCAGGCAATATGCTTACGTCTACTGATGACGCAAAAAGAAAATGTTGTTTTTCTACACACAAGACTGGTTATGCAACATTTATAAGATCTGTCCTGAACAGATGCTATTTCCATAAGCAACGCACTGGTTTGAGCCGGGAAGGAAGCTATTAATAAGTCATGGACTGCTCATGAATGTAGCTTCTACGTCAAGGATTACTAATTAATCAGATTCCGTAATCTACTTCTTTTTTTCTTTTTATTGCCCAACGCGTTTCGGAGTGACAGATCCATTTTCAAGTACTATGTGGTGACAACAGTAACAGATCGACACAGATAAACTATAATGTCGAATACAGAGAAATAAGAGCAATATCTGTATTTGATCACATAACTTCGTCGTTGGTAAAAACTATCCACTTTGGAAACTTGTTAACATGTTTATGATAGCACTACATGACTCAAATGATTCATACTTACATGTCTTACAATGATCTGATGGGATACACTTAAAAAACTGTCGCATCACCTTGACTGCAACGTCTCCAAAACACTACGGATGAAAGAGTAGACTGCATCAAGAACTCAGTTCCTTCTATTGCCTATAGATGTAATTCAACCTGCACAAAGATGTAGCCGCGGAGGAGCGACCGAGCGCATTGAGGCGCTATGCTACGATGCGCGATGCCGTTCCCAGTCGGGGGTTCGAATCTCCCCTCGGGCATGGATGTTTGTGCCGTCTTTAGTATAAGTTAGTTCATAAGTATTTTGTATTTTTACGGGGGCTGATGACCCCGCAGTTAAGTCCCATAATCCTCACAAACATTTGAACATTTGAAACATAGATGTAAATAACCACATATGAGCAGTGCCAATGTGAATGGGTGCTACGCCGAATCAGTTCCAGTCCTAACACCAGGAAGAAAGCCACTGTTTGTGTTGACTATAGCTCTGCCATGCCCAGATGGTCAGTTCCGAAGTTTGATCCCATTTGTACTGTTCCTTTGTGTCAGGAGGAATTCACATTAAGAGATTTCCAGACGTGTCGGAGTGAGCCAAAGCGATATTGCTCTGACGAAGAGAAAGTGCAGATATACAGGAACTGTCTATGAATTGCCTCGCTCTGGCCGCCTAAAGGCTAACACAACAGCTGATGACCGCGACTTAAGGATTTCAACCCAGAGAGGAACGCCACCATGCTGATAATGATTTTCGTCCAGTCACAAGGTGTTCCAAGTATACGTAATAGGCTGAATGTGATGCAACTTTACTCCCGACATCATCAGGTACAGGTTCAGCTTTGACACCACATACAGATGGGCCCCATAGCATGCTGAATAGACTCGTCAGAATTGGCATCAAGTGCTATTCATAGATAAGGCTCGCATCTGCCTTCAACCGGACTATCGTCGGTCAGCCTAGACGTCTTATACAAACCGTCCAGTGAATGCAGCAGGGTTATGGTCTCCTGATGTTGTGGGTGGCATTAAGTGGGCCACTGATAGTCATAGAAGGCAATCAAACGGCTATACGGTACAGGGATGACGTCATCCGACATACCCTGCAACCATCCTCGTACTATTTCGCAGAGAGATTCGTCTTAACGGACGACAATCCACGCCCTCGCCGTGCACATCTTCTTCCTTCGTGGTCTCCAGCCATGACCTCTATCGATCATAGCTGAGATACATTGAAAAGAGCTGTTTTTGGACGAGACGACACAGTAACCAATCTGAGAGATCAATGTCAAATCGCCTTTGAAGAGTGGGACATACGAAAGGTCGAATTATGGAAAGTCTTTTTCCAAAGCTGTTCCACAAAGAAAGATTGAGTTCCTCTTCTAGGCTATAGCAGGAACGACAAAATGGCAGATAATGAAATGTCAGAGGAATAAACAAGCAGTTGAAATCGCTAAAGAGAGGAAAAGCCGCTGGATCTGATGGGATACCATTTCGATTTTACACAGAGTATGCGAAGGAACTTGCCCTCCTTAAAGCAGCAGTGTTCCGGAGATCTCTAGAGCAACGAAGTGTTCCTAAGGCTTGGGAAAAAGTGGTGGCCTTTCCCGTTTAAAAGAAGGGTCGTCGATCAGATGCACAAGACTATCTGACGTCAGTCAGTTTGCAGCGGAACGACCTCTTCGTGCGGCGGAACGTGTGCTAAAATCTTATCTTCAAAAGCACTCGTTTGCATGATTAGGGTTTCATGTGGCCATGTCAGACTTCGTAATCCTTGAGGTGTCCACTCGCCCATATGTTCATATAAAATCTTTATACGTTGCAATATTTCAAAATCAGATTCTTGCGCCGAGGGAAGAAGTCTTTAACAGTCACTCTTGTTAAAATATTTCTAAGTTCCCTCATAGATAAGGCTTCCAAAAGAAATTCTTCAGTTTGTGGTCGTTGCTATAGCCACAGATAAAAAAATAATATTTTTTTCAATGATTTTAGAACGATGTGTATGATCGATTAACCAAAGTTCTAAAAAAAAGAAAATAATAATAAAAAAAAAAAAAAAATCGAAGTCTTTTGGACGTAACTTTCCCACCAATAAAAATTCATAAAAAATCTTCCTTCAGATTGAAGAATATTTAAATTAAATCATCTCCTCGTTTCATTAATATATTATTTATGGTAAAATAATTCTTCATAAATGATGTACTCTGACACTTTCGTCAAGTTTAAAGCAATAACATTTATTGCTTTCTATGACTTTACATATGTAGTCATTGACAGAAAAAAGGGAACTGAACTTTTAAAATTTGTTGTTTTAACATAAAACTTCTATAATAATGTCAACTCTTGCGACGACAACCGCAGAGATCAACATCTTCTTGCCTCGTGGCCGTCGACCCGTGACTTGATGTGGCCGGATATTTTACTCCTTGGAATCGGAGTCGAAGATGTTGCCCTCGTAGGTTGAATCGCCTCACAGCACATGAAACATAAAAAAACATACAAAAAACTTCTTTAAGAATCATATAACATTAAACATTTACATAAAAATCATTTAAGAACACAAATATAAGCAAGTTATCATGCACAAACTGAGCTGACACGAGATATATAGCGGAGACAGTAATCCGTCCCACCACAAGTTGCAGACTTGAGGAACACATTTTATGTTCGAATATTACATCATATCTGGAGTCCGTAAATCTCCTTTGTAGGAATCAACGTGGTTTGCAAAAGCAATTCTCGTGTGAAACGCAACTCGCGCTATTGACGAACCAGATCCAGAGGCAGTAGATACAAGTTTACAGGTCGATGCCGTGTTTCTTGACACGGAAGGCGTTCGGTTCGATATCGTTCCAAACCGTCGACAAAAACAGATTTCAAGCCTATGGAATATTTGACGAACTGTGTGACCGGATTTAGCCGTTTGTAGCTAACTGAACGCAGCATGGCATTCTCAACGGAGAGAAGTCTACACACCTTAAAGTGATATCAGACGTGCATCAGGGCAGTGCTTTAGGACCTTTCTTTTTCACAATATATATATGAATGACATCGTAGATCACACCAGAACTTCAATGTGGCTTTGCGGTTGATATTGTAGTTTGTCGAAAAGTAATAAAACTGCGAAAGGGTAACGAAGTGTAGGTCATCTGCAGTTTATCGACATTTGGTACGGTGATTAGCAATTGAGCTTCAACATAGACAAGTGTAAAGGTGCTGCGTTTAAATAGGAAGAAAGGTCATTTATTACATAACGGGTATTTACTTATTTATTCTAGCTTTGAGTTAGTACTCTTCCTACTCCTTCTCTCTCTGTCCATCTCCTTTTTTCTAATAATATGTTATAAATATAATATATAAGAAATAAGGCTGTCTTGGATAATATACAAAGTTTTAAGTACAGTATCCAAAGAAAGAAAGATAGTAATCAAAATAAAAATGATATGTAACGCTCATACAGTCATTTAATTCACAACGTTACTGAAAACAATATTTGTTGTTACTTGTCCAGGATGTAATATGAATAATTCTTTGGTGAGGCCACCCCTGAGCAAGTGACATAAAGTTGTCTGTGTGAGAAACATCGACATGTCAGATCCACTCCACAGTATTGAACAGTTTGCCCTGTGGCTTATTAATCGTAATAGAAAATGCAAGTCTCACTGAAAACTTCAGTCTCCTGAAGTTAGTAGCTAGATCTGTCGTAAATAATGCGTATTCGTTGTATTGTACTGTGATACAATTTGTACAGTACATTTATCCATGTGTGTATACTATCTGAAAAATTTCCTGCACTACAATTTGTAGTGTAGAGATAATAAACTGCAAGGTCCTACCGAATGCCGTAGTTTTACTCCATGAACAGCGGAAAATTAGTAAGCGAGAAACTTTTTTTCCTTTCTTAATTTTGATGTGGTAGTCAGCGAGAAAAAGTTTAATAAAGGTATGAAGTATGTTTAAAGTTTGTTGCAAGTTGCTAAGTACCCTCATTCTCATATAGAGTATTCACAGAGTCTCGCCGCATTATGTGGCAGTTTTTTGCGGTTCCTAATGTTTATGACGTCATATCTTTTTGAATCATCTATCGTACGTGATTCTTAACCCTGCAGCAATTGATACCTCTCGGTAAGGAATGTGTGTACCAAATTTGGTTGATCAGTCCAGTGGTTTAGGAGAATATGACCAACACTTTTCCTAAAGGCTGCAGTTTTTCGCGCATCTCATTGTTTATGACGTCATATCTGGTGAAGTATATATCGTACGTAATTCTTACACTTACGGCGGCCGTCCTCATGGATTGAAGCTTACGTATACAAAATTTCATGAAGATTGGAACAAAACTGTAGATTTGTATGCAACACGTACACACAAACACACAAACATACGGACACACTGCTTTATATATTAGACTAGCTGAAAAGCCGGCGTTGCCCGGGTAATTATTTAATTATTCCTGCCATTTTTCAGGTGTATATTCATTTGTATAAGGGCTGTATGTCTGTAAAATCTCGTGGCAATACAATTAGTAGTAAAGAACTAATAGATTAAAACTTGGTTCGTGATTGGGCGGTTTTCCATGAACGTTACTGTTTATTTACTCGTATCTCATGACCTACGTGTCGTACTGTGATACAATTTGGAAGGTACACTCAACTATATGCGTGTATATTGTCTATAAAATTTCCTTTGGCTACAATTTATAGTGTAGAAATTAAAAATTATAACGTCATACTGACTGCCGTAGTTTTAGTCCATGAACAGCGGAAAAGTAGTAAGCGGGAAACTATTTTCCTTTCATTATTTTGCTATGGCTGTCAGAGAGAAAAAGTTTAATAAAGGTTTGAAATTATGTTTAAAGTTTGTAGCAAGTCGCTAAGTACTGTCATTCTCATACAGTGTATTTCGAAAGTCTAGCCGCATTATATGGCATTTTTTGCGATTTCTATTGGTTATGACGTAATATCTTTTGAACCATGTGCCGTATGTGATTCTTAACCATGTAGCAATTGTTACCTCACGGTAAGGAATGTGTGTAGGCCTACCAAATTTGGTTGAAATCGGTCCAATGGTTTAGGAGAAAATGAGCAGCATTGTCGCAAAATGCAGCAGTTTTTCACGCAATTCATTGCTTATGACGTCATATCTCGAGAACTATATATCGTATGTGATTCTTACACTTACGGCGACCGTCCTCATGGATTGAAGCTTATGTGTATAAAATTTCATAAAGATTGGAACGAAACTGTAGAGTTTTATGCAACACGTACAAACATACGGACACTCTGCTTTATATATTAGACTAGGCAATAATAGGAGAAACACTGGAAGCAGTTACTTCCATAAAATATATGGGATTAGACATAAGGGGCGATTTTAAATGGAACGACCATATAAAATCAGTCGTGGTAAGGCATATGCCAAACAGGTTCATTGGAACAATCAAATCAAAAATGTTCAAATGTTTGTAAAGCTTATGGGACTCAACTGTGGGGTCATCAGTCCCTAAACTTACATACTACTTAGGAACTAGCTTATATTAAAGACGGTACAAACATCCATGCCCGAGGGGGATTCGAACCCCCCGACGGCGAACGGCCTCGCGCATCGTAGCATAGCGCCTCAATGCGCTCGGCTGCTCCTTCGCGGCTTGGAACAAACCTCAGGTAGTTTAGTCCATCAACGAAGGAAGTGGATTACAAAACTCTCATTCGTCTAGCGCTTGAGTATTGCTCATCAGGGTGGAATCATTACCAGGTAGAGTTAAAAGAAGAGATAGAGAAGATCAACCGGACAGCAAGACGCGCCGGCCGCGGTGGCCGAGGTGACTGAAGCGCTCCAGTCACGGTCAGCACGGCCACTACGGTCGGGGGTTCGAATCCCCCCTCGGTCATGGATATTTGTGCCGTCCTAGTTTGTAAGTAGTTCAAAAGTAGTTTGTAAGTTTAGGGACTGATGACCCCGTAGTTAAGTCCCATAAGCTTAACAAACATTTGAACATTTGAACAGCAAGACGCTTCGTTACGGGCTCATTCAGTAAGCGGGAAAGCGTCACAGAGATGGTTAGGAAACTCAAGTGGCTGATGCTACAAGAGAGACGTTCGGTATCGCATTACGGCCTTCTTTGAATGAGCGTACGTTTCACGAAGAGTCAACCAGAATATTGCTTCCTCTGACGTATATGTCTCGAAACGACTGTAAGGATAAGATTAGAGTTACCGGTATTAGGGGTACCGGTGAAAGCTGCAGTCTGGAACACAAATTTAGAATGTCTAGTTTCATTGATTGAATGTTCCACTGGTTCTTGGTAGAAAATTTGCTACATGATCACTCAAACACACACGACACTGCTGTCATATTCTACAATATTTATTGATTTATACAAACTAGTTTTCGGCTGTTACGCCATCATATGGTACAAAGATTACAATAAACAAAATGTTATCTCAAAGATTTTCCAAAATGTGGATCAAATAATTACATAAACATCTAAAACATTAACGTACTGTAGCAAAGATACAAAGAACTAGTACGAAATTATGAAGTATTTTTCTAAGTGGCTAAGTAAGGTATGTGACAATTTGAAAGAATTAATTACATGACAACTGTTAAAAAGGTAAGTGACAATTCAACAAAACATTAATTACATTGTTTGTTTGTCAAGAACAAAAATTTTTGACATAACATTTGGTTTACTAATCTTTGTATCTGATGATGGTGCCGAAAACTAGTTTGTATAAATCAATAAATATTCTAGAATATTACACCAGTGTCGTGTGTGTTTGTCGTATAACCTGTGAATTACTGTCTTCATGAGCAATAAAAAGAACTCAAATATTGTTTTGTATATCTCTATTCTATCTGTATGAACAGCTCGAATCGTCGTGATGTAACACGTTTTTGAAATTGAAAATTTAAAAAATACGTGGCGGCGCGACAGGAGTATCAAACTTGCATGCTTATTGCCCTATATACAGAGAGAGAGAGAGAGAAAGGGAGACGTCTGTGAGTAGCGGCATTCAATGATAATCACATTGCCTTCGGTTTTGGTGTCGAAAACAGCCCCCGTTTATATTTTAATAAAATGATCAGCAATGGTAACAGAATAGGAAATTAACTTTGTTCTGCCAAAGACTTCGTGAATAAAGGAGCAGGGCACTCTCTTACCCTTGGGGTAGGGAACTGCCCCAAAGGGCGGAAGAATAAGTAATCAACGTCATGAGGATGTTGAAGGCAGTGGAAACCACTCGTAAAGTGAACAAGTGGCCTGTAAAAGAAAACGTGTCATTATGATTAGTAAAGGGTTTTGGAACAGTCGCGTATCGGATTTCTGGAATGGGGCGACCAAAGATGAGATGACGGTGAGAAAAAGATTGAATAATGAACGAAGTGATGGAGTTCTATGAGGCGGAGCTTGGAATGTCACAATTTGACCATAGTAGGGAAACTAAAAAATCTGAAAAGGGAAATGTAAAGATTTAATATAGATACAGTAGAATATAGGATAAAATGAACAGTATATCATAACTGTACGGCGAGAGTAGGATTCGTTTTGAAGTTTAGGGCACGAGTGAGCTCTATTGAACAGCTCAGTGATACGGTAGTTCTCATCAGAGTCGGCAGTTCAGGTATACATGCCGACGTTGAGTTCATTAGAAAATTTGCAAATCTTATAGCTATGAGTTGGACAAATACACTACTGGCCATTAAAATTGCTACACCAAGAAGAAATGCAGATGATAAACGGGTATTCATTGGACAAATACTAGAACTGCCATGTGATTACATTTTCATGCAATTTGGGTGCATAGATCCTGAGAAATCAGTACCCAGTATCTCTGGCCTTGATACGCCTGGGCATCGAGTCAAACAGAGTTTGGATGACGTGCAGCTTCAACACGATACCATATTGCATCAAGAGTAGTGACTGGCGAATTGTGACGAACCATTTTCACGGCCATCATTGGCCAGACGTTTGCAATTGGTGGGAGATCTGAAGAATGTGCTGAGCAGGGCAACAGTCGAACATTTTCCATATACAGAAAGACCTGTACAGGACCTGCAATATGCGGTCGTGCATTGTTCTGCTGAAATGAAGGGTTTCGCAGGTATCGACTGAAGGGTAGGGCCACGGGTCGTAACACATTTGAAATGTAACGGCCATTGTTCAAAGTGTCGTCAATGCGAACAAGAGGTGACCGAGACGTGTAACCAATGGCACCCCATACCATCACGCCGGGTGATAGGCCAGTATGGCGGTGATGAGTACACGCTTCCAATGTCCGTTCTCCGTGATGTCGCCAAACACGGATGCGACCATCATGATACTGTAAACAGAACCTGGTTTCATTCTAAAAAAATGACGTTTTGCCATTCGTGCACCCAGGTTCGTCGTTGCGTACACCATCGCATGTGCTCCTGTCTGTGATGCAGCGTCAATGGTAACCGCAGCCATGGCCTCCGAGCTGATAGCCCATGCTGCTACAAAGTCGTCGAACTCTTCGTGCAGATGGTTGTCGTCTTGCAGACGTCTTCATCTGTTGACTCAGGGGTCGAGATGTGGCTGCACGATCCGTTACAGCCATGCGGATAAGAAGCCTGTCATCTCGACTGCTAGTGATATGAGGCCGTTAGGATCCAGCACGGCGTTCCGTATCATAGTCGGAAACGTGATGGTACGCATTTCTCCTCCTTACACGAGGCATCACAACAACGTTTCACCAGGTCACGCCGGTCAAATGCTGTCTGTGCATGGAAAAATCGGTTGGAAACTTTTCTCGTGTCAGCACGTTGTAGGTGTCACCATCGGCGCCAACCTTGTGTGAATGCTCTGAAAACCTAATCATTTTCATATAACAGGGTCTTCTTCTTCCCGTCGGTTAATTTCGCTTCTGTAGCACGTCATCTTCGTGGTGTAGCAATTTTAATGCCCAGGAGTGTATTTTGTACGCCACACTGACTAATGTAATGCTTCCACAATAACACATTAATTTAACCAGATTCAAATGGATAATTAAAAACGTCTACTAGCAAGTATTTCAGATCGTTTCCGGTATATGTATGTTTCCTTTACCATCAGATCACTCGACGAATCCGGAATATTCTTCTTGA
Source organism: Locusta migratoria (assembly GCA_026315105.1). Lineage (NCBI taxonomy): Eukaryota > Metazoa > Arthropoda > Insecta > Orthoptera > Acrididae > Locusta > Locusta migratoria. Next base: position 79,769,576 of record CM048747.1, on the reverse strand, counting down.
TTTTCTACGCCGTCTTTCTACCACTGCTATCAAAGTACTTTACTCGCCTTCGTTTTTGTAAACTGAGCGGTTAATCCGCGAGGGGCAGCAGACTGCTGCTGCAGAGCGCTGTGGTTACACGCGCAGAAGAAGCACTTTCCGTGCGGTGCAGAAGTCCGTTTCAAATCGCGCAGTGGGCTTCCCGATAAGAAATGCGTCTCGTGTGATAACTCCTACGGCATATGGTAGCATCTCCTCTAATCTCGATGCAAACAGACACCGCCGCCATCGCCCCTTCTAACATTGTTAGCCGCGGTGCTAGCTGATCAATGTTGATGTCCACTTTCTTAATTCTTACAGACGAGCTACCATCAAACGAGCCATGAGTGTTAGCGAGTGAAAACTTTCAACGCTTCAGTGCTCTGGCAGTTCAGGGATCCTCGAAAGTTCTAATGAGACTTGTTTAATGGTTTATCTTCTCGAAATGGATTCTTTCTGTCTCTCTCAGCGCCAGTGCTCCCCACCCCGTCGTCGTCGTCCCCCCCTCTTTGAATGTTCTCTCTCATGTATAGGTATCACATTCTCTCGGCGACTTTCAATCTCCTGCGAGTAATTACAGAATGTATCCATTTGTTCCCCCTCTTCCTGATACGATCAAAGAACCTCTCTGCTCTGTACCGGGACTGTCTGCCGCACCCCCATTTGTATCTGCTGTTGCGCTTAGATATATAACTACACTACAGTACACACGCATCATCTATATACAAGAACAGCGATCTAATGTAAAATAATAAACACATTTTTCGAAACAATTCTTACTAACCGATGAAGATAACTTTCGTTTCGTTTTATAGAACTCCCTTCCTCCGTTTCATATTCTATAACTTTTACTGTCTACATTACCAGGAACTGTATTTCAAGAAATTAATGACCCCGTGCTGTCCAATTAATTTTAATCGCTACCGGTTTCATTTTTGAAACATCCCTACGACAGGAACTCATTCCCGCATCCAGTGGCGGCTCGTGGGAACACATTTTGGTTGTCCCCAAATTTTTAGATTCAGTTAAACATATAACACTCACATAGCATTTGTTTTATAAACGCTAGGATCATCAACAAATTTATTTAAGTTAGCCATTAATAACAATGACAATAATAATTATAAGCGTAACATTTCTGACGAAAGAAAGAATTGTTTTCTGGAATTTTGTTGTTTTAGACATAATTACGTACCGTTTACGGCAAGAATGAAATATTGTATATGCTTTCGTTACTCTCCGTTTTGTCAGTGATATGTTAATATTACGGAAGTGTTATCGCTGACAAGCTATCCTATCCTGAAGTAAGAAACCGCATAATTTATTTTTTATTAAGTACCCTATCTTTTGTGTCCCAACTTCGTCGCCGCTTTTGTGTCCCAGCCTCGTCGTAGGTGTCGGTGGCCGGGTGGAACGAGACCGACACAGTAACAAGACAGCACGCCGGTGCAGGTACGGAGGGGAGCAGCCAGAAACTATAAGCACTAGAGTAAATTAGAAAGAGATATATTTTGCACAGAATGTAACAATACTTAACTTTTATATAGTACTGCAGAATGTTGATACATAGTTGTTAGAGGCCTGCCTAGTGCCTGTACAATAGCAAAGTCTTCACTCGTGCCTATCGGATTACGAAGGTCCTAACTCGTTGCTATCTCAGTCCGAAGTGACCGGTGTCTTTCCGTGGTGGCCACGAGCGGGGTTCCAGCAGAGGGCGCTCGTGGCTTGTCGGAAGAACGCCGCGCCGTGCATGCATGGCGGCGCGCGGCGAAAGTAGGTGGCGCGCACTTTGTACTTGTGCGACACCACACCCCTCCCCCCCAAACCGCCGCGCCGTCGTGGCGTAGGGCTGAGGGCCACGGCGACGGCACTGGGAGGAGGGCCTGGGCGGGGGCGTTACTGGTGGGACGGGCGTCGTAGCTGAGGCCGGGATCGAGACGCCGTCCGCGCCCCGGCATCCGCCTTGAGATCCTCCAGGGAACCCGCCGAAACCTGGGGAAGGGCGCCCGCCCCCGCCCAGAGGGAGCAGGTCATCTTCTTCTGAGGTGCGTGGCCCAAGCTGGGGGGGGCCGCACGGTCCCGGAGTCCCTCTCGGTGACGCTGTCATCTGCGGCGGCGACAGCGGCGGCGACGACTGCGTCGGATGTACTTCGACGTCCATAGGGATCTCGTAGTCCGGGGACGCTGGACCCGTTGACGAACGATGTGTTTGTGCTCCCTGGCGGTGAACTGGGTCTGGAATCAAGAAACCGGAGACAGGATCGCGCGGCCTGTGCAGGCGCAATTGGTTTGCGTGGCGCCGCAGCTCCGACCCTGTGGAAGAACGTACAACATACATATTGCTACCGAGCACGCGCTGAATGGTGCCCGGCAACCATGTCTTCTTGTTTCCAGCAAACACCCTGTACAGCACCGGCGTAGAAACCTGAAAACGCGTAGCGCCATACGAACCGACTCGGTGCGTGGGAGGCTGCAGCAGGTGAAGGAGAGTGCGGTGACGGCGGCCGTGTAGCAGCTCGGCAGGAGACGGGCCGTCACGTGGCATGCACCGATACGTAGACAGGAAAATTTGAAGAGCTTGCTGCCTGGAGTGCTGACCTTTCATCTTCTCCATGTGAGACTTGAATGTTCGAACGAAACGTTCTGCTTCACCATTGGACTGAGGGTGAAAAGGTGCGGTGGTGATATGCTGAATGCCATTCACACGACAAAACTGTTGAAATTCCGCACTAACAAACTGAGGTCCATTGTCACTGACGATAGTTTCAGGCAAGCCTTCGATGCAAAACACTGATGTTAAGGCACTGATTGTACTAGACGCCGTCGTTGAGTTCATGGCAATCACAAAAGGAAACTTGCTGAAAGCGTCTACAACAATTAACCAGCGCGTATTCCAGAATGGTCCGGCAAAGTCAATATGTAAACGTTGCCATGGTCCCTTTGGGCGTGGCCAGTCTGAGAAACGCTGTGGAGGAGCCGCCTGATGCTCCGCACAAACTGTACACTGTGATGTCATGCTCTCTATCTGAGCGTCCATACCAACCCAGGTACAATGACGTCTGGCCAGTTGCTTTGTCCTAACAATGCCCCAATGTCCTTGATGCAGGAGGCGTAACACTTCTCGTTGCAGGGAACGAGGAACAATCACTCTTGCTTGGTCGTTGTCGGTATGCAACAACAGTACACCCTGACTTAAAGACAATGCATGACGTTGTGCAAAATAACGTCGAACCAGAGGCCGATCAATGTCTTTGGCTCTGGCAGGCCACCCTGAGCGAACAAAACGTGCTACCACACTTAAGTCTACATCCGCAGCTGTTTCCTGTGCAACCCGACGAGAGTTCAAAGGGAAATCTGCGACAGCGGAAGCATCTCTGGAGTCTATCTGACAACATGCCATTTCTGAAGAATCAAATAATACATCCTGGCCAACCGGAAGTCGGGAAAGTGTGTCCGCGTTGGCATGTTTAGTGGTAGGTCGGTACAAAATCTCATACTGATAATTTGACAATATCAAGGACCATCTCTGAAGCTTTTGTGCCGTACGTGGCGGAATCGGCTTTGTGGGTGAGAACAACGACGTGAGAGGCTTGTGGTCTGTCAACAAATAGAATTTTCTGCCATAGAGATAATGATGAAACTTTGTGACGCCGTAAATGATTGCTAAGGCCTCCTTTTCTATCTGACTATAATTCTGTTGCGTCGGCGTTAGTAGCTTGGATGCAAAGGCAATAGGACGATCGTGACATCCAATACCATGCGACAGAACGACACCCAGACCGTACGACGAGGCGTCAACTGCTAACACTACAGGCTTCTGTGGGTCAAAGGGAATCAAACATGCATCACTGAGTAGTGCAGACTTTAGTTTGTCAAAGGCAACCTGACAATCTTTAGACCATACAAAAGGAACATTCTTCCTACGTAAGTGATGCAGAGGAGCTGCAATCTGAGAGGCATTGGGAATAAATCGGAAATAATAGTTCAGCTTTCCCATTACTGCTTGCAATTCGTGCACATTCTTAGGAGGAGGCAAGTCTTTGATTGCTCGAAGATGTGACTGTAAGGGATGAATTCCTTGGGCATTAATCACATGGCCTAGGTACTCTACTTCAGTTTGAAAAAACGAACACTTTGCTTTATTGCAACGTAGACCTGCTGCAGTCAAAACTTTGAAAAGGCACTCCAGGTTTGCTAAATGTTCTTCAACTGTACGTCCGGATACCACAATATCATCTAAATAGTTCGAACAACACGGTACAGAAACTGTCAGATGTTCCAAAAAACGCTGAAAAATAGCGGGGGCGGAAGAACTGCCAAAGGGTAGGCGTTGAAATTGAAAAAGGCCCATGTGAGTATTAATGACGAAAAATTTTTTTGACTCGTCATCAAGCGGAATTTGTAAGTATGCCTCTGCTAAATCAATCTTGGAAAAGAAACGAGACTGTCCTAATTTGTCCATCAGTTCATCAGGTCTGGGCAGGGGATAAGTGTCTACAATTGTTTGACTGTTCACTGTTGATTTGAAGTCCGCACAGAGACGAAGTTTTCCTGACGGCTTGGGTATAATTACTATAGGCGAGGCCCACTGACTCGCAGAAACAGGAGAAATTACCCCACTATCTTGCCAACGTTTAAGTTCTTCGGCAACTGTATCGCGCAAGGCGATAGGCACTGGTCTAGCTTTACGAAATTTTGGAACTGCAGATTCTTTTAAAGTTACATGTGCCACAAAGTCTTTTGCACAACCTAGTTCCGGCGAAAACAAGTCACTGTATTTTTCACACAATGCATTTATTTTGTCCTGAGGCACTACTGACGAAATTTGAAGCACATCTCTTTGAATCGATAAGCCAAACAAGTCGAATGCATCTAGTCCAAAAATGTTCTGCGTAGATTTGGCCTGAAGAACAACAAAAGCAACTGTTTTTGTTACACCTTGAAAAGAGGCGGGCAGGCTACATGTTCCTAGCACGGGAATATTTTCACCTGTATAAGCTGTTAACACTTGCTGTGACGGCGACAATTTTGGCGAACCCAGAAGTTCATACGTATCTTTATTAATTAAGGTAACAGTGGAACCAGTGTCGAGCTGAAATTGCACCGTCTTATTTTCTATGAAGAGAGTCACAAACAGTTTCTGCTTGCGGCGCTCGACAGGTGCGCGAATGTGGGCAACGTCTGCTACGGTTTGTTTACTGCGCTTGCGCGGGCCGCGTAGTGAAGTAAGCGGCGCAGACTCGGCACGCAGCGGATTAACAACACTGTCACTAGATGGCACTACTGCCGGATCGGCGTCCGCGCAAGCATGCGAAGCTACTCCAGATGTACTAACTACTGCACTACACTGTTTAGTAGCTACTTGATGTCTACTGTCACTAGCTACACAGTACTGGGCACTATTACAAGGAGAAGTTGCAGAAGGCACTATTTTCATTACAGGAATGCACTGTTCATAGTCATTTTGCTTGTCCCGAACCCTTTTCCGTTGCACTGTTTTACGCGCTCGTCGGCGCTTGCTACGTGGTGCACTATATAGATTTGCCATAGGCGCAGAACTACTTTCTTGCAATTGAGATCCAAGGAAAGCACTGTTCAATTCCACAGCCCGTATAACATTTACAGAATGAACTGTTCTCGCACTCTGCGAAGCACTGTTTCCAACGGTACCGTTCTTTGAGTTTTTAATTTGCTACACACAGACTGTACATGTCCTGATTTGCCACATTGATAACAGGTTGCGTTGCGACTAGGGCAATGAGCACGCTTGTGGCGAGACACACACTGGGGGCAAGACTTACGAACATTTTTCTGAAATGAGCGTTGGCGCCCGTTATGCAAAGTACTGTTTCTAACACGACGGGGCGACCTGTGTGTCGCACTTTTACACTGGCTACTGTTCACTGTTCAGCACGGCCTGTACTATTGTAAGACTCACTACTGCTATACTGAGAACTACGGTTAGGAAAGCGTCCGTTGCGGCGCACTGAATTTACACTGTGGCTTTGCATTTCTACATCTGCTAAGTCAAAAGTATCATGCGCTTCTATAAGCTGCAGTACACTGTCTAATGAGGGGTGAGACTGTTTCAGAATTGCTGATCTAATTCTGGGGTCCTGAATATTCTGCGTAATCGCATCTCTTAACATCACATCACTATAAGAAAGTCCACAAGAGCAAGTAAATTTACATTGGCGGGTTAAGCCCTTCAATTCCGTAATCCACTCTTGGTGTGACTGCTGCGGTAATTTTTTAAGTCTGAAAAATCGGTATCGTGCAGCGGCTACAAGAACTTTTCTCTCATAATGTGCATTTAGTGCCTCTACAATTTGTTCAAAGTCTACATCACGCGGAGATGCTTGCGGGAATAGTTTCTGCAGTAAGACGAAGGTTGGAGGGCCCACCACGGACAATAAAAGATGCTTAACAGTCTGACCTGTAAGTTGATGAGCCGCGACGAGTTCTTGAAACTGTGCGAAGTAGTCGCTCCATTCTTCCTCACGTTCGTTGTACTGGCGGAACGTCGGAAGCGGTACAGCGGCAGGTGTGGGCTGCTGATGCGACGGCTGTTGTTGAGTTGTCAAGTGCGCCACCGCCTGGAGAAGTTGTGTTATTTGCGCCGTCTGTAACTGAATAATTTCCATTAAGTTTGGGTTCGGGGTAGTGGCCATCCTGACCGATTAGGCGCCGCGTATACAAGTAACTTATAACAAAACACAAATGCAATATGAAAGAGGACGCACTGCAACAAAAAAGTCCACAAAACACGTAACAAAATATCTTTCCCCCAAAAATCTTATAATAAGGGTGGGTGGGCGGGAGCAATTTTTGCGTGCTCCGGCTGCTGCTGTCTGGCTGCTGTAAGCGGGCTGGTCCAAGGTTCTATCACTCCTCGTCGCCACTTTTGTGTCCCAACTTCGTCGCCGCTTTTGTGTCCCAGCCTCGTCGTAGGTGTCGGTGGCCGGGTGGAACGAGACCGACACAGTAACAAGACAGCTCGCCGGTGCAGGTACGGAGGGGAGCAGCCAGAAACTACAAACACTAGAGTAAATTAGAAAGAGATATATTTTGCACAGAATGTAACAATACTTAACTTTTATATAGTACTGCAGAATGTTGATACATAGTTGTTAGAGGCCTGCCTAGTGCCTGTACAATAGCAAAGTCTTCACTCGTGCCTATCGGATTACGAAGGTCCTAACTCGTTGCTATCTCAGTCCGAAGTGACCGGTGTCTTTCCGTGGTGGCCACGAGCGGGGTTCCAGCAGAGGGCGCTCGTGGCTTGTCGGAAGAACGCCGCGCCGTGCATGCATGGCGGCGCGCGGCGAAAGTAGGTGGCGCGCACTTTGTACTTGTGCGACACCACACTATCCACGTGTATGAATTCAGAAGTTATTAGAATGTCTGTAAAGGTTTGTTTAATATTTATGCATTCTTCTTTAAGAAGATCTTGCCTATTGAGAACATCTCATAGGTGAATAGGCGTAGCACTTCGTTTTGCGGATGTGTAAAGCCTACCCTCCATTCCTCATCTCAAACAGTTAATTATTTGTGAAAATAAAGAATAATAAAAAAAATATTTAAACAAGACTGCGTCTCAGCAACGGTTACAGGATAGCGAATTAATAATCAGCCAACCTGTTGCAATAATAGTAATTTAATAAACTTGACCACGGCCGCGGCGGAGCGGCGAGTGCATTTGAGGCGCTAAGGCACGATGAGCGAGGCCGTTCCCCGTCGGGGGTTCGAATCCCCCCTCGGGCACGGATGTTTGTGCCGTCTTTAGCATAAGCTAGTTCATAAGTAGTTAGTAAGTTTAGGGACTGATTACCCTACATTTAAGTCCCTTAAGCTTCACAAACATTTGAGCATCTCAATTTGACCACAGTTTCGAAGGATTTAAACCCGACTTCTTCAGAAATACATGTTATACGATAGACAAGGTGACATCATAAATTGCAAATTGGTAATCATTATGCCTGAGTATGGGTCCTACCAAACCTATTGTCTAAACATTGTGATATGCAAGTATAGTAACAGTTTTATTCTGATTCATTAGTTTACAATATTTTGGACAATAGGTTTGGTAAGACGCATATTCAGGCATACTAATTTGTAATTTATGGTGTCACATTGTCTATATCTATAAGATGTATTTCTGAAGAAGACGGGTTTATATCAGTGGAAACCATGGTCAAGTTCATTGAACTACTAGTATTGCAACTGGTTGGCTGATTATTAATTTGCTATAATAAAATGTTTTCGCTATTACTTTTTCCTCACAGCAATCTAAGCTGTAGTATTAGCTAGCCCTCTAACCATACCTAAGGTAATCGCAATAAGTTCTTAAATAAAAAGTGAATACTTTCAACAAATTTTGAATTATAAATATTATATAATCTATAGTGTTAGGTTCTCGTCTCACCATACCCTCTGAAATCGCGACATTTTCTGCAAATATTGGGTAAATATTTCCGACAAATAAGCAAATGTCACAGCTACGCTGTCGATTTTTGTCCAAACGAAATGTATATTCCATGAACTGAGTACAATTCCGAGCAGTTACATTACTCGTGATAAAATATTTATAATAAATATCACCCTGGAGATTTTAATGAGTCCTCTTAGTTATATACAGTTTGTGGTGATAAAATCTGACAATAACATTTGTTATGCTTATTACTTTTGACAGTAACTCCATAATTACACGGCACTTCATGTCAGATACTTTCGCGAAGCCAAAGGAAGAAAACCATATTATTGAATATTCATCATAATCACTGAAGTTGTGCTTTTAACCACAGAGCTACTAATACATTTGATATTACGCCACATGAGGGTACAGCTGCATTGTTGAATCTTCGACTGTCATTATTTTCTCGGAAACTACTGAAAGTCAAAATAGGCGTCCATTCACTTTCCTCCTCCTTTCATCGAGCGAATTGTGGTCGTTTCCCCTTGTCAGTCATTACCACAGTGAATCACTGCTTATTGAAAGAAAAACGTGTCTCGTTTGCAAAACAGAGAACCGCGCAGCAAGAACGTATTTTCCGTTGGCCTATCGCGTTTACGAGTTTCCAGCAACAGTTGCAGTCGGCAGTCTCTCCCGTTACAGAGGGCGCCCTCTCCTCTGCTGAGTGTGCGGGCATTCGCTCTGCTGATAAGACTCCACTCCTAGGAGACTCAGCAGTTCCTCTTCGTTACTTGCTAACAACACTGGTGGCCCACGATATTGTAGCTTGAGTAAGCCCACAAGTGTAGAACCCAACAGTTTCCACAAAAAATTATCTTTTATTACGGTTAATAGCTGCAGCCATTCTTCATTAGTTGTTCCGCTAGAGGTTTTTTTTTGTCCTATTGGAGTCGTGTAAACCCGCACAACCGGTTTCACAACTTGAAGTTGCATCTTTTTACTGTACAGAAAGATAATTGTTTTAATAAATTTTATATTTAGATTGAAAAGTTACGTATTTAAAAGCAAACATCCAAACTACTTCAAACTACTTGTGCACGAGAAAATTAAATGCATTTTTTTTCTTTAACAAGCCATTAGGCTAGTTATTTCAATACATATTTTTTATATTCCAGAATGAAACTTTCACTCTGCAGCGAAGTGTGCGCGGATATGAAACTTCCTGGCAGATTAAAATTGTGTGCCGGAACCGGGACTCGAACCTGGGACCTTTCCCAGGTTCGAGTCCCGGTTCCGGCACACAATTTTAATCTGCCAGGAAGTTTCATTTTTTTATATTACTTACAATGTTTTCCATGTAATTTTTATGGTGGATAACGGGGATTAATGATGAGGTCTAACCGCAAGCACCTTCCCTCTTTTCGTCAAACGTAAAATCAGTTGAACGTGTGGTTCGTGTCATTTTAACCCTTAAGTAGTCGCGTAGTCGCGTCGGCTCAAAATGACCCAAGAGAATTTTCTTTCGTTAAATTTCTTTGGCACATACCACACTGAAACTTGTCATGTACGCGTAATGCAATAAAAGTCGTGTGCATCGTAAGTTCCAGAGTGATATGTGCGAAAGAAATTTAACAACAGAAAAATCTCTCGGGTTATTTTGACCCGACGGGACTATTTAAACGTTAAGTATTGGAAAGTCGGCAATCAGTTTGGTAAAAATTGTTTGGCCCGTTTGTCATTAGGTGATGTGATGGGTGGCCAGATTGTCGTCAACGTATTGAGGTTTATCAGCACCGTCAAGGTGGTCATAAGTTGCATTTCTGTGCTGGCTGGAATTGCGGAAACAACTGAGGTGACAAATCGCCATGTGTATGGGCCGCCGGACTGAAGCAGACTGGCTGTGGTTCGAGGAGGAACTAGATGTGACGTCAAGGCTAGTTGCGGTGGAACCGACCAGTAAACCTCGTTCACAATTTTACAAAAGGATGTATGCTTATTTAGATTACGTGATTATGTGCTTGACATTGAAAGTTATCATTCTGTACAGTAAAAAGCACCTGAAGATACAACTTTAAGTTGTGAAACTGGACATGCGGGTCTCCACGACTCCAATAAAAAAAAACCAGCTCAAGTGGAACAAGGCCTTTCATTCAGACATCTTCAATTTTAACACCTAATTTTAAATGTGTGAAAGTGTCTTAATTATGTATAAATATATTAGCTGTGGTTGCTCTTCATACAAAATTCTTTCCAAAAATGCGCCAAATTGTAAGATACATATTTAACACACTCCAAACAGCCAGGGAAAAATAGCGAAATTATTTATTAACTGTGATTTGAGATTCAGTAGATTAAATATGGGAAAACAAAACGACTTATGCTGGGAACATACCCGTCTTTCTATGAATTTAATACGGTAAATAATGTTACACGTGTTTCTAATTTTTACAGAAGGAAAAAAACACATTATTGTTTCAAAGAACGACAGAGTACCCCAGAATCAGAAGATATCGAAGAAGCCTTAAGTATATGATGTTAATCCAGCAATTAGGAAAATAGAACTTGAAGCAGCATTGAAAGAATCGAAACTAAGAAAAGCTCTAAGCTCAGAAAAGACGCCAACCGAGGGCTTACGAAGTTTTGGAAGAAAATTAAAACACTTCTTTTTCAAACTACTATTAGGTTACAATTACAGGTCTCGTTCCAGTGAAAGTAAACTCAGTTATAAATGAGGTGAACAACAATTCTTCACTGATTACAGAACTATGGGCTTAATTTCACTAAAAGGGAACCAGTAGTTTAAAACAAGCGAGGTAGTGTTACAAACCATCTCCCACATTATTCATTCTCTGCGTTAAAGTAGCCGTTAAGGAGGTCAGAGAGAGATTTCGGAAGAAAACGTAATTGGCTACGTAAATGGCAAGATCGCAGAGACTCTTACAAGGAGTTCATAATATAACTTGTGTATATTTGAACTAAATGCAATGTTACACTTTCTGTTTAACCTCCATTTAAAAAAATGACCACAATGCAGAATTTTTACGACCAAATGATGATGGCCTAGCCCATCGAAACCGGTCGTCAAACAATTAATTAATCATACTGCGATGGCGTTTTCCTATCAATGCAGATCGTCTCCATCCTGCGATGTCAGATAATGCCAAGAAAATTTAAGTTCAGAAAGAAGAACTACTGATATTGCAATTCTTTCAGAAAATCCATAGTTCAATGGAACGAATAATGTCCTGAAAATAGGTTACGAGATTACACAAAAAAAGAAAACAAATATATTTAAATAATGTGCGGCTGAGGTTCTAAAGCTCTCCCTTCAACGGGCATGGGCAGCAGTACCGATACTTTGTAGTACTTGGGTAGAATCGTGTACAGCCAAAATTTTCTCCGCCCGCAACTTAAATTGGAGAGTTTAAAAAACATAGATAAATCATTAGTACTCATCTTCTAAATTCGGCTCTGTGATGTCAGCAGCTACAAGTTCCCTTGTGTCGCTCTACATGGTTAACTGCTTTTGTTTAAAGGGTGCTTGTAATAAATAACTTTTGAAATAAACAAACTGCTACAAGTTCAACTGCGTTTTATTCTGTATCACTTTTTCCAATTAACAACTTTTAAAAAAATACAATTCTAGCGACATAATAGCTAGATGTAACAAGTCAATAAGACACAAGTCTAATCCAAACACAAGCCAAAAACCACGTCTTAATGGTAACACCCAATAGTCCAGAGAGAGCCTTAAACATCCTACACAGTCACAAGTGAGATTCTCAAAGAGTACATTGGTTCAACTTATCGAACAATATATCGACAATTTATTACACAATAATTAATAACATTGAAATATATATATGTAATATGTTAAAAGTGATGTGAATGTTGTTTTACTGAACTGTTTATAAAATAATAATAATAATAATAATAAAAAGGCAAAACTAAAGAAAAGAAGTTAAATTCAACTTGTGCCTTCCATCATTCTTTTTTATGATGTTGGCAACAGAATTTCTGATCGCGGTATAAGCAAACTATGATTTTTAAAAGGTACAGTACGAAACAACAGACCTTAATGCACTTTAATTCAAATCAAATGTTCAAATGTTTGTACAGCTTTTGGGACTTAACTACGGGGTTATCAGTCCCTAAACTTACAAACTACTTTTGAACTATTTACGAACTAGGACGGCACAAATATCCATGCCCGAGGGGGGATTCTAACCCCCGACCGTAGTGGCCGTGCAGACCGTGACTGAAGCGCCTCAGTCCCCTCGGCCACCGCGGCCGGCGATGCACTTTAATTGACCTCGCGACTAGCATGTAGAAAGTGCATGACGTACATAATCGTTACAAGGTGAATAAGATTAGAAAATGAATCATCAACCTTTTTATTAAAAGAAGGCGTCCGCATTACCCCATGCGGCACTGCTTCATTTGCGTAAGCCAGGAAACGTGTCTTGCAGTACCGCTCCAGCCATGAGTGATGGAATTTTTGCTCAAACAACGCAAGTAAAGGGAAACGGGTTCAGTATTGCCCTACTCGGTCTTTTGTGCACTAGAAATCCTCCTGCTACTAGGGGGGTTACATCGCATGATGCTGACATGATTAGGAAATGACGCATTAAAAACAATTGATTAGTGTTATTATTTGCCCCCAACAAAGTAACGTGGTAGACGTAGACGAGGTGACGGTGACGAGGGGAGATGGCTTACTGCAAGCTAATCAAAAAGCAATAGCAAAACATTTCTTTTGAATGAAACTACAAGTTTTACTGTTAGGAGTGATAGTTCATTTAATATTATTTCCACAATGCTTTTAAAAAGTTTATATCTGTACCTCCAACTACAGAATATATTTGTAAATGCATGTTCAAAATGTTCAAATGTTTGTAAGGCTTATGGGACTTAACTACGGGGTCATCAGTCCCTAAACTTACAAACTACTTATGAACTACTTACGAACTAGGACGGCACAAATATCCATGCCCGAGGGGGGATTCGAACCCCCGACCTTAGTGGCCGTGCAGACCATTACTGAAGCGCCTCAGTCTCCTCGGCCACCGCGGCCGGCTGTAAATGCATGTATTATGAGTATGCTGTGTTACAAATTCGGGACAAAGTTGAAACACATCCACTGATTGTGTAGTGGTTTTCCATTTTGATTTATTCTTTAACCTAAAGTGTTTCTGCACCATTAATGTTATCTATCTGTGGGTTAATTATTGTATTATTTTTATCAATGTTCAATACCCCATGTTTATGTATTTTGGCCCATATTTATAAATGTTTCCACCCGTGTGATTGAACTTGTATGTGGAAGTTTGCTTTTAATATTGACTGACTGCCGCGCAATGGCTTACAGTCGCCGCCTCCCACTTTATACCTCGTTTTGGTGTTGTTAAGAACGCTAGCGTCTGTTGGGTGGCCAGAGACAATCTTACTTGGCAAGATGGCGAGATGGCCGTGTTGTTAGTGCCGTACCAACCTAATCTTGGACGAAAGAGGTGACAGGCCAGGTAGCAAGGGTTGGTAAACACTAGTCTCTGAACACGCTCTGTGTCGCTTTTAGTCCGCTCTACATCCGGTTTGTGGTAGGGGGAGGTTTTTCCGTGGCCTTAGAGCTTGACTCTTCATTTTGGTTCCGATGACTGAGGAAGTAAGTACTCCGCCGAATCATTCTGAGGGGAAGGCATGCTTTGATTTATTTGTGATCAGGGAGTCTTGGTTATTCCGTGATAGTTCTTTTGAGTAATTCTTTCGTTATGCATTGCAAACTGTTTCTTAATTTACACAACTTGAGTAAATTCGGTGTAAATTTATTATTCGCATCATCATTCCAGTGATGATTGTGTGTCTGGTTTTGCTCAAATTGAATACACGTGTGTGGCCTTCAGACTTTGTGCAAACTTAGTGTTTTTGAATTTCCTTGTGCTTTTAACTAACGTTTTCGCTACGTTTCTGTATCCACGGCTATGCTAAATATCTCTCAGATTTTCTGATTTGATTCCATCTTTCCTGTCTTGTAGGACCGATTTAGTAACAGTCGTTACTTCGGCCTTCAACCATGCTTTTGTTAATACTAGCTTTTTTCTATACGAATTCATGTGTGTGCTTTACTCACTTATTCTAACCTATCTGCTTGTAAGTGTTATGAAATTTGGCGTGGTCACACACCATGTAATACTTAAAGAGTATTGAGCCGCTGCCTCCCCACACATGAGTTCATTTAGTGCAGAGTATACTTAATGTTTGTGATCAAGACACCTGCCATCTCGTCAAGACGCCACAGATACTTAGTTTTGCCGCTGCCTTCAAGTGTTCCCTGAGAGTAATGTACCGCCAATCTTTATGTGCATATCTGTAAATGAATGAATGTGCTTTCAGCTACCCATTGTGTATTAGAAAATTTCCTCCCATGTTACCTCCATATTCATAAAGGGCAGAAACAATTTTAATACGGGCAGTAATTATTTGATTTAATTCACTTTTGTACAAGGTGTGTGCTTAATTTGGTCTCTCCACATTTATTTGCTTGTTATTTTACTGAATAGATTATGATTTAAAGTATCAAACCTCTGCTTTATGATTTCATGCTCCCCATCCCATGTTTAATTATCTATTCATTTATTTTTTAACATTGACTTTGTGTTTGTTAAAACGTTGGCTGCTTCCTTAAGGAGCGATCAGTTAGATAAATTTCCATTGCGCAAGTACTGTGGCCACTCATAAAGTACTTCAGAGCAGCAGTGAGCGTTTTGACTTACATTTGGAGATCTCAAGTGCCCGAGATCTTGCTTAGTTTTATAGTAGCCTACTTGCAAAGTGTGACATGGTCTATAAAGTAAACACCAAAAAACAACTTCAGAACGTGGCTTTGTGTAAGCCTTTCACTGGAGATTGAATTTACATACATAAATGAGAAAATAAACAACGAAAATAGCGTATCTCCAGCAGTCACAGTCTCCTTTCTCTATTGTAAGTACTCTGTGACATGTGTAATATAATCTGGTGGTCGCTGAATGCAGGTGTTGGCAGCCCTGTTGTGTGCAAACTCAGAAACACTGCCTGCGTCACACTGCTGTGGCCATCTGCTGTTTCATCCAGACAAGGCGCCTTGGCCTGCCATAAGCTCGGCCCGCATGGTGGTGTGGATAACCAGATTGCTGGTTGTTTTACCGGCGCTCTCTCCATTGGTGCTCAAGGTCAAATTGTTGTTTTCCTCTTGCTCCCCTATTCCTCTTTTGGTTTGCTGTAATCTTTTATTTATTTATATATTTTATCTTTTTGCTGTATTTATTTTCTGTAACATTTCGAGTTCAGATTTATTTTAGTTTGTATTTACAAAAATGTAATTCTGGCGTAAAATCATTACAGATGTTACCGCTTGTCAGTACTTGTCACCATAAAATAAATTTTTGATAGTTTTCTCATATATGTAACAAAAAAAGAGGAAAATATTATTTTCATCTGCAAAAGCTGATTGCCTTGTTGATGCATACTCCTCATAACCACTCTTGGTAGCATGATGTAACTATGGCAACATGTAAATTTTAATACGCTACCTCGATTTGATTTTTTTTTCAACCTCATCCAGTAATCAAATCGGACGTATACTGATTTATATTAATTTATAGCTGCTATATTTTGTTTAAATACATTTGGTGTTACATTTAAAGTAAATAGAGTACTCTAGACTCATTTTTCATTTTCTTTCTGGCGGTACCACAAGCCAGTGCGCCCACAAGTGTAACGCCACCTTTTTCTTATTTCTTTTTCTTTTCTTTTTTCAAATATCGTACCTGTGCATTATACTGAACTTCTTTGTCAGTCTGCTCTTGTATGTTAAACCAATAACATGTAACTCAATATCCTGGTGTTCTTAAAATTTTCCAAGGGTATGTGCAAATCCTGTTCATATTCACTTCAGTTTCATGCATTTGACTTTTAATTACTTTATATTATTTACATAAGTTAGTGTTTTATATTTATTTTATATTATATTATTTTATATCATATAATACTTTCTTCATCAGTTAGTGTCTTAAACGTATTTATTTTTTACGACTTTTTTTATAATGGCGATTCCCGAAACGCATAAAATCATTTTGCAGCCAGTTAATAACTTCTACTTTAGCGACTTACAAGGCACTTTGCATACCTTTCATAATATTCGACATGGTTACCTGCCTCTTCCGTGACTTTATGTGACTATACATTGTATCTTCTTACTTACTTTACGCGATCAGGACCAGTGGACCGCGCGATGATATAATCAAGGCTCTCCATTCATGCGATTCTTCGCTGTTCCCAGGTTTTTCAGGCCTCACGTCTTTGTAAGTCTTCTCTTATCCCGTCTATCCACCTCTTCCTTGGCCGTCCCAGTGGTCTTTTGCCTGTTGGTATCACCTCCATGGTCACTCTAGGCATCGCTCCTCACTCATACATACCACATGCCCTGCCCATTCTAAACTTCTCATCAAGACCACTATGTTCGGTTCACTATAGAGTTGTTCTAATTCTATATTGTGCCTCCTCCTCTATTCTCCTGTTATGTTGTCTTTAACCGGTCCAAATATTTTCCTCGGGCATCTCCTTTCGAAAACTGCGAGCCTGTTTAATTCATGTTTTCTAGTGCTCCAGCATTGACACCCATATACAGTGACAGGAAGAATTAATGTTTTATACAACCTTAGTTTGAGGGCTCGTGATATGCTCTGGGAATTAAAAATGTTGTATAGTGAGTGCAAGCATCTTCTACCCGCTTGAATTGTTGCTTTTATTTCCGTTACAGACGAATTTTCTGAAATTATGCTTCCAAGGTATTTAAAATCCTTTACTCTTCTGTAGATGCTATTCTTCACACTGTATCTTCTAGCCATACGAAATATATTGTCCGTGCTATTCACTAGAGATAGAGAAAGCGTTCTTCCCCTCATCTACATCTACATCTACATCTACATCTACATCTACATGGGATACTCTGCAAATCACATTTAAGTGCCTGGCAGAGGGTCTATATCTATAAATGTGAATGTCTGTTCGGTGTACGTTTATCACGTCTGAACCACAAGACATAAAGAGCTAAAAATTTGTACAGTTACTAATGTCTACCACGGGAAGGCTTTAGGCGCGGTTTTTTGGATATCGGATAGCTATTTATCTATATATATTAATGTGAGTGTCAGTTCGGTGTACGCTTATCACGTCCAAACGACAAGAAGCAGACACTTAAATATTTGTACAGTTACTAATTTATACCTGAGGAAGGTTTTAGGCACGGTTTTATAGCGATCTGATAGATATTTAGTAATCTGAAGAATATAACGCGAAATGCGGAACAATAATTACTATTTGAAAATTATATTTACTCTTTGAAAGTGGTTTTATTGGTTGCATTGTTGCTTGAGGGTTGATAATGATAAAAGGGTGGAGTATATTGGGATGGAAAGTTATCGGTGTATATGAAATTCTACGTGTGTGTGTGTGTGTGTGTGTGTGTGTGTGTGTGTGTGTGTGTGTGTGTGTTAATATTTCGCTCTGCAGCGAAAACTACAGAACGCAAACGAATGCTGTGGGTAATTGTTGTCCGAAGTCTCACCATAGCAGTTCCATGCCGACAGCTATAAGGGGTTGGAAGATATGGTGGTTGAAAGTCATCAAATTACAAAGAAATTCGGACTGAAGGCCAGCGATGACGTTTGCGATTCTATAGCAAGGAAGTTACGTACAGCGAAACGTGATGCCACAGACCATATCTTTGGTCTATGCGTGCTATAATGTCTTCAGCTCTTTCTTTGTAGGGATAATCATACGAATAAGGAAATATAAGAATAAGTAAATAAAGCAGTAAAAAAGAAATTTCTTTTAATACATCTCTTTTTAAAAAATCGATTTGTCGTTTCGCGCATTACATCAAGTGATCCATCTGTGATATTATTACAATCATTATTGTTGAATTTCGTGATTGGATTCTTCGAAACGAGTGCATTTTTACCTGTGATTTCTTATATATTCTCTGATAAATGTAACATGTTTTTAGAGAAAAGGAGATGGACAAAGAGAGAGAGTGGATAGGAAAAGACTCAAGGTTCGAATAAATAAATAAATACCCGGGCAACGCCGGGTTTTCAGCTAGTATGTTATAAACGTGTCCTTGGTGAGTGCAATTACATATATTTGTTACATATTAGTTAGCTCCCCTTCCCCCGTTTCTCTCTCTCTCTCTATCTATCTGTCTCAGTGTGTGTGTCGCATCTCTCTATCCGCAACCTTGATTCCACGTTTTGCAGAGACCGGCGATTCCCGATATTCAGATGTTTATCGACGCCCCATCGAGATATTCAGATGTTTATCGACGCCCCATCGATCAGCGCGATTTGAGGCGTCTTCTTTATGCTGCAGCTCCCCTCCCGACTAGGAAATGAGGACAGATCGACCCTGAAATAAATAATGCAGGCGCTGGACTCTGTCAGGAGAGCTTTCGCGTGTTCCTGTGAGACTGCTGCGGCTACCTCTTGTGATTCATCAGGCTCCATTCTCACCACGACTGCGTTGTGAGTCTGGGTAAATCTCTTTGGTGATCATAAAATCGACTCAGAATTTATATTTGCGTCTACACAAGTCACCTCATGGTGCCACTTCCTCCTATTTCTATTCCAGTCGCGCGCGTTACGCGGAAAAATTAACACTGCAGGCAATCCTCTGCATGGCCTCTAATCTCTCATTTAATCCACGTGGTCTTTTCTAATGTGACCATATTTTCTCAAACTGAAAACGGGACACTTCTCGAATGACAACTCCCCCCCTTTTTTAAAAACATATTGTTAACCTTACCTTTTTACGTTAATGCAATTAGATAACCTCAAACCTTATTTATGTATTTATTATTAATAAACAAAATTAATGTAATTATCAGAGAACTCATTATATTCTTTACGAAAAAATCAATTTTATTACAATGCATAAAATAATAATGTGTATAGCATTGCTATTACTATAAATATAAACACCAAAACAATTGTATATAATTCATAAAAAATTTTATTAATGGACATATTTTTCTGAAGAAAGAATGTTCTTCAGAAGTCTCTCGTTCTGCTTCAACTGATTGAAAAAGTCAAGGCAGCTGTATTTGAAATT